>OW121741.1:6685000-7345000 GCA_933228675.1 Stomorhina lunata
CGAGAAAACAAAAGAATTTAGGAAAATTGTGCTTCGAAACAATTATTAGGGGACCTTGACATTAGCTATTGAAAGAGAGCCGAAAGACTGGAGGGAAGGACAGACATATTAAAAGAGGGAAGGACAGACCTTATAAAGGTGGGATGGACAGATATTTGGACGGACTTAAAGACCATCAGGTTTTGTATTAAAATCTTAGAAAAATTGTTGCTATTGTTTTAAATTGTTGTTTTATTGTTCAAAGTGATCAATTTTATTGTTTTACCTCTAAATCTTCCTTTTGTCTGTCTTTCCGTCCGTCTTTCCAAGTGTCCGTCCTTCCCTTAAATTTAGCTTATCCCGCTTAATCTTTTTATTTCGAAGATCTTAAGCTGGAGATTGTCCTTTTCTGTGTTTTTTTAATCTATAATTTGTGTATGTGAGGCTAATTACCGAAAAAATGTCATTCGGTAAAAGAACCTCCTCCTTTTCAAACAAAAAAATTAAAATTATCTTTCTGGCACGTTTGTCCTTTTTTCAAAGGTTTTACCCTGATTAGGTAAATTTTTTCTAGAACATTTAATTGTTATAAAAAATTCTGGTAATTAATATGATAGAAAAAAGGTGTTTTTTTCTAAAAAACTACAAAATTTAAAAACAAAAAAGAGGCGGCCTAATCTCTGTGACATATTTTTCCTTTTAAATTTATCCTTCCAAAAAATCCCTTTTTTGTTTTAAATTTTCAGAAATTTTAGGGATGTGACCTGATTTTGGTTGATTGTTTTTTTATTTGTATATTTTTTAATCGCTATTGTTCTTTTTTTGAAACTACATTTTACCTTTAAATATTTTATGACATAATTCTTCTGTGTTCACCAAAAAACAAAGAAAGGCTAGTTTAACGAATCCTAAAAAACCAGCCTCCTCTTTAGGGTATCATATGTTTTCAAATACTCCTTAAAGGATTTATTAAATCTATGCCCATAAATCGATAGCTCATTGTTTTAATCTTGAACTAAGATTAAGATTCAAACGATTTCAATTTAAATTCTCAGCAGCTGAAAATTTGCATAATTCTCTAAGAGGTGTTGATTGAAAAGGAATAATTCGGAATTTAATATTGAAATACAGCTGCATTCCAATTTTTTTTAAACACTTTTTAAAATTTTGTAACCAAAAATTTTTCTATAGAAAAAATTTTTTAACCAAAAATTTTTCTATAGAAACAATTTTTTAACCAAAAATTTTTCTATAGAAAAAATTTTTTAACCAAAAATTTTTCTATAGAAAAAATTTTTTAACCGAAAATTTTTCTGTAGAAAAATTTTTGGTTACAAAAATTTTTCTACAGAAACAATTTTTTAACCGAAAATTTTTCTAAAGAAAAAATTTTTTTAACCAAAAATTTTTTTAAAGAAAAAATTTTTTAACGAAATTTTTTTTATAAAAAAAAAAATTGTTTAATGAAATTTTTTTATAGAAACAATTATTTAACGAACTTTTTTCTATGGAAAAAATTGTTTAATGATTTTTTTTCTATAGAAAAACTGATTTAACGAAATTTTTTCTATAGAAAAAATTATTTAACGAAAATTTTTCTATAGAAAAAATTATTTAACGAAAATTTTTCTAAAGAAAAAATTAAAAAAAAAAAATTTATAGAAAACATTTTTTAACGAAAATTTTTCTATAAAAAATATTTTAACGAACATCTTTCTATAGAAAAATTTTTTTAACGAAAATTTTTCTAAAGAACAAAATTTTTTTAACGAAAATTTTTCTAAAGAACAAAATTTTTAATGAAAATTTTTCTAAAGAAAAACAGAAACAATTTTGTAATGAAATTTTTTCTATAGAAACAATTTTTTAACGAAATTATTTCTATAGAAAAAACGAAATTATTTCTATAGGAAAAATTTTCGCTAAAAAATTTTTCTATAGAAAAATTTTCGTTAAAAATATTTTTCTATAGAAAAATTTTTTCTATAGAAAAATTTTAGTTTAAAATATTCTTCTATACAAAAATTTTTTCTATAGAAAAATTTTAGTTAAAAATATTCTTCTATACAAAAATTTTCGTTAAAAAGGTTCTTCTATAGAAAAATTTTTGTTAAAAATTTCTTCTATAGAAAAATTTTCGTTAAAAAGGTTCTTCTATAGAAAAATTTTCGTTAAAAAGTTTCTTCTATAGAAAAATTTTCGTTAAAAAATTTCTTCTATAGAAAAATTTTCGTTAAAAATTTCTTCTATAGAAAAATTTTCGTTAAAAATTTCTTCTATAGAAAAATTTTCATTAAAAATTTCTTCTATAGAAAAATTTGCGTTAAAAATATTCTTCTATAGAAAAATTTTCGTTAAAAATTTCTTCTATAGAAAAATTTTCGTTAAAAATATTTTTCTATAGAAAAATTTTCGTTAAAAGTTTCTTCTATAGAAAAGTTCTCGTTAAAAATTTCTTCTATAGAAACATTTTCTATACAAAAATTTTCGTTAAAAATATTCTTCTATAGAAAAATTTTCGTTAAAAAAATTTTTCTATATAAAAATTTTCTTTAAAAATATTCTTCTATAGAAAAATATTCGTTAAAAAGGTTCTTCTATAGAAAAATTTTAGTTAAAAATTTCTTCTATAGAAAAATTTTCGTTAAAAATTTCTTCTATATACATTTTTTAGTTAAAAAATTTCTTCTATAGACAAATTTTCGTTAAAAATTTCTTCTTTAGAAAAATTTTCATTAAAAATTTCTTCTATAGAAAAATTTTCGTTAAAAATATTCTTCTATAGAAAAATTTTCGTTAAAAATTTCTTCTATAGAAAAATTTTCGTTAAAAATTTCTTCTATAGAAAAATTTTCGTTAAAAATTTCTTCTATATACATTTTTTAGTTAAAAAATTTCTTCTATAGAAAAATTTTCGTTAAAAATATTTTTCTATAAAAAAATTTTCGTTAAAAATATTTTTCTATAGAAAAATTTTCGTTAAAAATATTTTTCTATAGAAAAATTTTCGTTAAAAATATTTTTCTATAGAAAAATTTTCGTTAAAAATATTTTTCTATAGAAAAATTTTCGTTAAAAATATTTTTCTATAGAAAAATTTTCGTTAAAAATATTTTTCTATAGAAAAATTTTCGTTAAAAATATTTTTCTATAGAAAAATTTTCGTTAAAAAAATTTTTCTATATAAAAATTTTCTTTAAAAATATTCTTCTATAGAAAAATTTTCGTTAAAAAATTTCTTCTATACATATTTTTTAGTTAAAAAATTTCTTCTATAAAAAAATTTTCGTTAAAAATTTTTTCTATAGAAAAATTTTCATTAAAAATTTCTTCTATAGAAAAATTTTCGTTAAAAATTTCTTCTATAGAAAAATTTTCATTAAAAATTTCTTCTATAGAAAAATTTTCGTTAAAAATTTCTTCTATAGAAAAATTTTCGTTAAAAATTTCTTCTATAGAAAAATTTTCATTAAAAATTTCTTCTATAGAAAAATTTGCGTTAAAAATATTCTTCTATAGAAAAATTTTCGTTAAAAATTTCTTCTATAGAAAAATTTTCGTTAAAAATATTTTTCTATAGAAAAATTTTCGTTAAAAGTTTCTTCTATAGAAAAGTTCTCGTTAAAAATTTCTTCTATAGAAACATTTTCTATACAAAAATTTTCGTTAAAAATATTCTTCTATAGAAAAATTTTCGTTAAAAAAATTTTTCTATATAAAAATTTTCTTTAAAAATATTCTTCTATAGAAAAATATTCGTTAAAAAGGTTCTTCTATAGAAAAATTTTAGTTAAAAATTTCTTCTATAGAAAAATTTTCGTTAAAAATTTCTTCTATATACATTTTTTAGTTAAAAAATTTCTTCTATAGACAAATTTTCGTTAAAAATTTCTTCTTTAGAAAAATTTTCATTAAAAATTTCTTCTATAGAAAAATTTTCGTTAAAAATATTCTTCTATAGAAAAATTTTCGTTAAAAATTTCTTCTATAGAAAAATTTTCGTTAAAAATTTCTTCTATAGAAAAATTTTCGTTAAAAATTTCTTCTATATACATTTTTTAGTTAAAAAATTTCTTCTATAGAAAAATTTTCGTTAAAAATATTTTTCTATAAAAAAATTTTCGTTAAAAATATTTTTCTATAGAAAAATTTTCGTTAAAAATATTTTTCTATAGAAAAATTTTCGTTAAAAATATTTTTCTATAGAAAAATTTTCGTTAAAAATATTTTTCTATAGAAAAATTTTCGTTAAAAATATTTTTCTATAGAAAAATTTTCGTTAAAAATATTTTTCTATAGAAAAATTTTCGTTAAAAATATTTTTCTATAGAAAAATTTTCGTTAAAAAAATTTTTCTATATAAAAATTTTCTTTAAAAATATTCTTCTATAGAAAAATTTTCGTTAAAAAATTTCTTCTATACATATTTTTTAGTTAAAAAATTTCTTCTATAAAAAAATTTTCGTTAAAAATTTTTTCTATAGAAAAATTTTCATTAAAAATTTCTTCTATAGAAAAATTTTCGTTAAAAATTTCTTCTATAGAAAAATTTTCATTAAAAATTTCTTCTATAGAAAAATTTTCGTTAAAAATTTCTTCTATAGAAAAATTTTCGTTAAAAAATTTTTTCTATAGAAAAATTTTCGTTAAAAAATTTTTTCTATAGAAAAATTTTCGTTAAAAAATTTTTTCTATAAAACAATTTTCGTTAAAAAATTTTCTTAAAAAATTTCTTTTATAGACAAATTTTCTTAAAAAAATTTTTCTATAGAAAAATTTTTCTTACAAAATTTCTTCTATAGAAAAATTTTCCTTAGAAAAATCTTCAACAGTAAGATTTTCGTTAAAAAATGTCTAAGTTAACATTTTTCCATATATTTACCTATTTTGAAGGTATTGACATTATTTTATACCTGACCTATCTGGATGATTTTTTCCCTTTCTTTTATGACAGAGTTTTTTACTAGATCATAAAAGTTAGGTATTTGTTATTGGCTTTATCCGCCTAATAAATTATTTTCGGCAAAGGGCTTAACGGGGTCGAAGTACCTGAAAAGGTAAACTTATAATAATCTTGAAACTCAACAAGCTTCATCATAATCATAATCCGGTTCGAAAGACCTTAAAAATGTAACATTATTTTTTGCTATTTTGTAAGTTGTTTATAAACTTTAGTTATAATTTAGCGAAATTCTGGGATAGACATTTTTGGAAATTTCAATCCGGTTCGAAGGACCATAAATATATTTTAAGGCCTAAATAATAAAATTATCTTTTTAAGCTAAATTTTTGTTAAAATTAGACATAAGAACAAAGTTATTCAGATTTTCTGTGTTATCTTATACCAACAACGACATTTTTGGAAATTTTGATCCGGTTCGAAGGACCATAAATCTATGTTAATGTCCACATTATAAAATTCTTACTTATCAAAATTTCTAGTTTCTTAATGTGCCTTCTAAGACTCATCATTCTTCCACAGATGTTTTTGAATAAAATCTATAAAAGAGAACCTTTTTCCAAATAACCTTAAAAATAATCAGCCGTTTTTGAGATAAAACACCACTAATTAGTAGCCCAAACATTAGAGATTTTCTTGATTAGACACACTTTGTACTGACTAATCATTTCTTTAAAATAAGACTCATCCAAGAAAGGGAATAATGTCTTCTAACTACAAGATCACCATCCTAAGACTAAAAGATTTCTTATACTTTTAACTAAGTTCCTTCATACTAAAATATTCTCCAGATCTAAGACTTAGACATTAAAGATCATAAAAAGAAAAACCACAATTGAAATCTCCGTATCAAACCCCATAAACAAAACTAAATCCCTTTACAGCAAAATTTCTTTCTTTTGAAGACTAAAATTGTCAAAAATTTCCTTTACTTTAGAAATGACTTAAAATGATTTTGTTCTTTTTTTTAAGGAAAATTTTAAGAATTTTTGTAAATTGTCTTTCAAACAATTAAATTTCGTGTGCGCATGCTCAAAAGACCTTGACATTAGGGATTGAAATAAAGCCGAAAGAAAAACAGACGGAAGGTTAGTTCAAGTAAAGGTATGGTAAGGACAGACATTCGGACAATTGAGCAAACTTATCTCTATACTTTAAAATTGTCATTTTATTGTACGAAAACATGAGTAACATAATTTTAGTTTCTTTCAAATATTTTATTGTTTTATGGTTTAGAATGTCTGTCCTTTAGTCCGTCTGTTTTTTTTTTTACTAAAAGTAAGTGTTTATCCCTAAATCCATTTGTCTTTGGGTCTGTTAGTCCCTCACGTAGAGTGCCTGCCTGCATTTTGTTTAATCTTTTTATTTGAGTGTATGAAGGATATTTGTCCTTTTTGGTTTCTTCTTAATATTTAAATTGTTTGTGCCCAATTATTAACAGAATATCATTACGAAAATAATTTTGAAATTTTTGAAGAAAATTTTGAAATATTTAGATCTAAATTATTTGCTTTCCGATTTATTAAAATCTATTAATTAGTTTCATTTTCTTGATAACTTGTTATTTTCAAAAAAAATATGAACAATTCTTAGCAATTGAACCACATTATCAAATGTAAGGTAATACAGTTGATAAAGCAGTTTCATATAGAAACATAAACTTCCCAGTGTCTTTTCTTTACTCCTACAAAATTGTATTGATTTCACTCTATACATTCGAAAACTTCAAAATATATTCATTTTTAATTTCAACTCATCCCAATGTGCAATGTTTGTTTTAATATTATAAATTCGAAATTGATAAACTATAGAGTAAATTCCATAACTATTTATTACCATAATAAATAATTGAAATAAATTGGGATCTTAGTGCAATACACTACAGTAAAACTTTTTACTTAATTCTTATTATTAAATATTTCTTCTGAACCTCATTATCATAACTGTGTTACCATTCTATGAAGACCGCAATATCATTAAATATATTAGCTAAAAGGAAATGGTACTTTAGTAGATTTTTGCTACAAAATATTAGAGAATCCAAGTCCTTTAAGATTCTAAATCTAACATCTTAAGTATTCGAGAAAAAGACAATTTTATATGTTTAAAAGGGGCTTTTTCGTTTTCGATTTTACTTTTTGTGATTTTTTAATGGAAGTGCTTATTTCTATTTAAACGCTTTTTAAACAAAGTTACAAGTCAAAAAATAACAAAATTGTCTATAACAATAATTTGTCTTTTTAATCAAAGTTACAAGTGTTCAAGGGTTTTTATCGAATAAATGGATTTTATATAAAAAATTTCGATTTTATATAAAAATTTCTTGACAATCCAAATTATCATTCTTCTCCCATTTAAATGTAATTTCAAGAAGTTACAAGTGCCTTAAGTTTTTCTTTGATTTCATATGAAAACGTTCGTTTTTAAACGGAAAATTAAGAAATTATTTAAGAAATCTTATGTGATTCCAAATCGTTTGCCTTTTTCTATTTAAACGCTTTTTAGAAAAGTAAAAATTGCTTAAAGACTTTTATCAAATAAATGGATTTTATATGAACAATTTTGATTTTATATCAAAAATTTTGGTGATTCCAAAATGACATTCTTTTGCCATTTGAAAACAGTTTAATGAAGTTACAAGTGTTTAAGTTTTTCTTTGGTTTTATATGAAGAGTTTCTATTTTATATGAAAAATTTTAAGTTTTTCGTAAAATAAATGAATTTTATATGAAATTTTAGTGACTCCAAAATTATATATTTTTCATTTAAACGCATTTTTACGAAGTTAAAAGGGTTTAAAGATGTTGAGATGTGGTTTAAAGATGTAGATTTTCTATGAAAAATTTCGGTGATTTTAAATTGACATTCTTTTCCCATTTAAACGAATTTTAATGAAGTTACAAGTGCCTAAAGTTTTTCTTTGAGTTCATATGGAAAATTTCGTCCTTATATGAAAAATTTGGAATATTCGATTTTATATGAAAAATTTCGAATTTTCGATCTTATATGAAAAATTTCGAGTTTTCGATCTTATATGAAAAATTTGGAATTTAGATAAGAAAAATTTTCTAATTCAAAAGATAGCCAAAGTTTAAAGTTTTTCGTAAAATATATGAATTTCATATGAAATTTATGTGACTCTAAATTAACATCTTGTCCACTTGAACGAACTTTTACGAAGTTACAAGAGTTCAAAAATGTTCATTCAAAAATTGATTTTCTATGAAAAGTTTTGGTGATTCCAAATTCACCTTCTTTTGCCATTTAAATACATTTTAATGAAAGTATAAGTGCCTAAAGTTTTTCTTTGACTTCATATGAAAAATTTCGATCTTATATGAACAATTTGGAATATTCGATTTTATATGAAAAATTTCGAGTTTTCGATCTTATATGAAAAATTTGGAATTTAGATAAAAAAAATTTGTAATTCAAAAGATTACCAAAGTTTAAATTTTTTCGTAAAATATATGAGTTTTGTATGAAATTCTAGTGACTCCAAATTGAAATATTTTCCAGTTAAACGCATTTTTACGTAGTTACAAGGGTTTAAAGATGTTCATTCAAAATCGTTTTTTTATGGAAAATGTTGGTGATTCCTAACTGACCTTCTTTTGCCATTTAAATGCATTTTAATGAAAGTACAAGTGCCTAAAGTTTTTCTTTGACTTCATATGAAAATTTTCGATCTTATGTGAAAAATTTTGAATATTTGATTTTATATGAAAAATTTGGAATTTTCGATTTTATATGAAAAATTTGGAATTTGGAATTAAGATAAGAAAAATTTTGTAATTCAAAAGGTTAAAAAAGTTTAAAGTTTTTCGTAAAATATATTTCATATGAAACTTGAGTTTACTCCAAATTAAAATATTTTCCACTTAGGGTTTAAAGATGTTTATTCAAAATCGATTTTCTACGAAAAGTTTTGGTGTTTCCAAATTGACATGCTTTATCCATCTAAATGCATTTTGAAGAAGTTACAAGTGTCTTAAGCTTTTCTTCGATTTCATACGAAAAATTTCGATCTTTTATGAAAAATTTGGAATATTCGATTTTATATGAAAAATTTGGAATTTAGATAAGAAAAATTTTAAAATTCAAAAGGTTAGCAATTTTTTAAGTTTTTCATAAAATGTATTTATTAAATGTATTTAATTTTTTGATTTTTGTTAAAAAATTTCTTTTACAAAATTTGATATTTTTTTGAAAAAGCTAGTCAATCGATTTTATAATATCTTTGGAACGGGTTGTTCCATTTTGTTGAAAGTCAGGGAATATAATAGTAAACAAAATTATGTTTAAGTATTTTGAAAACAATTTTGATATGTTTTAGGGATTTGGAGTTATTTGCACTTAAAGGTAAAAAAAAATATTTTTTTTATGAAAAAAATTTAAATTTTTTTATGAAAAAAATAAAATTTTTGAAAAAAACGCAAAAAATCAAAAATATATTTATTACATGATCTTAAAATTGTGAATATTTGAAATAAAATAAATTAAACATTTTTTTTTCTTAATTTGTAAAAATTAAAAATGATCTTTTTGTGTGAGAAAATGGTACCCTTCATGCGAAACTTCAAAAAGAGTCTTTAATGACTCGTCATTCTGATTAGAATATGACTGCACATTTTACAAAATTTTTTGTCCTATTTTTAACTAGTCGCTTGCTAAGCGTCTATGAGTCTTTTTGTACACTTTTTTGATCACCAAACTGATTGCACACATTCTGCTTTCAAATAGTCGCTTTAGTGTTGTTTTTTAATCACCAAACTGATTAAAATAGCATAAACACAGTCGTATTAGGATGCACACATTCTGCAAGAATTGTTTGTGCTTTTGTAAGCTAGTCGTTTTCTAAGCATTTTAAGGAGTCTTTATGGAATCTTTTTAAGACCACCAAGCTGATTAATCAGTTTTTAATCATCTATACGAATCCCACAAGACTCATTTTGTTGATATTATCGTCAACAAATTGCAAAATTTCCAAATTGCTAACTGGGAATTTGGCTGTTGGCCTGTGTCCTTCAAATGACATGCCAGAAGCTTAAAGTTTCCAAAATAAGTGCTCGTTTTGCTTGCAATAAAAACGAATTTCATTCTATTCTGAATTGTATTTCAGATAAAAATGTATATTTCTATTCTGGAAATTAAATTTCTAACCCCAAATTATTTAAAAAAATTTGCAAAAAATTTAATATTAAATGTTAATAAAATTTTTATTATTTTTAAAAAATATTAGTAAAACTTAATAAATTACTTAAATATAGTTTTTTTTGTTCATACAAATTTAATTCTAGTTTAACTAGAATTTTTATCACTTTTAGTTATTCTATAACTTCATCATAAATAAATTGTGGTCCTTCGAACCCAATTCTCACTCTCTCTCTCTCTTACAACTGACCAAACACATACATTGACGTTTGATGTTGAGCTTGTAAGGCCATGTGTTGCCATTGTTGTTGCATAGCCATCATGTATTGTTGTTTTTGATAAAAGGCCATTTGTTGCTGTAATCTTAATTGTTCTGCCTTTTTGTTGTGTTGTCTTATAAGATTGTACAAATTTTGACGAAGTATTTTTTGTCTTAAATCTGAACGTGGAGATAATTTGGGTGTTGGAATCTTAATGGTCTTCAAAGCTAAATGTTCCATTGAGACTTTGCGGGTTTTGGGCTGTGAATCTTCTGTCAGCCAAGGTCTGAATAAGGATTTGGTTTGTTTTCTTTTAGCTGCGGTTGGCTGGGATCCCTGGCTCATAGTTTGACCCTCAGATATGTCTTCTCTTTCGATATCTTCAAAGCGGCGTTTGCTGTTGGTTAATCCATGTGTTTGACTAGAAGCCTCTTGGGTTGTCAATTTGTTGAGATCTTGAGACTGCGTTGAAGCCATTTTTAATAATTTGTCAATATTTTGCGAGATGTGTTTAAGGTTTAATGATTTGTAGTTGAATGTTGCCATTTGTTGCCGAAACTCTGCTATTTATTCCCAAAAACAGAATGTAGCCTTAACCCAAATCCTTAAGAGCCTGTTTACCTGCTTAGTAGAGATGTTTTGACTTCTTTTAAATGTGTTTCTAATGTTTACACTTTCTTCTACTACCTGTTGCTTAATATGACAATTCTGTCATTTTTCTTTTGGCACTAAATCCTTATTATAGTCATAAAACTTAAAGTCCTTTATTTGTTCTATCCATTAACATTGAAAACTCAAATACCTTTGTTAGTAGCTTGTTTTGATGACCAATGACACAACCCATTTCTTAGGTATACCTTATGTTCTTAATAAGGGTTTCCAGAGTATCAAGGATTTCAATTAGTAAACACTTAGAAATATTGATTTTCCAAAGGATATGAAAAACTAAATTTAAAGTTTCCCAATTATTTAATTACACTGGTCAACAGCCAAAAATTATATTATAGTTAGACTATTTTTTAAGTGTTATGGTCCCCCTGAGTACAAAAACACCCGAATTTTTCATAGATTGGTTAAAATTTTTTGGAAATTTTAAAGAGGTTGTTATATTAGTTAGTTATATTACCATATAGTGAAAACTACTTAACCAATTTTATTGAAAACCACTTTAATGGATTAGGAACAAAATTGTCCTTAAGTCGTGCTAACACAATTTTTGTATAAAATCTATGGTTTTAGAGTTATATACATTTTAATTTAAATTTTTTTTTTTTTAAATATAGAAAAAATATATTTTAAACTAAATTTACAAAAATATTTTTTTTTTCGAAAAATAGAAAAATTAGATTGTTTAAAAAATTTGGAAATTTTAAAGAGGTTGTTTTAGTTATATTACCATATAGTGAAAACTACTTTAAAAATTTTATTAAAAACGACATTAATGGACTAGGAACAAAATTGCCCTTAAGTCGTGCTAACACAATTTTTGTATAAAATCTATGGTTTTAGAGTTATATACATTTTAATTTAATTTTTTTTTTTAAATATAGAAAAAATATATTTTAAACTATTAAAAGATAATTTTATTTATTATTCTTTTCTGTGACTTTCAACAAAATCGAACAACCCGTTCCAAAGATACGATAAAAACGATTGACCACCCTCTTCAAAAAATATCAAATTTTGTAATAAAAATTTTTTAAAATAAAAAAATGGAAACAAATAAAATAAAAATTATCCATTTTTAAAATCAGAAGATCATAACGAATAATAAAAAATATAGTGGTGATAAGCTATTAAGCAAAAAGTTGAATTTTGTTGACTAGTGTAATCATAAAAGTGTTTTAGAGAAAACCGAAATTTGTATAAACAATCAATTGTTATATAATAAAAACTTGTAACTTTGTTAAAAGTCATTTAAATGGAAAGAGAGCTTCAATTTGGAATCAACTAAATCTTTCTTATAAAATCGTATAAAAATTTTTGACTTTGTAAAAAGAAAAATGATATCAATTTTGATTCACTAATTTTATTTTTGTGAAATCTTCTTTTAAGGAAAAACTGTAAACACTTGTTTCATATAAAAACCACTTAAAATGTTTGTAACTTTGTTAAAAGGCGTTTAAATGGAAAAAGGATGTCAATTTGGAGTCACCAACATTTTTAGTAGAAAATCGATTTTTGAATGATTATCTTCTTGTAATTTCGTAAACGTGCTTTTGAATAGAAGATATGTCAATTTGGAAAAATATTTCAATTTGGAGTCACTAAAATTTCATATATAAAATTCATATATTTTACGAAAAACTTTAAATTTTGGTAACTTTTTGAATTACAAAATTTTTCTTACCTAAATTCCAAATTTTTCATATAAAATCAAATATTCCAAATTTTTCATATAAAATTGAAAATTCCAATTTTTTCATATAAAATCGAAATTTTTCATATGAAGTCAAAGAAAAACTTAAGACACTTGGTACTTCAATAAAATGCATTTAAATGGCAAAAGTATGTCAATTTGGAATTACCAAAACTTCCATGGAAAATTGAATTTTGAATGAATATCTTTAAGCCCTTGTAACTTCGTAAAAGTTCGTTTAAGTGGAAAATATTTCAATTTGGAGTCACTAAAATTTCATATATAAAACACATATATTTTACGAAAAACTTTAAATTTTGGTAACCTTTTGAATTACATAATTTTTCTTATCTTAATTCCAAATTTTTTACATAAAATCAGAAATTCCAAATTTTTTATATAAAATCAAAAATTTCAATTTTTTTATATCAAATCGAAATTTTTTATATGAAGTCAAAGAAAAACTTCTTGTAAAACTACTTGTAACTTCGTAAAAATGCATTTAAATGGACAAAAGTATGTCCATTTGGAATCACCAAAATGTTTCAGAGAAAATCGATTTTGATGAACATCATTAAACTCTTGTAACTTCGTAAAAGTTCGTTTAAGTGGAAAATATGTCAATTTGGAATCACTAAAATTCATTTAAAATTCATATATTTTACGAAAAACTTTAAATTTTGGTAACTTTTTGAATTACAAAATTTTTCTTACCTAAATTCCAAATTTTTCATATAAAATCAAATATTCCAAATTTTTCATATAAAATCAAATATTCAAAATTTTTCACATAAGATCGAAATTTTTCATAGGAAGTCTAAAAAAAACTTCAGGTACTTGTAACTTCGTTAAAATGCATTTAAATGAACAAGTATGCCAATTTGGAATCACCAAAACTTTTCATAGAAAATCGATTTTTGAATGAACATCTTCAAACCCTTGAAACTACGTAAAAGTGCGTTTAAGTGGAAAATATGTCAATTTGGAGTAACTAAAATTTCATATATAAAATTCATATATTTTACGAAAAACTTTAAATTTTGGCAACCTTTTGAATTACATAATTTTTCGTATCTTAATTCCAATTTTTTTACATAAAATCAGAAATTTCAAATTTTTCATATAAAATCAAAAATTTCAATTTTTTTATATAAAATCAAAATTTTTCATAGGAAGTCTAAGAAAAACTTCAGGTACTTGTAACTTCGTTAAAATGCATTTAAATGGACAAGTATGTCAATTTGGAATCACCAAAACTTTTCATAGAAAATCGATTTTTGAATGAACATCATTAAACTCTTGTAACTTCGTAAAAGTTCGTTTAAGTGGAAAATATGTCAATTTGGAATCACTAAAATTTCATATATAAAATTCATATATTTTACGAAAAACTTTAAATTTTGGTAACATTTTGAATTACGAAATTTTTCTTATCTTAATTCTAAATTTTTTACATAAAATCAAAAATTCCAAATTTTTCATATAAAATCAAATATTCAAAATTTTTCACATAAGATCGAAATTTTTCATAGGAAGTCTAAAAAAAACTTCAGGTACTTGTAACTTCGTTAAAATGCATTTAAATGAACAAGTATGCCAATTTGGAATCACCAAAACTTTTCATAGAAAATCGATTTTTGAATGAACATCTTCAAACCCTTGAAACTACGTAAAAGTGCGTTTAAGTGGAAAATATGTCAATTTGGAGTAACTAAAATTTCATATATAAAATTCATATATTTTACGAAAAACTTTAAACTTTGGTAACCTTTTGAATTACAAAATTTTTCTTATCTAAATTCCAAATTTTTCATATAAAATCAAAAATTAATTTGGAATCACTGAAATTTTTCATAGAAAATCTACTTTTATATAAACAACTTTAAACCCTTCGTAAAAATGCGTTTAAATGAAAAATATATCATTTTGGAGTCACTTAAATTTTATATAAAATTCATATATTTTACGAAAAACTGGAAATTTTTCATATAAAATAGAAATTCTTCATATGAAACCAAAGAAAAACTTAAACACTTGTAACTTCATTAAACTGTTTTCAACTGGGAAAATAATGTCATTTTGGAATCACCAAAATTTTTGATATAAAATCAAAATTTTTCATCTAAAATCCATTTATTTGATAAAAGTCTTTTAGCATTTCTTTACTTTTTTAAAAAGCGTTTAAATAGAAAAAGGCAAACAATTTGGAATCACAAAAGTTTTCTTAAATAATTTCTTAATTTTTCGGTATAAAATCGAAATGTTTCATATGAAATCAAAGAAAAACTTTAGGCACTTGTAACTTCGTGAAATTACATTTAAATGGGAGAAGAATGATAATTTGGATTGTCAAGAAATTTGTATATAAAATCGAAATTTTTTTATATAAAATCCATTTATTCGATAAAAAGCCTTGAACACTTGTAACTTTCATTAAAAAGACAAATTATTCGCACTTGATCCTGGTCTATAACATTTATTTTTAAATGTTATTCATTGACTTGTAACTTTGTTTAAAAAGCGTTTAAATAGAAAAGGCGCCATTAAAAATCACAAAAAGTAAAATCGATTTTTGTAATCCTTAAAAATCGAATATTTTAATGAATAATTTTAAACGAAAAAGACCCTTTAAACATATAAAATAGACTTTTTCTCGAATATTTGAGAAATTAGATTGAGAATCTTAAAAAACTCGGATTTTCTGATATTTTTTATATCAAAAATTTACTATATTACCATTTCCTTAAAGCTAAAATATTTAATGATATTGCGGTCTTCATAGAAGGGTAACACAGTTATGATAACGAGGTTCAGAAGAAATATCTAATAATAAAAATTAAGTAAAAAGTTTTACTGTAGTGTATTGCACTAAGATCCCAATTTATTACAATTATTTATTATTGTAATAAATAGTTATGGAATTTACTCTATAATTTATCAATTTCGGATTTATAATATTAGAACAAATATTGCACATTGGGATGAACAAATATTGCACATTGGGATGAGTTAAAAATGAATATATTTTGAAGTTTTTGAAAGTATAGAGTGAAATCAATACAATTTTGTAGGAGTAAAGAAAAGGTATTGGGAAGTTTAAGTTCTTGTTTTAAACTGCGTTATCAACTGTATTACACTAGATTTGATAATGTAGTTTAAATGCTAAGAATTGTTCATATTTCATATGAATATTTTTTTTTTATAAAATAACAAGTTATCAAAAAAAAGGAAACAAATTAATGTATCTTTATAGATCAATAAATAAATAATTTAGTTTTATATATTTCAAATTTTTCTTCAAAAATTACAAAATTCTTTTCGTAATGATATTTTGTTGATAATTGGACATACACGATTTAAATATTTAGAAGAAACCAAAAAGGACAAATATCCTTCACACTCTCAAATAAATAGATTAAACAAATTCAGGCAGGCACTCTACGGGAGGGACAAACAGACCCAAAGATAAAGGGATTTAGGGATAAACACTTACTTTAAGTAAAAAAAGAACAGACGGACTAAAGGATAGACATTCTAAACCATAAAACAATAAAATATTTGAAAGAGACTAAAATTTTGATACTGATGTTTTCGTACCATAAAATGACAATTTTAAAGAATGGAGATAATTTTGCTCAAGAGTTGTAAAACGTTGTCCGTATGTCTGTCCTTACCATACCTTTACTTGAACTAACCTTCCGTCTGTCTTTCTTTCGGCTTTATTTCAATCCCTAATGTCAAGGTCTTTTGAGCATGCGCACACGAAATTTAATTGTTTAAAAGACAATTTACAAAAATTCTTAAAATTTTTCTTAAAAAAAGAACAAAATCATTTTAAGTCATTTCTAAAGTAAAGGAAATTTTTGACAATTTTAGTCTTTAAAAGAAAGAAATTTTGCTGTAAAGGGATTTAGTTTTGTTTATGGGGTTTGATACGGAGATTTGAATTGTGGTTTTTTTTTATGATCTTTAACGTTAAATCTTAGATCTAGAGAGTATTTTAGTATGAAGGAACTTAGTTAAAAGTATAATAAACCTCTTTGTCTTAGGCTAGTGATCTTCTAGTTAGCAGATATTATTCCCTTTCTTGGATGAGTCTTATTTTAAAGAAATGATTAGTCAGTACAAAGTGTGTCTAATCAAGGAAATCTCTAATGTTTGGGCTACTAATTAGTGGTGTTTTATTTTAGAAACGGCTGATTATTTTTAAGGTTATTTGGAAAAAGGTTCTCCTTTATAGATTTTATTCAAAAACAGTAGAAACTAGAATTTTGGTAATTAAGATAATTTTATAATGTGGACATTAAAATATATTTATGGTCCTTCAAACCGGATCGAAATTTCCAAAAATGTCTTTGTTGCTATAAGACAACACAGAAAATCTGTATAACTTTGTTCTTATGTCTAATTTTAATCCAAATTTTAGTAAGATAATTTTATTACTTAGGCATTAAAAGATATTAATGGTCCTTCGAACCGGATTGAAATTTTCAAAAATCTCATTGTTGGTTTAAGGCAACACAGAAAATTTGAATAATTTTGTTCTAGTCTCTTATTTTAATCCAAATTTAGTTTAATAAGATAATTTTATTATTGTGGCCTTAAAAGATATTTATGGTCCTTCGAACCGGATTGAAATTTGCAAGTTTGTCGTTGCTGGTGTAAGATTATACAGAAAATCTGAAGAACTTTGTTCTTATTTTAAACCAAATTTTGTTTAATAAGAACATTTTTTAAAGGCATTCAAAGATATTTGTGGTCCTTCGAACCTCATTAAAATTTCATTATGGTATGAGACAAGACTGTCTAACTTGAAAACCAAATTTCTGAGTTTAATTTCGCTTAACAAAAACAAAAGGTTATATGCGGCTGTAGAATATTTGTAGTTCTTCGAAGGCCTTGATATTAAAACGTGTTTATGGTCCTTCGAATGGGATATAAATTTTCAAAAATGTCGTTGTTTGCCAAAACAGAATATCTTAAAAAGTTTGTTTCGATTTCTTATTTAAATCCAAAGTTCAGTTCCTCTTAATAATAACAGAAGTTTATATATCGGGTTATCCATTTTGCGGTTTCAAAAGTCTAATGGTCAAATCAAATCGCATAATCTTGATGGCCAGTTGATATCGCCACGACGAGAAATTCCGCGGCCACAAAATGTTTCTTACAATAGAGTCATAATCGCTCGAGTTGTGTGGCATGATATCGCCACGACGAGAAATTACGCGGACACGAAATTTCTCTTGCAATAAAGCCATATTCGCTAGAGTTGTGTGGCATGATATCGCCACGACGAGAAATAACGCGGCCAGAAAATGTTTCTTGCAATAAAGCCATATTCGCTAGAGTTGGGTTGAAACCACATATTCTCCAAGTCGTATTCTTCAATAATGTACCGTAAGACAGTCCTAATTCCTGAGAACGACGAGGAATCGACATGTTTGGGTCATCGGCAACACTTTCACTTACAGCAGCGATTTTTTCAGCGGAACGAGAGAAACGATGATGCACAGGCCTTACAATTTTTGTAACCGCTCCAGTCTCTTCAAATTTCTTCACAATTTTATAATTTCTTGCGTAGTAGGACGATTATGTAAATCATAATCTCCTCTCAAAGCATGATACCATTTTTGTAGCAAATTTTGATAATTTTTATGCGTTGTTTGATACTTAAGCGATCCATTTTCGTCAATGTCAGACTTTTAACTGAAAAGAAAAAAATGGTTTGACAACTTAGTTTGACAGATGTTAAATTCCAGTCCTATACTTTTGAAATCATACTTTGATTTACTATCGCCATTTATAATATAAACATTTTATGGTCCTTCAAACCGGATTTTGATTGTCAGTTTTAATAAAAACAACTTTTTCTTCTGAAAGTGGTTTCTGTATAAATTGGACGGCATTATATATAATACACAACCTTTAGATTTAAAACTTAATTCTGGTCCTTCGGACTTTATTCATATTCTTGATATTGTCATGTTGATAGTTAAGAATACAGAAAATTAAATTCAATTCTATACTAATTTATCCTTAATTTAAGATTTATACTTCTTATGGTCCTTCAAATCGGATTTCAAAATTAGACCTGAAAGTTGACTGATAAATTAAAATTGCATGACATATAAATTTAGGCAAAATCTATACGTTTTAAAATATTTATAGTCTTTTGAACCAGATCGGGTTTCTGACTTTGTCTCACTTTGTAATGGTCTTTAAATTCGGATGCTTTTTTCAGTGTTAAGAAAAATAAAAGAAATCAGACCCGAAAGTGAACTACTGATACAAATTTACTATATATTTGATCAAAACAATGGTCCTTCGTACCGGATACGAAATTTTTGACGTTGATTAATTATAATGCAATTGTACACTTTTTGTATCTTATCCTAGTCCACATACTCCAGAATGAATTTATATTTTTAAGAACTTTCAATTTGGAAAATCTCTGTAAAAAGTGTCAAAGGTTGGATACCTTAAAAATTACCCAAACTTTGCAATTTAGACAATTTGCACTTTAAATGTAATTACGGTCTTCAGTAACAGATTGTATGCAAAAAATCTGTTATTTGGGTCCTTCGAACCTGATCTATGGCGATCAGGTTCGATAAAATTATATCAATTAATACCTGAATTAACAATAAATTACTTAAAAATACATCAAACATTTAAATAAAATTAGTTAAACTAGTTTTCCCAACTCTTCCAAGCTATTCTATAGCTTGTGTCTCCTTTACTGACCCCATGTAAACCAACAGGTATCTTATAACCCAATTATTGCTGACCAAAGGCAAACAATTGTGTTTGTCGTTGTAGAGCCAATTGTTGGAGTTGTCTTAAATATAACTCCAACAAAAGTCTAATGGTCAAATCAAATCGCATAATCTTGATGGCCAGTTGATATCGCCACGACGAGAAATTCCGCGGCCACAAAATGTTTCTTACAATAGAGTCATAATCGCTCGAGTTGTGTGGCATGATATCGCCACGACGAGAAATTACGCGGACACGAAATTTCTCTTGCAATAAAGCCATATTCGCTAGAGTTGTGTGGCATGATATCGCCACGACGAGAAATAACGCGGCCAGAAAATGTTTCTTGCAATAAAGCCATATTCGCTAGAGTTGGGTTGAAACCACATATTCTCCAAGTCGTATTCTTCAATAATGTACCGTAAGACAGTCCTAATTCCTGAGAACGACGAGGAATCTACATGTTTGGGTCATCGGCAACACTTTCACTTACAGCAGCGATTTTTTCAGCGGAACGAGAGAAACGATGATGCACAGGCCTTACAATTTTTGTAACCGCTCCAGTCTCTTCAAATTTCTTCACAATTTTATAATTTCTTGCGTAGTAGGACGATTATGTAAATCATAATCTCCTCTCAAAGCATGATACCATTTTTGTAGCAAATTTTGATAATTTTTATGCGTTGTTTGATACTTAAGCGATCCATTTTCGTCAATGTCAGACTTTTAACTGAAAAGAAAAAAATGGTTTGACAACTTAGTTTGACAGATGTTAAATTCCAGTCCTATACTTTTGAAATCATACTTTGATTTACTATCGCCATTTATAATATAAACATTTTATGGTCCTTCAAACCGGATTTTGATTGTCAGTTTTAATAAAAACAACTTTTTCTTCTGAAAGTGGTTTCTGTATAAATTGGACGGCATTATATATAATACACAACCTTTAGATTTAAAACTTAATTCTGGTCCTTCGGACTTTATTCATATTCTTGATATTGTCATGTTGATAGTTAAGAATACAGAAAATTAAATTCAATTCTATACTAATTTATCCTTAATTTAAGATTTATACTTCTTATGGTCCTTCAAATCGGATTTCAAAATTAGACCTGAAAGTTGACTGATAAATTAAAATTGCATGACATATAAATTTAGGCAAAATCTATACGTTTTAAAATATTTATAGTCTTTTGAACCAGATCGGGTTTCTGACTTTGTCTCACTTTGTAATGGTCTTTAAATTCGGATGCTTTTTTCAGTGTTAAGAAAAATAAAAGAAATCAGACCCGAAAGTGAACTACTGATACAAATTTACTATATATTTGATCAAAACAATGGTCCTTCGTACCGGATACGAAATTTTTGACGTTGATTAATTATAATGCAATTGTACACTTTTTGTATCTTATCCTAGTCCACATACTCCAGAATGAATTTATATTTTTAAGAACTTTCAATTTGGAAAATCTCTGTAAAAAGTGTCAAAGGTTGGATACCTTAAAAATTACCCAAACTTTGCAATTTAGACAATTTGCACTTTAAATGTAATTACGGTCTTCAGTAACAGATTGTATGCAAAAAATCTGTTATTTGGGTCCTTCGAACCTGATCTATGGCGATCAGGTTCGATAAAATTATATCAATTAATACCTGAATTAACAATAAATTACTTAAAAATACATCAAACATTTAAATAAAATTAGTTAAACTAGTTTTCCCAACTCTTCCAAGCTATTCTATAGCTTGTGTCTCCTTTACTGACCCCATGTAAACCAACAGGTATCTTATAACCCAATTATTGCTGACCAAAGGCAAACAATTGTGTTTGTCGTTGTAGAGCCAATTGTTGGAGTTGTCTTAAATATAATTGATTGGCAACATTTTGTTGCTGCCAGTGCATCAAGTTGGGTTGATAATGTTGCTGAAAGAAGACAAATTGTTGCTGCAACATTAAATGTCTCAATTGATGTTGCTGATGATATTGAAGTGGATAAGGTAAAGTATTGGGTTGGCGTCTTTGAGGATGTAATACTGAGGATTTTCTTTTGCGAGTTAAATGATGAGTAGATTTAGTCTGAACTTGATGGGGAGTCGAGGGTGATACTAAGACACTTGGCGTCACTGTTGTGGGCTTTTCAGAAATTTTTGTTTCCTTCTTGTCATCATCTAACCAAGGTCTGAATAGAGGTTTACTTTGTCTTCTCTTAGCTTCTGGCTGCTGTTGTCGGATCTCCTTAGCCGCTTGTTGTAGTATAAAATCAGCCGTAATTTCAACGGGAGCAATATTTTCCTTATCTTCAATCTCCTCCAATTTGCGCTTCTTGGAGTTTGTGGCAAACTTCTTGTGATTGTATTGGTTTTCCGATTTCATGGCGAATTTCTTATGTTGATATAAATCAGATGAAGCCATTGTTTAAATTTGTTTGATAATTTGTTATGATGTTTTCCAATTGAGTTAAGGCAATTGAATGATGTTGCTAAAGGGAGGAGGAGGTTATTTATACATAAATTGTTACTTGGATAAAGTACCTGCATGATCTCTAGAGCCACCCACCAAAGAGGTGTTAGGTAGCCTTTTCAATTTTAGGTCAGTTTTTTACCTATTTAAAAAGGAAAGGTTTTGCAATAAATATGGATTTTTGTTTTTCCCTCAAATTTAAGCTGTGACTGATTTAAATACCTGATTTCTCAATTTCTTAAGTCCCCTAAAGTCTTCTAGGTAATATATTGGGAATAAAAAATTTACCTAATTTCCAGAAATTGTACCATAAACTCTAAAGCTTTTGGTATCATTTTCATTCATTCAAAAAATGGTATCAAAAAGGACTTCAATCCTTTCACTTAAATTTTATAATTTTATAATATTTCAATTCATTCTTCAATAGAATAGAAAACGAAGAATTTTAAAAAATATGGTGATATTATCAAACTTTATAATGTCATTAATTTTGATAATTTTTCGACGTTAAGATTTTCTATAGCAGATATGTTTAAATTTCTTATAGAAAAATTTCGATGTTAAAATTTTTAGTGTAAAAATATAAAAAAAAAATTTAAGATGTTAAATTTTCTTGTAAAAATTTAGATGATAAATTTTTTATAAAAGAAATTTTGATGTTAAAATTTCCTATAGAAAATTTGTTAAAATTTTTTTATAGAAAAATTTGTAACATACATTTTTTAAATTAATTTTTCGGTGTTAATATTATAGATGTTTCAATTTTCTATAGAAAATTACGATGTTAAAATTTTCTATAGAAGAAATATTGATGGTAAAATTTTATATAGACAATTTTTCGATATTAAAATTGTATATAAAAATTTGTTCAATGCTAAAATTTTATATAAAAAATTTTTCCATATTAAAATTTTATATAGACAAATTTTTTATAGAAAATTTTTCGATATTAAAATTTATAATAGAAACTTTTTCGATATTAAAATTTTATATAGAAAAATTTTCAATGGTAAAATTTTTTATAGAAAATTTTTCGATATTAAAATTTTATATAGAAAATTTTTCGATAATAAAATTTTATATAGAAAAATTTTCAATGGTAAAATTTTTTATAGAAAATTTTTCGATATTAAAATTTTATATAGAAAATTTTTCGATAATAAAATTTTATATAGAAAATTATTCGATATTACAATTTTATATAGAAAATTTTTCGATATTAAAATTTTTAATAGAAAATTTTTTGACATTCAAATTTTATATACAATATTTTTCAATATTAAAATTGTATATAAAAGATTTTTCGATATTAAAATTTTATATAGAAAATTTTTCGATATTCAAATTTTTAATAGAAAATTTTACGTTATTAATATTGTATATGGAAAATTTTTCGATATTAGAATTTTATATAGAAAATTATTCGATATTAAACTTTTAAAATAGAAAAACTTTCGATGCTAAAATTTTGTATAGAACAATTTTCAATGGTAAAATTTTTTATAGAAAATTTTTCAATATTTAATTTTGATATAGAAAGTTTTTCGATATTAAAATTTTATATAGAACATTTTTCGATATAAAAAGTTTTAATAGAACATTTTTCGATTTTAAAATTTTATATAGAAAATTTTTTGATATTAAAATTTTATATAGAAAATTTTCAATACTAAAATTTTTTATAGAAAATTTTTCAATATTAAAATTTTATATAGAAAATTTTTTGATAATAAAATTTTATATAGAAAATTATTCGATATTACAATTTTATATAGAAAATTTTTCGATATTAAAATTTTTAATAGAAAATTTTTTGACATTCAAATTTTATATAGAAAATTTTTTAATATTAAAATTGTATATAAAAGATTTTTCGATATTAAAATTTTATATAGTAAATTTTATCGATATTCAAATTTTTAATAGAAAATTTTACATTATTAAAATTGTATATGGAAAATTTTTCGATATTCAAATTTTTCGATATTAGAATTTTATATAGAAAATTATTCGATATTAAACTTTTAAAATAGAAAAATTTTCGATGCTAAAATTTTGTATAGAACAATTTTCAATGGTAAAATTTTTTATAGAAAATTTTTCAATATTTCATTTTGATATAGAAAGTTTTTCGATATTAAAATTTTATATAGAACATTTTTCGATATAAAAAGTTTTAATAGAACATTTTTCGATTTTAAAATTTTATATAAAAAATTTTTTGATATTGAAAATTTTCAATACTAAAATTTTTTATAGAAAATTTTTCGATATTAAAATTTTATACAGAAAATTATTCGATATTAAAATTTTATATAAAATATTTTTCGATATTAAAATTTTACATCGAAAATTTTATATGAAAATTTTTCAACGTAAAAATTTTATATAAAAAATTATTCGATATAAAAATTTTGAAATAGAAAAATTTTCGATGCTAAAATTTTATATAGAAATTTTTTCAGTATTAAAATTTTATATAGAAAATTATTTCATATTAAAATCTTATATGGAAAATTTTCGATATTAAAATTTTACATGAAAATTTTTCAATGTAAAAATTTTATATAGAAATTTTTTGTATATTAAAATCTTATATAGAAAATTTTTCGATATTATAATTTTATATAGAAAGATGTTAAATCGATGTTAAAATTTTATATAAAAAATATTTTTAGAAAATATTCGATATTAAAATTTTATATAAAAAATATTTTTAGAAAATATTCGATATTAAAATTTTATATAAAAGATTGTTCGATATTAAAATTTTATATAGAAAATTTTTCGATATTAAAATTTTATATAGAAAAATTTTCGATGCTTAAATTGTTTATAGAAAATTTTGGATATTAAAATTTTATATAGAAAATTTTTCGATGCTAAAATTTTTTATAGAAAAATTTTCGATGGTAAAATTTTTAATAGAACATTTTTCGATGGTAAAATTTTTTTTAGAAAATTTTTCGATGGTAAAATTTTTTATAGAAAATTTTTCGATGGTAAAATATTTTATAGAAAATTTTTCGATACTAAAATTTTTCGATATTAAAATTTTACATAGAAACATTTTTGATGCTAAAATTTTATACAGAAAATTTTTCGATGATTTTTCGAAATTAAAATTTTATATAGAAAATTGTAGAAAAATTTGCAATGCTTAAATTTTTCAAAGAAAATTGTTTGATATTAAAATTTTATATAGAAAAATTTTCAATGGTAAAATTTTTCATAAAAATTTTTCGATATTACAATTTTATATAGAATTTTTTCGATATTATGCGGAGATTTTACCCCTTTTTGCCTGTAGAACGCCCTGTAAGCAATTTGTGAAAACTCGAAGTTGTAAAAAGAAAAGAAATAAAATTTTAGGTACATATAATTTTTTTATTTTTATAAAATATTAACAAAATAATTTACTTAATTATAATTTTCCTACTTATACTTATTTCTAGTTTAACTAGATTTTATCACTTAAAGTTATTCTATGACTTTGTCTTATTTAAAAATTGGTCCATCGATCCTAAACGATCGCACAGCTGATCAAAAACAGGTTTTGTTGAATGTATTTATTGAACAAGGTGTTGCCATTGTCCCAAATATTTTCCATCTTGTAACTGTTGCGCCATTAATAGCATGTGTTGTTGTTGCTGATAAAAGGCTAATTGTTGTTGTAGCCTGAATTGTTCCGCCTGTTTGTTGTATTCTTCAATAAGTTTGTATAAGTTTTGACGTAGTACTTGTTGTCGTAAATCCGAACGAGAAGATGATTTAGTTTTTAAACTGATGACAGGTTTGATGAGTAAAATATTCATTGAAACTTGGCTGGGATTTTCCTTAGTATCATTTTCTTCCAGCCAGGGTCTGAATAGGGATTTAGTTTGTTTTCTTTTAGGTGATAATTGTTGGTTTTCCGATATCTTAGTTTGTTCTTTGTCTTCCTCCATATCCTCAAAGGAGCGTTTGTTGTGTGTAAATCCATTTGTTTGACTAAAGAAATCTTCTTTAGTTGTAGAGTTTTTGAAATTTAGAGAATTTGTTAAAGTCATTTTTGAAATTTTGTTAACTATTTTTAAAAGATGATGTTTAAGGTTTGAAGAGTTTTTGTGGAATGATACTCTCTACTGCCCCGAACTCTGGTATTTATACTCTCAAAATATTTCAGTTTCAAATATATCCTTTTGTCTATTAAATATTTGTTGCTTTGTCTTCCTTCTACCTGCTAGTTCATATGATTAGACATCATATCTCAAGAGGTGGTGTATGACCTCCTCTTGTTTAATTCCTTGTCCTTTTCTTTATAGTCCTTATTGTAGTCATAAAGATTAAGTTCTTTATTTGTTGTTTCCCTTAATGACTGAAATGTGAAACAAATATTATTTTTTTTTGTAGCTGCTTGTTTTGATGACTAATGACACCTACGAATTTTTGGGTTGGCTGCCTATTTTGCTTTATAGTATTTTTCCAGGAACTAGGATTATCATTAGTAAGTACTTGAAAATACTGATTTTAAAGAAATATGATATAACAATTCTAGGATTAAAAGCCACAAGCCTTTATCAATTACACTATCCAATAATTAAAATCACTAAATTTCCGGATCATTTAAGATAGTGGAACCAATATGTAGTTAAGTGTTGTGAGTTTGAGTCGCTATAAGTTTGTCTAACTAAATCGATCATATGGCCATAAATGAAAAATAAATGAGTTTTCAGTGTCAACATAATTCTCGTTTTCAATTTCGCTTAAGTGTTCAGTTAAACAACTGACATTCAACAGTGTAATTTTATAAAGAACATTTTTCGATAATAAAATTTTCAATAGAAATTTTTTCGATTATAAAATCTTATATAGAAAACTTTTCGATATTAAAATTTTTAATAGAAATTTTTTCGATATTAATATTTTATATAAAAAATTTTATATCGAAAATTTTTCGATGCTAATTTTATTTTTTTAGAAAATTCTTTGATATTAAAATTTTAATAGAAATTTTTCCATGTTAAACTTTTTTAATATTAAAATATTATATAGAAAATTTTTTTATATTAAAAATTTTAATAGAAATTTTTTCGATATTAAAATTTTATATAGAAAATTTTCGATTCTAAAATTTTTTTTAGAAAATTTTTCAATGCTAGAAAATTTTTTGAGATTAAAATTTTTAATAGAAAATTTTTGCTAAAATTTTTATTGAAAATTTTTAATAAAAAATTTTTTGATATTAAAATTTTTAATAGAAAATTTTTCAATATTAAAATTTTTAATAGAAATTTCTTCGATACAAAACTTTTTTTTAGAAAATTTTTCTATATTAAATTGATATTAAAATTTTATATAGAAACATTTTCGATAGTAATTTTTTTTTCAAAAATTTTTCAATATTAAAATTTTTTATAGAAAATTTTTCGATGCTAAAATCTTTTATAGCAAATTTTTTGATATTAAAATTTTTAATAGAAATTTTTTTTTGATATTAAAATTTTTAATAGAAATTTTTTCGATACAATTTTTTTTAGAAAATTTTTCGATTTTAAATTGATATTAAAATTTTTAATAGACATTTTTCGATATTAAAATATTAAATAAAATTTTAATATCGAAAAATTTTCTATATAAAATTTCAATATTGAAAAATTCTCTATTAAAAATGTTAATATGGAAAAATTTTCTATTAAAAATTTTAACATTGAAAACTTTATTATATAAAATTTTAATATCGAAAAAATTTCTATATAAAATTTAAATATCGAAAAATGTTCTATATACAATTTTAATATCGAAAAATTTTCTCTATAAAATTTTAATTTTAATATCAAAAAATTTTTTATTAAAAATGTTAATATCGAAAAATTTTCTATAAAAAATTTAAGCAGCGAAAAATTTTTTATTAAAAATTTTAATATCGGAAATTTTTCTTTATAAAATTTTAATATCAACAAATTTTCTATAAAAAAATTTAGCATCGAAAAATTTTCTATATCAAATTTTAGTATCGAAAAATTTTCTATTAAAAAATTTAATATTGAAAAATTTTCTATATAAAATTTTAAAATCGAAAAATTTTCTATATAAAATTTTGAAATAAAAAATTTTAGCAGCGAAAAATTTTTTATTAAAAATTTAGCATCGAAAAATGTTCTATATCAAATTTTAATATCGAAAAATTTTCTATTAAAAAATTTAATATTGAAAAATTTTCTATATAAAATTTTAATATCGAAAAATTTTCTATATAAAATTTTTAAATCGAAAAATTTTCTATTAAAAATTTTAATATCGAAAAATTTTCTATTAAAAATTTTAACATCGAAAAATTTTCTATTAAAAATTTTAATATCGAAAAATTTTCTATTAAAAATTTTAATATCGAAAAATTTTCTATTAAAAATTTTAATATCGAAAAATTTTTTATTCAAAATTTTAATATCGAAGAATTTTCTATATAAAATTTTAATATCGAAAAATTTTGTATTAAAAATTTTAATATCGAAAAATTTTCTATTAAAAATTTTAATATCGAAAAATTTTTTATTCAAAATTTTAATATCGAAGAATTTTCTATATAAAATTTTAATATCGAAAAATTTTGTATTAAAAATTTTAATATCGAAAAATTTTCTATAAAAAATTTTTGGTTCGAAAAATTTTCTATATAAATTATTAATATCGAAAAATTTTGTATGAAAAATTTTAATATCCAAAAATTTTCTTTATAAAATTTAAAAATCGAAAAATTTTTTATTAAAAATTTTAATATCGAAAAATTTTTTATTAAAAATTTTAATATCGAAAAATTTTTTATTAAAAATTTTAATATCGAAAAATTTTCTATATAAAATTTTAAAAATTGTTTATATAAAATTTTAAAAATTTTTTGTATAAAATTTTAACATCAAAAAATTTTTTTTTAAATTTTAATATCGAAAAATGTTCTATATAAAATTTTAATATCCCAAAATTTTCTTTATAAAATTTTAATAAATATCGAAAAATTTTCTATACAAAATTTTAGCATCAAAAAATTTAACATCGAAAATTTTTTTGTAAAAAATTTTTCTATTCAAAATTTTAACAGTAAAAAATTTCCTATAAGATTTTTATATCAAAGAATTTTGCTAAAAAAATATCATCATCAAAATAATTTTCTATTTAAAAATTAACATCGAAAAATATTTTAGAAGAATTTTAGCATTAATTTTTTATTTCAGTTAAAAATATTCGAAACACTCCTACTTCTACTAAAAACTTTTAGATAAAATTGTTGCACTTCCATACATTGATTTGCCTTATGGTCGTTTTGAATGAATTGAATTATTATAGAATTTAAGTAAAAGAATTAAAATAAGTACCAAGTTTTGCCACCAATTTGTCAATGAATGAGAACGATACCAAAAGCTTCAGGGTTTATGGAAAATAAAATAATTTCTGTAATTGAGGTAATTTTTATTAATACCAAATAAATTCCTGGTACTGAAATAATCCCAAAATATTACTTAAAATTCTTAAGGGGATTTAAGAAACAAAGAATTTGAGAAAACAGGTATTCAAATCAGTCATAGCTTAAATTTTAAGGAAAAACATGATATCATATTTATTGCAAAACCCTTCCTTTTAGGTAAAAAACTGACCTTAAAATGAAAAAGGCTACCTAACACCTCTTTGGTAGGTGGCTCTAGAGATCATTCAGGTACTTTTTCTCAAGCCACAAGTTATGTATAAATAACCTCCTCCATCCCTTCAGCAACATCATTCAATTGCCTTAACTCAATTGGAAAACATCATAACAAATTATCAAACAAATTTAAACAATGGCTTCATCTGATTTATATCAACATAAGAAATTCGCCATGAAATCGGAAATCCAATACAATCACAAGAAGTTTGTCACCAATTCAAAGAAACGCAAAGTGGAGGAAATGGATGACAAAGAAAATATTTCATCCCTTGGGATAACAGCTGAAATTATATTACAACAAGCAGCTAAGGAGAACCAGCAGCAACAGCCAGAAGCTAAGAGAAGACAAACTAAACCCTTATTCAGGCCTTGGTTAGATGATAACAAGAAGGACTCTAAAACTTCCAAAAACCTCAGACCAGTGACACCAAGTGCCACAGTATCACCCTCTACTACCCATCGAGTTCAATTAATTCACAAAAGAAACTCCCCAGTATTGTATCACCAAAGACGTCAAATCAACACTTATCCCCTTCACTACCATCAGCAACATCAAATGCACCAATTAATGTTGCAGCAACAATTTGTCTTCTTTCAGCAACATTATCAACCCAACTTGATGCACTGGCAGCAACAAAATGTTGCTAATCAATTATACTTAAGACAACTGCAACAATTGGCACTACAACGACAAACACAATTGTTTGTCTTTGGTCAGCAATAATTTGGTTATAGGATATCTCTTGGTTTACAAGGAGTCAATAAAGGAGACACAAGCTATAGAATAGCTTGGAAGAGTTTTAAAAACAAGTTTAACTTGTTCTGTTTAAACGATTTTTGTATTTTTAAGTAATTTATTATTAATTAAGTGTTTACTGATAAAATTTTAATAAAATTAAAATATTTATAAAATTGGAAAAAAAATTTTATTTTTATCTAATATTAGTTATCTATTAGTAAAAACTAGAACCCCGTTTACTTTTGGACCAGTAGTTCATACAAACATTTAAAATGTTTCATTATTTTATTTTACTACCTCTCACATATACACACACACATATGATGAAACTCTGTATAAATTTAAAGAAAAGTAAAGCATAACTTTAAGGCGCAACTTTTTTAAGCTTAAAAATAGAAAGACATACAAATGCCCTTAATTGCGCTTATTAAGAAAAGTTACAATTTTTGGCATTAAATGTCAGAATTCAAAATGGTTATTTTTGGATTTTGTAATTTTATATAGAAAAATTTGTATATGAAAACTTTTCATAGAAAAATTTTATATAGAAAAATTTTTATATGAAAAATTTGAATTAGAAAAATTTTTATATGAAAAATTTTGTATGAAAAATTTTATATAGAAAAATTTTTAAATGAAAAATTTTATATAGAAAAATTTTTATATGAGAAATTTTATATAGAAAAATTTTTACATGAAAACTTGTCAAAAACTTGTATATGACTTTTATATGTATATATAAAAATATGAAAAATTTTATATAAAAATTTTATTATATGAAAAATTTTATGTAGAAAAATTTTTATATGAAAAAATTTATATAGAAAAATTTTTATATGAAAAATTTTGTATAGAAAAATTTTGTACAGAAAAATTTTTATATGAAAAATTTTCTATAGAAAAAATTTTATATGAAAAATTTTTTATAGAAAAAATTTTATATGAAAAATTTTCTATAGAAAAAATTTTATATGAAAAATTTTCTATAGAAAAAATTTTATGTGAAAAATTTTCTATAGAAAAATTTTTATATGAAAAAATTTTCTATTGAAAAATGTTTATACGAAAAATTTTCCGTAGAAAAATTTGTATATGAAAAATTGTCTATAAAAAAATTTTTATATGAAAAATTTTCTATAGAAAAATTTTTATATGAAAAAATTTATATAGAAAAATTTTTATATGAAAAATTTTGTATAGAAAAATTTTTATATGAAAAATTTAGTATAGAAAAATTTTTAAGACTTTCTATAGAAAAATTTTTATATGAAAGATTTTCTGTAGAAAAGTTTTTATATGAAAAATTTTATATAGAAATTTTTTTTTATGAAAAATTTTATATAGAAAAATTTTTATATGAAAAATTTTCTATAGAAAAATTTATATATAAACAATTTTCTGTAGAAAAATTTTTATATGAAATTTTTTATGGAAAAATTTTTCCATAGAAAAATTTGTATATGAAATATTTTCTATAGAGAAATTTTTATAATGAACGAGACAATGTTCAGAAAGGAAGACTAGAGATTGGAAATTGATCTTTAGGAAGACTTAACTAGCATTTACCTACGATTGAGAATTGGTATCTAGGAAGATATTATACAGATCTACGGCTAGAAATTGGTCTTTAATTAAAGGAAGATTTTATTGGGACTTACGAAAGGAATAGGTTTCTTGAAAGACTTTATTAGGATCTACTATTGGAAATTGGTTTCCAGCAGAAGAACTTTATTTGGACCTACAATTAAAAATTGGTTTCCAGGAGAACTTTATTAGGGCCTAAGGTTGCAAATATTTTTCTAGGAAGACTTTATTAATATCTACTATTAGAAATTAGTCTCTAGGAAGATTTTATAAGGACCTAGGGTTGGAAATTGGTAGCTAGGAAAACTTTATTAGGTCCTAAAATGGGAAATTTTTTTCTAGGGAGTCCTAATTAAGACCTGCGATTGGAAGTTGGTTTAAAGCGAGACATTATTAGGACCTTGTACTAAAAATTGACTTTATTAGAACCTAAGACAGAAGATTGGTCTCTACAAAAACTTTATAAGGACTTGTAATTCAGAATTGGTCTCTATGAAGACTTTTTTGGGCTCGATATCGATCGAAAACTCAGATTTTAGAGTAAATATTGTGTAACATACTTAAGGGATTTTAAAAATAAATTATTTTGCAAAAAGTTTAATAAAATTTGATATCTAAACATATCCATTTGCTTGTCAAAACATTTAGTTTAAATTAAATTATTTTAGTATCTGGAAAATTTTGACAAATGAGTTATTATAAAGTGAACTTTATGTTTTATATTATTTAAATTATCCTAAAAGTATGCTACACAAATGTTTCTGAAATATCTTACATCGATATCGAACGATATCGAATGTGGCGGCTTGGCCCCTGGGACTAATGAAATGGTCATTAAAAAAAGCTTCATGTGGAGTTTTGACTGTAAAAATCACTGATAAAAAATATATTTTACCACATAACGAACGGGAAATAGGTATTTGGTGGAATATAGTTTGTAGATTCAAAATTGGATTTAATAAAAATCGAGGATTAAAACTATTGGACATTTATAATTTTTGATTTATTAAAGCAATTTTCTTATATTTATTAATATTTCTAAAAACTAAAATAATTACAAAACATAAATTAAAATCACACAGTGATTATTTGTGAATTAAAGAATAAAATTCTAATCTCATTCCTCATTTCCTGTTAAGTAAGCGATGGTGAAGGGCTTCTTCTTAGCCGCAGGCGATGTTTCGGCTTTCTCTGTCAACATTTTGGGGAATTGAGTATGAGTTACTCCCTCTGGCTTATCTGAAGATAATTTCATTAACTCATGCAAATAAATGGTGGCTCTCATAGACCTTTCGATAATCTCAAATGTTTGCTGGGTAAATTCCTTATACTGTTCCTCGATGGCAATATGTTCCAGTTTCTTGACACGCCGACTCATGCGACAGGCTATGGTATTCTTATTGCGTCTCTCCTGATCCTTGGGTGTACGTTCCTTTTTGGGATATTTTCTCACCATATTACCATGATATTTGCAGATGCTATGAAGAGTTTCATGGCTGATCTTGGGTAGAATTGCGGCGGTGGGTGGTAGAGGTGAGGTTGAGGGTATGTTTAAGGGTGTAGAGGTATGCCGTAAGGTGTTGAAGGGTGAGTAACTGAGCGAGTAATGACTTTCAGTGAAAGATCCTAAACGAGGTCTTTTGGCTTCGGGCTGTGGTAGATCATCGGAGTAATTAGTTTCGCTTGTTTGTGGAGATGATGATCTTTTGTTGGCGATTTCCTGGGTTAAATTGTTTAAGTTATTGAATGTTGTTTCCTGAGTTAAATGGTTTGATGCTGGAGTGTAAGAGGTTTCCTCGAGTCTCTCTATTTCCACATGAATGCACTCGTAATCCCCTGAAGAGGAACTCAAAGAATCACAACGCGATCGTTTACTTTGATCAAATTTCTTATGACGATATTCAAAAGTCTCTTCCATGGTTTGATGGCTCATTACTACAGAATTCATATTTAATGGAAATTAAAAAATCTTGATGATATTTTTAAAACGGAGATATCACTTGTTCTTTTGCTGACTTCTCACAGTATAATGATGTTTAAGACTTTCCCTTTGCGTTTTATATATTAAAGTATTTTTCAAAATTTTCCTTCTTATCTCAAAAATATTTTGCTAATTTATGTTGTTTGTCTCAAAAATATCAATTTTATGATCTTGTTTGTTTATTTTTCTAAAGTTTGCGATCTTTAGTTTTGGGTAACATTATCCCAAACTCATGTACAAGTAAGTGTAGAAGTAGGTAGTGCAGTTTTCTTGTTTTTCAAGATAAGCTGTTTGTTTACTTGAACACACATCAAAACAGGCATTAAAGCATGAGAACATGCAAGCATGAGCAAGATATTTTGTATACAAAATTTTTGTATGATCAGTCATATCTTCAATTCTTCAAATTGAACATTTTTTAAGACTTTCAATCAATTTCAATCAAGTTTTTTTTGCCTTAAATACAATTTTCAAACAAAACTTAAAATGTCTTTAGTCTCCATTGAAAAAAATTGTTTATAAATCTTAACCAAGCGACTCGTTCATAAAAGTAAAAAAATCACGCAAAACGGAAACTTCTTTTTACTTGGTTGCATTCAAGTACAAACAAAAAATTAATACATAAAAAGGAATGTTCCGACTAAAATTTGTGGTTATATTAAGTTAAATTAAACTTAAAATGTTTTATGTAAAAATTCTCAAAAATACCAAAATTGATAGAAATATTGTACAAATTCATTTGAATTTCAAATGTTAACAAATTATTTATTCCACTAGTCAACAAAATTCTAACCTTTTCGTTACATTTTATTACTACTTAACTTTCTTATTCAACCATTTGAAAAAAAATTTCCATCGATTTTATAATCAGTAGCCCAGATTATAAAAACGATGGAAATTTTTTTTCAAATGGTTGATTTTTTTAATTTTTTTTTTAACAAAATTTAGTTTTTTTGCAAATGTTTTTGCTTTATTGTACAAATTTATATGAATTTCAAATGTTGACAAATTATTCATTACACTAGTCAACAAAATTCTAACCTTTTCGTTACATTTTATTACTACTTAACTTTCTTATTCAACCATTTGAAAAAAAATTCCATCGTTTTTATAATCAGTAGCCCAGATTATAAAAGCGATGGAATTTTTTTTCAAAGGGTTGATTTTTAATTTATTTTAACAAAATTTCATTTTTTTGCAAATGCTTTTAAATCGATTTTCTTGTATTTTTGAAACGGTTTGTTCGATTTTGTTGAAAGACACAGAGTTTAATATTTAATAAAATTATCTTTAATTCGCATTAAGACAATATTTTTTATATGTTTAAGGCATTCGGAGTTATTGGCACTTTAAAATAAAAAATCATTTTTTTTATAAAAAATTTCCATCGTTTTTATAATCAGTAGCCCAGATTATAAAAACGATGGAAATTTTTTTTAAATAGTTAATTTTAAAATTTTTTTTAACATAATTTTATTTTTTGGAAATGCTTTTAAATCGATTTTCTTGCATTTTTGAAACGGTTTGTTCGATTTTGTTGAAAGTCACTGAATAGTATAGTAAATAAAATTACTTTTAATTCGCATTGTTTAAGAGAGTCGGAGTGGAGTTATTTACACTTTAAAATAAAAAATAATTTTTTTTTTATAAAAAAAATTGATTTTTTTGGAAATGCTTTTAAATCGATTTTATTCTATTTTTGAAACGGTTTGTTCGATTTTTTTTTTGAAAGTCACGGAATAGTAAAGTAAATCAAATTATCTTTTATTTTCATTCAAACTATATTTTTATATGTTTAAGAGATTCGGAGTTATTTGCACTTTAAAATTAAAAATATATTTTTTTTAACTTCGACACATTAAAGTCGATTGAAGAAGTTGTTTTGTAGATATGGTGGACTAACTAGAACAACATCTTCAAGAATTTTAGAAAATTTTTTTTTAAAAATCGTTAAAAAAATTTAAATGAAATCCCCGCATTCGATATCGATATAAATGTAAGATATTTTAAAAGGATTTGTGTAGCATACTTTTAGGATTTTTTTGAAATTTTGAAAATCCCTAAGGTATATTACACAATTTTTATTTTATTTATTTGAATTTTGTATTGTAAATACAAAGTTTATTTATATCCTATTTTTCTCCAAACCGGGTGGCGAAGACCATATGTCCGATGTAGTGTAACAGAGTCTGTGGGAATCGAACCCACAGCTTCCGCACAAGCGGTCTAGCACACTACTCACTAGACAACTGAGGCAACCTACACAATATTTGCTTGAAAGTTTGGATTTTTACTGAAGTTTTAATTGAAGTAGTAAATGCCTATTTTATTTGGAACACTCTTTAGTTCTATAGAAAAAAATCAAAGTAGGCAACTAGAGAGCTTTAAAAATTGTTTAAAATATCTATAAAAACATCAACAATTTAACAATGAATTTACACAAAATAATTAACATTCATTCAGTTTTGCTATTCATACCAAAGTCTACAGTTAGCCGGTAAAAGGTTAAGTGTAATAACTCGATCTATAAAGACAATATCATAAAGAAATATTTGGGGTTTACAGATTTAGGGTTTGATAAAAGAAAGCTCTGAAATTAATCATATCGTCCCTTCAATAACACAATAGTGTATACTCACGTACACCATTATTTATTCTGTATATTCAAATTTTGATAAATTTTATTCTGAAATATTACTGTTTTTCCAGATCTCTAATTACATACATTTTAAACTCAAAATGACAAAAGAATTATTTTCTATCATTTTATTAAGCGGACGATATGTTAATTACATTTCTCGACTTACTACGCTATACCTTTTAGCCGCTATATTTATCTGTCTCTACCATAACCGATTAGTGGTTATTGTTTAAGCAACGGAAGCTTTTTTGTTTAAACTTATTTTTTTTTACAAAATTTAGTTAATTTAAAATTTTTTGCTAATAAACAAAATTAAGTGATTTTTTTTTGTTTTTTGTTGGTTAATTGTTTTATTGTAACAGACATTTATGTTACACATTTTAGCAACAAAATTGTAGGAAAATAATGAGCTTGAATGAAAATTTTTAGAAAATGAGTAAAAAAGCAGAAAAGCTTAACGGATTTGTAGGGAAATGGGTAAAAAGTTATTAAAAAAGATTTTGAAACTTAAAGCAAGTAAGAAAACACAACAGTCGGTCGAGACTGGCCATGTAATATTAATTAATAAAAACATTTTAATGAACATTTTTAGAACTGAACCTAGAAATGAATGAAGAGTTGAACCTAGAACTGAACCTAGAAATGAACTTAGAACTGAAATAAAACTGAACTAGAACTGAATTAGAATTGAAACAAAACTGAACTAGAACTAAACTAGAACTGAACCTAGATCTGAATCTAGAACTGAACCTAGAACTGAACCTACAACTTAACCTAGAACTGAACCTAGAACTGAAACTTGAACTGAACCTAGAACTGAAAGTAGAACTGAATCTAGAACTGAACCTAGAACTGAACTTAGAACTGGACCTAGAACTGAACCTAGAACTGAACCTAGAACTGAACCTACAACTCAACCTAGAACTGAACCTAGAACTGAAACTTGAACTGAACCTAGAACTGAAAGTAGAACTGAATCTAGAACTGAACCTAGAACTGAACTTAGAACTGGACCTAGAACTGAACCTAGAACTGAACCTAAAACTGAACCTAGAACTGAACCTAAAACTGAATCTGGAACAGAACTAAAACTGAATCTAGAACTGAAGCTTGAACTGTATCTAGAACTGAACCTAGAACTGAAGCTAGAACTGAACCTAGAACTGAACCTAGAACTGAACCTAGAACTGAACCTAGAACTAAACCTATAACTGAACCTAGAACTGAACCTATAACTGAACCCAGAACTGAATCTAGAACTGAATCTAGAACTGAACCTAGAACTGAATCTAGAACTGAACCTAGAACTGAACCTAGAACTGAACTAGAACTGAACCTAGAACTGAACCTAAAACTGAACCTAGAACAGAACCTAAAAATGGACCTAAAACTGAAACCAAAACTGAACCTAGAACTGTAACTAGAACTGAACCTACAACTGAACCTAAAACTGAACCTAGAACTGTACCTAGAACTGAACCTCGAACTGAACCTAGAACTGAACCTAGAACTGAACCTAAAACTGAATCTGGAACAGAACTAAAACTGAATCTAGAACTTAAGCTTGAACTGTATCTAGAACTGAACCTAGAACTGAAGCTAGAACTGAACCTAGAACTGAACCTAGAACTGAACCTAGAACTGAACCTATAACTGAACCTAGAACTGAACCTATAACTGAACCCAGAACTGAATCTAGAACTGAATGTAGAACTGAACCTAGAACTGAATCTAGAACTGAACCTAGAACTGAACCTAGAACTGAACCTAGAGCTGAATCTAGAACTGAACCTAGAACTGTATCTAGAACTGTATCTAGAACTGAACCTAGAACTGAACCTATAAATGAACCTAGAACTGTACCTAGAACTGAACCTAGAACTGAACCTAGAACTGAAGCTTGAACTGTATCTAGAACTGAACATAGAACTGAACCTAGGACTGAACCTAGAACTGAAACTAGAACTGAACCTAGAACTGAACTAGAACTGAACCTATAACTGAACCTATAACTGAACCTAGAACTGAACCCAGAACTGAATCTAGAACTGAATCTAGAACTGAATCTAGAACTGAACCTAGAACTGAATCTAGAACTGAACCTAGAACTGAACCTTGAACTGAACCTAGAACTGAACCTAGAGCTGAATCTAGAACTGAACCTATAAATGAACCTAGAACTGTACCCAAAACTGAACCTAGAACTGAACCTAGAACTGAACTAGAACTGAACCTAGAACTGAACCTAAAACTGAACCTAGAACAGAACCTAAAAATGGACCTAAAACTGAAACCAAAACTGAACCTAGAACTGTAACTAGAACTGAACCTACAACTGAACCTAAAACTGAACCTAGAACTGTACCTAGAACTGAACCTCGAACTGAACCTAGAACTGAACCTAGAACTGAAACTAGAACTGAATCTAGAACTAAACTAGAACTATATATAGAACTGAATCTAGAACTAAACCTAGAACTGTACCTAGAACTGAACCTAAAACTGAATCTAGAACTGAACTGAATAATTTTCTACAGAAAATTTTAATAATTTTCCACAAAACATTTGAGTTCTTTTCTATAGAAAACTAAGTAAGAGCGGTAATATTATTTTATAGGAATGAAAGATTTTTTTAGTGAAAGGGAGAAGTTGTCTAAAATATTTGACCTTTTTTCAATTGTTTCTTATATTTCCTGGCCCTTGTTTTTATTTCCAAATTTAATTGATAATTATTGTAAAATATTATCAAACCTCCTATTATTTATTGTTCTTAAACTAATCCCTTTCCGCTCGGTTTGTGAGTTTTATCTTTGAAATTCTATAGCATTTCCCAGTAATTGGACAACTGTCCGCCACACACAAGTACCCTTCGTCCGTCCATCCATCCGTCTGTTTGTCTTCTAGATAAGACACAACCTTAACCTTCTATTCTAAAGTTATTTAAATTTAGAATGATTTGTAAATGAGGATTTAGAAAAATAAAACTATTGTATGGACTGGACCCAGCATGATACAATTTCAGTTTAAATTCTTATACAAATTATTTGTCTTAAAACTCAAAATTAAAGACTAGACCTAAACAAACTTTTAACAGATGATTTAAAATAAATAAAAAAAAATTGAAATGTGAAAACAATTTTACGGTGTCATATGTTTACCAAAGCAAAACAACTTAAGTCAAGAGTAAGTGCAACCTGCTGTGCATTAAGGTTAAGGCCATGGGAGAAAGAGGGAGGGCGATATGAAGACATGAGCCTGCTTAGGCGATCGAAAACAAAGGCTTATCTTTCTTTTGTTTGCTCTTAAAAAATTTTGCTACCTATAAATACAATTTCTTCTCACATAAATATTTGTATTTATGTTTTCCACTTTTTAAATCTCTTACAAAATTTTAAAAATAACATGATCCTTATGATCATAAAATTTGTTATGGTTTGTTAAAATTTATTATTATTCTCCAGTTTCCATAAAGTGTAAACAATTACCAAAACAAATATTGAAAAGGACAAAAGAGTAGCATCAATATACCCCTATAAGGATTATGAGGAAACCGTATGGTTTTTGTTCTTTAGACTTAACCTATTTTGTTTACACAACACACCCAGATTTTGTTTAATGTCCTGTCTGTTGAAAGAAATTCTGAAAATTCTGTGATTTCAATTAAATTTGTAAGACCTAACGATTAAAAAAAAGGATCGTAATTCAGAAAATGATCATATTTCCCAAGGGAGACCTTAACTCATTGTAATTCTAAGAAATTTATAATTATTGTTTGTTTGATTAATCAAACTAATAAAACAATTTATTAACTATAATTACTTTAGTAATGACTTTATATATGTCATTTAGTTATTCATATCATAACCAGTTGAATCGGTTTACAGAAGAGATTGAATAATTTTCCATGATTAAAATTCAATAAATCTTCACCCTATAATTGATTTTTTATATACGATAATTTGTTGTAATAAATTAACGCCCTTTTAAAACAAGTTGTAAATTTCTTAGGTAATATTTGACTAACATTGTACATCACATCAGATATGCACCGAGAGAAATTCAGTTATAGATCAGTCCTAAATAATTTGTAATCATTTCAAATTCCGCTCTAGTCCAAATCAGTACAAGAAAATCTCTTAACCTTATGGATGGATCTCTTGTAAATCAGTTGCATGTCAGCTCAATATAAGAAGTAGATCTCTCAGTAATGGATCAGAGGCCAAATTACCGCACTCGATATCGATCGAATACTCAGACTTTTAAGCAAATATTGTGAAGTATGCTTTAAGGATGTTCAAAGTAACTTCAATGCAAAAAGTTTATTGAAATTTGGTATCCATTTTGATTCGTTTTTAAAAACATATAATTCAATTAAAACACTTTTACTATTGATCATCTTTTGGCAAATAACTACAAAAATAATAAAGTAAACTGAGCATCTTTTAAATAATTTTGATTATCCTTAAAGTATGCTATACAAATGTTTTTAAAATACCCAAGATTTAAATCGATATCGAATGCGGCAATTTGGGCCCAGATCTCAAACAATACCAGAACAGCTTTAGATCGATTTTGTCAGAGATCAGTTTTGGTTCTAGTTCAGTTCTAGTTCAGTTCTAGTTCAGATCTAGGTTCAGTTCTAGTTTCAGTTCTAGGTTCAGTTCTAGATTCAGTTCTAGTTCAGTTCTAGGTTCAGTTTTAGATTCAGTTCTAGGTTCAGTTCTAGTTCTAGGTTCAGTTCTAGTTTCAGTTCTTGGTTCAGTTCTAGTGTCAGTTCTAGGTTCAGTTCTAGTTCAGTTCTAGGTTCAGTTCTAGTTTCAGTTCTAGGCTCAGTTCTAGATTCAGTTCTAGTTCAGTTCTAGGTTCAGTTTTAGATTCAGTTTTAGGTTCAGTTCTAGATTCAGTTCTAGTTCAGTTCTAGGTTCAGTTTTAGATTCAGTTCTAGGTTCAGTTCTAGTTTCAGTTCTAGGTTCAATTCTAGTTTCAGTTCTAGGTTCAGTTCTAGTTTCAGTTCTAGGTTCAGTTCTACATTCAGTTCTAGTTCAGTTCTAGTTCAGTTCTAGTTCAGTTCTAGTTCAGTTCTAGTTCAGTTCTAGTTCAGTTCTAGTTCAGTTCTAGTTCAGTTCTAGTTCAGTTCTAGTTCAGTTCTAGTTCAGTTCTAGTTCAGTTCTAGTTCAGTTCTAGTTCAGTTCTAGTTCAGTTCTAGTTCAGTTCTAGTTCAGTTCTAGTTCAGTTCTAGTTCAGTTCTAGTTCAGTTCTAGTTCAGTTCTAGTTCAGTTCTAGTTCAGTTCTAGTTCAGTTCTAGTTCAGTTCTAGTTCAGTTCTAGTTCAGTTCTAGTTCAGTTCTAGTTCAGTTCTAGTTCAGTTCTAGTTCAGTTCTAGTTCAGTTCTAGTTCAGTTCTAGTTCAGTTCTAGTTCAGTTCTAGTTCAGTTCTAGTTCAGTTCTAGTTCAGTTCTAGTTCAGTTCTAGTTCAGTTCTAGTTCAGTTCTAGTTCAGTTCTAGTTCAGTTCTAGTTCAGTTCTAGTTCAGTTCTAGTTCAGTTCTAGTTCAGTTCTAGTTCAGTTCTAGTTCAGTTCTAGTTCAGTTCTAGTTCAGTTCTAGTTCAGTTCTAGTTCAGTTCTAGTTCAGTTCTAGATTCAGTTCTAGATTCAGTTCTAGTTTCAGTTCTAGGTTCAGTTCTAGGTTCAATTTTAGATTCAGTTTTAGGGGAAGTTCTAGGTTCAGTTCTATATTCAGTTTAAGTTCAGTTTTAGGTTTAGTTCTAGGTTCAGTTCTAAGTTCAGTTCTAGGTTCAGCTGTAGGTTCAGTTCTAGGTTTAGTTCTAGGTTCAGTTCTAGGCTTAGTTCTAAGCTCAGTTCTAGGTTCAGTTCTAGCTTCAGTTCTATGTTCAGTTTTAGGCTCAGTTCTAGGTTGAGTTCTAGGTACAGTTCTAGGTTCAGTTCTAAGTTCAATTCTAGGTTCAGTTCCAAGTTCAGTTCTAGGTTCAGTTCTAAGTTCACTTCTAGGTTAGTACTAGCTTCAGTTCTATGTTCAGTTTTAGGTTCAGTTCTAGGCTCAGTTCTACATTTAGTTCTAGGTTCAGTTCTAAGTTCAGTTCTAGGTTCAATTCTAGCTTTAGTTCTATGTTCAGTTTTAGGTTCAGTTCTAGGTTCAGTTCTAGTTCAGTTCTAGTTCAGTTCTAGTTCAGTTTTAGGTTCAGTTCTAGGTTCAGTTCTAGGTTGAGTTCTAGATTTTGTTCAGTTCTAGATTTAGTTCAGTTCTAGGTTCATTTTAGGTTCAGTTCTAGGTTCAGTTCTAGTTCAGTTTTAGGTTCAGTTCTAGATTCAGTTCTAGGTTCAGTTCTAGTTCAGTTCTAGTTCAGTTCTAGTTTAGTTCTAGCTCAGTTCTAGGTTCAGTTATAGTTCAGTTCTTGTTCAGTTCTAGATTCAGTTCTAGATTCAGTTCTAGTTCAGTTCTAGGTTCAGTTTTAAGTTCTAGGTTCTATTCTTGCTTTAGTTCTAAGTTTAATTCTAGTGTCAGTTCTGGCTTCAGTTTTAGGTTCTTTTGTAGTTTCAGTTCAAGGTTCAGTTCTAGTTCGGTTGTAGTTCAGCTCTAGATTCAGTTCTAGGTTCGGTTCTAGCTTCAGTTCTAGGTTCTGTTCTGGGTTCAGTTCCAGTTCGAGGTTCAGTTTTATTTGAATAATTCGACATTTTCATTAGTTTTATTAAGTTTATTCTTAAAATAATTAATTTATTAAATATTAACAATTAAATTGAATTAAATTTAAATTTCTTATTAAAATTACAATACACAAATTCTTAAATTATCTTAAAATCACACAGTGATTAACTAATTATATTTTTTGACGAAATCCAGTCCCTCTTCATTCCTCATTTCCAGACAAGAAAGCTATGGTAAAAGGTTTCTTTTCGCCAGGAGATGTTTGAGGCTTCTCAGTCAACATTTTTTTAAATTCTGCCGAATTTGAACCCAATTTCATTAATTCATGCAAATAAATGGTGGCTCTCATAGACCTTTCGATAATCTCAAATGTTTGCTGGGTAAATTCCTTATACTGTTCCTCGATGGCAATATGTTCCAGTTTCTTGACACGCCGACTCATGCGACAGGCTATGGTATTCTTATTGCGTCTCTCCTGATCCTTGGGTGTACGTTCCTTCTTGGGGAATTTCCTGACCATATTACCATGATATTTGCAGATACGGTGTAAAGTTTCATGGCTGATTTTGGGTAATACGGCAGCTGTGGGTGGTAAAGGTGAGGTAGAAGGATTATTGAGGGGAGTTGAGGTTTGGTGTAGGCTGTTGAAGGGTGTGTAACTGATGGAGTATTGACTTTCATTGAACGATCCCAGACGAGGTCGTTTGGCTTCTGTTTGTTGTAAGGCTTCGGAGTAATCACTTTCGCTTGTTTGGGATGATGATAATGATCTTTTGAGGCTGGTTCCCTGGGGTAAATTGTAGAAGTTTTGTGAGGATGTTGCTTCCTGTTGTAAATAGTTTGATGTTGAAAAGTATGAGTTATCACCGAGTCTTTCGATTTCCACTTTAATGCATTCGTAATCGCTTGAAGAAGAACTCGTTGACTGTAAACGCAAGCGTTTACTTTGATCGAATTTCTTGTGGTGATATTCAAAAGTCTCTTCCATGGTTTGATGGCTCATTACTGCAGAATTCATTTTTATGGTAATGTTCAGATATTGATGATGTGATTATGATGTGATGATGCTACTTGTTCTTTTGCTGTCTGCTAAAAGACTATATTGCTGGTGACTTTCTTTTGGTGATTATATATCAAAGAATTTTTCAAAATTTTCTTTCTTATCTCAGGCTTATTTTGCTAATTATTTTGTTTGTCTCAGAATATCAATTTTATGATCTTGTTTGTTTATATTTATGTCTATTTTGGGTACAAACTATCACTAGACCAGAGAAAGCACCCAAACACAAACAAGTCATTTAGGTAGCAATGGACGGTACCCTCTAGTGATAAGGCAGTGTTTACACAATCGCTTGATCAACATACAGGCATAAAAGACATCCATAGGCAAAACTTTAGATATCACACAACTTTAAAAGATTTTGTGTGATCACTGATCACACAATAGAGCAGTGGTACCCACTGACTCATAAGCTTGATGCAGAGAATGAAATTTTGCTTCATCAAGTGTTTCATAGTGAATAATTGAGTTTTTTTAGGGGAGTTTAAAAAGCAATGGTTGTGTGTGCGGTGTACGCGTGACGGAATTTCTTTTGCTGTCACAAGAGGTAGCTAAATCAATGTTTGGGCTTCTCTGCTTCACAATGTTTCACAAATAACGTCGAATAGAATCATCTTCATATTCACTGATGAAATTAATTATTCTCCATTAATAGGATCGTGTTTTAATCCAACTTAACAATATAATCCTATTATCTGGGTGGTTTAGCTAATAAAAAATTATCTATTTTTGTTTGTTTCAATTAATTAATTAACTGTCAGCAAAAACCGCTTGATCATTTTGTTTTGTCACGTTTTTAATCAATTTATTTATCATTTGTACTTTTTTCTTCAACATCCATTTTTTCAATTAAAAATAGTTAAAAATTAACATTAAATCATTTTAATCTTGATTTAAACAATTACGATCGTTGACCAGTTTGTCGTCAAAACTACTAAAAAACTAAGGCTTAATTGAACATTTTGTAACTAAGGTAAGGAAAATGACACTGTAATAGCATTTTGACGAAAAAGTCTTCGTTTTAAAAATTTTTCGAAAATTTTCTATAAAAACCAAATTTTTCAAAAATTTTCTATGAAAAACCAATTTTTCGAAAATTTTCTATAAAAACCAAATTCTTCGAAAATTTTCTATAAAAATAATTTTTTGAAAATTTTCTATAAAAATTAATTTTTTCAAAAATTTTCTATAAAAACCATTTTAAAATTTTTTTATAAAAACCATTTTAAAAATTTTTTATAAAAACCAAATTTATTGAAAATTTTATCAAAAAACCACATTTTTCGAAAATTTTCAATCTAAAAGAAATTTTAAAAAAATTTTCTATAAAAATGAAATTTTTCGAAAATTTTCTATAAAAAACAAAATTTTCTATAAAAACTAAATTTTTGTGAAAATAAATTTTCTATAATAATAAAATAATAAATTTTGCTATAAAACGAAATTTTCTATGAAAATTAAAATTTTCAAAAAAATTTTTGTAAAAACTAAATTTTCAAATTTTTTTTATAAAAACCAACATTTTCTAAAGATCAAAATTTTTCGAAAACTTTCTATAAAAACCAAAATTTTTCTAACATTTTTAGTAAAAACGTAATTTTTGAAAATATTTTACAAAAAATTTAATTTTCGAAAATTTCCCATAAAAACCATTGTGTTTCTTTTTCAAATTTTTTACAAAAAACAAATTTAACGAATATTTCCTCTAAAAATCAATTTTTATCAAAATTATCTATAAAAACCAAAATTTTCTTTAAACCGAATTTTTCTATAAAACCAAATATTTCTAAAATTTTCTATGATAACCAAATTTTTCAAAATTTTTTTTTAAATTTTCTCTAAAATCATTTCTTTAAAAACTAAATTTTTTAAAAGTTTTCTTTGAAACCCAAATTTTTCGAAAATTTTTTTATAAAAATGAAATTTTTGAAAATATTTTACAAAAACTTTAATTTTCGAAAATTTCCCATAAAAACCAATTATTTATCAAATTAATCGAATATTTTCTATAAAAACCAAATTTTTAAAAGTTTTCTATAGAAATCCAAATTTTCTAGAAAACCGAAAAATTTTCTAAAATTTTCTGTAAAAATCTAAAATTTTCTATGAAAATCAAATTTTTCAAAAATTTTTCGAAAATTTTCTATTAAAAACAAAATTTTATAAAATTTTCTATGAAAACCAAATGTTTTGAAAATTTTCTCTTAAATCAATTTTTTATAACAAAATTTTTTAAAAACTTCTTTAAAAAACTAAATTATTTAAAAATTTTCTATGAAAACCAATTTTTTCGAAAATTTTCTATGAAAAACCGAATTTTTCAAAAATTTTCTATAAAAATTTTTTGAAAATTTTATAAAAACCTAATTTTTCGAAAATTTTCTATAAAACCCATGATTTTCTACAAATTTTTTTTATAAAAACTAAATTTTTCAAAAATTTACAATAGAAATTAAATTTTTCATAAATTGTTTATAAAATACAAATGTAAAAAAAAAATAAAATTTTTCAAAAATTTTATATAAAAACAAAATTTTTCATCCAATTTTTCGATTTTTTTTTTTATAAAAACCAAATTTTTCGAAAATTTTCCAAAAAAACCGAAAATTGTATAGAAACCAAAAATATCTAACATTTTCTATCAAAACCAAATTTTTCGAAAATTTTCTATAAAACCCGAATTTTTTGTAAAACCAAAAATATCAAAACTTTTCAATCAAAATCAAAATCAAATTTTTCGAAAAATTTTTATAAAAACCGATTTTTTTTTTGTAGAAACCAAAAATATCAAAAATTTTGAAAATTTTCAATAGAAATAGAAACCAAATAATTTTTTTTAATATTTTCTTTGAAAACTAAATTTTTCAAAAAATAACCAAATTTTTCGAAAATTTTCTAAAAAAACAAAATTTTTCGAAAATTTTCTATAAAAACCAAATTTTTTGAAAATTTTCTATAAAAATCAAATTTTTCGAAAATTTTCTATAAAAATCAAATTTTTCGAATATATTTTATAAAAACCAAATTTTTCAAAAATTATTGAAAAAAAAACCAAATTTTTTGAAAATTTTCTATAAAAACCAAATTTTTCAAAAATTTTCTATAAAAACCAAATTTTTCAAAAATTTTCTATAAAAATCAAATTTTTCAAAAATTTTCTATAAAAACCAAATTTTTCGAAAATTTTCTATAAAAAATAAAATTTTTCGTTAATGTTCTTAAAAATCAAAATTTTTTACAGAAAACTAATTTTTCGAAAATTTTTTTATAAAAACTTAATTTATCAAAAATTTCTTTTAAAAACCAAATTTTTCGAAAATTTTCTTATAAAATAAATAATTTCTTATAAAATAAATTTTGTAAAATTGCCTTAAAAAAATAAATCTTTTTTTGACAATTGTTCAACATTTTGACCTTAAAAGTATTTATTTTTTGCTTCACAGTGTAATTAATGTTTATTACAAAATTATGACTAAGCTTTTGATATTTTTTTAATTGTTTTTAGTTTAAAAATTATCAATTAAATATTGCATAATTTCATAAAAACGGTTCTAGTCAAAGCAAATCAAGCTAATAACTATTGTATAAAGCAATTAACAAATTACAGAAATTTTATGGGCGTTTTTAGGGGTAACTGAAATAATAGTTAATCAATAAATAGTAAAATAGATTACAAAATAAGTGAACATAAGAAATTAAGTGGAAAATTGTTACTAGTTATGAGATAATATTTCTCATGTTTTCAATATTTTTAATCAAAGGCTCTATAATATAAAGATGTTGCACTTCCATACATTGATTTGCCGTATGGTCTTTTCGATAAGTCCCATAAAAAAGGGAGTATTTCGCCTTTAATCTAATTCGGAAACAAATAATGGGGACGATTTCATAGTTAATGTTAATGTAGTTCCTTTAATGCATCTGCCTATTCACTGTTAAAATACCGCTAAGCGATCTTGACTTGAATTCTATCAATTTCCTCTTAACCTATTGACCCATTAAAAATTCATAGACTTCAATAAATTACAAATTTTAAATTAAATACTTTATTATTATAATTGAAATACTTTGTAGAGAGTAGTTTTTGAATTTACGAATATTAAAAAATTAATTCATATTTACTTACGGTTCGTGCCAGTCATTAAGTTAATCAATGATGTGTAGCTTAGACGTCACAGAAAAAGGGAAATAAATCTTAAAAAGCTATAAAAAAATAAGTAAATAATTGTTAATTAACTAAGTTTAAATTTATCCAAACAAAAAAGTAAATAAAAACAAGTGACTACTTTTTGCACTACCAAGTGGCAGTTAAGTGTATAGTTGAAATTCTAAAAAAGATATGTTCAGATTTACAATAAATAAATAATAACTCGTTTAACTCGTTTTAAACTCACAATTTATAAGGAATAAGATTAATTTCTTAATTTTGGCAAATGACTCCATTTCTATACACTTGGTAATCAGTTAAGTAAGTAGAAGCAAATCTTACCCTTTTTAATCTAATAAATGTAACTACTAAGATATTAGTATCATTTTTTTTTTGAAAAATTACAAATATTATTTGGCGTTGCACTTACATTCATTGATTTGCCGTATGGTCGTTTTGAAAAGTACCATAAAAAAGAGAGTTTACCGCTTTTAGTCTAATTCGGAAACAACTAATGGAGACGATTATCCAACGAGAGAAAGTTAAGGCATACACACGTGCTCATGAAATATGTGTTTGTTTGTGCGTTTATGTGTTTTTCATTCTTCGTTATCCACTTTAATGTCCATTTTGGGTGAGTCAGGTGTCAATAACTATTAAATTAAGAAAATAAATAAATTGGAATAACTAGTCAAATTGTAGTATTATTTTTGAAGTTTATTTAATTAAATTTAATGTATGTTTAAGATATTATGTCGTAGATAGTCCAACTTTAGGTTCTAAAATTGTTAAAGTGTGTAGACGAAAAAAAAGTTTCATATTAAAATATCAAAAATTTCCTTACAGAAATTTATTACACATATCTCCTTATGATGACACTTAAGCATAGAAATGTGAACAAATATACTCAGTTGTATCAGAAATCTATTCAAAATCTTAAAAAATCTAAAATTTTTTTCGTCTTCATTCTTTATTCGTTAACTTAGTTTTTATAAAATCTTTTCTATCAAGCTAATAATTACAAGATTAAAAAGTCATTAAGATTAAGAAAATCCCCATATTATGAAGAAAACGTATCGAAATCTTAAAAAAAAAATTTGATCAAATAAAATTACACTAGTAAACAAAATTTTCCTTTTTGAATTACATTTGATCGCCATCATATATTACTCAGTCCTTACGGTCTTTTGATTATATATAATTATATCTTAAACTTTTTTTTATAAAATTTGTCATTTTGGAAAAGGTTGATTTATTGATTTTATTATATCTTTGGAATGGGTTGTTCGATTTTGTTGAAAGTCATAGAATATTATTATGAATAAAATAATCTTTAAGTCATCTAAAGACAATTTTTATTATATGTTTAACGGATTTGAAGTTAATTGCACTTCAAAGCAAAAAAGTAATTTTGTTATAAAAATGTCCATTTTTTTATTTTTTTTTAAAAATTCATAAAAAAATCGAAGATGGCAAAAAACTTAAACTTTTATTACATCAACTTAAAACTGTGAATATTCTTAATAAAATATGACTTATTTCCTGAAAATCCTTCTATAAATGGAGATTTTATTAACAAAAATAAAGTGAGTTTAGAGAAAATACCCAATTTTGTATTTAATTAATTTCCGTCATTGGGTTTTATATGAAAGTTAGGGTTATATGTGGACCGATTTACTTGAAATTTAGCAATTTGGAGAGGAGTATTCGAGCTAAAGTTTAGAATTTGGAGTCTGTCTGACTTATCAGGAGGGGAGCTATATGCCCTCAAAGTAGGGCATCTCGGGTTTTTCGTTATTTAAAATCGATCTAGATCATTTCCAAAATCTGCTAGCTGAGATCTACAAAAAACCAGGGACCGAAAATAACAGTAATTTTTGAATTTTTGATTAAAAACAGCAACCGCAAGTAAATGTCGGAGAATTAAACCAAGTTTACCATTTTGATAGTCTTAGACCAAATTTTCATAAAATGCGATGCTTTTCAAAAATCTGTTTTTTATTTTTTAGAAAAAAAAAAATAACAGTTATTTTTTCGAGCAAAAATAACAGTTATTTTTAATTTTTATTTCTTCGAGCAAAAATAACAGTTATTTTTGACTTTTATTTTTTCGAGCAGAAATAAAAGTTATTTTTTGACTTTTATTTTTTCGAGCAGAAATAAAAGTTATTTTTGTGTTTTCAACCCCAGTTACGATTGCAAAACTCAACTAAATTTATTTTTAAGCATATGCAAATTATTTTCACTGAAAAATTATCTTTGTTTGAACAAATTTTTCAATAAATTTATCATGAATTCAAACAAAAATAACTTTTATTTCTGCTCGAAAAAATAAAAGTCAAAAAATAACTTTTATTTCTGCTCGAAAAAATAAAAATCAAAAAATAACTTTTATTCTAGCTTGAAAAAAAAAAGTCAAAAATAACTGTTATTTTTTATCGAAAAAATAAAAGTCAAAAAATAACTTTTATTTCTGCTCGAAAAAATAAAATTCAAAAAATAACTTTTATTTTCCGACTTTTACGATAAAATTTATAACAGTTACGGTCCCTGCAAAAAACATCGCTACACGTATGGTTTATATCCTATAGTTTATGAGATATTCGACTTTAAACAAAAAATTAAACTTTTTGACGACTTAGACCTAGAGTTTTGCTAATATCGGATCCAAAGTTTTCCCGATTTTTTCGAAATTAATTTTATTGCTAAGGAATGTATGTATAAGTCACACGAGGCAAGAATTGATGGAAAATCTTAAGCCGATCAAAAATTAGATGTATTTAAGTTCAAATTTTCAAAAAAAAACCAAGTCGAATATCTCATAAACTATAGGAGATAAACCATATGTGTAGCGTTGTTTTTTGTAGATCTCAGCTAAAAGATTTTGTACATATGTATACAAATTGTTTATTTTAAATCAAAAATCTGATTTCTGGATCGTTTTTAATTTTCGAAAAAACCAAGGTTCCCTACTTTGAGGACATATAGCTCCCCTCCTGATAAGTCTCTAAACTCCAAAATCTAAACTTAAGCTCGAATACTTCTCCTCAATAGCCATGTGAGATTTCATGATAATTGAGCTTACAGGTTAAAAGTTCTTGAATTATTTCGCTAATTTTTTTAAACCCACTGTATGGCACAGCCTTAGCCAAGACAGAGAAATTGAAGAGATTGTATCGGTAGCAGCTGAGAAAGCCAAAACCTAGCCCAAGTTGTAGAGCTAAATGATGATGATAATTTAGTATTAAATTGAAATAAAAAAATCTTATTCAAAATAATAAAAATTTATTAAAAAGTTTTTTCAAAAATTTTTGAACATCAAACATTTAATTTATAAGTTTTGCTGTAGTGTATTGCACTAAGATCCCAATTTAATACAATTTACGTTTAAGATAATATTTTAAGAAATTGCTCAATTAACAAAAATTGAAGATTTTTATTCATTTTAAATAATTGAGTTATTTTCTTCTTTTTGAGTCTTTTTTTTTTGTAGAGGTAGAGGGTACAAGTCATTAGTAAAATTAAAATAAATTTATTGATAACGATTCTTACGAAATGCTAATATAATAATTATAAATTTTCCTCACATTCTCAAAATAAATAAGTAAAAATATTTTAATATAAAGTTTAAAGCGAACGACGATTGTTGGTTGGTCTTAAATGGGTGACAGACTCGAGATATGTAGAAGTCCGTCTATCTGTCTGTCTGTCCGTCCGTCCGTCCGCCTGTCTGTCTGTCCATCCCTCCAACCATCCGTCCGTCTATCCGTCTGTCCATCCGCCTTAATCATATGAAAATTTGTACGAGTAAATATTAGTATAATTTTTAAGTTGACCAATAATAAAACTCAAATTCTAATATAAAACAAACTACCTCATTATTCATTGTATTGTTTTGTAAAGTAAGTACATACTTGTATCTATAAATTTATTATAGTTATAAAAAAAATCTAAAAATTATTTAATCGTGATTTTTGTTTAATCGTCATTTGTAATTTTTTTTTTTATTTTTCATTACTTTTGTTTTCTATCTGTTTTTTTTTTATTTCAATTTTATCGTAAATTGTATTTGAGTTTTTTTTTTTGTGTATATTTTTGTGGTTTGTCTCCCCATTTTGATTTGAATCGTATTTTATATTTATTTATATTGCACATAAATACAAGGTTGACCATTATTTTGCAGTTTAGATGAGGTCTAGACTTTTAGCAAAACGGGTGAAAAGCTTGAGTTGAATTGTTCTAAAATAAAAGGATTTTTCTTTTTTTTCTTAATACAAAAAAGCCGGAAAATTTATAAAAAAAAATGTTTAAAAATTTCAATATTTTCCTAGTTCTAAGTTTAAATGTTTGGCTAGTTTTAGCGGCTCCACAAAATATCGATTTCAAACAAGTTACAGAATTACGTGAGTGTGAAAGTTATTTATGAAAAATTTAATTTTTCAAAATTTTGAAATAAATGAAAAAAGGACTTTAAAAATAATTATAGAAAAATATTAACAAAATTTAAAAAGAAACAGAATTAAAAAAAAACTAAAAAGTTAAAAAAATTCCTTGTTCCTAAAGTGATAAAAAAAAATCATGAATTCTAATTATTATTTATTTTTAATCGAACTGCATTACCAAACTGCATTACCAAAACTCCATTACCAAACTGCATTACCAAAACTGCATTGCCATACCCACAATTTTAAAGTTTAAACCGTTTTTAATGGTATTTTTTAAAACGTCTAGATCAAAGACTTTATAATATAAAGATGTTAAACTTCCATACATTGATTTGCCGTATGGTCGTTTTGAAAAGTCCCATAAAAATAAGAGTTTACCGCTTTTACTCTAATTCGGAAACAACTAATGGAGACAATTATCCAATAAGAGAAAGCTAAGGCACACACACGTGCCCATGAAATAAATGTTTGTTTGTGCGTTTATATGTTTTTCATTGTTCTTTATGCTTTTTAATTTCACTTCTGACAGAAAACATATGTATGAAGTGCCAATGTTTTTACATTATAGAGTCTTTGCTCTGACCTAATTTCATTATCTAAAAGGGGTCATCTAAACAGGGTGAATTTCAAAGCCCCAGAAACCCAATATTGTAATAAGACATTGTATGTTTAACTGGTACAAACACTGAGAAATCAGAATCTTTTGATGTCCCGGTCATGAAAATACCTGAAAAGTCCTGATTTTCTAAATTCAACTGATATTTTTAGTATTTAAACCGCCTATATTCGAACGAAAGTGCTATACAACTCTTTTAAATGGGCCAATATTTCAAAGGCCGTTTGTGGCTTCTCGGCGGAAAGCAAAAGACGGCAAAGGTACATGTCAGTGATAGTAGAGTATCCAATTCAATTGACCTACTGAAGCTTCGTCGCTATGTTGAATGTGTTTCACTGTTCTATCGCTCATCCTTTTGTCGATTGGCCAGCAGATTGTATAACACTCTACAGGGGAAATTTATCAGTTTTTCGGGACTTTATAATTTGGAATATTAGGAATAAGAAATAATTTTTGGAGACAATTTTGCTTCAATTTTACGAAAGATATGAGCAAAATAATGAAATTTGTCGGGAAATACGAAAATTTTAAAAAAGTTTCAAAGTTTTCCTAAAAACACATTTTTACTTTTGAGACTCTTCACAGCCAAACCAATTGAGATAAGAAAATTAAGTTTCTCGGGACTTTATTATTTGGAGTATTAGGAATTATAAATATTTTTTGGAGACGAGTTTGCTTCACTACTACTAAAGATATGAGCAAAATAATGAAATTTGTCAGGATATAAAAAAAAATAATTTTAAAAAATTTCAAAATTTTCAGAAAAACATATTTTTAATTTTGAAACTCTTTATAATTAAACCAATTAAGAAAAGAGGGTTGAATTCTTCGGGACTTTATTATTTGAATTATTAGAAAGGGACAAGTTTGCGTTAAAACTAAGAAAGATATGAGCAAAATAATAAAATTTGCCAGGAAATATGAAAATTAAAAAAAAAAAATCAAAATTTTCAAAATAACTTTTTTACTTTTGAAACCCTTCGCAACCGAAACAATTGAGATAAGAAAATTATGTTTTTCGGGAATTTATTATTTGAAGTATTAGAAATTAGAAATAATTTTTGGAGTCAATTTTGCTTCAATTCTACGAAAGATATGAGCAAAATAATAGAATTTGGCAAAAAAAAAAAAATTAAAAATTTTCAAATTTTTAAGAAAACATATTTTTACTTTTGAAACTCTTTACAATTAAACCAATTGAGATAAGAAAATCAAGTTTTTCGAGACTTTATTATTTGGAATATTAGGAATAAGAAATAATTTTTCGAGACAAGTTTGCTTCAATTCTGCGAAAGATATGAGCAAAATTATAGAATTTGATAGGAAATAAAAAAAAAATAATTTTAAAAAATTTCAAAATTTTCAAAATAACATATTTTTACTTTTAAGACTCTTCACAACCAAACCAATTAAGATAAAAAATTAAGTTTTTCGGGATTTTATTACTTGAAATATTAGGAATTAGAAATAGTTTTTAGAGACAATTTTGCTTTACTTTTGCGAAAGATATAAACAAAATGGTAAAATTTGCCAGGAAATAAGAAAAACTTAATTTAAAAAACTTCAAAATTTTCAAAATAACATATTTTTACTTTTGAAACTCTTCACGATCAAACCAATTGAGATAAGAAAATTAAGTTTTACGGGACTTTACTATTTGAAGTATTAGGAATAAGAAATAATTTTTCAAGACAAGTTTGCTTCACTTCTGCGAAAGATATGAACAAAATTGTAAAATTTTCCAGGAAATAAGAAAAACTTAATTTAACAAAATTCAAAATCTTCAAAATAACGTACTTTTGCTTTGGAAAATCTTTACACTCAAAATAAAAAAAATTGAAAAAGTAAATCAAGTTTTTCGGGATTTTATTATTTGGAGTATTAGGAATTAAAAATCATTTTTGGAGAGAATTTTGCTTTACTTCTGCGAAAGATATGGGAAAAATAATAAAATTTGTCAGGAAATAAAAAAAAATTATTAAAAAAAAATTGCAACATTTTCAAAATAACATATTTTAAGTTTTGAAACTCTTTATAGTCAAAACAATTGAGGTAATAAAACGAGGTTTTTCGGGACTTTATTATTTGAAGTATTAGGAATAAGAAATAATTTTTGGACACAATTTTGCTTCATTTCTACGAAAATATGGGAAAAATAATCAAATTTGTCAGGAAATAAAAAAATTTTAAAAAATGCAAAATTTTCAAAATAAAATATTTTTACTTTTGAAACTCTTCATAATCAAACAAATTTGGGTAATCAAATTAAGTTTTTCGGGACTTTATTATTTGAAGTATTAGGAACTAGAAATCATTTTTGGGGACAATTTTGCTTCACTTTTACGAAAGATATGAGAAAAATGGTAAAATTTGGAAATCGGGAAATTTTAATTGAAAAAACTGTGTTTTTTTAAATTCAATTATTGGGTTTTTTTGAACCTAAGTATTGTTTGCCAACATTTTTCGTATTCTTCCCCTCTGTATACTTAGTCCATCAATAGTAATTTAAATCTTCTTTAGTTAGAATAAAACAAATATTGTCTTTTTTCGTTAAAAAACTAAACAACTAAGTAAACATTACAAAATTTTATTGTTTTGTTAATTGTTTCCTTAAATAGCAAAAACAAAGTCTATATAAAAAATAAATATTTACAAATTAAATGTGTTAAATCAGCCAGAACCTTACGATAATTGCTAAAGTTAATACCTTTTGGTTTAAAACATCAAAAAAATTAATTAGGCAAATCTACCCCTAAACATGATTAAATTTAATACGTTTAAACCCACTTTGAATTCCCACAAAAAAATTTTATCTCTAAATCTCCCAGCTACTGAAACGTAGATCTAACTAATAGAAACATGCTCTCAAATGTAATCATTAACTTCAGTCCGAATAAACACATGTTTCTAGTCAAAAGTCACATCCAACAATTAATTAGCTACAAAAATTAACTGAATCATCGTTTAACGCAAAAATTAAATTCACACAAAAAACAAATCTCAAACTAAAAATATTTCATTGTCAAGTTCATGTAAACAATCCAAAACGATTGTTTGCCTAATAATTCTTAAACTTTTATTATTTTAAAACTAAAAATGCAAGTAATTAATTATTTATTCGGTTTTTTTTTAACTTTTTATTTGAATTTTATTATACACCCTCATAAATCACTAAAATAAGATTTTAAAATAAAAATTACTAACAAATTTCTGCGTGTTTTTGAAAGCGGCAGCTAAAAAAGTAGCAAATACTTATTAACTTATATTAATAGTAATTTTCTAAAAACATGAAAAAGTCAATGGGTTTGTTGAAAGACATGCAATCTCAGTTACGCCTGACTAAGTCAGTTAATGGAAAAATACTATAAATCAAATTTGATGTAAAGAAATGTCGAACAAAATGAGAAGTTTTATGTTTAATCGCCAAAATACTCATATAAAACAAAAGACTTAAGACACAAACTTTATTATATTTTTCTAAAGAAAAAAATTTTGAATGAATTTTTTTCTATAGAAAAATTTTTTTAATGAAATTTTAATTTAAAAAAAATTTAATGAAATTTTTCTATAGAAAAAAATTTGTTTAACGAAAATTTTCTATAGAAAAAACTTTTTAATGAAAATTTTTCTATAGAAAATATTTTTTAACAAAAATTTGCTACAAAAAAAATTTTTTAACAAAAATTGTCCTAAAAAAACATTTTTAACGAAAATTTTTCTAAAAAAAAAAAAACATTTTAAAGAAAAATTTTCTATAGAAAAACATTTTTAACGAAAATGTTTCTATAGAAAAATATTTTCTAACGAAAAATTTTCCATAGAAAACATTTTAAACGAAAATTTTTCGATAGAAAAACATTTTTAACGAAAATTTTTCAATAGAAAAACATTTTTAACGAAAATTTTTCTAGAGATAAACATTTTTAACGAAAATTTTTCCATAGAAAAATTTTTTAGCGAACATTTTTCTACAGAAAAACATTTTTAACGAAAATTTTTCTATTGAAAAAAATTTTTAACGAAAATTTTTCTAAATAAAAAATTGTTTAAATAAATTTTTCTATAAACGAAAATTTTTCTATAGAAAAAAATTAATTAAAAAATTTTTTATACAAAAAAAATCCATTAAAAAATTTGTCTATAGAAAAAATTTCATTAAAAAATTTTTCTGTAGAAACAATTTCATGTTAAAATTTTTCTGTGGAAACAATTTCATGTTAAAATTTTTTGTAGAAAAAATTTCATTAAAAAATTTTTTCTATAGAAAAAATTGAATAAAAAATTTTTTCTCTAAAAAAATTTCATTGAAAATTTTTTTCTATAGAAAAAAATTCATTAACAAATTTTTCTATAGAAAGAATTTCGTTAAAAAATTTTGTCTATAGAAAAATTTAATTAAAAAAATTTTCTATAGAAAAAATTTCATAAAATTTTTTTTTTCTGCAGAAAATTTCATTAAATTTTTTTTTTCTATAGAAAAAAATCATTAAAAAATTGTTTATAGAAAAAATTTCATTAAAAATTTGTTTCTATAGAAAACATTTTATTAACAAATTTTTTTGTATAAAAAAAGTTTCATTAAAAAATTTTGTCTATAGAAAAATTTCATTAAAAAATTTTCTATAGAAAAAAATTCATTAAAGATTTTTTTTTCTGTAGAAAAATTTCATTAAAAATTTCATTAAAAAATTTCATTAAAATATTTTCTATAGAAAAAAATTCATTAAAGATTTTTTTCTGTAGAAAAATTTCATTAAAATTTTTTTTTCTATAGAAAAAATTCATTAAAAAGTTTTTTTTTATAGAAAAAATCATTAAAAAATTTTCTATAGAAAAAATTTCATTAAAAATTTTTTCTATATAAAAAATTTCATTAAAAAATTTTTCTATAGAAAAAATTTCATTAAAAATTTTTTCTATATAAAAAAATTCATTAAAAAAATTTTCTATAGAAAAAAATTCATTTAAAAATTTTTCTATAGAAAAAATTTCATTAGAAAATTTTTTATATAGAAAAAATTTTATTGAAAAATTTTTTATATAGAAAAAATTTCATTAAAAAATTTTTTCTATAGAAACAATTTCATTGAAATTTTTTTTTCTGTAGAAAAAAAATTCATTAAAACATTTTTTCTATAGAAAAAATTTCATAAAAATTGTTTTTTTAGAAAAAATTTCATTAAAAAATTTTTTTCTGTAGAAAAAAAAATCATTAAACCATTTTTTCTATAGAAAAAATTCATTAAAAAATTTTTCTATGGAAAAAGTTTTATTAAAAAACTTTTTCTATAGAAAAAATTTAATTAAAAATGTTTTCTGTAGAAAAAATTTCATTAAAAATTTTTTCTGTAGAAAAAATTTCATTAACGTTTTTTTTCTATAGAAAAAATTTTTAATGAGATTTTTCATTAAAAAAAATTTCTATAGAAAATTTTTCATTAAAAAATTCTTTCTATAGAAAATTTTTCATTTAAAAATTTTCTCTATAAAAAAAATCATTAAAAATTTTTTTCTATAGAAAAAATAGTTTTTATAGAAAAAAATTCATTAAAAAATCTTCTCTGTAGAAAAAATTTCATTAGAAAAATTTATATAGAAAAAAATTCATTAAAAATTTTTTCTATAAAAAAATCTCATTGAAATTTTTTTCGATAGAAAAAATTCATTGAAAATTTTTTTCTATAGAAAAAATTCATTGAAAATTTTTTTCTATAGAAAAAAATTTATGTAAAAATGTTTTCTATGGAAGACAATTCATTGAAAAAAATTTTTATAGGTAAAATTTTAATAAAAATTATTTCATTAAAAATTTTTTTCTATATACAAAATTTCATTAAAAATTTATTTTTCTTTATTATTAACATTATTTCTTTCCTTTCAGCCAGCGATATACCCGTTTGCAGTGAAAAAGAACAAAACCTCAATGAATGTATACTCAATGCCTTCCAGCAAATGATACCCAGAGCCAAAAATGGCATACCCGAAATCAATGTACCTCCTATGGACCCCTTGGAGATTGACAAGACCAGCTATGAGTTCACCAATAATCTCATACAAGGAAAGGTAGCTTTGCGTAATCTCAAAATCAAAGGTCTCAGTAAAACCGTAATCAATAGTGTGGACTTTAAGAAGGACGGAGATAATATTAAATTGGATGTAAGATCTAAGACCCCAAAACTTTTCATAGAAGGCAAATATAAGGCAGAGGTACAACTAAATAATGCCAGAATGAATTCTAAGGGAGTGTTTAATTTAACAATGAGTAAGTTTTTTTTTGTTTATTTCTATAAGAGATAAAGTCATTTAAATTTTTTAATGTATTTAGCTGACATCGATGTCATGGCCTCACCCGAGGCTGAGCTCTATGAGCGTGATGGCCATAAGTATATGCGTATAACTAAATTTAATGTTGACCCCACTTTGGGTAATATGCGTTTCTATGCCACTGGTCTGGTGCCAGATCCCATTTTGAGTGAGTATTTAAATTGTTTTTTTAATAAAAAAAATATTTTTTTTAATTTTCCTTTTAATTTTATTAGACGACGCCGTTTTAGAGTTTGTCAATCAAAACTGGCGCACAGTTTACAAATCTATTATACCCGAAACACGTTCAACTTGGGAGCCAGAATTTTTAAAAATTAGCAATGAATATTTTTCACATTTACCCTTTGACTTGTTACTTACTCAGGCATAATTTTAATTAATTATTTTGTAAATAAAATTGTTTTAGTGTTTGTTTAAATCAAAAAAAAAAAATAAATAGATGAAAAAAGCAAATGAAAAAAATTTTGTTGTATTTAAGAAAATGTTTAATTGTTCAAAAACTTGTTACTTTTATTACCTATAAAAATATATCTAAATATTGTAAAATATTTTTAAAAATAAATCTGATAAATGAAAAATATTTAAAAGAATTAAATAACTTGAAACTTGAATATTAATATAAATTTATAAACCATAAAATAATTTCCAAGACAAATGAAGTGTATTATTAACTAATTGAAAAAATCTTTAAAAAATTTTAAATTTAACCAAATAACCAATTAAAAACAAAAGACTTAAGACACATACTTCATAAGTTATATATTTTAAATCATAAAATTACTTAGAGTGAAGTTTGTTTCTTAAGTCTTTTGTTTTTAGTAAGAAATTAAGCGAAAGAAAATGGTAAATAAGAAATAAAATAGCAGTAAGGAAAGTGGCTTGACACAAAGTTATTATTTTCTATAGAAACAATTTTTTAACGAATATTTTTCAAGGAAAATTTTTCTATAGAAAAGATTTTTTAACGAAAATTTTTCTATAGAAAAGATTTTTTAACGAAAATCTTTCTATAGAAAAAATTTTTTAACGCAAATTTTTCTATAGAAAAAATTTTTCTATAGAAAAAATTTTTTAACGAAAATTTTTCTATAGAAAAAATTTTTTAACGAAAATTTTTCTATAGAAAAAATTTTTTAACGAAAATTTTTCTATAGAAAAAATTTTTTAACGAAAATTTTTCTATAGAAAAGATTTTTTAACGAAAATTTTTCTATAGAAAAGATTTTTTAACAAAAATGTTTCTATAGAGAAAATTTTTTAACAAAAATTTTCTATAGAAAAAATTTTTTAACGAAAATTTTTCTATAGAAAAAATTTTTTAACGAAAATTTTTCTATAGAAAAAATTTTTTAACGAAAATTTTTCTATAGAAAAAATTTTTTAACGAAAATTTTTCTATAGAAAAAAATTTTTAACGAAAATTTTTCTATAGAAAAATAATTTTAAGCAAAATTTTTCTATAGAAAAATAATTTTAACCAAAATTTTTCTATAAAAAAAATTTTTAACGAAAATTTTTCTATAGAAAAAATTAAAAAAAAAATTTTTTTAACGAAAATTTTTCTATAGAAAACATTTTTAGTGAAAATCTTTCTATAGAAAAAATTTTTTAACGAAAATTTTTCTATAGAAAAATTTTTTTTACGAAAATTTTTCTATAGAAAAAATTTTTTAACGAAAATTTTTCTATAGAAAAATTTTTTTAACGAAAATTTTTCTATAGAAAAATTTTTTTAACGAAAATTTTTCTATAGAAAAATTTTTTTAACGAAAATTTTTCTATAGAAAAATTTTTTTAACGAAAATTTTTCTATAGAAAAATTTTTTTAACGAAAATTTTTCTATAGAAAAATTTTTTTAACGAAAATTTTTCTATAGAAAAATTTTTTTAACGAAAATTTTTCTATAGAAAAATTTTTTTAACGAAAATTTTTCTATAGAAAAATTTTTTTAACGAAAATTTTTCTATAGAAAAATTTTTTTAACGAAAATTTTTCTATAGAAAAATTTTTTTAACGAAAATTTTTCTATAGAAAAATTTTTTTAACGAAAATTTTTCTATAGAAAAATTTTTTTAACGAAAATTTTTCTATAGAAAAAATTTTTTAACGAAAATTTTTCTATAGAAAAATTTTTTTGACGAAAAATTTTTTTAACGAAAATTTTTCTATAGAAAAATTTTTTTAACGAAAATTTTTCTATAGAAAAATTTTTTTAACGAAAATTTTTCTATAGAAAAATTTTTTTAACAAAAATTTTTCTATAGAAAAATTTTTTTAACGAAAATTTTTCTATAGAAAAATTTTTTTAACGAAAATTTTTCTATAGAAAAATTTTTTTAACGAAAATTTTTCTATAGAAAAATTTTTTTAATGAAAATTTTTCTATAGAAAAATTTTTTTAACGAAAATTTTTTTAACGAAAATGTTTCTATAGAAAAAATTTTTTCACGAAAATTTTTCTATAGAAAAAATATTTGCACGAAAAATTTTCTACAGAAAAAATTTTTTCACGAAAATTTTTCTATAGAAAAAAATTTTTTCACGATCAAGATAGACAGGCTGGCAAGCTACCAGAACATCGCTGGCACTTTGGGCATTAACCACTAATAGTTTGGAATCATCCATTCACAAAGGCAACTTTTTTTTTACAAAAATCTTAAGAATTATCTAAAAAATTCACTTCAAGTTTCAACAGACGGACGGACATAAATCAGTACTTTAAAACTAAAGTTAGATAAATATTTATGTTACATACCTGATACGGAAACGACATCGCATGATAAAGGGTATAAACCAGTTTATTACAACTTTTTTGCATAACTAAACACTATTTACACTCGTGCTTGTGTCTTAAGTCTTTGTTTTTGAATTCGTATTTGCATGATTAAAGACATATTTTGGTGTAAAAAATCAAGATGATCCTTGCTAAAATGATACGATTTGAAATATAATTTTAACAAATTGATTAAATTTTGTGAGAAAATCATGAAAATTCGAGAGAAAACTAAGTTTTTATTCGATTTTTCTTGGCTATGCACATAAGGAAAAAAACGTTTAATTCAATTATTTCAAGTTCTAGTTTAACTGGATCTACAATGACTTGATGTTATATGAGCAATTAATGATATAAAACAATAATTATTAGACATTAAGTGTAAAGTTTTCTAATTTTATAATAAAATCTAACTTAAGGCTTTAAATGCATTTCAAATACACGAAAGCCTTTGAGCGTTAAGGTTTAAGTTTACTAGTAACTACTCGATTTTAAGATTAGAACCATTAATAATTTTCAATTGATTAAAAAAGTGATAAATTTAATAAAAATGAGGCAATTTCAAAATATTATAGTTCTTTTAAGCTTAAGCTTGTTAATGGTTAATGTAAAAGCTGATGAAGCCACAAAGGAATCCAATGACTCAAGCTTAACGGAAGGTCTGTAGTAATCAATTTAAGAATTAAGAATAATTCATCATTAAGAAAATCATTTCCTTCCAGCCTTCAAGGACTTCCCCAGTTGCAATGCCCAGGACGAGGATATCAATGAATGCTTGCGTAAAGTTTTCAACCAAATCTTTCCACGTTCTCGAAATGGCATACCCGAAATTAATGTACCGCCCATGGATCCATTCTTGCTTAATAAAACCACATTTTTATTTTCTCATCCCATGGTCCAGGGCAGAGTTTCGGTACGTAATTTTAAAGTTTATGGTATTGGAGATACCACTATCAAAAATGCGGAATATACGAGAACTGGAAATTCGGCGACTCTTAAATTAAGAGGCTTGTTACCGAAAGTATTTGCAGAAGGAGAGTATAGAGCTAAAATCAAAGTAAATGGGGTAAAGGTATCTTCCAAGGGGGCGTTTAATGTGACGTTTAGTAAGTGAAAATGTTTACAAAAATGATTTCTTTAATTTTTAACAAAATTTTTTAAAAGAAAAAATTCGTATAGTTAAAGTTTTCTAATGAAAAATTTTTTAAAATAAAAATTTAAAATTTCTAGCCGAAATGGATGTCATAGTTGAAGGTTCTGCGGATTTAATTGAAAAAGATGGTCATCGATATATGAATATTAAAAACTTTAATATCGAACCCAATGTCGCTACCATGAAGTTTTACGCTAATGGTTTGTTTGAGGATCCTTTGTTAAGTGGGTATTTTTATTTCTTCCGAAAATTTAAAAAAAAAACTAAACAAATTTTAATTATAGATGAGGCTGCCCTGGAGTTAATTAATCAAAATTGGAGAAATTTGTATAAGGGTTTGATAGCCGAAACTCGTAACGCTTGGGAGCCCGAAATAATAAAAATTTGCAATTTGTATTTCTCTCATACTCCGGTAGATTTTTTTGTTAAGGGGGAATAATGTTTTGAATTAAAATATATTAACTTTTTATGGAAACAAAATTTTAAATAAAGAATTATGATACAAAAAATTTAGTTTATTTTAAAGAAAAATCTGTGGGGGCAAAATCTTGACTACGGAAAAAATGTCTCATGAAAATTTTTTCTATAGCAAAAATCATTCATCATTCTTTTATAGAAAAAAAATTCAAGATAATTTTTTCTAGAGAAAACGTTATTCAAGACAATTTTTCTAGAGAAAAGAGCATTCAAGAAAATTTTTTTAATAGAAAAAAATTATCAAGAAAATTTTTTCTATAGAAAAAATTTATCAAGAAAATTTTTTCTATAAAAAAAATTTATCAAGAAAATTTTTTCTATAGAAAAAATTTATCAAGAAAATTTTATCTATAAAAAAAATTTATCAAGAAAATTTTTTCTATAGAAAAAATTTATCAAGAAAATTTTTTCTATAGAAAAAATTTATCAAGAAAATTTTTTCTACAGAAAAAATTTACCAAGAAAATTTTTTCTATAGAAAAAATTTATCAAGAAAATTTTTTCTATAGAATAAATTTATCAAGAAAATTTTTTCTATAGAAAAAATTCCTCAAGACAATTTTTTCTATAGAAAAAATTTATCAAGAAAATTTTTTCTATAGAAAAAAATTATCAAGAAAATTTTTTCTATAGAAAAAATTTATCAAGAAATGTAGAAAAAATTTATGAAGAAAATTTTTTCTATAGAAAAAATTTATCAAGAAAATTTTTTCTATAGAAAATATTTATCAAGAAAATTTTTTCTATAGAAAAAATTTATCACGAAAATTTTTTCTATAGAAGAAATTGCTCAAGACAATTTTTTTTCTATAGAAAAAATTTACCAAGAAAATGTTTTCTATAGAAAAAATTTATCAAGAAAATTTTTTCTATAGAAAAAAATTTATCAAGAAAATTTTTTCTATAGAAAAAATTTATCAAGAAAATTTTTTCTATAGAAAAAATTTATCACGAAAATTCCTCAAGACAATTTTTTTTTCTATAGAAAAAATTTATCAAAAAAATTTTTTCTATAGAAAAAATTTATCAAGAAAATTTTTTCTATAGAAAAAATTTATCAAGAAAATTTTTTCTATAGAAAAAATTTATCAAGAAAATTTTTTCTATAGAAAAAATTTATCAAGAAAATTTTTTTTATAGAAAAAATTTATCAAGAAAATTTTTTCTATAGAAAAAATTTATCACGAAAATTTTTTCTATAGAAAAAATTTATCAAGAAAATTTTTTCTATAGAAAAAATTTATCAAGAAAATTTTTTCTATAGAAAAAATTTATCAAGAAAATTTTTTCTATAGAAAAAATTTATCAAGAAAATTTTTTCTATAGAAAAAATTTATCAAGAAAATTTTTTCTATAGAAAAAATTTATCAAGAAAATTTTTTCTATAGAAAAAATTTATCAAGAAAATTTTTTCTACAGAAAAAATTTACCAAGAAAATTTTTTCTATAGAAAAAATTTATCAAGAAAATTTTTTCTATAGAATAAATTTATCAAGAAAATTTTTTCTATAGAAAAAATTCCTCAAGACAATTTTTTCTATAGAAAAAATTTATCAAGAAAATTTTTTCTATAGAAAAAAATTATCAAGAAAATTTTTTCTATAGAAAAAATTTATCAAGAAATGTAGAAAAAATTTATGAAGAAAATTTTTTCTATAGAAAAAATTTATCAAGAAAATTTTTTCTATAGAAAATATTTATCAAGAAAATTTTTTCTATAGAAAAAATTTATCACGAAAATTTTTTCTATAGAAGAAATTGCTCAAGACAATTTTTTTTCTATAGAAAAAATTTACCAAGAAAATGTTTTCTATAGAAAAAATTTATCAAGAAAATTTTTTCTATAGAAAAAAATTTATCAAGAAAATTTTTTCTATAGAAAAAATTTATCAAGAAAATTTTTTCTATAGAAAAAATTTATCACGAAAATTCCTCAAGACAATTTTTTTTTCTATAGAAAAAATTTATCAAAAAAATTTTTTCTATAGAAAAAATTTATCAAGAAAATTTTTTCTATAGAAAAAATTTATCAAGAAAATTTTTTCTATAGAAAAAATTTATCAAGAAAATTTTTTCTATAGAAAAAATTTATCAAGAAAATTTTTTCTATAGAAAAAATTTATCAAGAAAATTTTTTTTATAGAAAAAATTTATCAAGAAAATTTTTTCTATAGAAAAAATTTATCACGAAAATTTTTTCTATAGAAAAAATTTATCAAGAAAATTTTTTCTATAGAAAAAATTTATCAAGAAAATTTTTTCTATAGAAAAAATTTATCAAGAAAATTTTTTCTATAGAAAAAATTTATCAAGAAAATTTTTTCTTAAAAAAAAATTTATCAAGAAAATTTTTTCTATAGAAAAAATTTATCAAGAAAATTTTTTCTATAGAAAAAATTTATCAAGAAAATTTTTTCTATAGAAAAAATTTATCAAGAAAATTTTTTCTATAGAAAAAATTTATCAAGAAAATTTTTTCTATAGAAAAAATTTATCAAGAAAATTTTTTTTATAGAAAAAATTTATCAAGAAAATTTTTTCTATAGAAAAAATTTACCAAGAAAATTTTTTCTATAGAAAAAATTTATCAAGAAAATTTTTTCTATAGAAAAAAATTTATCAAGAAAATTTTTTCTATAGAAAAAATTTATCAAGAAAATTTTTTCTATAGAAAAAATTTATCAAGAAAATTTTTTCTATAGAAAAAAATTTATCAAGAAAATTTTTTCTATAGAAAAAATTTATCAAGAAAATTTTTTCTATAGAAAAAATTTATCAAGAAAATTTTTTCTATAGAAAAAATTTATCAAGAAAATTTTTTCTATAGAAAAAATTTATCAAGAAAATTTTTTCTATAGAAAAAATTTATCACGAAAATTCCTCAAGACAATTTTTTTTTCTATAGAAAAAATTTATCACGAAAATTTTTTCTATAGAAAAAATTTATCAAGAAAATTTTTTCTATAGAAAAAATTTATCAAGAAAATTTTTTGTATAGAAAAAATTTATCAAGAAAATTTTTTCTATAGAAAAAATTTATCACGAAAATTTTTTCTATAGAAAAATTTATCAAGAAAATTTTTTCTATAGAAAAAATTTATCAAGAAAATTTTTTCTATAGAAAAAATTCCTCAAGACAATTTTTTCTATAGAAAAAATTCCTCAAGCAATTTTTTCTATATAAAAAAATTCCTCAAGAAAATTTTTTCTATAGAAAAAATTCCTCAAGACAATTTTTTCTATAGAAAAAATTCCTCAAGACAATTTTTTCTATAGAAAAAATTCCTCAAGACAATTTTTTCTATAGAAAAAATTCCTCAAGACAATTTTTTCTATAGAAAAAATTTCTCAAAACAATTTTTTCTATAGAAAAAATTCCTCAAGACAATTTTTTCTACAGAAAAAATTCCTCAAGACAATTTTTTCTATAGAAAAAATTCCTCAAGACAATTTTTTCTATAGAAAAAATTCCTCAAGAAAATATTTTCTAAAGAAAAAATTCCTCAAGACAATTTTTTCTATAGAAAAAATTCCTCAAGACAATTTTTTCTATAGAAAAAAATCCTCAAGACAATTTTTTCTATAGAAAAAATTCCTCAAGACAATTTTTTCTATAGAAAAAATTCCTCAAGACAATTTTTTCTATAGAAAAAATTCTCGAGGCAATGTTTTCTGTTGAAAAATTTCTATTGAAAAATATCTCTATAACAATTTGTTCCTTAAAAAAACTTTTCTATGACAACTTTTTCTATAGAAAAATTTCTTTATGACAATTTCTTCTATAGAAAAATTTTTCTTTAGAAGAATTTCTCTATGATATTTTTTTCTAAAGAAAAATTTGTCTATGACGATTTTTTCTATAGAAAAATTGACAATGACAATTTTTCTATAAAACAATTTTTCTATGACAATTTTTTCGATCGAAAAATTTCTTTTCGACAATTATCCCATAAAAAATTTGGGAAATTATTTTTTGGAATGGTTCTAAATACACCAGAAAAACATGTGTAGGGTATTAGTAATGAATAAATATTAATATTCTTAATAATCTAACTTATTTTATAAAATATGCCATAAAATTGTGTTAGAGAATAAAATGCAGTTCAAATACTCGGCAGCCTTTGAGCAATAAGGTCGCAATAATCGATTGATATTAATTACAATTTTGTTTGCATTATAAAATTAAAATTCTAAAATTTATAAAACTCCGAATTAAATTAAGAAAATATTTGAAGATAGATAAAAATGTGGCATCAAAAAAATCTTATTTTAAGTTTAAGCTGCATCATTTTGCTACTTCTGAATTATGCTGCAGCTGATGATTCAACGAAAGAATCATCCGTTGCCAGTGGAGCAGCCGGTGAGTGATTTTAAAATGTATTAAAATAAAAAACTAAAAACAATGAACTTCAATAAAAACGTGTAATGTTAAAAGTAGGCCCTAAATGACCTTGTGGGTTTTTGAGTGTTAAGCAAAATAAAAACTTAAACAAAAAATAAGATAAATCATAAAATTTTTTGATAATGACAGAGACAATGAAATTTATTAAGTGTAAAAATATAATTTCTAAAAAATAAAGTAGTCATAGATTAAAATTTCTAAAGCAGAAATTGCCATCGAGAATATTTTCTAAAGAAAAAAATATTATAAGAAAAATTAAAAATAGAAAAAATTTTCTTTAGAAAAATTTCTCTGTGGTAAATTTTTCTTTACAAAAATTTCTCTTTGCCAAATTTTTTTATAGAAAATTTTCACTATAACAAATTTTTCTATAGAAAATTTTTTCTATGACAAATTTTTCAATAGAAAAATTTCTCTATGACAAATTTTTCTATAGAAAAATTTATCTATTACAAATTTTTTATAGAAAAAAAATTTCTGTATGACAAATTTTTCTATAGAAAAATTTCTCTATGATAAATTTTTTTATAGTAAATTTTTCTATGATAAATTCTTCTATAGAAAAATTTGTTTATGATAAATTTTTCATTAGAAAAATTTCTCTATGATAAATTTTTATATAGAAAAATTTCTTTATGACAAATTTCTTTATGGCAAATTTTTCTATAGAAAAATTTTTTTTATGAAAAATGTTTCTACATAAAAATTTCCTTATGATACATTTTTTTTAAAGAAAAATTTCTCTGTGACAAATTTTTCTGAAGAAAAGTTTCTCTGTGACTAATTTTTCTATAGAAAAATTTCTCTATGACAAATTTTTCTATAAAACAAATTTTCTATGATAAATTTTTTTGTGATAAATTTTGCTATAATAAATTTTTTATAGAAAAAATTTTCTATGACAAATTTTTCTATAGAAAGATTTTTTTAGATATTTTTCTATAGAAAAATTTCTCTATGATAAATTTTTCTATAAATTTTCTAATGATAAATTTTTCTTTACAAAAATTTCTTTAAAATAAATTTTTCTTAACAAAAATTTCTCTATGATAAATTTCTTTATGACAAGTTTTTCCATAAAAAAATTCTTTATTTCTTAATTGATGCATTTTTCTATAGAAAAATATCTTTATGAAAAAATTTTTCTTAAGAAAAATTTCACTATCATATATTTTTCTATAGAAAACTTTCTCTATGATTAATTTTTCTATAGAAAAATTTCTATATGACAAATTTTTCTATAGAAAAATTTCTGCATAACAAATTTTTTATAGAATAATTTCTCAATGAAAATTTTTTCTTTAAAAAGATTTGTCTATGACATATTTTTCTATAAAAAAATTCTCTATGACAAATTTTTCTATAAAAAAATTCTCTATGACAAATTTTTTGAAAAATATCTCTGTGATAAATTTTTCTACAGAAATATTTCTCTATGACAAATTTATCTACAGAAAAATTTCTCTGTAATAAATTTTTCTAAAGAAAAATTTCTCTATGACAAACTTTTCTACAGAAAACATTTTTTATGATAAATTACCAAGATTTCTATAGAAAAATTTCTCTATGATTAATTTTTCTATGGAAAAATTTTTGTATATAAACATTTTTCTACATAAAAATTTCCTTATGATACATTTTTTTAAAGAAAAAATTCTCTGTGACAAATTTTTCTGTAGAAAAGTTTCTATGTGACAAAGTTTTCGATTGAAATATTTCTCTATGACAAATTTTTTTGGAGAAAAATTTCTCTATGACAAATTTTTCTGTAGAAAAATTTCTCTATGATAAATTTTCCTGTAGAAAAATTTCTCTATGATAAATTTTTCTATAGAAAAATTCCACTGTGACAAATTTTTCTATAGAAAAATTTCTCTATGCCAAATTTTTCTATAGAAATATTTCTCAATGATAAATTTTTCTTTAGAAAAATTTCTCTATGATAAATTTTTCTATAGAAAAATTTCTCTGCGATAAATTTTTCTATAGAAAAATTTCTCTGCGATAAATTTTTTTATAGAAAAATTTCTCTATGACAAATTTTTCTATAGAAAAATTTCTCCATTATAAATTTATCTTTAGAAAAATTTTTCTATGATAAATTTTTCTATAGAAGAATTTCTCTACGATAAATTTTTTTAGAGAAGAATTTCTCTATGATCAATTTTTCTTTAGAAAAATTTCTCTATGATAAATTTTTCTATAGAAAAATTTCTCTATGATAAATTTTTCTGTAGAAAAATTTCTCTATGATAAGTTTTTCTGTAGAAAAATTTCTCTATGATAAATTTTTCTGTAGAAAAGTTTCTCTATGACAAATTTTTCTATAGAAAAATGTCTCTATGACAAATTTTTCTATAGAAAAATTTCTCTATGATAAATTTTTAAAGAAAAATTATGATAAATTTTTTTATAGAAAAATTTCTTTATGAAAATTTTTTTTCTTTTATAAATTTTTCTAAAGAAAAAATTTTCTATAAAAAATTTCCTTCATGATACATTTTCTTCAGAAAAATTTCTAAAATAAAATTTCTGTAGAATAATTTTCTAAGAGAATTTTTTCTACATAAAAACTTTCCTATGACAATTTTTGCTATAGAAAAATTTTTCCGCGACAATTTTTTCTTTACAAAATGTTTTTCTATGACAATATTTTATACAGAAAAATTCTCTAAAAATTTTTTTTTAATGAAAATTTATTCTTAAAAAAAACTACGATTACAATTTTTTCTTTAAAAAAATTTTTCAGTCACAATTTTTTCTATAGAAAATCCTAAGAAAAAATTCTATATTTTTACTTAAAATATTTTTCTATTAAAAAGTGAAGAATTTAAAAAAAAAATTATATATAAAAAAATTTTTTGATTGTAATGGAAATAATTTACATAATATTTTGTAGTTTTTTTATTTTCTCTAAAACTGGTTTAAGAATATTTAATTTATTACTGTCATCGGGATTTGAAAATAAATTTATTAAAAAGAAATAAATTTTAATATTTTCAATATGACTCCGAGGTTTTGAGTTGCAAATAGAACTGGATAGAGATAAAAGTGTTAAATAAAAGTGATAAGAAAAAATATAAAACCGGGTAATATGTTAATTTAAAAAAATCTTAGTGTAGATCACTTAAGTACCGATCACAGATGGAATGTCTATATAATTAAATAATTGAGTTATAATTACTTTTAGTGCTTTCGTAGTACATGCTATTAATTTGAATAGTTGTTTTTATAGTTATTTTTATTTGTTAATGTATTTGGTAGATACATTGTTTAATGTTGATACGATCATATCATGCAGTAAAGCCTTATATAGAGGTTAATGCACTTGATCACTTAAAATTATTTGAAATAAAGATTTTTAAAGCTTTTAACATAGAATGTAACATAAGATCTAAAATGATTTGAAACTAAAGTTAAAACACTTTATTATACTATAAATAACTCTTTACTCTATTCCTTTCAGCCTTCAAGGACATACCCCATTGCAATGCCAAGGACAACAACATTAACGAATGTTTGAGTAAAAATTTCGATTTCCTAATACAACGCGCCAAAAACGGCATACCCGAAATAAATGTACCACCCATGGATCCATTCTTGCTTAATAAAACCAGTTTCATTTTCTCACATCCCCTAATCCAAGGCAAAGTATCGGCTCGTAATTTAAAATTTTATGGCTTTAGCAAGACGACCGCAAGAAATATGGACTACAAGCGTATGGGAGACGAAGCTACTGCCAAATTCAAGGCCCTAGTACCGCAGCTGTATGTGGAAGGAGAATATAGGGCCAGTGTCAAGATAAATGCGGCTTCTATAAAGTCAAGGGGAAAGTTTAATGTGACATTAAGTAAGTTAATATAAAGACGAAATATTTTTAAATTAACATTTTATAATTACAATTTTTATGGGAAATTTTTCAAATATTTTATACTTTTATAGGAAATTTTTTATTTTTATAGACAATTTTTCAAAACTTTTATAGGAATTTTCTATTTTTATAGGAAATCTTTCAAAAATTTTCTATTTTTATAGGAAATTTTTCAAAAATTTTCTATTTTTGTAGGAAATTTTTCAAAAATTTTCTATTTTTATAGGAAATTTTTCAAAAATTTTCTATTTTTATAGGAAATTTTTCAAAAATTTTCTATTTTTATAGGAAATTTTTCAAAAATTTTCTATTTTTATAGGAAATTTTTCAAAAATTTTCTATTTTTATAGGAAATTTTTCAAAAATCTTCTATTTTTATAGGAATTTTTTCAAAAATTTTCTATTTTTATAGGAAATTTTTCAAAAATTTTCTATTTTAATAGAAATTCAAAAATTTTCTATTTTTATAGGAAATTTTTCAAAAATTTTCTATTTTTATAGGAAATTTTTCAAAAATTTTCTATTTTTATAGGAAATTTTTCAAAAATTTTCTATTTTTATAGGAAATTTTTCAAAAATTTTCTATTTTTATAGGAAATTTTTCAAAAATTTTCTATTTTTATAGGAAATTTTTCAAAAATTTTATATTTTTATAGGAAATTTTTCAAAAATTTTATATTTTTATAGGAAATTTTTCAAAAATTTTATATTTTTATAGGAAATTTTTCAAAAATTTTCTATTTTTATAGGAAATTTTTCAAAAATTTTCTATTTTTATAGGAAATTTTTCAAAAATTTTCTATTTTTATAGGAAATTTTTCAAAAATTTTCTATTTTTATAGGAAATTTTTCAAAAATTTTCTATTTTTATAGGAAATTTTTCAAAAATTTTCTATTTTTATAGGAAATTTTTCAAAAATTTTCTATTTTTATAGGAAATTTTTCAAAAATTTTCTATTTTTATAGGAAATTTTTCAAAAATTTTCTATTTTTATAGGAAAATTTTCAAAAATTTTCTATTTTTATAGGAAATTTTTCAAAAATTTTCTATTTTTATAAATTTTTCAAAAATTTTCTATTTTTATAGGAAATTTTTCAAAAATTTTCTATTTTTATAGGAATTTTTTCAAAAATTTTCTATTTTTATAGGAAATTTTTCAAAAATGTTCTATTTTAATACAAATTCAAAAATTTTCTATTTTTATAGGAAATTTTTCAAAAATTTTCTATTTTTACGGGAAAATTTTGACAAATTTCTTATTTTACAGGAAATTTTTCAAATCCCTGTACGATAATTTAATAAACATTTTTACTTCCAGCCAACATAGATGCCGACATTGACCAACATTTTGATGTGATTAAGCGTGATGGCCACAATTATATGGTTCTCAAAAAATTTAATTTGGTACCGACTGTCAGTGACTTTAAGTTTTATGCCGAGGGTTTATTTCCTGATCCCTTGCTAAGTTAGTATTTTGAGCAATTTTTTCCATGTAAAATCTTATGTTAACTTATAATTATCTAATTCCAGATGATGCCGCCCTCGAGTTCATAAACCAAAATTGGCAAGCCCTATACAAGACATTTATAGCCGAAACTCGTCCTGCCTGGGAACCTGAATTTGTTAAACTTAGCAATGAATATTTCTCACATGTCCCTGTGGATGCTCTGATTAAGGAAGACTAATTTTTTAGAGTAACAATTAAAATATAATTTTAAAGGGTCTTTAATGTTAAGTTGGGTAAAATTTTACATATTTTTAGAAATAAAGATAAGCCCCCTTATTCATAACCGAATTATAAAACTATCAAACGCTTTTTGTATGGAAATTTTTATTTATAAGTTGAAGTCATTGCTTTATTTTTCGTTTATGAATAGGGGGCAAATTAATATATTGCAAACAAAAATTTATTTTATCATCTGGAAAACTCCATAACTTTGATTCCTGAATATAAAAGTACCAAAAATTTAGAAAACATCCCAGCGAGTTTTTTGTAACAGAATGATCTACATTTAATTATGGATAAAATGATCCGAAATTGATCATTAAACGATTTTTGAAAGATTCATAAATGATTGAAGTACTTTACACCATCTTATAATGATCATCCATTTTAAAATATCTCCACTATTGATCTTAGAATAATCTACTGTTTCAAATACACAAGATCGATCATGAACATAAAACTACGAATGATTTTAGAATGATCCAAGTTTGAACGATGATTCACGATTTATTTAATAACGATACACAATTGATCTTATACTGATCCATGATCGATTTAAGGACAACATAGTGATCTACCATCAAGCCTAGAAAAATTTATGATTTATTATAAAATTTTCCACTATTGATCTTAGAATGATCTTCTGTTTCGAAGTTACAAGATCGGTCATTAATATAAAACAATGAACGACTTTGGAATGTTCCAAGTTCGAACGATGATTTACGATTTATTAAATAACGATACACAATAGATCTAGCACTGATCCTCGATTGATTTAAGAATGACCTAGTGATCCACCATTGATCCTAGAAAAAGTTACGATTAATTATAGAGTTTTCCACGATGATCTCAAATGATTTAAGAACGATCGTTAAATGATCAATGACTGATCATAAAACAATTTTTAAAAGAAGAATCCTCAATTTATGGTAGAACGATTGATATTAGAATGATCAGAGGATAATTTCACATATTCATGGTTGATTTAATGTTGAACTTAAAATTATATAGTATTGGAATAAATTCGATCATTCTCCAAATTGATTTAATAACGATCGCTAATTAGTCTTATACTGGCCTGCAATTGTTTTAAGTATAATCTACAAAGTGATCCACGATCGATCATAGAATCTCATCATGGAAGTACATCAAAGACTCAATATAAAGATATTGCACCCGATACATTTCTTTTATGTCAAAAGTGAAACATTGACCGATCTTAAGAAGAGCAAAGTTTGATCTAACATTAATCATAGAACGATCTTTAGAAGATCATAGATTGGTATAACATAGAGCAATCTACAGATGAATAGTTGATCATCGAGCTTTCAGTTGATCATAGAGCGATCTATGCTCTATAGTTGATGATTTGCAAAAAACCATATAGAGATCTACTGTTAGTCATAGAGCGAGTGACTATTGATCATAAAGCGAGTCTTCGACCGTTGATCATAAAGAGATCTACAGAAGAATATAGAGTGATTTACCTTTGATCATAGAGCTATCTACAAAAGACTATAGAGTGATCTACTATTGTTCACTGATGATCTTCATCAGACCATAGAAAGACCTACTGTTGATCATAGAGCGATCTATAGAACACCATAGAGTAATCTACCATCGATCATTAAGAGTTTATAGCGAGATTTACCATTGATCATAGAGCGATCTCCAGAAGATCATGTAGTGACTAAACGGTGATCAAACAGCGATTTACAGAATAGAGTGATCTCTAGTTGATTATAGAGTGATCTACAAAAGACTATGGAGTGATCTACCGTCGATCTATAGTTGATCATAAAATTTGTTCAAAAGACCAAAGAGTGATTTACCTTTGCTGATCATTGAGTAATGTACAAAAGACAATTAAATGCTTTATCGTTGATCTAGAGCAATCTACAGATGACAATAAAGTGACCTACAGTTGATTATAGAGCGATATATGGAAGACCTTAGAGTGATTTACCTTTAATTATAGAGCGATCTACAAAAGACTATGGAGTGATTAATCGTCAATCATTTAGCGATCTACAAAAGACTATTGAATACTCTATCGTTTATGATTTACAAAAGACCACAAAGAGATTTACTGCTGATCGTAGAGCGATCTACCGTCGATCAGCGATTTGCAGAAGGCCATAGAGTCATCTACCGTGGATAATATAACGATCTACAAAAGACAATTAAATGCTCTGTTGTTGACGATCTACAAAAGAGCATAAACAGATCTATTGTTGGTCACAGAGCGATCTATAGAAGACTATATAGTGATCTACCGTCGATCATATGCAGATCTTCAGAAGATCAAAAGACCATAGCGTAATCTACCATTGATTACAGAGCGATATACAGAAGACTTTAGAGTGATTAATCAATGATCATAGAGCTATTTACAGAAGATCATAGAGTGATATAACGCTGATCTTAGAGCAATCTAAAGATGATAAAATAGTGATCTACAGCTGATCATAGAGCGATCTACAGAAGTCCATTGAGTGATTTACCGTTGATCTTGGAGCAATCTTCAAAATATCTTTGAGCGATTTGTAGAAGGCCAAAGAGTGATCTACCGCTGATAATAGAACGATCTACAAAGCAAAGAATGATCCACCGCTGATAATAGAACGATCTACAAAAAACAATTGAATACTCTATCGTTGGTGATCTACAAAAGACCATAGAGAGATCTACTGTTAATCATAAAACGTTCTATGGAAGACATAGAGTGATCTACCGTCGATCATAGAGAGATTTTTAGAAACCAAAAAACCATAGCGTAATCTGTCATTAATTATAGAGCGATCAACAAAAGAACATAGTGCGATCTTACTTTGATCATAGAGCAATCTACCAACGATTTTTGGAGTGATCTTCCGTTGATCATTGAGCGATCTGCAGAAGACCATAAAGTGATCTGCCATTGATAATATAATGATCTTTGAAAGACAATTAAATGCTTTATCGTGGATGATCTACAAAAAACCATAGTTGTTGATCATAGATCAATCGATAGAATAACAAAGGGTGATCTGTTATCGATTATAGGGAGATTTTAAGAAGACCAAAAGATTATAGTGTGATGTGCCGCTAATTAAAGATCTTCAGAAGGTCATAGGGTTACTTTACAATTAATCATAAAGCAATCTTTAAAAGGCCATATAGTTTTCTTCAAGATAGAGCGTTCTACAGTTGAAATGTAGTTGTTTGTAGTTTATTATTTATGAAATTTAAAAAAAAATATATAGTTTTTTTTTTAACTAAGACTAGAAGTTATAAAAATCATAACCAGTTCTATTGACATTGACCGATATTCTAACGAGAGAGTCCAAATTCATGTTGAAATCTTTAAACATTGAACTCTAAAGCCAGGGTAACACTTACAGAAATACTCGCATCAAATACAAAGGCGTAGCTGGTAAAAATTTTTGATTTAGCTGATAATTGATAAAAAGAAAAGAATATTGAACTTTTTTTGATTGTCTCATGCCAACATGGGGCTACAATAATAAAACATTTAGAAGCAGCCTCAAAAGCAAAGCCCACCACTGCCAAAATGGTTGTTAAAGCATACAAAATTGCATTTATTTAAAATCTAGTTTTTTATTGGCTATTAAATAAATCTTTAAAAAAATATTGCACTCAATACATTATTTAAGAAAATTTTGTTTAAGAGTTGAAGTTTTAAATAGTAAAATACCAAACAGTTGCGAAATAAACGTTGAAAGTTAAAGTTGAAATTTGAAAAGGTGAAGTTGTTTAAAGAAATCTTGAAAAAAAAAAAACAAAAGACTTAAGAAACATGCTTTTAAGACAAAATATTTGTGTGTTGTTACTAATAATCCTTTTAAAGGATATAAAAAGTGAAGAAACAGCAAGTGAAGCAACTTCTACTACTATTAAAAAAGACATTGATTCTAAATCTTTAAATTTAGAAGATTTTTCTACCACACCCATTAATCCTAGAATATCTTTGTCATTGGAAAATGCTTTAAGTTTTGACAATCTGCCTTCAATATCAAATAACCCAGAGGACTCATTATCCTTATCTACCAGTACTACTGATACAACTCCAAATGATTTCAAGGATATAGAAACTACAGCCAGTTGGGAGCTAATATATCCAGAACAAAATCTCTCAAATTCTGAATCCTCTTCCAGTTCGGCTCCTCTAACATCGACAACAACTTCGACAACCTCCACCTCTACATCTCTCACACCAACCGAGATTTCTACCACTAATTTACGTAAATATTTTAAAGGTATTTATTTCAGTTTTCAAATTCTAATTTAAAAGATTTTTATCTATTCTTTTACGTTTTAATTTAGTTACGAAATTTTGAACTTAAAAATAATAATGAGATCTCTAAAATTTGTTTTAATTAGTTTTTCAAACAATTAAAAAATTTCTTGAACTGTGTCTCAATTTTATATAATTTATAGTATTTTTATTATAAAATATACATTTTTATTTGTTTGTTGACAAGATCGGTCGCTATGGATTACAGTACGTGACGACCTTGAAAAATAAGAACTCAATTTTTTTATAAGTTTTGAAAAACTTCAAGATTTGTAAGGCGTTTTCTTTTTTTAGATTTATTTATGTAATAAAAAAATAGTTTATTCGTTTTTGAAAAAGAAAATGGGGTCACCCTTTGATGTCACAGAAATGTCTTCAAATTTATAGGTTTTAGTTACGCTCGAATTGTTGACATTGTTTAACAAAAATGAGTGACCTATCCTAGATAATCATGAACTGACTATAGATGAAGTCAAAATTGAAAGTAGAATAATCTATGAAATATTTCTATCGAAAATTTTTCTATAGAAAAAAAAAATCGAGAGGAATATTTTTCTATAGAACAAAAAATCGAGAGAAATATTTTTCTATAGAAAAATTTTCAACAAAATATTTTCTATAGAAAAATTTCCAAAAGAAATATTTTTCTATAGAAACATTTTCAAAGGAAAAAAAAAGAAATATTTTTTTAAAGAAAAATTTTCGATAGAAGTTTTCTGTAGAAAAAAATTCGAGAGAAATATTTTTCTACAGAAAAAAAATTCGAGAGAAATATTTTTCTATAGAAAATTTTTCAAAAGAAATATTTTTCTATAGAAAATTGTCAGAAGAAATATTTTTCCATAGAAAAATTTTCAAAAGAAATATTTTTCTATAGAAAAATTTTCAAAAGAAATATTTTTCTATAGAAAAATTTTCAAAAGAAATATTTTTCTATAGAAAAATTTTCAAAAGAAATATTTTTCTATAGAAAAATTTTCAAAAGAAATATTTTTCTATAGAAAAATTTTCAAAAGAAATATTTTTCTATAGAAAAATTTTCAAAAGAAATATTTTCTTTAGAAAAATTTCCAAAAGAAATATTTTTCTATAGAAACATTTTCAAAAGAAATCATTTTCTATAGAAAAATTTTCAAAAGAAATATTCTTCTAAAGAAAAATTTTCGATAGAAGTTTTCTGTAGAAAAAAATTCGAGAGAAATATTTTTCTATAGAAAAAATTCGAGAGAAATATTTTTTTATATAAAAAAAATAGAGAGAAATATTTTTCTATAGAAAAAAATTAGAGAGAAATATTTTTCTATAGAAAATTTTTCAAAAGAAATATTTTTCTATAGAAAAATTTTCAGAGGAAATATTTTCCTATAGAAAATTTTTCAGAAGAAATATTTTTCTATAGAAAAATTTTCAAAAGAAATATTTTTCTATAGAAAAATTTTCAAAAGAAATATTTTTCTATAGAAAAATTTTCAAAAGAAATATTTTTCTATAGAAAAATTTTTGAAAATTTTTGAAATATTTTTCTATAGAAAAATTTTCAAAAGAAATATTTTTCTATAGAAAAATTTTCAAAAGAAATTTTTTTCTATAGAAAAATTTTCAAAAGAAATTTTTTTCTATAGAAAAATTTTCAAAAGAAATATTTTAGAAAAATATTCGAGAGAAATATTTTTCTATAGAAAAATTTTCAAAAGAAATATTTTAGAAAAAAATTCTATAGAAATATTTTTCTATAGAAAATTTTTTTCGATAGGAAAAATTTCGATAGAATTTTTTTTCTATAGAAAAAAATTCGATAGAAATTTTTTTCTATAGAAAAAAAATCGATAGAAATTTTTTTCGATAGAATTTTTTTTTATAGAAAAAAATTTCTATAGAAAAAAATTCTATAGAAAAAAATTCGATAGAAATTTTTTTCTATAGAAAAAAATTCGATAGAAATTTTTTTCTATAGAAAAAAATTCGATAGAAATTTTTTTCTATAGAAAAAAATTCGATAGAAATTTTTTTCTATAGAAAAAAATTCGATAGAAATTTTTTTCTATAGAAAAAAATTCGATAGAAATTTTTTTCTATAGAAAAAAATTCGATAGAAATTTTTTTCTATAGAAAAAAATTCGATAGAAATTTTTTTCAATAGAAAAAAATTCGATAGAAATTTTTTTCTATAGAAAAAAATTCGATAGAAATTTTTTTCTATAGAAAAAAATTCAATAGAAATTAAAATTTATATAAATAATATTTCATTTCAAATTTTTACCTAAAATTATTTTTTCCCTCTATTTCAGTTGATGACGTCACAAATTGCCAAAAATACTTTGGCACCTGCCTGAAACAGGTCCTCAGCATTGTAATGCCCAAACTTAAGGATGGCGTTCAATTCCTGCATATGCCCTCACTGGATCCCATTCACTTTAACTCTACTGCCTTTCAGTATAACAGCGGTCCCTTCAGCGGCTATATTACCATTCGCTATGCTCTTATTCATGGCTTGACCTCAATGAAATTTAAGAAAATCGATTTCTATAAATTGGACAGCAACAAATTCAAGGCACGCTTAAGCATGTATGTACCCAAAATGTGTGCCGTGGGCTCTTATAAAGGAGATATGCATGTGAATAATGTAAGAGTAAGGCCCAGGGGAGATTTTAATGTTACCATGACGGGTTTGGGGATAGAAATGGTGGCTTTGGGTGCTGTGGTCAGACAAGATGATCATATGTTCTTGAGCTTGACCAAAAGTAATGCCACCACAACTTTGAAGGATTCAAAGATTACGGCCACGGGAATATTTCCCGATCAGAGATTGAGTAAGTGGGAAACATTTTGTTCAGAATTTGGTTTAAATTAAATTTTTTGATTTTTGTATTTTTAGATGATATTGTCCTGAATGTGGCCAATCAATATTGGCGTGATCTTTTCAATATTGTTTTGCCTGAAACTCGTCAAAACTGGTTGCCTATCTTGACAGATGCCTTAAACGGAGCCTTGGCCATGGTGCCATTTGACTTTTTGAAATAAAAATTTAATCTAGAGCCAAATCGCTGTATTTGATATCGATTGAGATGTAAGATTTTTGAGATGAAAGATTTTTCAGAAAATTTGTGTAGCATACTTTTAGTATGATGAACATAATATAATATATAATATATTTAAAACTAATTCGTGAGCGTTACTGATCGATTTATGATCAATCTGCTTAATCGTTTAAAATCAATTTTCAGCTTATCTTTATTAAGGTTCAGAGTAGGTTTGTGTTTATAAAATAACTCGCTAGATGGCGCCGTTTCAAAGATATAAGCGTTATTTATAGCAAAAATATTTACTATTAAAAATGATGATGACGGAAAAGATTGAATGAACAGCCTAAAAGTAAACCACCTTGAGTGGGACACATCGGCTTAGATATCAACTTTTATTAAAATTATTTGCAAAATAAGTTATTTTGAAAATCCCTAAGGTATGTTACACAATATTTACTTTAAAGACTAAATTTCTATCGAGATCGAATGCGACGATTTGGCTACTGATTTCTACTATTTTTTTTTGTTAATTTTTGTAAATATTCATTTAAAATTCAGTTATTTTACCTAAATTATTTTCACATAAATATCATATTTTTTTTTGTTGTTATAAAATTGTCATAATCATTTAATATTTTAAACAAATTTCTCAGAATTAAACGTTTTTAAGGCATAAAACTGAAGCACATCAATTCAAGGCTAAACGTGCTTAAAATATTTATTTTAAATCTTTAAATTAAATATGAAATAAATCTCTTTCAGGTGTTTTAAACGTTTAGAAAATTTTAAATTTTAAAATCACTAGATTTCATCTCTAATCATTAAAAACTACTTCAGTTTTATTCTTCTAATAACACAGGTCTTGTCTGTAAGATTTAAAATCAATTGAAATTGCAACTGATCCAACGAATCCCCTCATTATTATTCTTTAATAATCGCCTCTAATTAAATTTATTGTCTCGTGTAAAAATGTTTTAAACAGTTTAAAAGTCTTGAAACTTTTTTATAAATATTTTTAATGAATTAGCAACTGACATTACTCTTAATTGTTTGCATCGACCAACCTTAATTTTATGTATTTTCTCGCTTAATATTTATAAATTATTAGTTATTGTTAAATATTAAATTTTATTTGAAAATATTTACGCATAAGGCCTAATTTTTTTGTTAAAATAAAATTTTGTCAATAAAAAAAAAACTAATAAAATTTTGAAAAATTTCAAAATAGCTTTAATGAAACTAAGAAGTGTTCCGAATAAAATATGCTTTTACAATTTGAAAGTCTTTTCTTGAGATTGAGCGAAAAAAAATCACCGAAGTTTACCAATCGTAGAACAAAAGTTCAAAATTTTCAAAAAAAAAATACAAAATTTTATGCATAATTTAAGCAAAAAGTGTTGCAGTCATTTAGGCGTGAAAAATTTTGGTCCAAGGCAGGTACCTCAAAGAGTCAAGGGGGCACAGTGGTATCAATTAATAGACGTGTGTCTAATTTTTAGGTGATAGGTGAAAAGTGGAGGTACAAGACAGGTAAAACAAGGGATGGCCTAATTTCGACCGAAATTAATAGAGCTCTTTTTTGAAATAATTAATAGACTTTTGTTGAATTTAATCAAATTCTTGCGGGTCCAAGGCAGGTACCCCAAGGAATCGACGAATTTAAACCCCTTTTTTGAATTAATTGATAGACTTGTGTTGAATTTCATTAAATTCTGTTTGGAATTGCAACTTGTACATTGAGAAGAAAAATAGGTGAAAAAATGGCAGATACCCCAAAGAGTCGACAGATTTCATTTTTTTTAGTTTTTCTTATCTATGTAAAACTGAAGAAGTATACAAAATCGTTGTAGGGTCACTCCTTCTATTTGATCCGATTCGACTTCGATGTATGAAGAGATACCACTGTGCGCCCTACAGCAATAACAAGCTGTCGATGTAAAAGAAGTAAAAATGGATATAGAACAAAAAGCAACTATCACCTCTAGATTATTCAGCAGTTTTAGAATGACCTTGCATTTTTAGGATGACTCAGGAGTTTTAGGATGACTCAGTAGTTTTAAGATTATTCGGCAGTTTTATGATAAGTAACTAGTTTTAGGATGACTCAGCAATTTTAGTATGAGTAAGCAGTTTAAGAATGACTCTGCAAATTTAGGATGACTCAGCCGTTTTTGGATAAGTCTTCACTTTTAGCATGACTCAGCAGTTTAAGTATGAATCAGAAATTTTAGGATGATTCATGAGTTTTAGGATTAGTCAGCAGTATTGACATGACTTAAAAGTTTTAGGATGACTCAGCAGTTTAGAGATTATTCAGCAGTTTTAGGATGAGTTATTAGTTTTAGGATGACTCAGCAGTTTTAGTATGAATTGGGAGTTTAAGGTTGATTCTAAAATTTTAGGATGACTCAGCAGTTTTGGGATTAGTCATCAGTTTTAGCACGACTCGGCAGTTTAAGTATGAATCAGCAGTTTTAGGATGACCCTGCAATTTTAGGATGACTCAGTAGTTTTAAGATTATTCAGCAGTTTTAGTATGAGTTATTAGTTTTAGGATGACTCAGCAGTTTTAGTACGAATCAGAGTTTTAAGATGACTCTATTATTTAAGGATCACTCAGTTTAAGGATGACTCAACAGCTTTAGGCTTGGCATGACTTATCAGTTTTAGAATGACTATGAGATATTTTCAAATTTCTCTTTGTGTCTGATCACTTTTTAGTCATTTACCTTAAATTACAAATATTTATTTGTTTAAGATATTTACACCCTCTTTATTAAGGTTTTTTAATGAATAAATATTATATTAAACATTTTTCAAGGTTAGCAAAATTTGCAAATAATATAATATTAATGGGGAGCTTTTTAAATAGTTGGAAAGTTTTAGTCGCAATTGTTAGAATCTTTCAATGTTTTTCAAAACAAATTAAAAAGAAAATATTGTAATTAAAGGTTTTTAAACGACAATGCCAATTAAAAGCAGCTTAAAATATAAGAATTTGCAAAATTTCTAAAAATTTGCCGAAATTTCTTTAGTTTATTATCTAAACTAAAATCTTTAGTTGGTAATTTTATTGTTTCAAAGACTTTAATTATTTTAACTTGTAGCAAATAAACATTCGACAGTTCGTTCACTGGTATAACAAAAATTTAATGACACTTTTTTTAGGAATTTGGGGAGCAAAGGTTCTTATTTTAAAAATATAAACAATTAAAATTAACTTTTTAGGCCTTTGAATTTAATAATAATAGCAATTTTTTTAAGTTTTCAAAATTTTTTAAAAAATTTTTCATGTTAAAACAAAAGACTTAGGACACAAACTTCTTAGCACTTGGTTTTTAAAAAACGTTTGTGCCTTAAGTCTTTTGTTTTAAATTTTTCTAAAAGAATTATTCATATTAAAACAAAAGACTTAAGACACAAACTTTTGAGTTTTGAGTATTTAACAAAAAGTTTGTGTCTAAAGTCTTTTGTTTTCAATTAAAGATTTTGTCTGGGTTTTCTTTAAAATTTAGTTTTTTTTCAATTTTTTTGTTGTTTCTTGATTTAATTGTTTTTTTTTTAGAGGAAAATTGTTTAATTACCTTTGATATTTTTTTCTTCTTCTATCTTTAAAAATTACCTTGAATTATAGAGAACAATTAAAAAGAGTAAATTATAAATTTTATTTAACAAAAGTTATGATTAAAATTTTATGGAACGTTACATTTATTTTTGATTTGATCTTTTGCAGTATTTTTGAAATATATTATGTAGTTTTGTGGTAGCAAAAAAGCTTTTCATGAAGCTTTTTGTTAACAAAAAGCTTTTCTTAATGGTTTTAACTTTGAGTATTAAAAATAATATAAAACAGGCAGTCGCTTAAAATTTGTTTAAAAGACTTTAGTGGCAAACATAACGACAAACACTTAATTCTCATAAAATAAAAACATAAAAAAATTTTGTTGTTTTTAGACAAAAATTTTTGGTTTCGGCCTTAAGCTTAAGAAAAACAAAAAACGGAGTATAAAACCTATAAATAATTGTGAAAAAGTTTTATTACAAGATTTGCCACAGAAAAGTGAGCATTGATTTGAAAAAATTTAAAATACAAAATTATAAAAAAATATTAAACTTTTGAAAATTTCAAAATTTATAGAAAAAAAATTCTTCAAAAATATAAAAATTAATAAAACTTGTTTTAAAATTAAAAATTTTGAACCAAAAAGTGTTTCAATACAAGAAAAGTGTTCATTTAAAAAAAAAAAAGAAAAATACTTCCTTTTTGTGTCTTAATAAAAAGAAAAAAACTAAAACCCAGTTTAAATTTTTTTATAAATCAAATAATTCAATTCACTAAAATGCAATTATTTATGTTGCAATTTGTATTTATTGCTACAGCAATAATCGGAAGTTCGCAAGCAGCATTAGCAACAGCATTACCCAATACTCAGGAATTTGCAACATCAAGCTCAAATGCTGCGGCAGCTTATGGTAATGTTGATAGTTTGCTGGCATTTCCACAGCTAGAAGAGGAAACCAGCAGTGCTAGTAGTTTTAGCACGGGACAGACAAATGGTAATTTATAAAATAGTTTTCTTAAGTTTTCCTTAATAAAAAAAAAAAACAAATGTTATTGGGAAAAGGAAATGAGAACCCAGTTTTAACAATTACATAATTGAAAATAAAAGTCATAGAAATCTCTTTTTACAAATCAGGTTTTTGGGTTTTGAAGCCAACAAAACAAAACTCCCACTTATGGACTTAACAAAATTTTCCTTTTAAAATTTTCAAAAGCAGAAAAATTTTCATTTTTCAGGTTTTTTCAAAAATATAAATGCAGGAAAACTGATTTAAAGTAAAACTAGTTTAATTAAAAAGCTTTATTAAGTTGGTTATAAAAATCGTAAAAATTGGCTATAAATCAAGATAAACAGTTTTGAAAAAAATCAAAACAAGTTTGTGTCTTAAATCTTTTGTTTTGGGCGAAAAAGTTACGGACTCTTTAAAATTTTTAACAAAATTTTAAATGTTCTTAATTATAAACAATGAAATAGGGACCAAATAAAATTCCAAAAACAAGAGTGTTTCTTAAGTCTTTTGTTTTTGTAAGAAAATTTTTGTTAAAATTTAGAATTTTCGAAAGATTAAAAAAATTGGTTTTTGTCAGAAAATATTTGAAAAAATCTAGAATTTTTTAAAGTAAATGAAAAATTTTGTTTTGGTATGAAAATTTTTGATAAGATCTGAAATTTTTAAAAGATAAAAAAATGGTGTTTGCAAAAAAAAAATATTTAATAAAGTCTAGAATTTTTTAAATAAAATGAAAAATTTACGAGTAAATGAAATAAGATTTTTAAGAAAACCCAGAATTTGTTCTCCAATTAAGCTTTGAAATAAAATTTCATAGAATTTAAAAGCAAAAAAAATCCTTAAAAACAAGTTTGTGTGAAAAAGTTGGTTTAATTTTAAATAAAATAATATTTGTAAGAAAAACCAAAATTTGTCCAGTACTTAAGCTTTCAAATAAAATTCCATAGAAATTAAAAGCAAATATATTTTCTTAAAAAAACTGAGTTTTCGAACGATATCGAATACGGCGATTTGGGCCCTGTGTGTCTTAAGTCTTTAGTTTAGTTCTGAGTAAATGAAGTAAAGAAAACCAAATTTAGTCCTACACTTTTAAGTTTTAAATAGTATAAAAATCATGCATCTGATAGAGGTATCGATCTTACATTGAAAATTTTCTTTATTTTTTGTTTAGGCAAATAATGACAGAGTCTTTAACTTGACTTACAAAATTTATAAATTCTTAAATAAAAAAACACAGAAATAAGGACTAAAGGAAACCACTAAAATGAGTATGTTTCTTTAGTCTTTTGTTTATGTAAGAAAATTGTTGATAAGATCTAGAATTTTTAAAAGCAAACGAAAGATTTAAAGATAAATAAAATAATATTTTTTAAGAAAAACCAAAATTTGTCCTCTACTTATGGTTTCAAGTGATATTCTATAGAAATTAAAAGCTTAATCTTATTTACAAAATAAAATGAAAAATTCGAAAGCCAAATCCGAGCATTCGATATCGATAGAAATATTAGATATTTCAGAAACATTTGCGTAGCATACTTTCAGGATAATCTAAATAATATAATCGCATCTGGCTGGCTCCAACTGAGCCTTTGTTGTTTTAGTAGTCAAGAATTTTTGAGTTTGTGTCTTCAGTCTTTTGTTTAAAACTGCAGTAAGACTGAACTAAACTTCCTAGAAGTTTTAAAAAATATTGAATATCCTGTAGAAAACCCAAAATATCATCTAGAAGAACTTGTATATTTTTAGCTGAAGCGTTTTAGAGATTCTGTCTCATTTAGTGCGTTTTGACAGAAGAGTTTGTATGGGAGCTATGACCAAATGTGAACCGATTTCAACGAAATTTCGTACAGTGATTAAAGTTTACATAAGCAGTATTTGTTTTAAATTTCATGAAAAAATATTGATATTTGTGGCCAAAATATCAATTCCGGGAAGTGAGGCCTATGGGAGGTACCATAAATAATGGACCGATTTTGATGAATTTTTGTAGCCATGATCCCACTATCAAAAAATCTGTACAAGAAATTAATAACAAGAAATTAATAACAAAATTTTTAAGAAAATTCTCAAAACAGGTTTGTGTCTTAAGTCTTTTGTTATAGTAAGAAAAAATTTAAAAAAACATTAGATTTTTCAAAAAAAAAAAAAAAAATAATAATAATAATAATAATTGAACAAAAAAAAATAACCTTCGTAATATGTGTTTTCAATACAAAGGCATTTTCATATATTTCATGGTAAAATAAAGACCTTCTGGCATAGAGATTTCTGTTTCTTGCTAAATTTTAACAAAAACAAACATGAAATTTGTGGTTGTGGTCCTGGAAGTCTGTCTTTGGGTTCCAGACATAAAAGAATTTGAATAGTCTGAGACAAATTTCATCAAAGTAGCTTTGAAATTTCGACCTGCATTTCGTTTAAACGGTTAAATCGACTCAGGAAGTGATTCTGAGTTGATCCGAATACTTTAAAGACCAATATTTCTCTGCATTACATACATTAGCACAAACTTCCCGCCTATGATGCTTAATGATATATAAAAGACTAACATTTTCCAAAATTAATATATTTTGAGTTTGTATCTTAAGTCTTTTGTTTAAGTAAAAAAGTAAAAATTTAAAAACCTCCTAGAATTAAAAAAATATCAACTTAAAAAAAAAACAATAAACAAAACTTGATATTAGTTATTCACTTCAGAATTAATTTTAATTATAACGAATCGATCCTTTAACTTTAGATCATTATAATAAATGTCATAATAAAATTTCATATATAAAATTTTCACATAGTTTTCAAAAATAACTTTAAGGAAGCTTAAATAAATTTCAAGTTTTGATATTTTTCCTAAAATTTATCATATTTCATAAAATTTATATTCATTTGTAAAATTTATCATGACACTTAAGTTTAAAATTTCAGTCGAATATTTTCCATTTTGTATGACATATTTGCTTTCTTTAATTAAGCAGTTAAACTTGAAATTTCGATGAAAAAATATTTCAAAGAAATTATGGAAGAATTTTATAAAATTTCAAATATTAAGGTTGAATTTAATAACATAAAATTTCCAATTTGGCAATTATTGAGCAATTAATTAAGAAGTAATAAATATTTGTCAAATCGTAAATAACAGCTCAATTCAAAAGCAATTGAATTTTTAGACAAGTACAACAGGTGTAAAATATAATAAAATATTTGTCCATAAATGATGAACATATATACAACTAAAAGAAATTTAATTCTATAGAATAACATGTTGCAAGGATTTGGGGATTATTAAATTTATTCCGAATTAACTAAATCGTTACTTTTAGTAACAAAAAATCACATGATACCAAAAATATTTTTTTAAAAAATCTCAACAATTTTTTTATTGGTCTTCTTTGTTTTTCTAAATCACATGCAGATTTCATAAATAATTCATTGATCATTGACTCATTCACAGATTCTACCTTGTATAGAAGTATAAAACTGCTAATCAAACTTTAACTGCAAAAATTACCAACAAACAAGTCAAGAAAAACATCTTAAGCCGAATACCTTTAACGTCAAAATGTAACCGGCTTTAGATATTTTAAACCAGAAAAAAAAATTGTTAATTCAATCAGAAGCTTTTTTTGTTGTTGTTAAACAAAATTATTATTTGGCTTTTAAAGTTTCTTGTATTTCTTTTTTTTTTCTTAGACATTAATAATTTTTGCTTTTATTTTCTTATGGTTTTGGTCTTTCGTCTTATAGCAAGAAAAAAAAAACTGCTAACTGACCTACATCAATTTTTTTTGTGTTAAATTTTTTTTCTGTATGTATTTTTTTTTTGTTAAATTCTGCTATATTTCTTATTCATAAATTTTTTGATTTAAAATGTCGATTAAATATGATTATGAGTAAGTCTGTCTTTCCGCCTTTTCGTCTGTATTTGTCGTTCTGTCCGTCCGTCTGTATGTCCGTCTGTCTTATTTACAAAGTTCATTTGCAGTTTTTTTTTTTCATTTTACTATATTTTTCGAGTTGTTTGTGTTAATGACTTAAAAGTTTTTTGAAAAAAAAACTCGTGTTTTTTTGTATTTATTTATCAGGTACTTATAATTTTTTTATTTATTTTATTTTACAATTGCAACATGTGATGGTATTTTGTAAAAGGCTATTTTTTTTTTGCACATTATTAAGTTTGTTTAATGGTTTATAATAATTTTTAAAAGTTAATGTAATTTGTTGAACTATATAGCAAGTAATAACAAAAGAGTGATTAATTGTGCAAAATTATGATACCCTACAGCCCTAAAATTAAACGTGAACATACAGTCAACAAATCAAAAAGTTTCTTTTCAAAGCTTCAAAGTCAAATATTTCAAAAAATTCTGTTGTTATATATGTAAACATTTTCTCAAGCTAAACATGAATAAATTCCCAATAAGTTAGACGTCAAATCGCCGCATTCGATATTGATAGAAAACTCAGATTTTTTAGCAAATACTATTGTGTAACATACCTTAGAGATTTTCAAAATAATTTAGTATCTAAACATATCCGTTAGTTTGTCAAAACATTTAGTTTAAATAAAATTTTTTTACTATCAGGGAACTTTTGATACGTACGATACGATGTAGTGGAAACTTATGTCTTATATATATCATTTGGATTAACCTAAAAGTATGCTACACAAATGTTTATGAAATATCTAACATTTTGATCAAGATCGACTGCGATAACTTGTCCCCAGGAGCCAAATCGCTACATTCGACATAGTTTGAAAACTGGGGTATTAAAACAAAAATTATGTAACATACCTTAGGGAACTTTTGTCAAATAAGTTACGTTATAGCAAACCTTGCATATAATTTATTATTTAGAGTTTCGTAAAAGTATGCTATACAAATATTTCTGAAATATCTAACATTTCGTTCGATATCGAATGCGTTAATTTGTGCCCAGGGCTCTAATTACCGCGTACGATATCGATCGAAATCTTTGGTATTTTCAAAACATTTGTATAGCATACTTTAAGGATAATCAATATTATATAAAAGATGTACAGTTTACTATATTTTTTTGAAATTATTTGCCAAAAGATCACCAGTAGTAAAAGAGTTTTAATTGAACTATATATTTTTAAAAACGAATCAAAATGGATACCAAATTTCAATAAACTTTTTGCATCGAAGTAACTTTGAACATCCCTAAGGTATACTTCACAATATTTGCTTAAAAGTCTGAGTTTTCGATCGATATCGAATGCGATTTTGACAAATAACTTCAAAAAAATATAGTAATTTGTGCATCTTTTAAATAATTTTGATTATCCTTAAAGTATGCTATACAAATGCTCTGAAAATATCTAAGATTTCGATCGATATCGAATGCGGTAATTTGGCCCCGGGCTTATTATTTTTTTAAACAAAATTTGACGAAGTTCTTTAGTATAATGCTGAAGTTCATTTATATGACTTCAGTCCCTCATAAGCTTTGGCTCTCTATGTAAAAGCTGATCTGCTATATGCTGATCTGTCTTCATTCCCAAAGCGGGTAAGGCTAAATGCCGGGCAAATCTTAACAAGATGGCGCGAGACATTGCAATATCGAACTTTTCTGGGTACCCGGGCACAACAACATACCTGGTAACTCCACTGCGAACAGGCTAGCTGAATTCGGTGATCTCCTGAATCAGGATAACATCAATCAATTTATGGACTTACCGCTATCCGCCTGCAAATTAGTAATTAGGCAACTTCTTTACGGATCAGCGCAGAACACCAGGTCTTTTGAAACCACTTATTCAATATCCAGGCAAACATGGCCCTCCTATGACAATAAACATTCAAAATGCTTGGTTTCTCTACCTCGCCACAGACTAAGTAACCTTATCTCAACCCTAATAGGTCATTGTATATTTGGGCTGCATGATTTATCCGATCTAGCGAGTATTGATATTCGTAAAATAGACTTATTTATCAGGGATAAAGGCTGGCTTGAATAAGCCTCTTAACGATGGCCTAGAATTAATTATCTATGTTTTCTTTTGCAGTCTATCCCCTGCTGGTACCACAAAGGGACAGTTTCTAGGGCCTAAGTGACGCTGACTTAACATCAGCTGCCTGCCAAACCTAACCTAGCCATATGTAAAAGTATTAGAGCACTTAACGGTACGAGCTTTTTTTTAATAATAGTCTTAGGAGCTCTTCGAATGAGTTGCTGGACCTTTTTCTCACTGATCCATTTTTTTTTCAAAACACGGATCTTCCATTACCAAGTATTTGAGACTGTGTGAAGACCAATTTTCTGATTTTCTTCTATATTTTTAAAACTTCAAAATTATTTCTTTTTTGTAGTCCATTTTGAAGGAAATAACAATTGAAAATAAATGATCTTAAAGCTATATTTAGTAGCGGATATATCTACAAAAGCTAAAGAAATCCAACAAAATATTATATGTTGCCCTATGGACAAGTTTTGCCTAAAATAAAGTAAATGTATATTTTATTTGGACCGCTCCTTAGGTTCTGATCTAAATTAAGTCTAATTTGAAAACTAGGTTGGGTTCTAGGTTCAGTTTAGTCTAAAAACAAAAGACTTAAGCTACAAACTTGCAATTTCAAAACAAATTCTCTTTCTAAAAACAAAAGACTTAAGCAAGAAACTTGGTTATTTATGTCAAATAGTATATGCCTATTTTACTTAGAACACTCCTTAAGTCTAGTTCTAGCTTTAGTTACCTAATTGCGAGATTTCCTTTATTTTGTCTAAGATTACTTTTCTAAATATTTCAAAACAAATCCTTAAGCGACAAACTCAAATGCCCTAAGTAAAAACAAAAGACTTAAGCTACAAACTTGCAATATCAAAACAAACTATCATTCTAAAAACAAAAGACTTAAGAAAGAAAATTCTTACTTTATATGATAAAAACAAAAGACTTAAGCAAGAAACTTGGTTCTTTTTATGATAAAAACAAAAGACTTAAGCAACAAACTCAAAATGTTTAAGACAAATTCCCTGCAGATAGAAAACCTTAACATCTTAATCATTTTGGGTTTTAAAACAATTTTTGTTATTTTTTTTAATATCTATTGCGTTCATGGGTCATTGTCTGGCTTTTAGTTGTTGCATGTTTTTGAAATATTTTCTCACTTTATGGCTTTTGTGTTAACTACTTTATAAATACTTTGAGGTATTTCTAGATGACCCCTGGCGGGAAGAAAAACCTTTAGGTTTTATATTAAATTGTTTAAAAGTTTTTCTCAGTAACATTTGTTTTTGTTTGAATGTGGAGTTAACCTAACAATAATTTAGTTTTTTCCTCTGTTATTGAATGTAAATTGTACTGTGTTATTACCTTGTAATTTCAAAGTGTGTGGCCCTAAAGGTCATTGTCATGACATTTCAATTATTAAAATATTTCTAAACAAAATGAAACTGAAAGTTTTTAGTAAAATTTTAGAGATAAAGAAGGGTCTTTGAACTAAATATGTTGCCTTTTTTAAAAAATTGAAAAAATTTTGGTTTAAAAAGTTACTTATTTTGAAACTTTAATATACAAAATGTTTCATTTGTTTTAAATCAAATACTTACTATTTTTTTTTAATATATTTAGCTTTAAAGCATGTCTTTACTAAGTGTTAATTGAAATCGCACACCTTGTTAACTTTAAGTACAACCTTTTAAGTATTTGCATTGATGAAATTTACAGAAAAAAATATATGTTACACAATTCTCAATACACAAATAAATAACCTTCAAAATCTTAAACAAATAATTTCTTATCTTCAAAAAAAGTTAGTAATTGAAAACGAATTATTATTTTCAGTAAAACTTCTTGTCTTAAAACTACTTAAGCTAAACCTTAAGGCGTTTTAACAAGTTTGTTGTCTAAGTCATTTGTTTTAAAGCTACTGTCGTTTTATTTTTAAGTTGTCAAAGTTTTAACGGTTTTAAACAGTTAATGAATAGATGTTTTTTTTTCTAAAAATAATTTTGTTACATTTGGTTTTTGTTAATAATTTATTTATTCAGAAATTTTTTGCTAAAATCTTAAGTAAATTTGTTAAGATAATTTTTGATCTTGACCCAAATGATTTTTTTTATTTAAGTATTTCTTAGTTTTGTCTAATGTACCCAGTTTTGAGCTGAGCGTTATTAGTTTTGAATTTTTTTATTGACTTGTCAACAATTTTAGACAAGTTTTTAGACTTCTTGGTTTAGCAGAAATCTGAGAATTTGTTAGTTTGTTTCAAAAAAAGCTTAGGGTACTGAAAATTAAGAGTGTTCCGTATAAAATAGGCATATACTTTTGCAAGCAATACTAATTAACGGTCCCATAACATCTTTTTATATATTTTTTAGATTATCCTAAAAGTATGCTACAAAAATATTTCTGAAATATATTACATTTCGATTGATATGAAATGTACTTTTACGAAACTACCCAGAAGAGTCCGAAGTTTGTCAGAAATGACTCAAAAATCCACAATTTCAATTCAAAATTTTGTAGTGAAACACTTTTTAGTAAGTTTGTCTAGTTTTGTTAAAGTACAGGAACAAAAATAATTTCTATTTTTGTTGAATTAACAAAAATTTTTATCAAAAATGTATCCATAAAAAATTTTCTCTACAGAAAATTTTTTTATGAAAATTTTTTTTATAGAAAATTTTTGTATAATTTTTTTATGAAAAATTTTCTTATGAAAATTTTTTATCAAAAATTTTTCTATAAAAAATTTTTTTATCAAATATTTTTCTAAGAAAAAAATTTTTTTGTCAAAAAATTTTCTTTAGAAAATCAAAAATTTATTCTATAGAAAATTTTTTTATCAAGAATTCTTCTATAAAAAATTTTTCTTTGGAAAATTTTTTATCAAAAATTTTGCTATAGAAAATTTTTTTTATCAAAAATTTTGCTGTAGAAAACTTTTTGTCAAAATTTTTTCTGTAGAAATTTTATTTTTATCAAAAATTTTTCTGTAGAAATCTTTCTTTTCTATCGAAAAATTTTCGATAAAAATTTTTTTCTAAGAAAAGATTTTCGATAAAAAAAAATTTTCTTTAGAAATATTTTAGTGTAGAAAAAATTTCTTAAATTATTTGATAAAAAAAATTTTTATTAAAAATTTTTCTATAAAAATTTTTCTATAAAAAATTTTTTATCAACAATTTTTTAATAGATTTAAAAAATGTTTCTACAGAAAAAGAAATCTGTAGAAAAATATTTTTTTCGAAAATTTTCTTTAGAAAAAAAATTTTATCGAAAATTTGAAAATTCTATTAAAAATTTTTTCGATAATTTTTTTTTTTTTTTGGCTTAAAAAATTATCGATAGAAATTTTTTTATCAACAACTTTTTTACAGAAACATTTTTTATTAAAATTTTTGCTATAGAAAATTTTTTTTATCAAAAATTTTGTTATAGAAATTTTTTTATCAAAAATTTTTCAATAGAAAATTTTTTTTATCAAAAATTTTTCTATACAGATTTTTTTTTACAAAAAATGTTTCTATAGAAAATTTTTTATAAAAAAATTTTTCTATACAAAATTTTGCTATAGAAAATTTTTTTATCAAAAATTTTTCTATACAAAATTTTTTTATCAAAAATTTTTTTTATGGAAAATTTTTTTATCAAAAATTTTTTTATGGAAAATTTTTTTATCAAAAATTTTTCTATACAAAATTTTTTTATCAAAAATTTTTCTACAGATAATTTTTTTATCAAAAATTTTTTCAATAGAAAATTTTTTATAAAGAATTTTTCTATAAAAAATGTTTCTTAAGAAATTTTTTTTATCAAAAATTTTTCTATAGAAAATTTTTTATCAAAAATTTTTCTATAGAAAATTTTTTTATCAAAAATTTTTCTATGGAAAATTTTTTATCAAAAATTTTTATATAGAAATTTTTTTTAAAGACAATTTTTTTATCAAAAATTTTTTTATAGAAAATATTTTTATCAAAAATGTTTCTATAGAAAATATTTTTTTCATAAAAAAATTTTTTCATATAGAAAATTTTTTTATCAAAATTTTTTTATTAAAAATTTTTCTATAAAAAGATTTAGAAAATTTTTCTACAGAAAAATATTTCTATAGAAAAATACTTTTATCGAAAATTTTTCTTTAGAAAAAAAAATGTTTATTAAAAATTTAAAAATTCTATAAAAAACTTGTTTGAGAATTTTTTTTTTCTTTTTTTGTTAAAAAAAAAAAAAATTATATAGAAAAATTTTCTATAGCAAATTTTTTATCAAAAGTTTTTCTAAAGAATATTTTTTTATGAAAAATTTTTGTACAAAAAATTTTTTATCAAAAATTTTTCTATAGAAAATTTGTTATCAAAAATTTTTCTATAGAAAATTTTTCTATTGATTTGTTTTCCTATCAAAAAATTTAAAAAAAAAAAATCTCTAAAGAAAAATTTTTCTATAAAAATATTTTTTCTAAAATTTTTTTGATAGAAAATTTTTTATTAAAAATTTTTCTATAAAAAAATTTGTTCAGTTTTGGGCTCCAGTTCATTGTTAGTTCATCTTTAACAGCTTTAAAAGCGCTTAGTACTCGATTCTCACAGCTAACACACAAAATTAATATCATGTTTGTCGCTTAAGTCTTTTGTTTTTCTCATACAAAAATCGCTGACATGTCGTTTAAGTCTTTTGCTTTTCGCACAAAAATATTGACAAAATGTTGCCTACTTCTTTTGTTTTTCTCATACAAAAAATTGTCAACATGTCGCTTAAGTCTTTTGTTTAATGCCTTTAAGAAGTGTGAGCATTCTGTTGATCTCTAAATAATCTTTTTGTTTCCTTTACAGCTCAAGGCTTCCCAGTCACACCCTGCTCTCTAAGTGATCCCAACAAAAATGAATGCATACAAAATCTAATGACACAACTGTTACCTGAATTGAAGGTAGGATATACAAAAATGTATTACATAAGGGATTTTTCATAATCTAGTGTTATTTTCTTGGTTTTTAGGGTGGTCTTCCTGAATATGGTTTGGCTTCCATTGATCCCTATTTCTATAGACGTGGCATTTTCCGTTATGCCAATGATGGCATTCAAGGAGGTCTGCTGATTAAGAACATGCAAATCCATGGAATTTCCAATATACAAATCAAATCTTTTGCCGGCAACTTTACCGATAATGGTTTCATTGTTAAATTGGGTGTGGAATGCAAGCAGCTAACAGCTGATGGTCAATTTAAGGCTGATGTGAAATTTGGTGGCTTGAGATTGGTGCCCAAGGGACCTTTTAATATAACGATTGGTAAGAGTTTTTTTCTTTTTATTTCTTTTTACATTATCAATAACATTCGATATCAATTGAATACTCACACTTTTATTCAAATATTGTATAACATACCTTAGGGGGTTTCAAGATTGTAAAAACGGGTTAGAGGGTGATGGCAATAGGGTCCGAAATAAATAAAAAAACATATACTTTTTCTCAAAACGTTATAAAGATATTTATGTGTTTATTGAACTTTTAATTTCCATATATAATTATATAGTTTTATATATATAAATGATTTTAGGTTAGGGTTAAATTAACCAATTTTAGGGCAATATTTTGTGCAATAATTAGGATTTTCGAAATTAGATTTAGGGTTTTAAAATTAGGTTTAGTTTAGAACAATTAATTTATTAATTAGGATAAATTTATTTACACTATTAAGGCAATTTTAAGGTAAGTATTTTATTTCTTTTAACAGTTTATATTTAGACAATAGATTTAAGTTTTAAACTTTTAGGCAATAGATTTAGTTTTTAAACTTTTAGATTTAGGTTTTAAACTGTTAGTTTTAAGTTTTAGTTAGCAAATTATTAGAATTTAAGTTGGGTTTTAAATAATATAATTTTAGGTTATAAGTTTTATTGGTTTTTAATTTTAAAGAAAATTGTTTTAGGGATTTAAAATTAATAACACTTAACTTTAATTCAGATTTTTAATTTTATATATATATATATAGTTTTAATACAAAATTTTAAATATTTATTTAATTATAAATTGTGGAAAACTTTCACTTTTCGGGTTTTAATTCTTCGGATTTACCAATCGGGTTTAGGTTCTCAAATCGACTGAGCCCTTTTCTAGTTCTCCTTTCTTCATTTGCCACTGCGTTCGCAACTGAAGTTAGTTGCAGTTCTTTTGCAAACTGTCATACACCAGTGTTGGGTGGGTGACAGTTCACTTTTGTTCACCGTGTGAACAAAGATAATTTTCGCCAACAATGTAGCGAACCTTGTATGTTAAATATAGTTTCCTTAAGGTATGCTACGCAAATGTTTCTTAAATATCTTACTTTTAGATCGATATCGAATGCGATGATTTGTTCCCTGGTTTAAATTTGATTTTCTTTTCTTTTTTATTAACACATTTTTATTTTAATTCATTTTAGACAACGTTCGTGCTACTGTTTTAACTGATGGCAAATTGATCAACAGCGATGGCAGCGTAAGACTGCAATTACAGCGTTTGAATGCCAATGTTGCTGTAGGAAATGCCAAAATCATCGCCAATGGCATATTCTCAGATCGTAATCTAAGTAAGTCTTTTTGTTACTTCTTAATAGATCAAATTTTTCATAAATTCTTCTCTTCCAGACACCATGATCCTAAATTTGGTCAATGAAAACTTACCTGAAATCACTCGAGTTGGTATACCCGCCACCCGTGAACAGTGGGCTCCCATTTTAGTGGAACATATTAATCAATTCTTTGCCCAAGTTCCTATAGAAAAATTCTTAACGCAATAAACCAAAAAAATAAAAATGCTATAATACAAAAGAAAGAAAAAAAATATTCATAAGAAAAGTTTATGTATTAGTTTAGTTCGTAAGATTATAAGTTTTATATAAATGTTTTATATTGACAATACAAATACACACTCACAGACTCATATTTCACATATTATTAATTTTATATCTTTATTTATTTTAATTTCTATTGTTTTAACACTTAACGAAATGTATCTTTAATGTGAAAAAATCTAAACAAATAAAATTAACACAAAAATTTTAAAAAATTTAAGTACAAAATCAAAAAAAAGGATCTGGGTTTTAATTATTATAAGTATTCCTTGAGATCAAACAAAAATCAAACAATTTCAAACTAAACTAAAGGACAAATTCATGAGCCTTCAACATTTTCCTCTACAAAATTTTTATTTATTTATACATAAAAGAAGAAAATAAATTAGTCCCAAGAATTCAATATAATCTAATTTAAATTAAGTTAATTTTTAGAATCTCCAGTTTTTGATTAAAAGCCACAAAGAAAAGTCCTAATACTAACAGCATCTGTTATCTAAAAAATCTGTAGCATACTTCTAAGCGTTTGCAAATTTATCTCTTTATAGTTTGAAATCCACTGTTTACCATTATATAATGCATACTTTAGGGAGGCTTGAAAAAAATGAAAACTAAGTTATTTTCAAAAGTGATGCCATATCTTAATTTTTTTTTCACAGAAACCCGAAAACTTTAAAAAAATCGCCAGTATAGCATATGTATAATTAAAAACGACTAAATTTTGATAATTTTTTTTTGTATCGTCTAAAAAAATGGGTAACTAAAAGAAATGGGGCATTAGGTTTTTGCTACTTTTTCAAACTTTAGCGTATTAGGGGCGGAAAAAAGGGTAAAATATTTTTTGGTAAAAAAAATATTTATTCAAAAATAAAATTTTTTTAAATTTCTTTAAAAAAAAAGAAATTTTTGAAAAATTTCTTATAAAAAAGAAATTTTTGAAAAATTTCATATAAAAATAAGAAATTTTTGAAAAATTTCATATAAAAACAAGAAATTTTGGAAAAATTTCCTATAAAATAAACATTTTTTTAATTGCTTATAAAAATTAGGAATTTTTGAAAAATTTTATATAAAAATAAGAATTTTTTCAAAATTTCCTATAAAAAAAGGAATTTTTTGAATAATTGCTTATAAAAATAAGAAATTTTTGAAGAATTTCTTATAAAAATAAGAAATTTTTGAAAAATTTCTTATAAAAATAAGAAATTTTTAAAAAATTTCTTATAAAAATAAGAAATTTTTGAAAAATTTCTTATAAAAATAAGAATTTTTTGAAAAAATTCTTATAAAATAAGACATTTTTAAAAAATTTTCTTATAAAAATAAGAAATTTTTGAAAAATTTCTTATAAAAATAAGAAATTTTTGAAAAAATTCTTATAAAAATAAGAAATTTTTGAAAAATTTCTTATAAAAATAAGAAATTTTTTAAAAATTTCTTATAAAAATAATAAAATTTTGAAAAATTTCGTACCAAAATAAGAAATTTTTGAAAAATTTCTTATAAAAATAAGAATTTTTTGAAAAAATTCTTATAAAATAAGACATTTTTGAAAAATTTCTTATAAAAATAAGAAATTTTTGAAAAATTTCTTATAAAAATAAGAAATTTTTGAAAAATTTCTTATAAAAATAAGAAATTTTTGAAAAATTTCTTATAAAAATAAGAAATTTTTGAAAAATTTCTTATAAAAATAAGAAATTTTTGAAAAAATTCTTATAAAAATAAGAAATTTTTGAAAAATTTCTTATAAAAATAAGAATTTTTTTAAAAATTTCTTATAAAAATAATAAAATTTTGAAAAATTTCGTACCAAAATAAGAAATTTTTGAAAAATTTCCTACCAAGATAAGAAATTTTTGAAAAAATTTGTATAAAAAGAAGAAATTTTGAAAAGTTTTCTATAAAAATAAGAAACTTTTGAAGAATTTCTTATAAAAATAAGAAATTTTTGAAAAATTTCTTATAAAAATAAGAAATTTTTGAAAAATTTCTTATAAAAATAAGAAATTTTTGAAAAATTTCTTATAAAAATAAGAAATTTTTTAAAAATTTCTTATAAAAATAATAAACTTTTGAAAAATTTCCTACCAAGATAAGAAATTTTTGAAAAATTTCCTACCAAGATAAGAAATTTTTGAAAATTTTCTATAAAAATAAATTTTTTAAAAGTTTCCTATAAAAATAATAAATTTTCTTCAAAATTTCCTATAAAAATAAGAATTTTTTAATAATCTCCTATAAAAATAAGAAATTTTTGAAAAATTTCTTAAAAAAATACGACATTTTTAAAAAATTTCTTATATAAATTTTCTTTCTTATTTTTGAAATTTTTAAAAAATTTCCTATAAAAATAAGAAATTTTGGAAAAGTTTCTTATAAAAATAAGAAACTTTTGAAAAATTTCCTACCAAAATAAGAAATTTTTGAAAAATTTCTATAAAAATAAGAAATTTTTTAAAAATTTCCTATAAAAATTTGTTTTTTTTAAATTCCTATAAAAATAAGAAATTTTTTAAAAAATTCATATAAAAATAAGAAATTTTTGATAAATTTTCTATAAAAATAAGAAATTTTTGAAAAATGTCCTATAAAAATAAGAAATTTTTGAAAAATTTCCTATAAAAATAAAAAATTTTTGAAAAATTTCTTTAAAAAATTAGAAATTTTTGAAAAGTTTCTTATAAAATAAGAAATTTGTTGAAACATTTCCTATAAAAATAAGAAATTTTTGAAAAATTTCCTATAAAAATAAGAAATTTTTGAAAAATTTCCTATAAAAATAAAAAATTTTTGAAAAATTTCCTATAAAAATAAGAAATTTTTAAAAAATTTCTTATAATAATAAGAAATTTTTGAAAAATTTCCTATAAAAATAAGAAAATTTTAAAAAATTTCCTATAAAAATAATAAATTTTTGAAAAATTTCCTAAAATAATAAGAAATTTTTGAAAAATTTCTTTTAAAATTAAGAAATTTTTTTAAAAAGTTTTACTGTAGTGTATTGCACTAAGAATCCCAATTTATTACAATTATTTATTATTGTAATAAATATTGTTTTGATAAGACCAAAAAATGTTGGTGGGGAAACCTTTCCTCGACGCGTTTCGATGGTTGGTTAGACCATCTCATCAGGAGGATTATCCTAATTCTAGACAGAGCGAAAACCTCACATTATGTATAATTTGAGGGACTGAATAAATACGAATTATTATCATTGTGTCCAACAAATATCAACATAAAGCGCAGATTATCATCCGAACAGAAACACACAAACATTTTTCAGTTTTATCATTTCTTTATTTCCGCGTCGAGGAAAGGTTTCCCCACCAACATTTTTTGGTCTTATCAAAAAACTATTTATTACAATAATAAATAATTGTAATAAATTGGGATTCTTAGTGCAATACACTACAGTAAAACTTTTTAATTAAATGTTTGATGTCCCAAATTTTGATAAACCTTTTTAATTAAGAATTTTTTTTTATTATAAAAATAAGAAAAAAGAAAGAAATTATTTGAAAAATTTCCTATAAAAATTAGAAAATTTTTAAAAAATTTCCCATAAAAGTACGAAAATTTTGAAAAATTTCCAATAAAAATAGTAAATTATTGAAAAATTTGGCCCCAGGTTTTTATGGACCAGCTGCGAACAGTTTTTTGAGGCTTAGAAATATATCTATTTTGAGTGATATGAACATTTTCTTGAAACTTTTGTATATTGAAGACTTTTCCGATAATATATATCAGCATTTAAGTTGTTTCCGGGGCCGAAGTTATATGTGGTCTATTGTCAAATGTGGACCGATTCCCGTAAAATCTTATACACTGACTAACGTTGTATTAAACATCTCTGCTGTAAATTTTATCTGCATAACTACTAATATTTGATATCTGATAGCATTGAAGAGTTTGCTGGGGGCATGGTTATATAGGAGCTATGGTAAAATATAAACTGATTTTGCCCAATTTCTATACCAAGAAAAAGATAATATTCTTGCCAAATTTTGTTGTCCTAGTTCTTTTTGTTCAGGTCCTATTATAATTGCAACTAACTTTAGCTTTGACAATCACTAATTAATCAAGTTTGTTTCTTAAGTCTTTTGTTTTGATTTGAGTTATCAAACTCAAAACTGTAGCTTTCTAGGAATAAATGTCATTTTAGTTATCAATATCAAAATTCATTATTTTTTATAAGATCAAAGAGTTTTAAGTTGTTTCGCTCTAGAGCTTCTAGTTTTGAAGAGGAAATAACATTTTAGATTTCTATACCAAAAATTGTGTTAAAACAATCACACAATTTTTTATGAAGGCTTTAAAAGGGTTTTCTTTATCTGTGGGTTACATTCCCCTATATTCTTAGCCAATTACATGTATGTATGTATGTATGTATTTACTTAAAGCAGACTATTTTCTGTATATATAATTTACAGAGTAGATATATGTTCATTATATTTCTATGAGCATGAATATATTTTTATTCCTTTATGTATTTCAATTCTTAGTAAAATAAAATTGTATCTAGAATCAAAACTTAATTGCAGATTTACCACTGACTGGCCTTCTTTGAACATCAACCTGATGCCACCATGGCAACCAGCTAAAGCTGTCATCACAGTAGAACAAACGCAACTAAGCTGGATTAAGCTGGATTAATGTATGTAAATGCAAATTTTATAAATAAAGAAGGTTTCTTTAATTGTTTAAAAAAAAACTAGTGTTACTGATACAATTGCTTTAAAGTAGCGAGAAAAAAAGGATCTTGTTCATTCTAAATACAATACAATTTACAATTTTAGCAATTTATTTTTCTTTGCTCAAAAGACTTTAAGAGTCAATTACCTTTTATGGCATGATTTCGAAAACAACATGATTTGCTGTTTTTTTTAAATATGACTAAAAAATTAAAAAAAAACTTTTTAAAATTAATGAAATAATCTTTAAATGTCATTTTCTTAATACCTTTAACAGGCTTTGACATATGTAAGTTGTTGTTTCTATATTGAATACATAACAATTTGCAAAATCACGTTCTTAAAAGCTTAACTAAATACAAATTCCAAAAAAGTGTTTTCACAAAAAGAAAGCCCAGCATACAGAGCATTACTTCAAAATCTCTTGGTTCCGCTTTAATTTTGAAATTTCAAACATTTATCATTATTGAACTGACTGTCACTTGAGATTTTGTTGTTGAAATTCAGTCACAAACTCTAGAAATTACAAATGAATTTGTCACTTTTTCTGAGGCTTTATGTTGTTTATTAACAAATAATAAATAAAATTATTATTTGTTAAAAATTTCTTTTCTGGAACACCCACTTACTTGTTCTATAATTTTGAGTATGTACTTATTTTATTGATCATTATTTGGGTCTTGAAGTAAGTTAATTTTTTTTGTTTCTTAAAAAATTGGGGTCACTTTAATTATAAAATACTCGAGTTTTTTTGTTCATTATTGCTAAATATGGAGGAATGAGTCATTTTCTCAAGAAAACTAATTGCTGAAATTGAAAATAGGCAAAAAAGTTAGAAAGTTGTAAGGGCAACCGCAATATTTGGGTCGCAAAAGGTATTGAAATACAACATCTGAGATCACTGTAATATTTTTTTTTTTAATTTTGATTTTTAATACAAAAATTTTATCAAATTTGAGCTTTCCAGGCTATATTTGGCCTTCAAAATTTTAATTTACTGCAAAACATAGTTAAAAGGGCGAAACTAAGCTGAATTTTAAGTAAAAACTATTTGGGAAAATTTTTTTTCCAAAACGTTCCTATGAAAAATGGAATTGAAACACTAGGTAATATCATTATTTCAAGCGAAATCTTATAAGAATTTCGTAATTCATAATTTTTTTGTTATGAAAACAATAAATTATATAAAAAGATTTATTCATTCCTATGAAAAATGGAAATGAAACACTTTATTTTTTAAAGTCGTTATTAGAAAGCTATACTATAAAAAAATAAGCAAAATCGTCCAAAAAAATTCATCATTAAATTACTTTTCATATAATGTTTCTAACAAAAATGAATTTGAAACTCTAGAAATGTCATTTTTTTTAAACAAAATTTTAAAGATCTTCACTGTTAAATATTTTTAGCTATGAAAACAATAAAATATTAAAAAAACAATTTTCATTCCTATGAAAAATGGAAACGAAACACAATATAATAAAACATTAGCTAAATTTTATTAAGAAATTTAATATAAAATAACTTTTTGTGTTATGTTCCTAAGAAAAATGGAATTGAAACATTGGATAATGTCATTTTTGTCAAACAAAATTGTAAAAGAACATTATTGTTAATAATTTTAAGCTATAAAAACAATAAATATTTTAGCTATAAAAACAATAAAATATATTTTAGTCATAAAAACAACAAAAATCAATTTTCATTTCTATGAAAAATGGAAATGAAACACAATATTTTTCAAAGTCGTTATTACAAACTAATACCATATAAAAAACAAGCAACACTTTCGAACAAAATTCATCATTAAATAACTTTTTCTATAATATTCCTATATAAAATAGAATTGAAACACTAGATAATATTATTATTTTAGACAAAATTTTATAAAAACTTCAATAAAATATTGCAAAAAAAGTTCTCATTCCTATAAAAACTGGATTTGAAACACAATATTTTTCAAAGTAGTTATCAGAAATTAAAAAATAATTTTTAAAATGTTCCTATGAAAAATGGAATTGAAACACAGTATTTTAAAAATTCGTTACATAAAATAAAAGCAGTATAATATTTAAACAATATTTGGCTGAATAAATATTTATGAAGTCAAGTTTATTTAGAATGTTCCTATGAAAAATGGAATTGGAACACAATATTTTAAAAATTTGTTTTATGAAATGAATACAGCATGAAATGTTAACCAATGTTATCTTAAAAAATATTTAAGAATTTGATCTAATTTAAATTATTCCTATAAAAAACGGAATTGAAATATAATATTTTTCTTGTTTAATAGAAAATTTATAAAGAAAATAAAAATTTGTATATAAAATAAAATCTTTTAAGCCAATTTTGCCTGAGAAGAATTTAAAAAATTAAATCTGTTTCGACTGTTCCTATGAAAAATGGAATTGAAACACTCTATTTTCAAAAGTTGTTTTATGAAACAAATACATTAAAATAAATAATACAAGCTTAGCATAACAAATATTAAGTAGTTCAACTTTATTAACAATGTTCCCATATGAAATGGAATTGAAACATAATATTTTAATTTGTAAAGTTATCGTAAATAATTTTTTTGTAAATCTTAATCATTTTAGCTGATAAAATATAAACAAAATTAACTTTATGTAGAATGTTCCTATGAAAAATGGAATTGAAACACAGTATTTTGAAAGTTGTTTTATGAAATGGATACAGCATGAAATGTTAGCCAATTTTAGCTTAACAAATATTAAATAAATTAATTTTATTTAGATTGTTCCTATGAAAATGGAATTGAAACACAGAAATTTGAAAAGTTGTTTTATGAAATGGAAAAAGCATGAAACGTAAGCTAACGTTAGCTTATCAAATATTAAAGAAATTAATTTTATTTACAATGTTCCTATGAAAAATGGAATTGAAACACAGAATTCTGAAAAGTTGTTTTTTGAAATAAATACAGCATGACATGTACACCAATTTTAGCTTAACAAATATTAAAGAAATCAGTTTAATTTACAATGCTCCTATGAAAAATGGAATTGAAACACAGTATTTTGAAAAGTTGTTTTATGAAATGAATACAGCATAAGTTGCAAGTCAATGTTAGCTTGACAAATATTTAGGAAATAAATTTTATTTACAAAGTTCCTATGAGGAATGGAATTAAAACATAGTAATTTTGCTTTTTTAATAGAAAATTTAACAATAATCTAGAAATAGCGATTATATAAAAAGTAAAATCTTTCATTTTCTTCGAAAACTTGAGGGAGTTGGAGGTAAAATGAAAAATATCTGCAATTTAATTTTTTTTTTTAAAAAAGAAAAATGGAATTGAAACACAGTATTTTGAAAGTTGTTTTATGAAATGGAAAGTTGTTTTATGAAATGAATACAGCATAAATTGCAAGTCAATGTTAGCTTGACAAATATTTAGGAAATAAATTTTATTTACAAAGTTCCTATGAGAAATGGAATTAAAACATAGTAATTTTGCTTTTTTAATAGAAAATTTAACAATAATCTAGAAATAGCGATTATATAAAAAGTAAAACCTTTCATTTTCTTCGAAAACTTGAGGGAGTTGGAGGTAAAATGAAAAATATCTGTAATTTATTTTTTTTTTAATTTTTGTTTCTAAATTCAACTTAAGCAACTAGGTCTAAGTTTTATACATCAAATGAAAGCTTGTTGCTTTAAGTAATTTCAATTTTATTTTTTAATATAAAAATCTTGAAGGAGCAGCTTCTTTTAGATTAAGATTTACTGCAAAGCGAAAGACTTAAGAAACAAACTTTTATTGTTTTCATACGCCATAAATACGTGAGCGTTAATAAATTTAAATAAGAAAATTATTGTTACATCAACATAAATCAATACTTAAATCTCTGTGCCAATACAAAACCCCAGAAATAAATACTAGGGCACGAAGTAAATTAAAAAATAATAAAAAAATATAACATGACAGCAAAAAAACTATATATATAAAACATCTCAACACGAGCAATAAAAATGATTTCTTCATACCTCAAAAAGTTCTATTTGTAAAAAAAGAAGTTGTAATTGATTTTTGAACAAATAAGAAAAAACTGAAACAAAATTGAACGGCTTAAGTCAGAAATAATAAGAAGTAAAATATTTCAAAATTACGTGTGTGAGAGTAATTCAATGTATTGAAAACTTTTAAATGTCTTAACGTACGTCTAGAGGTGGGTAAGTAAGAGTCTCAAAAAATTCTGGCATAAAATTGTATTTTCGTTGTATTATTTATTATTTCATTTATTTGTATTCTGCCTTATTTCGCCAATCTTTTACTTCTTAACATATTATTGTTGTTATTCTGAATAATATTTTCCAATAACAAAAATTTCATATATTTGTATAATCAGAAGCGAGAATAAGAATCAATACGACCACACGTACATAACTGTTGTCGTAACATTGTCAACGTCCAGTCTATCAGATACACGCGAACCTTTAACGTAAACGGTGCTCTGGAGCGGTTGGATCCCTTTAAACTTTTAACAAAAAATTTCTTTTCTTTTTTGAAACTTAAAAACCGAAAAATATTTAAAAAAAAAAACATAAAATTTGTACGAATTTTTAAACAAATTATTATAATTTTAAATTTAAACAAAATGTTTTTTGCATTTTAAATTTATGTTAAATGATTTAAACTATAAAAAAGTGATTGACAAGCTTTTATAAAGAAGCCAAAATTAATTTTAATTAATAATTTGTGAATTTGAAATTAACCCCCGAAAGAAAATAAAACAAAAAAAAAAAAAATGATAAACTTGAAAAAATTTAGCTGTTGGACTTTAATGCTTTCTTCTTGTTTTTGTCTTGTGCTGGCTTCGGTCTTATTAGAAGAAAATAAATTAGAAAATTTACATTTGAATGTTACAGCCGAGTTAAAAGCAGCTGATGATGTATTGCCTAAAAACGTGATTGAGCCTCAAGATTATAAATTGGGTGATAATAAGTTAATGGCAGTAACAAATGAAGATAAAACTGTTGTTGACAAGAGTAAAGAAATGGAAGGTAATAATTTGTTAAAAACTAAGTTTTTTTATGAAAGTGGAAAGAAATCTAAGAAATTCTTAAAAACTGACTCTAAGAAACGAAGAACTTAAGAGATAAGCACGAATTTCATTTATTTTGAATATATCGTTGATTTTTGAAGAATATAACATAGAAGTAAATATCTAAGAAAACAAAAGATTTAAGAAACGAACGTGAATTTTATACAAAGCTAAATATTTTGGGTTCTTTTCAAATTTTAATTAAAAAATAGGTAGAGAAGTTTTTTCTAAGATTTCCTGGAAGCGGCAATAGTATTCTTAGCCTCATCAAGTATCCAATCATCTAGATCACATAAGGAAGCTCTTAAGAAGTCAGCCTAAGTGCAGAGAAATGTCTTGTAACCTCATCTTTAAACAAACTACTAGACTTCCAATAAATATATAATAAAAATAATAATATAATAAAAATAATTTTCTATAGAAAACTTAACTAAACAAAATTTTCTATAAAAAAATTTATTTATTTCTATAGAAATTCGTACACCAAAATTTTCAAAAGAATTTTTGTTACCAAATATTTTCTATACAAATTTTTAAACCAAAAATTTTATATACAAATTTTTAAACCAAAAATTTTATATACAAATTTTTAAACCAAAAATTTTCTATAGAAATTTAAAATAAAAAATTCTATAGAAATTTTTTAATAAAAATTTTCTATACAAATTTTTTTACCAAAAATTTTCTAGAGAATTTTTTTTTACCAAAAATTTTCTATAGAAATTTTTTTACGAAAAATTTTCTATAGAAGTTTTTTTACGAAAAATTTTCTATAGAAAATTTTTTTTACCAAATATTTTCCATAGAAGTTTTTTAAACCAAAAATTTTCTATAAAAATTTGTATAGCAAAAATTTGCTATATAAATTTTTATACCAAAAATTTTCTATGAAAATTTTAATCCAAACATTTTCTATAGAAATTTTTATATCAAAAATTTTCTATAGAAATTTTTACACCAAAAATTTTCTATAGAGATTTTCATACCAAAAAATTTCTATAGAAATTTTTTTACCAAAAATTTTATACAGAAATTTGTATACCAAAAATTTTCAATGGAAATTTTTGTACCAAAAATTTTCTACAGAATTTTTTTACCAAAAATTTTCTATAGAAATTTTTATACCAAACATTTTCTTTAGAAGTTTTTTTACCAAAAATTTTCTATAGAAACTTTTTTTACCAAATATTTTCTATAGAAATTTTTTAAACCAAACATTTTCTATATAAATTTTTTACCAAAAATTTTCTATAGAAATTTTTTTACCAAAAATTTTCTGTAGAAATTTTTTTACCAAAAATTTGCTATACAAATTTTTATATCAAAAATTTTCTGTAGAAATTTTTTATACTAAAAATATTCTATAGAATTTTTTTAATCAAAAATATTCTATAAAAATTTTTATAACAAAATTTGCTATAGAAATTTTTTTACGAAAAATTTTGTATAGAAATTTTTTTACCGAAAACTTTGTATAGAAATTTTTTTACCAAAAATTTTGTATAGAAATTTTTTTACAAAAAATTTTCTATAGACATTTTTTTAAAAAAATTTTCTAAAGAAATTCTTTTACTTGAAAGAAATTAATTTTAGTTGAACCAGAAATTTATGTTGATGGTCGTGGGTTCGAGTCGGGCTCAGGTTCATGTCATAAATTATTTTTTTAATTTATGATTTTTAAATTAGATGAATAAATTTTAGGAATACTGAAAAAACTATGTGACACTTAGCAGTGTGGAATGCTGCATTTTCTGTCCCGCTACAGACTTCATCAGCACACTGTGTCACCAACTGTTAGATGCCAGTAGTTAAGATCATCTATTTAACCGAATTCTTAAGCGAAATTGAAAACGAGAATTATGTTTTTTTACCAAAAATTTTCTATAGAAATTTTTTTATCAAAAATTTTCTATAGAAATTTTTATATCAAAAATTTTCTATAGAAATTTTTATACCAAAAATTTTCTATAGAAATTTTTTTACCAACAATTTTCTATAGACATTTTTTAACCAAAAATTTTCTGTAGAAACTTTTTTACCAAAAATTTTCTATAGAAACGATAGAGAGCTCATTTTTTTATACCAAAATTGTATTTTTTATACACCAAGAAATGAAACACTTTTGGGCTGCAAATAAACCTTCAAAGAATTTTACACTATCATCTAGGGCTTTCTTAGTAGATTATCCTTCGTAGCTGTCATATTTACTGTTTGACAGCAGCTTCTATGGAATATTTCCCTAAGATACTTAGTCAAACAAGGGGTGTTAGGCTCTATTAAAACAAAAACTCTATAATATATGGATGTTGCACTTCCATATATTGATTTGTTGTAGGGTCGTTTTGAAAAGTCCCATTAAAGGAAAGTATACAGCTTTTACTCTAATTCGGAAATAGCTAATGAAGACGATTATCCAATTAGAGAAAGCTAAGGCACACACACTTGCTCATGATATGTATGATTTAATTTTAATTTCCCTGATCCCAGTCTAAAAGGGATCAGGCCTTTTGAGTTCATATGCTTATCTGAGAGCTAAATTTAAATAAGTAAGAAGACCTGCAATAAGTCTCTGCAATGTCTTCAGGGGAAGCGATTTATGTGTTGTTTTTGTAGCACAAGCCGCTAACGATCGAGTTAAGTTTATATGTATTTTGTTTTTATTACAATAACAAAACACATGCAAATTTCACTCAATCGTCAGCTGCTTGTGTTATATAAACAGCACATTAGTCGCTTCTCCTGACCTTCAACTTATAGATGTAGAGATACACATTAATTTTGAATAATTTTATTAATTTGAATGCATAACTCACGATTTAATTCATTTTGGTTAATTTTCAGTGGCGCCATCTTTCGAAAATTTGTCTAAACAACTTAGAAACCCTCGTCGGCTCATGCACATCAACTTTGCTTTAGGTCATTACACAATCAAATGCATATGCTTAGTTTTCAGTGGAAATTAATCGAACCAACTTAGAAGCCTCCGTCGGACTCATGCGCAACACCTTTGCTAAAGATTAATTTTGAGTAATTCTCAATGGCGCCACCTGTCGGAAATTGGTCATACCAACATTGAAACCTTCGTCGGCTCATGAGCAACAAAGATCATAAGATGATCGAATGCATAGTTTATTAGTTGTGTGCATAGAGTTTATACAATATATGGAAACTACAATTTATTTTACAATGTGTAAATATAAAAAATTTCCATAGATTTTAAAAACTTAAAAAAAATTCAAACTAATTTGTATCGAATATATAAATATAAAAAATTTCCATAGATTTTATAACCTCTAAAAAAATACTAATTTGTTACAAAAAATGTGATAAATCAAACCTTACATAAACCATCTACCAAATATTCCAAACAAAGCCTAAATATATGGTTTGGATAGGTTCTTGAGTTATAAAATTACAACGAGTTATAAAATCAGTTATTAAATTACAACGGCATTAATTTTTTTATATTATGAAGATTTTTCTAGAAGAAGAAAAAGTTGACTTGGCAGAAGTCTCACTACAATATTTACAACAAAAAGAGTGTTCTGGACCAACTCCAGTGATTTTTAAGTAGATGATGTCCAATCTGTCGAGATGTTAGTAGATAATTAGAATTCTTAGATATACAAAGGTCACTTTAAAAGACACATACGAATCTTTAACAAATATATAATTTCTTCTTTATCATCCCACATTATTATAACCAAATTAGGATTTTTATAATCCTTTTTGACTCACAATATTTTCCTTTTACTCAAGTTCATTGACTTGATTTTTAAGCAATTCATCGTTGGTTCTGTTATTTTGTATACAAAGAAAAAATATTTTTTTTTTAATAAAAATCCGATTAAAATTTAAGTCACATATCACAGCAAATTTATGTGTTTGCGTATGAGAGTTTCGATATCGAAAGAATCAAGTAAATATTGATATATTTGTATACAAAAAAAAAAAAAAAAACTATGTATAAAGTTTGAAATGGTTATGTTTATGACCTTCAAAACTATGAAGAAGAATTTCTAGTAAAAATTTTTTTAAACTCTAGGAGTTGTTTACATTTTGCAATTTTGTTTAAATTTGTCAACGATATAGGCCTAACTATTACTTAATAGCAAACAGGGGATTGGGGAGTTAGTTGGTTTTATGACAAACTTTGATTTTTATAGTTCTTTGTTAGGCTGAATAAAATGTAAATTTTGTTTTAAATTGAAACGTTTTAACAATTTCAACGTCTGCCTTGCACGCTTTCGATGAAAACGTTTAACTAATTTTAATAGAATTTGATGATATTAAATAACTTTGCGTCTTTTTTTTTATAGAGTTCTAAAAAGATTAATGGTCTAATGTCGTAAATAAGTTATAAAATCGTTATTTTTTAAGCTTTAAACTGCTTAATTTTGTTAAAATAATTTATTGTGATCATTTCTTTTTTACTGTCTAACGATAACGATCAGGAAGTTGTAACCAGATTTTTGTGATGATAAAACAAATTAACTATTTGCTTAACAAATTGCCTATTTGTTTAACAAATTTTGGTTCAAGATCAAAAAGAAGAATAGTAAAAGTTTTATTTATTTAAATTTCTAGAAATTTTTCTTGTTAACACCTTGTTTCTTAGCTCATAAAATTTCAATTTCTCATTTTTTTCAAAAACCGTTGTCTTACGCACACAAATATCGTCACACGAAATGATAAAGGTTCAGTTTAGTTCCATTTAAAAACTTCAAAAAGAATTTATATATCAAGCATGTGTCTTAAGTCTTTTGTTTAGGGCTAAACAAATTTTTTGGTATAAAATTTTCTATAGAAAATTTTTTGTCAAAAAATTTCTATAGAAAATTTTTGGTCAAAAAATTTCTATAGAAAATTTTTGGTCAAAAAATTTCTATAGAAAATTTTTGGTCAAAAAATTTCTATAGAAAATTTTTGGTCAAAAAATTTCTATAGAAAATTTTTGGTCAAAAAATTTCTATAGAAAATTTTTGGTCAAAAAATTTATATAGAAAATTTTTGGTCAACAAATTTCTATAGAAAATTTCATAGAAAATTTTTGGTCAAAAAATTTCTATAGAAAATTTTTGGTCAAAAAATTTCTATATAAAATTTTTGATCAAAAAATTTCTATAGAAAATTTTTGGTCAAAACATTTCTATAGAAAATTTTTGGTCAAAAAATTTCTATAGAAAATTTTTGGTCAAAAAATTTCTATAGAAAATTTTTGGTAAAAAAACTTCTATAGAAAATTTTTGATAAAAAAAATTCTATAGAAAATTTTTGATAAAAAAAAAAATTTCTTTAGAAAATTTTTGGTAAAAAAATTTTATAGAAAATTTTTGGTAAAAAAAGTTTCTTTAGAAAATTTTTGGTAAAAAAAATTTTATAGAAAATTTTTGGTAAAAAAAAATTTTATAGAAAATTATTGGTATACGCCCTTTTGCCTTTCAGCTGACGTTAGCTTCATTAGTAAGTCTGAAGTTATAAATCATGTTAAATAAATGCTTTAGTTATTTAAAACAGTTGCCATTTCATCTTGTAAAGACAAATTTTCGCTTTTAACTGCAAAGAAAAAATAAATGTAAATCTCTTTGTAAACATTTTTCAAACTAAATTGTTCAACAAATAATGTGTGAAAAGATTGCTTTCTTTTTAATACAAAAACCCCAAAAAATCAATAAAAATTAAACAATTCAATAACGAACTTCTTAAGTCTCTAAATTGGTATTCAAAACCCAGCGGGTGGTTACCTAATTCTTTAGAAGTTTTTTTTTTTCTTTTCTACAAATCCCATTTATTTTGTTAGTGTTTTTCCAGCAATAACTCAAAATTATTTTTTGTTTAGCCCTTGTTAGCATTTTATTTGTAGAAATTCTCATAAAAACTATTAAATTTGGCACAAAAAGCCATAAACTTATGACAAAGTCTAATTTAGTTGAAAATTATGTAGAAATATTTATCATGTGAATACATAAAGTCTTTTAAATCCCTCCATTATTATTTACATTTCTATTTTGGTCATGGTTTTTATTATAATTCATCTAGTTTGAGATTCAAGTAAACGTTTTAGAGATTATTTACTTAAAATTTAAATATTTATTTTAATAAAAATTTTAGAAATTTTATGAAATTTTAATACCAAAAAAAAACTTCTTAAAACTTTCCTTTGTGTTAGATTTAGAGTAAAAGTTTGCCCTTAGGCTTTTGATTTTAATTGAAAAGTAAACAGCTTAAGTCCTTATAAACTCACGCTTTTGATTTTGAAGTTTAAAAAATTCTAATTAAATTCTAATAAGGTTTTTTATTCAAAAAACGGAAAAAGTAAAGAAAATACAAAGAATTTACATATGGCCCATGTGTCTAAACAAAAGACTTAAGACAGATATTTAATTTGTTTGTTTAAGTTTTTTGTTTGATAATAGAAAATATTCCCACTTTTAACTTACATTAAGTATTAAGACTTGCGAATTTTGTACACATCAAAAATTTTTATACCGAAAATTTTCTTCAAAAATTTTTATACCAAAAATTTTCTATATAAATTTTTTATACCAAAAATTTTCCATATAAATATTTTATACCAAAAATTTTCTATAAAAAATTGTATACCCAAAAATTTTCTATAAAAAGTTTAATACCAAAAATTTTCTATAAAAATTTTTCTTTCAAAAATTTTAAATAAAAATTTTATTTAAAAAATTTTCTATAAAAATTTTTATACCAAAAATTTTTATACTTTTCCATCAAAATTTTAATACTATAAAAAATTTAGTACCAACAATTTTCTATAAAAATTTGTATACCAAAAATTTTTTATAAAAATTTGTATACCAAAAATTTTTATATGAAAAATTTTCTATTAAAATGTTTATACCAAAAAATTTCTATAGAAATTTTAATACCAACATTTTTCTATAGAAATTTTTATACTAAAAATTTTTTATTAAAATTTTTATATCAACAATTTTCTATAAAAATTTTTATTCCAAAAAATTTTTTTATAGAAATTTTTATACCAAAAATTTTCGATAGAGATTTTTATACTAAAAATTTTGTATAGAAATTTTTACACTAAAAATTTTTTATAGAAATTTTTATACTAAAAATTTTTTATAGAAATTTATGTACTAAAAATTTTTTTTAGAAATTTTTATACCAAAAGTTTTTTACAGAAATTTTAATACTAAATATTTTCCATTTACATTTTTACACCAAAAATTTTTTATAAAAATTTTTACACCAAAAATTTTTTATAGAAATTTTTACACCAAAAATTTTCTGTAAAAATTTCTATACCAAAAATTTTCTATAGAAATTTTTACACCAAAAATTTTCGATAGAAATTTCTACAATAAAAATTGTCTATGGAAATTTTTATATTAAAAATTTTCTATAGAAATTTTTATACCAAAATATTGAAAATCAAAATTAGCTGAAACAATAAGCTTTCACATAACTCACAAACTGACCTCTCAGAAATGACCCGAAAATTTTTTTAATGAAGCTGTTACTTTAAGGAAAAACAATTTTGTTGGTAACCTAAATTCTTTGAATTCCTTTAAAGAGAATTTAAATTTTCTTATGCAGTCGATGATTTTATTTATGAACTAATTGAGTTGTTTACATAAACACAATCAGACAAATCAAATCAGAAATTTTTTATACTGATGAGTAATCAGAAAAACGTTTTAAGAATTAATATAATAAAAATTTATTTAAGAAAAGTGAAAAATATTTGTATTTTTTTGTTCACCAAAAAAGAATTCAAATCACGTTTGAAACTTTTTAAAAATAAATTTTTGGTTTTTATAACTCAAATAAAAACAATTTGAAGTATGTAATTTTTTTCTTTCAGAACTAAAACTTCGTATTTTATTTCAAAACAAAAATTATGGAAATATTTCAACAGAAGGTGTTAATGAAAACATTAATTTTATGGTTTTTAAATAGTAGAACAATTTCTTTTAAATAAAGAAAAAACACTCAAAAATCAATCAAAATTAATGCAAATTTTTTGTTTTATTTTTAATTTGTTTGTCATTCGCAAAACATTACCTTTTAAAGTCTATGAACAATTTGGAGAAAAAGACATTCAGAGGGGATTTGCTAAGAATTTTGATTAATAAGAAATAAGTTCAAGAAACTTAAGAAAAATTTCGAAATGATGAAATTATTATTTATATTAACAAAAAATTAGCTATAAACAAAAATGTATACCAAAAATGTTTTTAGAAATTTTTATACTAAAAATTTTCTATAGAATTTCTTTATAATAAAAATTTTCTACAGAAATTTTTTTATACTAAAAATTTTCTATAGAAATTTTTTATATTAAAAATTTTTTATACTAAAAATTTTCTATAGAAATTTTTTGTACTAAAAATTTTCTATAGAAATTTTTTATACTTAAAATTTTCTACAGACATTTTTTTTACTAAAATTTTTTTATAGAAATTTTTTATCCTAAAAACTTTCTATAAATTTTTTATGCTAAAAATTTTCTATAAATTTTTTTAAGGTAAAAATTTTTTAAAGAAATTTTCTATAGAAATATTTTATACTAGAAATTTTTGATACTAAAAATTTTCTATGAAAAATTTTCTACAGAAAATTTTGCACTAAAAATTTTTTAAAGAAATTTTTGTACCAAAAATTTTTTATAGAAATTTTTGTACCAAAAATTTTTTATAGAAATTTTTGTACGAAAAATTTTCTATAGAAATTTTTGTACCAAACATTTTTTATGGAAATTTTTGTACCAAACATTTTTTATAGAAATTTTTGCACCAAAAATTTTCTATAGAAATTTTTGTATGAAAAATTTTCTATAGAAATTTATGTACGAAAAATTTTCTATAGAAATTTTTGTATGAAAAATTTTCTATAGAAATTTATGTACGAAAAATTTTCTATAGAAATTTTTGTACGAAAAATTTTCTATAGAAATTTTTGTACGAAAAATTTTCTATAGAAATTTTTGTACAAAAAATATTCTATAGAAATTTTTGTACGAACAATTTTCTATATAAATTTTTGTACGAAAAATTTTCTATAGAAATTTTTGTACGAAAAATTTTTTATATAGAAATTTTTGTACGAAAAATTTTCTATATAGAAATTTTTGTACGAAAAACTTTCTATAGAAAATTTTTATACTAAAAATTTTTGAAAAATTTTCATAGAAATTTTTGTACCAAAAATTTTCTATAGAAATTTTTGTATCAAAAATTTTCTATAAACATTTTTGTACCAAAAATATTCTATAGAAATTTTAAATTCTTAAAATTTTCTATAGAAATTGTTTATTCTAAAAATTTTTTATACTAAAACTCTTCTATAGAAATTTTTTATACTTTAAATTTTCTATAGAAATTTTCTAAAGAAATTTTTAATACTAAAAATTTTCTATAGAAATTTTTTATACTAAAAATTTGCTATAGAAATTTTTTATACTAAAAATTTTCTATAGAAATTTTTTATACTAAAAATTTGCTATAGAAATTTTTTATACTAAAAATTTTCTATAGAAATTTTTTATACTAAAAATTTTCTATAGAAATTTTTTATATTAAAAATTTTCTATAGAAATTTTTTATACTAAAAATTTTCTATAGAAATTTTTTATATTAAAAATTTTTTATACTAAAAATTTTCTATAGAAATTTTTTATACTTAAAATTTTCTACAGACATTTTTTTTACTAAAATTTGTTTATAGAAATTTTTTATCCTAAAAACTTTCTATAAATTTTTTATACTAAAAATTTTCTATAAATTTTTTTAAGGTAAAAATTTTTTAAAGAAATATTTTATACTAGAAATTTTTGATACTAAAAATTTTCTATGAAAAATTTTCTACAGAAAATTTTGCACTAAAAATTTTTTATAGAAATTTTTGTACCAAATATTTTTTATAGAAATTTTTGTACCAAAAATTTTTTATAGAAATTTTTGTAATAAAAATTTTTTATAGAAATTTTTGTACGAAAAATTTTCTATATAGAAATTTTTGTACGAAAAATTTTCTATAGAAAATTATTATACTAAAAATTTTTGAAAAATTTTCATAGAAATTTTTGTATCAAAAATTTTCTATAGAAATTTTTGTATCAAAAATTTTCTATAAACATTTTTGTACCAAAAATATTCTATAGAAATTTTAAATTCTTAAAATTTTCTATAGAAATTGTTTATTCTAAAAATTTTTTATAGAAATTTTTTATACTAAAAATCTTCTATAGAAATTTTTTACACTAAAAATTTGCTATAGAAATTTTTTATACTAAAAATTTTTTATACTAAAAATTTTCTATAGAAATTTTTTATACTAAAAATTTGCTATAGAAATTTTTTATACTAAAAATTTTCTATAGAAATTTTTTATACTAAAAATTTTCTATAGAAATTTTTTATACTAAAAATTTGCTATAGAAATTTTTTATACTAAAAATTTTCTATAGAACTTTTTTATACTTAAAATTTTTTATAAAAATTTTTGTAACAAAAATTTTTAATAGAAATTGTTTATACTAAAAATTTCGATAGAAAGTTTTTATTATAAAAATTTTCTTTAAAGAATTTTTATTCTAAAAATTTTCTTTAGAAATTTTTATACTAAAAATTTAGAAATATTTTATATTTTTATCTTATACTAAAAATTTTCTATAGACATTTTTATAACCAAAAATTTTCTATAGAAACTTTTATATCAAAAATTATCTAAAGAAATTTTTATACTAAAAATTTTCTATAGAAATTTGTATACCAAAAATTTTCTATAGAAATTTTTATACTAAAAATTGTCATTAGAAAGTTCTATTCTATTTATTAAAAAATGTTAAAAATTTATAATAATTTATCCATTTTCTTTTCCCCCTTAGCTCTCGATCCCTTAACTGTTACTGAATCTCCTTTAATAACCTCCAATCGCACTGGCCGCCAACTCTTCTATAGTCCCAACTTCTTTTACATACAAAATGTAGGAGCTGAGGCAGCCAAATGTCTTACCTCAAGAGGTTTGGTGGGTGTATGCATGACTTTCAATAGCTGCATTCAAAAGCAAAGGAACTCCCGACAATTAATCGATCTTCAACAATGGCCAGCCTATCAACGTGTTCTACCCTACTTCCCACCTCAACTGCAGCAACAGGAATTCTGTACATTTTACGATCAATTTACCCGATCTTCCTCATATGGTGTTTGCTGTACTGATGTACAAGGTATCTCCCCTGGCGAGCCCTCACAGACAGTAAAGCCTCAGGAAGTTGAAGAGAAAGCTGAGGAGCAAAGTACCAAGAAACCTGAGAATGTGGATGACTCTGAGGTTTTAGAGGCCGATTTGACTAGCTTTCAGCCTGAGCCTCCTAAATATGATAATACCGATAATACCATAGAAAATGATCCTATTGAGAATCTTAAGCAGGCGGCCTTTTATAATGACTTCAATAGCTATATGCGTTATCCTTGGCCTCAGCAGTTTGCAGGATTTTCGGGTGTACAACAATGGCCACCACCAGTTCCCACACATCCTCCCTCCTTTTCCAGTTGGCCTCCCCCTTTGCCTACCCATCCACCCAATCATCATTATCCCACACATCCCCCTGCCAATATAGGAGGATCTCATTATTATCCCACCACAACCAGAAGACCTTCTTATCCCAATTATCCTACACAAAGGCCTTTCACAACCACCACTACTTCCAAGGCTACAACAACAACTTCTACCAAGAGACCCGATTTTTCTTCGGGTGGCACAGCCATGGGTTTGCCTTTACAGTGTGGCTTGAAAAGTGTGGAAAATCCCGATCAAGAAAGAATTGTGGGAGGTGTTAATGCTCATCCCAATGAATTTCCGTGGATAGCGGTCATGTTTAGATCGGGCAAGCAGTTTTGTGGAGGAAGTTTGATAACAAATGTAGGTTCAAAATTTAGATCTTCCTTAAGACGAAATCTGCTAACAAATTCCTTTTCTTTAACAGAATCATATCCTAACAGCTGCCCATTGTGTGGCCAGGTAATTATTGCAAAATCTTCCTAGTTTTTTTTTTAATTTGTTTTCCCTTCAGAATGACTTCCTGGGATGTGGCTGCCTTAACTGTTCATCTGGGCGACTATAATATACGCACCGATTTCGAGGCTAAACATGTTTCCCGACGCATTAAGAGATTAGTAAGACACAAGGGCTTTGATTTCAGTACATTGGTAAGGAATTCTGAAATCATGAATAAAACTATATCCTTAAACCCGTTTTCCCCCTCCCCAGCACAATGATATCGCTATTTTGACTTTGAGTGAACCCGTGCAATATACCAAAGAAATCCAGCCCATTTGTTTACCCACCACTTCGGCCCAACAAACTCGCAGTTACAGTGGTCATGTAGCCACAGTAGCGGGCTGGGGTAGTTTAAGAGAGGGTGGACCACAACCTTCTATTTTACAAAAGGTGCAAATACCCATTTGGACCAATACCGAGTGTGCACAAAAGTATGGCAGAGCAGCTCCAGCTGGCATAATAGAGTCTATGATATGTGCCGGACAGGCAGCCAAGGATTCGTGTAGTGTAAGTTTTGAATTGAAATTTCGTTAAGAAAAAAATATTAATTCTTAATTTATTTTTTCTCAGGGTGACTCTGGCGGTCCCTTAATAGTAAATGATGGTCCTCGCTATATTCAGGTTGGCATTGTCTCTTGGGGTATCGGTTGCGGTAAAGGTCAATATCCTGGTGTTTATACTAGAGTTACTTCTCTGTTGCCATGGATTTATAAGAATATCAAGTGATTGGATTGGTTTGACGAAATTTTAAACGATTTTTTTATATTTTTGGAAAATAGTGAATTTTATGAATTAAGATTTGCCGCGAAAAACATTAACGAAATTTACTGTACTTTAAGTCTAAGTGGTGATAAATATGTAATGAAACTTTTATGTATAATAAATTAATCTAAAAGAAATTCTATGTTTTATAAATTGTATTTTGGGTGAAGATCATATAAGAAGTTATAGACCGAAAAGTTTTCTATAAAAAATTATTGACCGAAAAATTTTCTATAAAAAATTTTTACCCGAAAAATTTTCTATAAAAAATTTTTAGCCGATAAATTTTTTATAAAAAATTTTAGCCGAAAAATGTTCTATAAAAAATTTTAGCCGAAAAATTTTCTATAAAAAATTTTAGCCGAAAAATTTTCTATAAAAAATTTTTACCGAAAAATTTTCTATAAAAAATTTTTTACTGAAAAATGAAAACTTGGCCGAAAAATTTTCTATAAAAAATTTTTGACCGAAGAATTTTCTATAAAAAATTTTTGACCGAAAAATTTTCTACAAAAAATTTTTGACCGAAAAATTTTCTATAAAAAATTTTTGACCAAAAATTTTCTATAAAAAATTTTTGACCGAAAAATTTTCTATAAAAAATTTTTGACCGAAAAATTTTCTATAAAAAATTTTTGACCGAAAAATTTTCTATAAAAAATTTTTGACCGAAAAATTTTCTATAAAAAGTTTTTGACCGAAAAATTTTATATAAAAAATTTTTGACCGAAAAATTTTATCTAAAAAATTTTTGATAGAAAAATTTTGTATACAAAATTTTTAGATGAAAAATATTTTATAAAAAATTTTAGCCATAAAATTTCCTATTTAAAATTTTAGCCGAAAATTTTTCTATAAAAAATTTTGACAGAAAAACTTTCTATAAAAAATTTTTGACCGAAAAATTTTCTATAAAAAATTTTTGACCGAAAAATTTTCTATAAAAAATTTTTGACCGAAAAATTTTCTATAAGTTTAGTTTATGTTTTAAAAATTTTTGACCGAAAAATTTTCTATAAAAAATTTTTGACCGAAAAATTTTCTATAAAAAATTTTTGACCGAAAAATTTTCTATAAAAAATTTTTGACCGAAAAAATTTCTATAAAAAATTTTTGACCGAAAAATTTTCTATAAAAAATTTTTGACCGAAAAATTTTCTATAAAAAATTTTTGACCGAAAAATTTTCTAGAAAAAATTTATGACCGAAAAATTTTCTAGAAAATATTTTTGACCGAAAAATTTTCTAGAAAAAATTTTTGACCGAAAAATTTTGTAGAAAAAATTTTTGGCCTAAAAATTTTCTAGAAAAAATTTTTGACCTAAAAATTTTCTAGAAAAAATTTTTGACCGAAAAATTTTCTATAAAAATTTTGAACGAAAAATTTTTTATAAAAAATTTTTGACCGAAAAATTTTCTAGAAAAAATTTTTGACCGAAAAATTTTCTAGAAAAAATTTTTGACCGAAAAATTTTCTAGAAAATATTTTTGACCGAAAAATTTTCTAGAAAAAATTTTTGACCGAAAAATTTTGTAGAAAAAATTTTTGACCTAAAAATTTTCTATAAAAAATTTTTGACCGAAAAATTTTCTATAAAAAATTTTTGATCGAAAAATTTTCTATAAAAATTTTGAACGAAAAATTTTTTATACAAAATTTTGAACAAAAAATTGTCTATAAAAACTTTTGAACAAAAAATTTTCTATAAAAATTTTGAAGAAAAATTTTCTATAAAAATTTTTTTTATAAAAAATCTTTGACCGAAAAATTTTTTATAAAAAATTTTTGACCCAAAAATTTTCTATAAAAAATCTTTGACCGAAAAATTTTCTATAAAAAATTTTTGACCGAAAAATTTTCTATTAAAAATTTTTGACCGAAAAATTTTCTATAAAAAATTTTTGACCGAAAAATTTTCTATAAAAAAATGTTGACCGAAATATTTTCTATTAAAAATTTTTGACCGAAAAATTTTCTATAAAAAATTTTTGACCGAAAAATTTTCTATAAAAAAATGTTGACCGAAATATTTTCTATTAAAAATTTTTGACCGAAAAATTTTCTATAAAAGATTTTTGACCGAAATAATTTTCTAAAAAACAAATTTTGACCAAAAAAATTATTTATGAAAAATGAAGCGGAAAAAGTATTTTTTTTTTTCGTTTACATGCTTTAGTTTAGTTTTTTTTACATGGCAATACCGTTATAAGTGTAACCAATAAATGACAATTTCAGTTTCAAAACTAAAGCATACGTTAGGGGATCATATTAATAAACAACTAATTATTCGGAACCCCTAAAGTATGCCATGAAATGTAAAATAAATGATTTCAAACGACAAAGTTGTTTTAAAAAGTAGCAATATTTTCAAAAATTCTTGTAAAATAATCAAAATTTTGTTTACATTGAAAAAAATTTTGTTTACATTGAATTTGAAAACTTTTGAATATGTGTTGGTTAATTAGTAAAAATATTGATAATTTCAAATTGATATTTGAATGTTTGACTTTTCTATCTACAATAACAACAAAATTTTGAATCATGTATTTAGATTTATTTTAAATTTTATTTAAACAATTTATATTTTTAAACAATTTATATTCGTAATAAAATTTTGTTGGACCAATGAACCATTAGATTTATTCATTGACGATTTTTGATTGTCAAGGTTAAAAAAAATACTTGTGCAGATATAAATTCAACATCAATGCAGTTTATTTATATTAAAAAAATTATTTTGAGTTTTATTTTTGAATTTAATGAATCGTAAGTGGAAACACTAATCAGAGACAAATGAATAATTTTTCTTGAATAATACAAAAAAAATATTCAATCATCAAAAATAATTTGAAAATGCTAATGATTAAAAACATTTCTTTTTTAGTCATAAAAAATTCAAAATACAATTAAATAGCAATTTTTTTATACAAACACATATATAAGATGATGGATTGGTAACAATTTATCTTAAAAATATTAATAAAAATAATTTTGTATCAAAAATATTTTCTTTAAAAAAAATTATGTATCAAAAATATTTTCTAAAGAAAAATTTTTGTATCAAAAAGATTTTCTAAAGAAAAATTTTTGTATCAAAAATATTTTCTAAAGAAAAATGTTTGTTTCAAAAATATTTTCTAAAGAAAAATTTTTGTCTCAAAAATATTTTCTATAGATAATTTTTGTCTCAAAAAAATTTTCTATAGAAAATTTTTGTCTCAAAAATATTTTCTATTGAAAAATTTTTGTCTCAAAATATTTTCTAAAGAAAAATTTTTATATCAAAAATATTTTCTATAGAAAAATTTTTGTATCAAAAATATTTTCTATAGAAAAATTATTGTATCAAAAATATTTTCTATAGAAAAATTTTTATATCAAAAATATTTTCTATAGAAAAATTTTTGTATCAAAAATATTTTCTATAGAAAAATTTTTGTTTCAAAAATATTTCCTATAGAAAAATTTAAGTATCAAAAATATTTTCTATAGAAAAATGTTTGTCTCAAAAATACTTTCTGTAGAAAAATTGCATCACAAATATTTTCAATAGAAAAGTTTTTGTCTAAAAACATTTTCTATACAAAAATTATTGTAAAATTGTATATGGCCAATTTTATTTCTAAATTTTAATATTTCTTTCAAGCACAGTGTAACGAATTGTTTATTAAAATATTTTAATAATATTTTTTAATTGAAAAAATAATTTTCCCCAATAAATTTTCTATTTTTATTAAACCATTTACAACATTTTATTTTATCTCTTCTATGTTATACCAGCCTCTTTGGCAATAAATGTCAATGTTCTTAAAAACATTTTCTTCTATAATTTTAGTTTTTTTTTGCCAATTTTTCAAAAGATATAAAAACATCATCAACTAAAATTTCTTTAAAACTTAATACAATGAAGCAACAAAAATACATAAATTATTTTTAAAATTTTAAATAGAAAAAAATTGAAAAAAAAAAATCAAGTAAAAAAAGAAAATTTCCGTTGACGCACAACCCAACGATCAGCCATTTAGTGGAACAAACACTCAGACAAATGGGACTACAATGGTCGTATGTTTCTTGGTCTTAACTAATAATATCTTGTCTTCCTTTCAGACTCACGGAATCGCCGAAAAATTGTCTAACAAAATGTTCTAGCCTTAGACAGATTGACTAAATGTTCGGCTGTCCAACCGTCCGCTCAGCTGCCTTTTAAATGTTTTTCGGGAAAATCAAAAAAAAAAATGCTAACACAAATCGTTTGTCTGAGCATTACATTAAGTATGTATGTACAAAAACAAGAAAAAAGTCATGAACATGAGAGATATGTAAGAGTATATGTATTAGAGGAATATTCAAAAACAATGATTACAAAATAACAGAAATCAGGGATAAAGTCGTAAAATTATACAGTTCGACTCACTGTGCATTTTTTTCAATTTAGTCTAGTCGGAGTCTTGTCAAAGTCTAGTCATAATCTAGTCATAATTTAGTCATAGTCTAGTCATAGTCTAGTCATAGTCTAGTCATAGTCTAGTCATAGTCTAGTCATAGTCTAGTAATAGTCTAGTAATAGTCTAGTCATAGTCTAGTCATAGTCTAGTCATAGTCTAGTCATAGTCTAGTCATAGTCTAGTTATAGTCTAGTCATAGTCTAGTCATAGTCTAGTCATAGTCTAGTCATAGTCTAGTCATAGTCTAGTCATAGTCTAGTCATAGTCTAGTCATAGTCTAGTCATAGTCTAGTCATAGTCTAGTCATAGTCTAGTCATAGTCTAGTCATAGTCTAGTCATAGTCTAGTCATAGTCTAGTCATAGTCTAGTCATAGTCTAGTCATAGTCTAGTCATAGTCTAGTCATAGTCTAGTCATAGTCTAGTCATAGTCTAGTCATAGTCTAGTCATAGTCTAGTCATAGTCTAGTCATAGTCTAGTCATAGTCTAGTCATAGTCTAGTCATAGTCTAGTCATAGTCTAGTCATAGTCTAGTCATAGTCTAGTCATAGTCTAGTCATAGTCTAGTCATAGTCTAGTCATAGTCTAGTCATAGTCTAGTCATAGTCTAGTCATAGTCTAGTCATAGTCTAGTCATAGTCTAGTCATAGTCTAGTCATAGTCTAGTCATAGTCTAGTCATAGTCTAGTCATAGTCTAGTCATAGTCTAGTCATAGTCTAGTCATAGTCTAGTCATAGTCTAGTCATAGTCTAGTCATAGTCTAGTCATAGTCTAGTCATAGTCTAGTCATAGTCTAGTCATAGTCTAGTCATAGTCTAGTCATAGTCTAGTCATAGTCTAGTCATAGTCTAGTCATAGTTTAGTCAAAGATGACTTGTCTTGATACAAACAAACCATGAAGTCTTATATAAAATTGTTTACCAACTAAATGAGAATTATAACAAAATAATCTTAGTTAATACCAAAAATAGAAATAATAAGTGTTTCGACACTGACGTTCGACACTGACGTTGGTATTGGCAAGATTAAAGAAAAATGTTTTCTTTTACGAAATTGAACAAAATTAGCTCAAAATCTCAAAAATTATATTGGTTTTTCTTCAAACAAACACCTCAAATACATGAACTAAGTTTTTAATGAAATTGAAAAACTACAACTAATTGGGTTAATGTTCCTATGACTAAATACTCGTATCATCCCACAAATTGGTGGTGCTCGGTGCTCTACACCTATAAACAATTGAGTTTAATTAGTTTTGATCTTTTTTTTCGAATTTACCTAAAACAAACACCTTAACTTTTTTACATATAAAAGAAATCTCTTATCTTCTAGTAATTTTATGTATTCAAAATTTCTTCTATATATTTGATTTTTGGGTAATTTCGAAAGTGGGAGAAGGTGTGATTAAAACATTTTATTTTCGCATCGGTACGTCATCCTAATTGGGGCACGTGTTTTAATTTTTTTACGTTTAATAAAATCTAGATAATTTTTAATATAATATTTTTTAATGTAGTTCATTAATTTTTAGCACTAGGTTAATGGTGTTTAATTTATTATATTAAAAATAAAATTTTATTAATTTATTTAATCAAAACATTATTTAATTAAATAAATACACATTTCCTTTTGATATGTACATGGTTCAGTTTTTAGTAAAATAATGGACGATAAAAGCGAAAATGTATTACTGGTTGGTTCAGAGTAAGAGCAATGAGAATTTTTAATGGACTCCCTCACCTCTCAACTTTGCAAACGTCACTTATAGCAGATTTCGGCATAGTACCTTCCAATCAGAAAGTGAGCTGTCATGTCGGACACAAATAAGACTCATCGGGACAAGGTAGTGACAGTGATAAATGAGAGTGTTTATTATCTTAAAGGGTCCCCCAACTGACTGAAAAGCTCATTCTCTTAGAGCTATTTGCTATTTCCAAAGTTCTTTGCTAATATGATACAAATATCTTCTCGGCATGCACTTGAGTCAAGTTACTCCCTTGTCGGTCTTAGAGATCTTCTTTTTGATTTATTTAAGTCTAGATTTAAGCCGTGGTATAGCAGGTTAGCCATCCGCCTAGTATAAAGGAGGTCACAAGTTCGATCCCCGCCCAGACCCACTTGAAAAAAATAAATTTTTAAAAAAGCGGCGGTTCAGCTCATAACTCTGCTAGCCAATGTTTATTGAGTATTAAACTATGTAAAACTTCTCTGACTAATGGATTTGCCGTTCAGAGCCGGAGTTAAAACGTAGGTCCCTTTCAATAAGTCTAAAAATAGAATTGGATGCAAGACGTTAGCAAGCCCTAGGATTTCGCAAGACTTGATATAGACTCGACTCTGCACTCGGTGTAGTCGAATCTACGAACTTAATATTAGAGAGTTGTAAAGTTAGGATTACACACTCCTTAAGCCTGTTGCTTATGGATTTCGTGGCCTCTGAAATTGAGGGAATCCACGTCAGGTCCGGTCGGTTTGTCATCCTTGTTAACAACTGGCATGACATTACCCACTTATATCTGAGCAAGATAACATCATTCCACAGATCGCTTGGTTTCATAAGGCATTGAATTTGTTTTGGTACCGTTAATAGCCGGGATTCGACAAATTAAAGATGTTTTTGACATCTCCATGAGGATCTCAATGAGGGAATAAAGCGAAGACATTACGTTTTTAATATATTTGTTCATAACACCAACGGCCCCACCTCTGTTGAAGATCTTTACCAGACTGTCTTTGAGAACCTTTGGAAATACATTTGAATCTGTGTGACAACTGAACTTAGGGCTTTAAGGGGTTGGTTAATCATCAGGCGATGACAAACTTTTATAAATTAGTTGTTAGAAGGCGAGCCATCCTGTTCTTCAGAAATGCATTTCTCCCGTTTTAGAAACAATCTCTGCTCTAAGTTTATGGATCTACTTTATGAAATATCTCAATGATTCTAAGAGCAATACGACGTTTATAATATAAAACTTATCTTCGTCATTAATAAACTTAGATAAGGTACCGATTTCAGTAAAATAGGTCGAATTACTTAGCCTACCTTTAGGCTTTACTGGAATTCAACTGTTGCCGGCCGGTTTTCGCAAGATTTTAAATTTTCCATTTATATAAAAAATTAGATTTAATTAAATTTGGAAGAAAATATTTTTTTTTGTTTAGGACCAGCACTTAGGGGATGACCCCTACTTATGCAATGCATTGTGTTCGAACTAGGCAAATAGGTTATGAGAGGGGGAATAGGAGGAGTAGTGTTTGTGGACATTCGATTTAAAATCCTCAATATTTCAACTGACTGGGAAAACTTTTGCGGCTAAAGAAGCAATTTTCTCTGTAATGTGCTGTTCTGCCTATTGACCCCTATCGACTACGAAATGAGCTCTAGCAGATAGACGTGTATTGCGTAAGAATGTTCGAGTATCAAAAACGAGCTCCCTGATACCAAGGTTGTAACAATAGAACAGTGTGACGCAACCAACATTGCGACGTTGTTCCAGTGGATATAATATTATATGGATATATAATTGCATACCCTACTATTGCCTATTCTAAATCGTGGTTTAATGATTCATTCATGTTTCGTCTCATAGCGCCAACCCGTAAAAGGCTTGGTCTATGATTGAAAATTTGGCGAAGAAGGTCGTATATGAAGATAAAAAATGTAGTAGGATAAATAACAGAGCCTTGCGGTACACCTGAATTAATCTTGAACTTGTTAAATGAGATCCCATCTATAAACACGTATAGTGCGATCTCTGAGAAAGGTCGATATAAGTCGAAAAAAATTATTACCGACATCAAAAGCAATAAGTTTGGTAGAAGTGCTCCGTATCATAATCTATCAGACGTCTTAAAAATATCCAGAGGCACAAAATGGTATATTGATTGACACCATTTTTCCGATAGAAAGGCCAGCAGGTCTCCTGTAGAGCGTCCCGTACGAAAGCCATACTACCGGTCGCTTAGTAGGTTGTTAGATTCCAGATATTTAACATACTCAGGGTTGTTTGCCTCACAATTTTTCGGGATGGGCATAACATTAGCAACCTTTCAACACCGAGGAAATTTTCCCGCATGGTACAAGGTGCTGAAGAGGTTCGCTAATGGACGAACAAGCGTCTAACAGAACTGCCTCGAAAGAATATCTTTTGCACAGTCACAGATACGCTTTCAAGATCGCGCAGAAAATGAGTACTTTTCCGGCAAGCGAGAATTACATACATACATAATTCCCAATTGGAACAAGGGGTACAAGCATTAGTTAGAGAATAAATAACTCAATAACCACTTAATGCGACAAACCAAATCCCTGCTACTATAGAGGTATGTCAACGGAAATGGCGGTAGATAGGTTACACATTTCGAAGGCCAAAAACCAACATTGCTCGACAAGCACTTCGTTGGAAACCACAAGGAAGCGGGCGTCGTGTTGGTGCACCTGCTAGAACGTGGAGAAGGTCAATTGATGCGGAGTTACAAGCAGCAAACTATTCACGAAATGATGTATGCCTAACATCTTGCAATAGAGTCCGATATAAAAGGATGGTTGAGGCCCTCTGCTCCACTGGGAGTCAAGGATAACAGAAGAAGAAGCTGAGTTATGAGGTGAACCGCTTTTTTAAAAACTTATTTTTTTAAGTGGGTCTGGTCAGGGATCGAACTTGGGACCTCTGGTTTGAAAGGCGGTTCGGTTAGCAAGCGAGAATTACTTACAAATAATTCAGCTAAAAGGTTTACATATTCAATTTATGAAAATCCCTAAGGTATGCTACACAATATTTGCTTAAAGCCAGAGTTTGCGATTGATGTCGAATCTGCCGATTCAGCCCTAGTTTAAGAAGATAACTTTCCGGAAAATAACTCTGAACATATTTTTGCTGCATTGCCTCAAATTAAATTTTAAGATTGCAATAATTTCTCTGTCGATCTGATCTGTCTTCCTGAATTTTTTTTTAAATAAAACAGATCTATTTGTGGCCAGTTCAATGATCTTTTATGCCAATTTTTTTGTTTCTATTTGAAACATAAATAATTAGTTTTTCGCTTAAAGCTAACAAACATTTATTTGATTTTAAAATAATGGACAGGATGTTGTTGACCTATTTAGAGATAATTATATATGGCTAATTTTCTATTTTTAATTGTTTCAATGAAAAAAAATTTTGAATATTTAATTTGAATATATTTTTTTGAGGCGAATTTGCAGCTGCCTTTCTTTTGCGCTAGCCTTGACCATAAGTATTGAAAATTTGTTGAAGAAGACGATTATATGTTGTGATTTTGAAAGAGATTGAATAATTATTGTATTGAATTAAATTTCGAAATGATTTTCAAATGTTAGCGATTAAGTTTAAATTTTAATTTAAATAGAAAAAAATTAAATTAGAAGGAAATACTCGAACATGTGTGAGAGATAAATTTCTTGGGGTATGAAACAATTTTTTTTTTTTTTTTGGTTTTAAATATATTTAGGAAATTTTGTGTATAACTTAAACGATCTACTCAAATGCGAAATAATTAGAATTTTTTATTTAGATTAAAAACAAGAAAATCTCTCTAAATGATTTTAAGAGCAATGAAAATGTTCAATGAAAAATTTCTTTAAATGTAAAAATTGTTGAAATACCTTTTGTAGTTTTTCAATAGTAAAAAAATATTTTCGAAATTTTCAATTCTAACCAGAAACAAATAACTGTCAAAATTTTGACAATTTGTTTAGAAAAGTTTGAAAAAAAAATCAATATCCCAAAAAAAAACAAAAAAGCTTTTAGCTGAAGGTAATCCCCCAAAAAAAATATATTTCAAAAATTTCCATAAATCTTTTCCTAGAAATTTTGCACTCCTTATAAAAATTGGAAACCAAATGATAACCATAAATTACACCTTAAACATTTTAAAATTAAATATTTTCAAAATAATTAAAAACAAACCATAAAAATGTTAAAATGTTTAAAGATTTAAAAATTCAAAATTATTTTTATTCAATTTCAAATTCGTCTATAAAATTTATTTCCTCCAGCCTAACCGAGACATTAATGTCGGGTGCGAGAAATTCAAAAATTATGTTCTTCAAAAATGCACCTGTTTGATGAAAAATGGATGAAAGCAAAAAGTGGGAGCAAGAAATGGGAACAATTTTGTGTATGAGTGGGACCGTTCTTCCCACTACCCCCAACAAAGTTTTTTTATTCTTACGAATTCGAAAGCAAATGTTAACAACAATTTTTTAGCAGGAAAATAAATAAATATATGTATGTATCTATATAATTTTGTGTAGAGCAAAATAAACATTTAAAATAATGAAGAAATATTATGTTTAATAAATTATAATTTATTTTCTTGTATTTGAAAAAATATACTATGAAAAAGAGAAATAATAAAAAAAAGGAAAATAAATAAAAAAAAATTAAAGAAATTTTCAAAATTAGAAAGAAATAAGTAAGGACGCTACATAAGGTTTTTCAGAATTTTATAAGAGCTATGGCCATATATGTACAGATTTCAATATAATTTGGTACAGGGTTTTTGCTTATATAAGCAATATATTTTCCAATATTCAATAATTGACCGATTGCGGCCAATTTAAACAGCGATGGTTCCAAAGAGTATGGATAAGTAACATAACTCCAGTTATCTGCAATTATTTTATCCTTAAAGTTCTGACTAATTTCATTTTCAAACAGCTGAGTCATCCATAAACTGCTGAGTCATCCTAAAACTGCAAGGTAATCCTAATATTGTTGACTCATTTTAAAATTGCTGACTCAGTCTAAAACTCAGCTCATCCTAAAACTGCTGAGTCATCTTAAAACACCTGAGTCATCCTATAACTAGTGTTCATATCAAAGTACTAGGTCATCCTACAACTGTTGAGACATGAGCTTTTTTCTATAGAAAATTGTTTATAAAGAAAATTTTTGTATGGAAAAATTTTTATAATTAAAATTTTTCTATAGAAACATTTTTATAATGAACATTTTTCGATACAAAAATTTTATGACAAAAATGTTTCTATAGGAAAATTTTTATAACAAAAATATTTTATAATAAAAATTTTTCCATAGAAAAGTTTTTAACATGAAAATTTTTTTCATAGAAAAATTTTTAACATTAAAATTTTTTCATACAAAATTTTTTTAATGAAAATTTTTCTATAGAAAAATTTTTATAATGAAAATTTTTCTATAGAAAAAATTTTTATAATGAAAATTTTTTTATAGAAAAATTTTTAAAATGAAAATTTTTCTACAGAAAAAAATTTTCCATAGCAAAACTTATATAATGAAAATTTAACTATAGACAAAATTAAAAATTTATATAATGAAAATTTTTTCATAGAAAAATTTTTAACATAAAAATTTTTTCATAGAAAAATTTCTATAATGAAAATTTTTCTATAGAAAAATTTTCATTAGAAAATTTCATATAGAAAAATTTTCATTAGAAAATTTCATATAGAAAAATTTTTCTAATGAAAATTTTTCTATAGAAAAATTTTTCTAATGAAAATTTTTCTATAGAAAAATTTTTCTAATGAAAATTTTTCTATAGAAAAATTTTTCTAATGAAAATTTTTCTATAGAAAAATTTTTCTAATGAAAATTTTTCTATAGAAAAATTTTTCTAATGAAAATTTTTCTATAGAAAAATTTTTCTAATGAAAATTTTTCTATAAAAAATTTTTCTAATGAAAATTTTTCTATAGAAAAATTTTTCTAATGAAAATTTTTCTATAGAAAAATTTTTCTAATGAAAATGTTTCTATAGAAAAATTTTCTTTAGAAAAATTTTTCTATAGAAAAATTTTCATTAGTTTTTCTATATACAAAAATTGTATATAGAAAAAGTTTTGTAATAAAATTTTTTAAAGAAAAAGTTTTATAACGAAAAATTTATAATAGAAAAAGTTGTTTATAGAAATTTTTTGTATAGAAAAAATTTTATGTCGAAATTTGATGTCGAAAATTTTTGAATAGAAAAAATTTGATATCGAAAATTTTTTTATAGAAAAAATTTTACATCGAAAATTTTTGTATAGAAAAAATTTTATGTCGAAATGTTTTGTATAGAAAAAATTTTATAACCAAAATTTTTCTATAGCAAAAATTGTATATAGATAATTTTTCTATAGAAACATTTTACAATGAAAATCTAAAAATAATTTTATTTTAACATTTTTCTCTAGAAAAAATTTTATAATGAAAATTGTTTTTTAAATGAAAATTTTTTTATAGAAAAAAATTTATAATGAAAATTGTTTTCTAGAAAAAAATTTTACAATTAAAACTTTTCCCTACAAAAAATTTTATAATGTAAATTTTTCTACAGAAAAATTTTTATAAAAAAAATTTCTATAGAAAAATTTTTAGAATGATAAATTTTCTATAGAAAAACTCCATAATAAAATTTTTTATAGAAAAAGTCTTGTATCGAAAAATTTTATATCAAAAAAGGTTTTTTATCGAAAATTTTTGTATAGAAAAAATTTTATGTCGAAAATGTTTGCATAGAAAAAATTTTATATCGAATTTTGATTAAGAAAAAATTTTATATCGAAATTTTTGTATAGAAAAAATTTTATATCGAAAATTTTTGTATAGAAAAAATTTTATATCGAAATTTTTGTACAGAAGAAATTTTATATCGAAAAGTTTTGTATAGAAAAAATTTTATAACGAAAATTTTTCTATAGCAAAAATTTTATAAAGATAATTTAGAAAAATTTAGAAAAATTTTACAATGAAAATTTTTTTTTTAAAAAAATTATATTATAATATTTTTCTTTAGAAAACATTTTATAATGAAAATTTTTCTATAGAAAAATTTTTATAATTAAAATTTTTCTATAGAAAAATTTTTATAATGAAAATTTTTCTATAGAAAAATTGTGTATAATGAAAATTTTTCTATAGAAAAAAAATTTTACAATGAAAATTTTTCCCTAGAAAAAATTTTATAATGAAAATTTTTCTCTAGAAAAAATTTTATAATGAAAATTTTTCTCTAGAAAAAATTTTATAATGAAAATTTTTCTCTAGAAAAAATTTTGTAACGAAAATTGTTCTCTAGAAAAAATTTTATAATGAAAATTTTTCTCTAGAAAAAATTTTGTAACGAAAATTGTTCTCTAGAAAAAATTGTATAATGAAAATTTTTCTCTAGAAAAAAGTTCATAATAAAAATTTTTCTCTAGAAAAAATTTTATAATGAAAACTTTTCTATAGAAAAATTTTTATAATGAACACTTTTTCCATAGAAAAATTTTAATAATGAACATTTTTCTAATTAAAATATTTCTATAGAAACATTTTTCTATAAAAAAAAAATTTATAATGAAAATTTTTCTCTAGAAAAAAATTTATAACGAAAAATTTTCTAAAGAAAAATTTTTATAATGAAATTGTTTCTCTAAAAAAATTTTTATAATGAAATTGTTTCTCTAAAAAAAAAATTATAATGAAATTTTTTCTATAGAAAATTTTCTTTAATGAAAATTTTTGTATAGAAAAATTTTAATAATGAAAATCTAGAAAAAATTTTATAATTAATATTTTTTTCTCTAGAAAAATTCTATAATGAAAATGTTTTTCTAGAAAAATTTTTATAATGAAAATTTTTCTCTAAAAAAAATTAGTATGAAAATTTTTCTCTAGAAAAAAATTTTATAATCAATTTTTTTTATGTGTTGATTGCTAGGCATAATATATCATATTCAGCCTGGGTTCGAGGCCCGACCACGACAAAATAAATTTCTTTAATTAATAATATGTACTAAAATATTGACAAAAAGACACTTTAGTATTACAAAAGGTAAATCTATTTAACTGCTCAGAATTTTGGTCTGTTATTCAAAACAAAAAAACTCTAGGAATCTAGTTCAATACACTTATTATATAAAGCTTATTTTAAAGCTAAATTTTTCTCTTCTTTGCGAATAATTTATAATGCTGATTGTAGAGTATTTAAAAATAATATAATAGGCAAAAAATATTAGCAAAATTTGGCAAAATATCAACAAGAGAATAAGACAAATGAAAATACGAAAAGAAATGAAACTATAAATTAGAAAATAGAAATTAAGAGATCCTAGAAAATAATAGAGAAATCTATAAAAATTTTAGAAAATCAAAACTTAAAAAAAATTTGAATTGAAATATGAAAAAAATAATTGGGATTTTTTCAAAACAAATATAAATTATTTTTAAGAATTAGAAATTTTAAAATTTTTTTAATAAAAAAGTTTAGTATTTAAAAAATAAAATATTTAAATAAATAAAATTTCAATTGAATTTTTTTCAATTGAAATTTCAAGAAAAAATTTTGAGTTTTCAAAGATTGAGTTTTTTTAGCGGCGATCTAATGGATTCTGCGCGTAATTAGTTCTGAACTCATAAAAATGTGTTCAATTAGATGCGTGTGTTTGTTTAACTTTTCAAATAATTTTCTTGTGTTTTTTTTTTGCTTTTTTGAATTTTCTTTTAGATTTTCCTCTAAATAAATTTCTTTTATGGCTCTTTTTCAGAATTTTGGCTAAATTTTGAAAAATTTTTAATGTGCGAATTCAGTGCGACTTGGGCTACTTAACTGAACGCGTTGTTTAACTCTTAGAAAAAAATCAAAAAAAAAATCTTTTTTTAAACGCAACGATCTTAGAGCAAAAAAGAAAAGAACCCAAAAAAATTATATATATAAAAAGTACCTAAAAAAAGTATATACTCGTATTTATTTTATAATAGAATTTTTAAAGAAAAAGTGAAAAATCGATTAAAAACTGAAGATTTCAAAACACAATTTTAATTGAAAAAAGTGAATTTTTTAGCAAAATTAAAAGAAAATTTTTCAAAATCAAACTCATTCAGAATTCTGAAGAAAAAAATTTCAAAACTTTTTATATAACATTTAATGAAGAAAATTTATATCGAAATAAAAAAAAAACACAGATAAAAATACTTTTGTGTATATCTACAACCGGAAATAATTCAAAAAGTTGGACTGTGTTTTTCTTTGACTAATGAAATTTAAAAAAAAGTGAAAATTAAAAAAAAAATGAACAAAATTTAAAAAAAGAGAACAACAAAATCGTGTGAAAATTTTCCTATATTTTCTTCAAATTTTTTAATTAATTCTTTTAAAATTAAATTTTTTGTTAATAATTTCAAAAAAATTTTTTTAATTTCTTTTATTTCTCTTAACTATTTTTTTCAGTGTTTTTATTTTAAGTTAATTTAAAATTATTCAAAATATTTTGTCTTACAAATGTTTTTGTAACTCGTTGAAAATTTATTACAAAAATCTGCTAAAATTTTGTGTGTGTGTAAATCATCTTTAGAGTCTTTCTTTAACTGCAAGTTTTTGAATCCTTGATAAATTTGTTTGAATACGAACAAATTTCTTAAAATTCAAAACGAAAAATTTTGGAAAACATTTTTTTGCAATCTTTTGTATCAAATTGGAAAATTTTTGAATCACCAAATCGAGCAAAATGAGTTCTGGGTAAGTAAAAAAAAAAACAAGACTAGTATTAAGTTTATTTCAAGACGGGGTATTGCCCGCTTCTTTAAGTAATTAAGTTTTTATATAAGATACCTAAGACTCTGTCGTCTCACGCCTTTCGAGCTGATAAAATTGTTTAATACTCTTTGTTAATTAGTTCAGGAGATACTTGAATATATGTTCATATTTTAAGTATTGGGGTCAAAGCTCCCCCTGCTCCTATACTGCCTTATATTGACCAAACTTATCTATAAAATAAAATAAGAATGCTCTGATCCTGTTTTTTTTTTTTGACTCCACCTTAAATTTACCTGAAAATAAGTTTCTCGTTTCTTTGTGTGATATAGCTCCCCCTGTTCAGATCCTGTTTTTTTTTTTGACCAAACTCTAAAAGAATGTCAAAAATATCGGTTGTAATAAGTTTAATAGCTCTAAAACTTATGCCCCTAAAGGTATGTTGCTCTTTTCTTTGTGGTTTATGACTCTCCCTGCTCCGATCCTGCTTCTGTTTAACAAAACTCTATAAGAATGACAAAAATATCGGTTGTAATGAGTTTATCTTTTCTTTGTGGGTTATAACAGCTCCTGCTCCTATCCTGTTTTTCTAACCAAACTCTATAAGAGTAACAAAAATATCGTTTGTAATAAGTTAAATAGCTCTTCCACTAATTCCCCTAAAGATATGCTGCTCTTTTCTTTGTGGGTTATAACACCCCCTGCTCCGATCCTGTTTTTTTCTAACAAAACTTTTAATAAAATGGCAAAATATTTATTGTTATAAGTTTAATGACTTCAACTTAAATTCACCTAAAGAACTGCTTTTCTTTTCTTTATGGGATATAACTCCCCCTGCTCCGATCCTGTTTTTTGTAACCAAACTCTATAAGAATGACAAAAATATCGGTTGTAATAAGTAAATAACTTTACCACCAATTCCCTGATCTTTTCTTTGTGGGTTATACCACCCCCTGCTCCGATCTTGTGTTTTTTAACGCTACTCTTATAAAAATGGCAAAAATATTGATTGTTATAAGTTTAATGACTCGACATTAAGTTCCTCTAAGGATATGTTTCACTTTTTTGTGGGATATAACACCCCCTGCTTTTTTCTTACCAAACTTTATAAGAATGACAAAAATATCGGTTGTAATAAGTTTAATGACACAACCTTAAATTTACCTAAAGATAAATTTCATATTTCTTTGTGGGATTTAACTCCCCTGATCCGATCCTGCTTTTTATTGACCAAACTTATCAATGAAATTATACCAAAATAATATTTTCTATGTGAGGTGCATCTCCCCCTGTTCTGATCTTGTTTTTGAAACTCTTCTTAACGAGTTTCAAAAACAAATTTTGGTAGTAAACTTATAATTTTACCTCTAATATCCCTAAAATAAGATTATTTTTTCTTTGTGGGACATGAGGGGGTGAAACTACCCCTGCTCCTATCGTTTTTCATTTAAGTCCAGGAAGTTTACTCTGATCTCGATTCGAAAATAAAATTGTTATAATTTGTATGCGTCTCAAGCAATCTAGGACACTACCTACAAACCACGGGGGCAAGCATTATAGACAGACATTGCTTTTGAAAGCTTTTATATTGAGAGTTTTCTTTAAATTAAATAAACTTTTTATAAAAACAATTTTTTTTAACAAAAAATTCGCCATTTTATTTTAATTTATGACTTTATAAGATGTCAGACGTCATAATCTCGCTAATCTCTATAAACATATTTTTTATAGAATTTTTTTTAATAAACTATAAAAAAAATGCATTCAAAACAAACTATTTCACCTTTTCTTAATTGGGGGATTTTGGCCCCCATCCCACCCAAACTAAATGATTTAGAGACAAATAATTAAAAAAGAAAACCACCCACTTCAGAAAAAATTAAATAAGTAAGAAAGTAGGATAGTCGGTCAAGCACGGCCATAAGATACTCTATACCAATGAGGTTCAATGTGGACCGATTCTCAAGAATATTAAGAAGAGGACATTTTTGGCATTATGTCTTATATGGGAACTGGGGTTAAAAGAGGACCGATTACCTAACTTTTCTATAAGAAAACTTTATCCGGATAAACTTTTCTATAAGAAAACTTTATCCGGATAAACTTTTCTATAAGAAAACTTTATCCGGATAAACTTTTCTATAAGAAAACTTTATCCGGATAAACTTTTCTATAAGAAAACTTTATGCGGATAAACTTTTCTGTAAGAAAACTTTATCCGGATAAACTTTTCTATAAGAAAACTTTATCCGGATAAACTTTTCTATAAGAAAACTTTATCCGGATAAACTTTTCTATAAGAATACTTTATCCGGATAAACATTTCTATAAGAAAACTTTATCCGGATAAACTTTTCTATAAGAAAACTTTATCCGGATAAACTTTTCTATAAGAAAACTTTATCCGGATAAACTTTTCTATAAGAAAATTTTATCCGGATAAACTTTTCTATGAGAAAACTTTATCCGGATAAACTTTTCTATAAGAAAACTTTATCCGGATAAACTTTTCTATAAGAAAACTTTATCCGAATAAACTTTTCTATAAGAAAACTTTATCCGGATAAACTTTTCTATAAGAAAACTTTATCCGGATAAACTTTTCTATAAGAAAACTTTATCCGGATAAACTTTTCTATAAGAAAACTTTATCCGGATAAACTTTTCTATAAGAAAACTTTATCCGGATAAACTTTTTTATAAGAAAACTTTATCCGGATAAACTTTTCTAAAAGAAAACTTTATCCGGATAAACTTTTCTATAAGAAAACTTTATCCGGATAAACTTTTTTATAAGAAAACTTTATCCGGATAAACTTTTCTAAAAGAAAACTTTATCCGGATAAACTTTTCTATAAGAAAACTTTATCTGGATAAACTTTTCTATAAGAAAACTTTATCCGGATAAACTTTTCTATAAGAAAACTTTATCCGGATAAACTTTTCTATAAGAAAACTTTATCCGGATAAACTTTTCTATAAGAAAACTTTATCCGGATAAACTTTTCTATAAGAAAACTTTATCCGGATAAACTTTTCTATAAGAAAACTTTATCCGGATAAACTTTTCTATAAGAAAACTTTATCCGGATAAACTTTTCTATAAGAAAACTTTATCCGGATAAACTTTTCTATAAGAAAACTTTATCCGGATAAACTTTTCTATAAAAAAACTTTATCCGGATAAACTGTTCTATAAGAAAACTTTATCCGGATAAACTTTTCTATAAGAAAACTTTATCCGGATAAACTTTTCTATAAGAAAACTTTATCCGGATAAACTTTTCTATAAGAAAACTTTATCCGGATAAACTTTTCTATAAGAAAACTTTATCCGGATAAACTTTTCTATAAGAAAACTTTATCCGGATAAACTTTTCTATAAGAAAACTTTATCCGGATAAACTTTTCTATAAGAAAACTTTATCCGGATAAACTTTTCTATAAGAAAACTTTATCCGGATAAACTTTTCTATAAGAAAACTTTATCCGGATAAATTTTTCTCACTAAAAAATTTCTCACATTTGAAATAAATTTCAGATTTAACGCCAAATTTCTTATTTTAGCAGTTGAACAAATTTGTCTGTTAATTTTCTTTAATATCAGGAGAATTTTCCGAAACTCGGTCAAGGCGATTTCAGTAAAATATCGTTAACATTTGGCTGTAAAATATTTTTGTTTTAAAACATTTAAACGGGAACATTTACGCAAAATTTTTCGTTATTTATTTAGTTTTTGTATAAAAATAAAAACATAAATTCTTTGATTAATAGTTTTTGGGCGGACCGGACAGACGTATTTAGCAAAATTCTAAAGAGTCATAGACTATTTTAAAATTGTATGGAGAAAAATATAAGCAAAAAAACTGACAGAATGACTAATAGGCGCCAAATGGACTGAGCTTGTAAAAGAATCGTCTAAAAAAAAAGTGAATATACGAAAAAAGATCCAGTTTGAAGGACCATAAAATATAGTTTAAGTTTAAGTTATCAATAAGGGCCTTAAACTATGGAAATGATTTTAAATCTTAAGAGACATTTGAGAACTTTGTAATTGAAAAAATTGAAAAAAAAAAATCTGTTGAAAAACATTGGAAACATTTTAAATTTATGACATTTTTTCAATTGAAGAAAAAATCAATAAACTTTTTTCTAATTTCCAAAATAAAATTAATTGCTACAAATTCTATTAAAATTCGTTTAAAAAATTTAAATATTTTTTTAAAATTATCTTCAATAGTTTTATGACATTTTATCAAATTCAAAAACAAATCAATTAATTTCAATTCAAAAAAATGTACGTCATGGTTTAAAATTATGAAAAAAAATCTCCACTACTCATTTTATTTAAAAGATTTATGCTTTAAAAAAAATGAAACAATTTCGCAACCCACTCAGAAATAATACAAAATTTTTTCATTAGAAAAAAAATTTATTTCCTAAAAAATTTGTTACATTTCAACGCCTTTTCGGTAACAAAAAAAAACCAACCGGTTTTTAATAATTTACTTTAACTTTTTTCAAAATTGTTTAAACAAAGTCATTTAGGCGCCTTTTAATCATTAAACATTTTCATTAATTCTCTTAAATTGTTAACAATTTTGTCTAGTTTTTTTTTTACAACTTAACGACTTTTAACATTTAATTAATGCTAATTTCACGCCTACTTGAATTGATTAATTCAATCATTTGTTTTCAATTCATTGTCAATATCACAATAATAAAATCTCAAAAATTTTAGTTTAAATTTCTTATGTTATACAATTTTTTTCTTTAACAATCAATAATGAAATCATTTAACAAAATAAATTACTTAAATTTTCGAGTGATGACGTTGGTTTTCGAAACGTGCGACTGCCGGCAGAGAACAGCTGTTCTATTGAAAAGCTTTACAATCAAGCAACTACGCAAAGTTTAATGATTCATTAGGAATAACGGTGTTTAGTAGGGGTATTCAAAGGAAAATTTTTGAAATAGGAAAAAAATTATTAACTAGCTCAGATGTTAAGCTTTTCTATAAGAAAACTTTATCCAGATCAACTTTTCTCTAAGAAAACTTTATCCGTATAAAATTTTCTATAAAAAAAATTTATTCGGATAAACTTTTCTATAAGAAAACTCTATCCCGATAAACTTTACTATAAGAAAAATCTATCCGGGTAAAGTTTTCTATAAGAAAACTCTATCCGGATAAAGTTTTCTATAAGAAAAATCTATCCGAATAAAGTTTTCTATAAGAAAACTCTATCCGGATAAGGTTTTTCATAAGAAAACTCTATTGGGATAAATTTTTCTATAAGAAAACTCTATCCGGATAAACTTTTCTATAAGAAAACCTCATCCGGATAAACTTTTCTATAAGAAAACCTTATCCGGATAAGCTTTTCTATAAGAAAACTCTATCCGGATAAACTTTTTTATAAGAAAACCTCATCCGGATAAACTTTTCTATAAGAAAACCTTATCCGGATAAGCTTTTCTATAAGAAAACCTTATCCGGATAACTTTTTCTATAAGAAAACCTTATTCGGATAAACTTTTTATAAGAAAACCTTATCCAAATAAACTTTTCTATAAGAAAACCTTATCCGGATAAACTTTTCTAAAAGAAAAGCTTATCCGGATAAACTTTTCTATAAGAAAACTTTATCCGCATAAACTTTTCTATAAGAAAACTTTATCCGCATAAACTTTTCTATAAGAAAACTTTATCCGGATAAACTTTTCTATAAGAAAACTTTATCCGGATAAACTTTTCTATAAGAAAACTTTATCCGGATAAACTTTTCTATAAGAAAACTTTATCCGGATAAACTTTTCTATAAGAAAACTTTATCCGGATAAACTTTTCTATAAGAAAACTTTATCCGGATAAACTTTTCTATAAGAAAACTTTATCCGGATAAACTTTTCTATAAGAAAACTTTATCCGGATAAACTTTTCTATAAGAAAACTTTATCCGGATAAACTTTTCTATAAGAAAACTTTATCCGGATAAACTTTTCTATAAGAAAACTTTATCCGGATAAGAAAACTTTATCCAGATAAACTTTTCTATAAGAAAACTTTATCCGGATAAACTTTTCTATAAGAAAACTTTATCCGGATAAACTTTTCTATAAGGAAACTTTATCCGGATAAACTTTTCTATAAGAAAACTTTATCCGGATAAACTTTTCTTATAGAAAACTTCATCCGAAAAAACTTTTCTATAAGAAAACTTTATCCGGATAAACTTTTCTATAAGAAAACTTTATCCGGATAAACTTTTCTATAAGAAAACTTTATCCGGATAAACTTTTCTATAAGAAAACTTTATCCGGATAAACTTATCTATAAGAAAACTTTATCCGGATAAACTTTTCAATAAGTAAACTTAATCCGGATAAACTTTTCTATAACAAAACTTTCTATAAGAAATACGTAGGAAATCTTAACTTTTTTCCTTGTTAAAGGAATACCCCTACTATTAAGCAATTTATTCCTCATTTTAATAAATTTATTGTTATTCATTAAATAATTGTTTAAAGAAATAAACAAATTTATTAAAAAGAATTTTATACAAAAGGGAGCGTTTGCCAAGGAAAATTTCAATATTTTCCTCTAATGACAATTTCTATAGAAAATAAATTTTATAGATAAAACAAATCTGATTAATTGCCAGGAATTAATGAAATAGAGAAATTTCAATATAATCGAACGTGAAAATATTTCAATATCTATTAAAAATTATAGACTACTTTATCCAAATACGATTTCCTTATATAAAACTTATAGAAAACTTTATCCGGGTAGAGTTTTCTTATAGAAAACTTTATCCGGATAGAGTTTTCTTATAGAAAACTTTATCCGGATAGAGTTTTCTTATAGAGAACTTTATCCGGATAGAGTTTTCTTAGAGAAAACGTTTCCTATTTTTTGTTATGCAAATTTCACTTCCATCTTTCCTTGTTAAACACTTTCAATTGTTTTTCTCTTGTTTTCCTCAAAACAAAATAATCAATTTTCTTTCATTTTTTAGACATTTGTTCAAATGTCTCAATATTATCGATTTATATTAATGGAAAATTTTCAAATATGGGTCAAATCTGCCACCTACTTAAAGTCATTTGTTTAGTGTTTTTTGCGCACTTTTGTATCAAGAGTAATGCAAATATTAGACCTAAATATAAATTTTTTGCAAACAGAAAAATCAAGATTGAAATGTCAAGTTAAAAAATTTTGACAGATGTCAAAATTAAATTGAAGCATAAACAAGCGTATGATCTATAAATAAGAGGAAATAGTTTTAGAAAAAGTAGGTGAATCTAAAAGAAGATAGAAGTGACGCTATGTAGGGGCAGACGAAAAGTGTGTCATTTTGTGGAAAAATTGCAGGAAAAGATATTTTTATTGAAATATTGTTTCAGGTTTTCATATAGAAAACTTTATCCAGATAAGGTTTTCTTATAGAAAACTTTATCCGGTTAAGGTTTTGTTATAGAAAAGGTTTTCTTATAGAAAACTTTATTCGGATAAGGTTTTCTTATAGAAAACTTTATTCGGATAAGATTTTCTTATAGAAAACATTATTCGGATAAGGTTTTCTTATAGAAAACTTTACACGGATAAGGTTTTCTAACAGAAAACTTTATCCGGATAAGGTTTTCTTATAGAAAACTTTATCCGGATAAGGTTTTCTTATAGAAAACTTTATCCGGATAAGGTTTTCTTATAGAAAACTTTATCCGGATAAGGTTTTCTTATAGAAAACTTTATCCGGATAAGGTTTTCTTATAGAAAACTTTATCCGGATAAGGTTTTCTTATAGAAAACTTTATCCGGATAAGGTTTTTTTATAGAAAACTTTATCCGGATAAGGTTTTCTTATAGAAAACTTTATCCGTATAAGGTTTTCTTATAGAAAACTTTATCCGGATAAGGTTTTTTTATAGAAAACTTTATCCGGATAAGGTTTTCTTATAGAAAACTTTGTACGGATAAGGTTTTCTGATATAAAACTTTATCCGGATAAGGCTTTCTTTTAGAAAACTTTATCCGGATAGGGCTTTCTTTTAGAAAGCTTTATCCGGATAAGATTTTCTTTTAGAAAACTTTATCCGGATAAGGTTTTCTTAGTTTTCAGTTATGCAATTTAAAAAGCCGGTATTTAAGATCAATGTATCTTAATAATTTTATAGTTTTTGGAAAATTTTCTTCTAATTTATTTAATTAAATTAAATTGTATATATTTTGTTAATGTCCATGAAATCATTTTCAATGATTAGCCTTGAAATTATAGAAAATGTAGGCAGTAAAATATCGCCAACAGACCAAAACCGCCCACTTGTCTTTCACATTAGAGGTCTTCTATCTTATAAATGTTTGAAATAAGAAATGGCACGGGCACAGAAAGAAACTAGAATATATTAAAGTTCTTTATATACAAACTAGAATAAAATAACACAAAAAAAAAAATTAAAAAAAATATATAAAACATTTGTTTTAAAAGTTTTTTTTTTCCTGACAAAAGATAATTTAAAATTTTCTTTAGAAAAAGAAAAAAATCGGAAAAAATATTCGGAACACGCTTTTGGCATCAAAAAATCTCTTAAACTAAACATGAATGTCTCATGTGATTTTTGACAATTTTTTACGCTTATTTTCCTAAATTCCCTGCCAGTAATTTTTGAATTTTATTTAATTAATTTGTTTTAAATTTTGTTGACATTTATATGCCACTAAAATTTTCTTTTGCTAAAAAGTTTTTGCACACGATTTAGAATTTGGAGAAAAAAAAGGATAAAAATAAAGATTTTCTCAAAAAAAAGAATCTAATAAAATATTAAAAATGATAGTTCATTATAACCATAAAAAAGTTTAGATTGATCCAAAAAAACTATAAAAATGGGTCTTTAAAAAATGACACAACAAAAATCGCAATTTTTTTATAAGAAAATTTTATCCGAATAAAATTTTCTTTAAGAAAACTTTATCCGGATAAACTTTTCTATAAGAAAACTTTTCTATTAGAAAACTTTTCTGTAAGAAAACTTTTCTATAAGAAAACTTTATCCGGATAAACTTTTCTATAAGAAAACTTTATCCGGATAAACTTTTCTATAAGAAAACTTTATCCGGATAAACTTTTCTATAAGAAAACTTTATCCGGATAAACTTTTCGATAAGAAAACTTAATCCGGATAAACTTTTCTATAAGAAAACTTAATCCGGATAAACTTTTCTATAAGAAAACTTAATCCGGATAAACTTTTCTATAAGAAAACTTTTCTATTAGAAAACTTTTCTGTAAGAAAACTTTTCTATTAGAAAACTTTATCTGGATAAACTTTTCTATAAGAAAACTTTATCCGGATAAACTTTTCTATAAGAAAACTTTATCCGGATAAACTTTTCTATAAGAAAACTTTATCCGGATAAACTTTTCGATAAGAAAACTTTATCCGGATAAACTTTTCTATGAGAAAACTTTATCCGGATAAACTTTTCTATAAATAAACTTTATTATCAACTTTTCTATAAGAAAACTTTATCTAGATAAATTTTTCTATAAGAAAACTTTAAATAGATAAACTTTTCTATAAGAAAACTTTACCTAGATTAATTTTTCTATAAGAAAATTTTATCTAGATAAACTTTTCTTTAAGAAAACTTTGTCTAGATAAACTTTTCTATAAGAAAACTTTATCTAGATAAACTTTTCTATAAGAAAACTTTATCTAGATAAACTTTTCTATAAGAAAACTTTAAATAGATAAACCTTTCTATAACATAAATTTTTCTATAAGAAAACTTTATCTAGATAAACTTTTCTATAAGAAAACTTTATCGAGATATTTTTTATAAGAAAACTTTATCTAGATAAACTTTTCCATAAGAAAACTTTAACTAGATAAACTTTTCTATAAGAAAAATTGATCTGGATAAACTTTTCTATAAGAAAACTTTATCTAGATAAACTTTTCTAAAAGAAAACTTTATCTCGATAAACTTTTTCTTCAAATTATAATTTCCTTCAAAAAATCCCTTTATTTCCGGTTAAATTTAAAACTCATAAAAAATTCTTTTGTTTTTAAGTTTATGATTTTTTAACTCGAAATATTTCACACTTGATTTAAGAAATGTCAATGTCGTCTTTCAAAAAGTCTCATCCTCAAAAGTCATTGGGAGTTTTTGTATGATTTGTTGGTTTTTTTGCTGAGTCTTCCGTCCTTCCCCATCAGATCTACCCGATGTCTGTCCTACAATTGATCGGTTGAATGACTGAAATCACAAAAAAACTGACTGTAATGCATCAAAATGTCGTAAAAAGTTTTTAAACATAAAAAATCTAAATATTTATTTAACACTTTACGCGAAAAAATTAATAAATATAAACAAAATAAATAATTGCAAAGCCAAGTCTCTCCTCTCATCAGTTATTTTAATTTTTTGTGGTTTAAATTTAACGACAATTTAGTTTAAGAAAAAATAAACAATTGAAGCGGTATTTGGCTTTTTTTCGTTTTGAAATCTCTGAAAATATTCCGTAAAGACAGAAGACGAATATGTGAACATTCGCGACTTAAAACTTTCAAGTGTGTCAAAATAATAATCCAAATAAATAAAAACAATATTTTTAAAAAGTTTAATGCACTTGTTGAGGGGAAATAAAAATATTTTGAAAAAAGAAAAAAAAATTATACTTGAACTTTAAATTATGCAATTCAGTTCAAACAAACAAATACCAACTCATAAAAAGAAATTCTGTTAAAAATTGTGCTAATATTTAGGCCATCCAACTAAAAACTTAAATTTTCTCACCAAAAATGTTTGTACTTAAAATAAAACCAGACTTAACTTAATATTTTAATGAAGAATCACAGAATCGTAAACTAAAAACTAACGCAAATACAAAATGTACACATTAAAATAATTACGAGGCCTGCCAGAGAATTCCAGGGTCAATAAAACTTCATTCCAGTAAAATAAAACATTCGGATTAAGTTCTCCTTGTATTAGAAAAGTTTATCTGGATTAATTTTTCTTTAAGAAAAGTTTATCTAGATAAAGTTTTCTTAAAGAAAAGTTTATCTAGATAAAGCTTTGTTAAAGAAAAGTTTATCTAGATAAAGTTTTCTTAAAGACAAGTTTATCTAAATAAAGTTTTCTTAAAGAAAAGTTTATCTAGATAAAGTTTTCTTAAAGAAAAGTTTATCTAGATAAAGTTCTCTTAAAGAAAAGTTTATCTAGATAAAGTTTTCTTAGAGAAAAGTTTATCTAGATAAAGTTTTCTTAAAGAAAAGTTTATCTAGATAAAGTTTTCTTAAATAAAAGTTTATCTAGATAAAGTTTTCTTAAATAAAAGTTTATCTGGATAAAGTTTTCTTAAAGAAAAGTTTATCTAGATAAAGTTTTCTTAAATAAAAGTTAATCTAGACAAAGTTTTCTTAAAGAAAAGTTTATCTAGATAAAGTTTTCTTAAAGAAAAGTTTATCTAGATAAAGTTTTCTTAAAGAAAAGTTTATCTGGATAAAGTTTTCTAAAAGAAAAGTTTATCTGGATAAAGTTTTCTAAAAGAAAAGTTTATCTAAATAAACCTTTTTTTGAAGAAAACTTTAGCGCTTTAAGCTCTTCCTATAGAAAACTTTATCCGGAGGTTTTCTTAAAGAAAACTTTGTCCGGATAAGGTTTTCTTATAGAAAACTTTATTCGGATAAGGTTTTCTTACAGAAAACTTTATCCGTTTAAGGTTTTGTTATAGAAAACATTATCCGTTTAATTTTTTCTTATAGAAAACTTTATCCCGATGATGTTTTCTTATAGAAAACTTTATCCGGATAAGGTTTCCTTATAGAAAACTTTATCCGTTCAAGGTTTTGTTATAAAAAACTTTATACGTTTAAGGTTTTGTTATAGAAAACTTTATCCGGATAAGGTTTTTGGATAAAAAACTTTATCCGGATAAAGTTTTCTTATATCAAAATTGATCCGCATAAGATTTTCTGATAGAAAACTTTATCCGCATAAGATTTTCTTATAGAAAACTTTAGCCATAAGGTTTTCTTATAGAAAACTTTATCCGGATAAGGTTTTCTTATAGAAAACTTTATCCGGATAAGGTTTTCTTATAGAAAACTTTATCCGGATAAGGTTTTCTTATAGAAAACTTTATCCGGATAAGGTTTTCTTATAGAAAACTTTATCCGGATAAGGTTTTCTTATAGAAAACTTTATCCGGATAAGGTTTTCTTATAGAAAACTTTATCCGGATAAGGTTTTCTTATAGAAAACTTTATCCGGATAAGGTTTTCTTATAGAAAACTTTATCCGGATAAGGTTTTCTTATAGAAAACTTTATCCGGATAAGGTTTTCTTATAGAAAACTTTATCCGGATAAGGTTTTCTTATAGAAAACTTTATCCGGATAAGGTTTTCTTATAGAAAACTTTATCCGGATAAGGTTTTCTTATAGAAAACTTTATCCGGATAAGGTTTTCTTATAAAAAACTTTATCCGTATAAGGTTTTCTTATAGAAAACTTTATCCGGATAATGTTTTCTCACAGAAAACTTTATCCGGATAAGGTTTTCTTATAGAAAAATTTATCCGGAAAAGTTTTTCTTATAGAAAACTTTATCCGGAAAAGGTTTTATTATAAAAAACTTTATACGGATAAGATTTTCTTATAGAAAACTTTATCCGGATAAGGGTTTCATATAGAAAACTTAATTCGGATAAGAATTTCTTATAGAAAACTTTATCCGTTTAAGGTTTTCTAATAGAAAACTTTATTCGAATAAGGTTTTCGTATAGAAAGCACTATCCAAAATTTCAAAAATATTCTAAAACACTATGAAATCTAAACATAATCGAAATTCAAGGTCAGTTAGTAGCCGTCAAATACGTCTTCTGATTTAAATTTATGTTATAATTTGGAAAACTTTTGCAAAAAAACACGCAAATCTTTAAATATAATTCTTTTAAAAATAATAGGAAAATTATAAAAAAAGAAATAAAACAAAAAAAATTAATAGTTTGAAGTTAAATAAAAACCAATTAAAAAAAAACTTTTTGAAAAAATTAGGAAAATCTCATGTTTATTTTCACGCATAAATTATACAATTTTCTATTCAATTATTTTTTTAGGTTCTAAAGTTTTGGTTTTGGAATTACGAAATTCTAAATTTATATTATTAAATAATATGGGAAATATTAGAGGAGAATTAGATGTTGAGAAAATTTGAAATAAATAAACAAAAAGAAAAAAAATCATATTGAAAATAAACAAATCGGAAAAATAATTACCAGAACTCGTAGACATGAGTCATGTCTGTAAATAGTTCGATAAAGAAAATGTTTATAAACATTATAAAGAGTAAATTGGAATCATATCAACTCAAATTATGAGAAAAAAATTATCCGGATAAATTTTTCTTATAGAAAATATTATCCGGATAAATTTTTCTTATAGAAAAAATTATCCGGATAAATTTTTCTTATAGAAAAAATTATCCGGTTAAATTTTTCTTATAGAAAAAATTATACGGATAAATTTTTGTTATAGAAAAAATTATCCGGATAAATTTTTCTTATAGAAAAAATTATCCGGATAAATTTTTCTTATAGAAAAAATTATCCGGATAAATTTTTCTTATAGAAAATATTATCCGGATAAATTTTTCTTATAGAAAAAATTATCCGGATAAATTTTTCTTATAGATAAAATTATCCGGATAAATTTTTCTTATAGAAAAAATTATCCGGATAAATTTTTCTTAAAGAAAAAATTATCCGGATAAATTTTTCTTATAGAACATATTATCCGGATAAATTTTTCTTATAGAAAAAGTTATTCGGATAAATTTTTCTTATAAAAAAAATTATCCGGATAAATTTTTCTTAAAGAAAAAATTATCCGGATAAATTTTTCTTATAGAAAATATTATCCGGATAAATTTTTCTTATAGAAAAAATTATCCGGATAAATTTTTCTTATAGATAAAATTATCCGGATAAATTTTTCTTATAGAAAAAATTATTTCTTAAAGAAAAAATTATCCGGATAAATTTTTCTTATAGAAAATATTATCCGGATAAATTTTTCTTATAGAAAAAATTATCCGGATAAATTTTTCTTATAGAAAATATTATCCGGATGAATTTTTCTTATAGAAAAAATTATCCGGATAAATTTTTCTTATAAGGTTTTCTTATAGAAAACTTTATCCGGATAAGGTTTTCTTATAGAAAACTTTATCCGGATAAGGTTTTCTTATAGAAAACTTTATCCGGATAAGGTTTTCTTATAGAAAACTTTATCCGGATAAGGTTTTCTTATAGAAAACTTTATCCGGATAAGGTTTTCTTATAGAAAACTTTATCCGGATAAGGTTTTCTTATAGAAAACTTTATCCGGATAAGGTTTTCTTATAGAAAACTTTATCCGGATAAGGTTTTCTTATAAAAAACTTTATCCGTATAAGGTTTTCTTATAGAAAACTTTATCCGGATAATGTTTTCTCACAGAAAACTTTATCCGGATAAGGTTTTCTTATAGAAAAATTTATCCGGAAAAGTTTTTCTTATAGAAAACTTTATCCGGAAAAGGTTTTATTATAAAAAACTTTATACGGATAAGATTTTCTTATAGAAAACTTTATCCGGATAAGGGTTTCATATAGAAAACTTAATTCGGATAAGAATTTCTTATAGAAAACTTTATCCGTTTAAGGTTTTCTAATAGAAAACTTTATTCGAATAAGGTTTTCGTATAGAAAGCACTATCCAAAATTTCAAAAATATTCTAAAACACTATGAAATCTAAACATAATCGAAATTCAAGGTCAGTTAGTAGCCGTCAAATACGTCTTCTGATTTAAATTTATGTTATAATTTGGAAAACTTTTGCAAAAAAACACGCAAATCTTTAAATATAATTCTTTTAAAAATAATAGGAAAATTATAAAAAAAGAAATAAAACAAAAAAAATTAATAGTTTGAAGTTAAATAAAAACCAATTAAAAAAAAACTTTTTGAAAAAATTAGGAAAATCTCATGTTTATTTTCACGCATAAATTATACAATTTTCTATTCAATTATTTTTTTAGGTTCTAAAGTTTTGGTTTTGGAATTACGAAATTCTAAATTTATATTATTAAATAATATGGGAAATATTAGAGGAGAATTAGATGTTGAGAAAATTTGAAATAAATAAACAAAAAGAAAAAAAATCATATTGAAAATAAACAAATCGGAAAAATAATTACCAGAACTCGTAGACATGAGTCATGTCTGTAAATAGTTCGATAAAGAAAATGTTTATAAACATTATAAAGAGTAAATTGGAATCATATCAACTCAAATTATGAGAAAAAAATTATCCGGATAAATTTTTCTTATAGAAAATATTATCCGGATAAATTTTTCTTATAGAAAAAATTATCCGGATAAATTTTTCTTATAGAAAAAATTATCCGGTTAAATTTTTCTTATAGAAAAAATTATACGGATAAATTTTTGTTATAGAAAAAATTATCCGGATAAATTTTTCTTATAGAAAAAATTATCCGGATAAATTTTTCTTATAGAAAAAATTATCCGGATAAATTTTTCTTATAGAAAATATTATCCGGATAAATTTTTCTTATAGAAAAAATTATCCGGATAAATTTTTCTTATAGATAAAATTATCCGGATAAATTTTTCTTATAGAAAAAATTATCCGGATAAATTTTTCTTAAAGAAAAAATTATCCGGATAAATTTTTCTTATAGAACATATTATCCGGATAAATTTTTCTTATAGAAAAAGTTATTCGGATAAATTTTTCTTATAAAAAAAATTATCCGGATAAATTTTTCTTAAAGAAAAAATTATCCGGATAAATTTTTCTTATAGAAAATATTATCCGGATAAATTTTTCTTATAGAAAAAATTATCCGGATAAATTTTTCTTATAGATAAAATTATCCGGATAAATTTTTCTTATAGAAAAAATTATTTCTTAAAGAAAAAATTATCCGGATAAATTTTTCTTATAGAAAATATTATCCGGATAAATTTTTCTTATAGAAAAAATTATCCGGATAAATTTTTCTTATAGAAAATATTATCCGGATGAATTTTTCTTATAGAAAAAATTATCCGGATAAATTTTTCTTATAGAAAAAATTATCCGGATAAATTTTTCTTATAGAAAAAATTATCCGGATAAATTTTTCTTATAGAAAAAATTATCCGGATAAATTTTTCTTAAAGAAAAAATTATCCGGATAAATTTTTCTTAAAGAAAAAATTATCCGGATAAATTTTTCTTATAGAAAAAATTATCCGGATAAATTTTTCTTATAGAAAAAATTATCCGGATAAATTTTTCTTATAGAAAAAATTATCCGGATAAATTTATCTTATAGAAAATATTATCCAGATAAATTTTTCTTGTAGAAAAAATTATCCGGATAAATGTTTCTGATAGAAAAAAATATTCGTATAAACTTTTCATATCAAAACGATTATACGGATTAAGTTTTCTTCTAGAAAAATTTTCTTATAAACAAATTTATCCCCATCAAAAGTCTTTAATCTTAAATGCTTACAAAAAAATACTTTATTATTAAAATATTTCATTTAAGAAACCATTTATCATAAATTCTTGTGTAACTTACTACCGCAGTTTAATGGCAACTACCAATTTGCCTGCCTTTTAGCTTTTATAGATTTTTTTTAGAGTTTTTTACGTATTTAAAAAAAAAACTAAAGTAGCTTTTTATGTTTTTGTTGCAAATTTAAGATGGGCCACATGCAGTTTTTATTTTATGAGGGTACAAAACAATTTAATATGATTGTTTTTTTTTGTTCAGATTTAAAGCAAAAAAAAATTATGAAGATTTTACTTTCACTCTTTTTTCGAAAATGTTGAAAAAGCAGAAAACCCGCAACCTTTTTTCGAGACACATTCAATGATTATGATGGGCCCAGTGTTTATTGCCATTGCTCTTATGTTTTTTTTTTTTTGTTAAATTTTTCACTTAATGTCTGCAAGTTATAGATAAAAGTTTTTTTTGAACAACATTTTTAATAAAGATGAAATATTATGGCATAATAACAGAAATTTAATATTAAATAAGACAGAAAAAGTATAAAAAAAGATTTAATACTGATTAAAAAAAAAGCATGAATAAATTTTGGAGTATTTCACGATATAAAGAGGAGTTCATGTTCAGCAATTAATGGAAATGAGGTGCTTATAAGTGGACTTTTAGAGACAGATGGACAGACAGATTTATTTTGAAAGGCATTTATGTTCATAAGGTCAAGATTAACAAATTACGGCTATGGATTAACTTTTCTATTAGAAAACCTTATACAAATTAAGTTTTTTATAAGAAAACCTTAAAGTTTTCTTAAAGAAAACCTTAAAGTTTTCTATAAGAAAACCTTATCCGGATAAAGTTTTCTATAAGAAAACCTTATCCGGATAAAGTTTTCTATAAGAAAGCCTTATCCGGATAAAGTTTTCTATAAGAAAACCTTATCCGGATAAAGTTTTCTATAAGAACCCCTTATCCGGATAAAGTTTTCTATAAGAAAACCTTATCCAATGGAAAGTTTTCTATAAGAAAACCTTATCCAATGGAAAGTTTTCTATAAGAAAACCTTATCCGGATAATGTTTTCTATAAGAAAATCTTATCCAGATAAAGTTTTCTATAAGAAAACCTTATCCAATGGAAAGTTTTCTATAAGAAAACCTTATCCAATGGAAAGTTTTCTATAAGAAAACCTTATCCGGATAATGTTTTCTATAAGAAAATCTTATCCAGATAAAGTTTTCTATAAGAAAACCTTATCCGGATAAAGTTTTCTATAAGAAAACCTTATCCGGATAAAGTTTTCTATAAGAAAACCTTATCCGGATAAACTTTTCTATAAGAAAACCTTATCCGGATAAAGTTTTCTATAAGAAAACCTTATCCGGATAAAGTTTTCTATAAGAAAACCTTATCCGGATAAAGTTTTCTATAAGAAAACCTTATCCGGATAAAGTTTTCTATAAGAAAACCTTATCCGGATAAAGTTTTCTATAAGAAAACCTTATCCGGATAAAGTTTTCTATAAGAAAACCTTATCCGGATAAAGTTTTCTATAAGAAAACCTTATCCGGATAAAGTTTTCTATAAGAAAACCTTATCCGGATAAAGTTTTCTATAAGAAAACCTTATCCGGATAAAGTTTTCTATAAGAAAACCTTATCCGGATAAAGTTTTCTATAAGAAAACCTTATCCGGATAAAGTTTTCTATAAGAAAACCTTATCCGGATAAAGTTTTCTATAAGAAAACCTTATCCGGATAAACTTTTCTATAAGAAAACCTTATCCAGATAAAGTTTTCTATAAGAAAACCTTATCCGGATAAAGTTTTCTATAAGAAAACCTTATCCGGATAAACTTTTTTATAAAAAAACCTTATCCGGATAAACTTTTCTATAAGAAAACCTTATCCGGATAAACTTTTCTATAAGAAAACCTTATCCGGATAAACTTTTCTATAAGAAAACCTTATCCGAATAAACTTTTCTATAAGAAAACTTCATACGGATAAACTTTTCTATAAGAAAACTTTAACCGGCTAAACTTTTCTATAAGAAAACTTTATCCGGCTAAACTTTTCTATAAGAAAACTTTATCCGGATAAACTTTTCTATAAGAAAACTTTATCCGGCTAAACTTTTCTATAAGAAAACTTTATCCGGCTAAACTTTTCTATAAGAAAACTTTATCCAGCTAAACTTTTCTAAAAGAAAACTTTATCCGGCTAAACTTTTCTATAAGAAAACTTTATCCGACTAAACTTTTCTATAAGAAAACTTTATCCGGCTAAACTTTTCTATAAGAAAACTTTATCCGGCTAAACTTTTCTATAAGAAAACTTTATCCGGCTAAACTTTTCTATAAGAAAACTTTATCCAGCTAAACTTTTCTAAAAGAAAACTTTATCCAGCTAAACTTTATCCGACTAAACTTTTCTATAAGAAAACTTTATCCGACTAAACTTTGCTATAAGAAAACTTTATTCGACTAAACTTTTCTATAAGAAAACTTTATCCGGCTAACTTTTCTATAAGAAAACTTTATCCGGATAAACTTTTCTATAAGAAAACTTTATCCGGCTAAACTTTATCCGACTAAACTTTTCTATAAGAAAACTTTATCCGGCTAAACTTTTCTATAAGAAAACTTTATCCTGCTAAACTTTTCTATAAGAAAACTTTATCCTGCTAAACTTTTCTATAAGAAAACTTTATCCTGCTAAACTTTTCTATAAGAAAACTTTATCTGGCTAAACTTTTCTATAAGAAAACTTTATCCGGCTAAACTTTTCTATAAGAAAACTTTATCCAGCTAAACTTTTCTTTAAGAAAACTTTATCTTGATAAGCTTTTAAGCCTAATAAACTTAACTGACTATAAAGAACCCATAAAAATCATTCAAGAATCTTTGAAATAAAACTTTCAAAAAAATTTTTGAATTATTTTAATTAATTCAAAAATATAAATATTCGTTTTAGCATAAAATAGAACAACTAAATTATCTGTAACAAATTTAAACAAAAGATTTTTATGGTTTAAATAAAAAAATATCGAAAATAGGTTTTTAAATAATTTCATAAATTCTTTATAAAAAAAGTTTAATTAAATACAAAAACCGTTAAATTGTTTATGAGACAGACAGACAGATGCAGATAAGTTGGTTTTAACGTGACATTTCTTTTCAAAAAATTAATAATAAATTTGAAGTGAAAAAAAAAGATTTGGAAAATTAAGTTCAAATTAGAGACAATATAAACTGATTTTTATAATTAATTTCTCAAAAAAAAATTCGCACAAAGAAAACAAAATTCCCAGATACTTTTTAGTTTGTAGTCAATAGATTTGAACACAAAAAAAAACAACAACTTTTAATACGTGATGATAACAAAAGATTACAATAACAAAAAATAATAATACTATAACAATTTAATTATTGCTGAAGCAAAAATTTTAACAAAAAAAAAAAAAAGTTTTATACCGATAAACAATAAAACAAAAAAAGTTCAAAAACACATAACCTATAATTATGGAGAAATAGACAGAGGCAGAGGCTGAAAGACCTATAGACCAGACAAAGAAATTGATAGTGAAAACTAAAATCGTAAAATATTGAGTAAATAAAAGTGAAACAGAAAAATTTAATTGCTTTCAAATCGAATCCAAATGGTTTAAGGGCAAACAAATTTGGGCTAAATGATTTGTATAAAATGAAGTTAAAAAATTTTAGTCAATTTTAATAATTTTAGTTAATTTTGAAAATTGTTTAGTCAGTATGAAAAATTTTAGTAAATTTAACTAAAAAGTCAAATTAATAAATTTCTGTCAATTTAACTAATTTAAGCCAATTAAAAAAATTTACTAATTTTAGTCATTTTAACTACAATTATTCAATTTTACTAACTTCATCAATTTACCTATTTCCCTCAAATTCAAACTCAATTCACTCTTTTTTTCGTAATAATTAAAACGTTACCCAACTTATGAACATTGACCCCTCTTAGTCACCTCTAGACTCACCAATAAAACACTTAAACATGAAATCCAACAAAAAAAAAACAAATCCCTGACCCTCTCTCTCTATCCAAAGCCTCTTAATCAATAAAACATCACCCGAATATTTGTGGTCGTTTATAATTATTAGATTTGAACTGTTTGCGGCAGAAAAAAAGTGTTTGAAAACATGCAAACGAATATCGAATTGTCTTTTTTTTTTTTTGTTAGACCAAATGACAGCCAAGACATTCGGACAAATGGATCGAGTTTGAACAACAGCTGCTGTTGTACTGTTGCAGTTGTTATTGTAGGCAACAAATTTAAAGTTTGTCTATAAATTTGCTGTTAAATTACCGGGAGTTAGTCATTCATATCATGTCTCTTGGACTCTCTCTTTGGGTCGTAATACAAGTTGTAACTGACTGATTAATCTATACAAGAAACATTGTTTTTGTTGGGCATTATAATTTAGATTTGTTGCATTGTTGGACGAATGAAAATGTTCACACTATTTCAGGAGATCCAAAAATAACCAACTAAACAAATTTTTACGAGATTTTTACGTAAAATAACGAATTCGTGTTTTGAATCGATACTAGTTCAGTTTGAGATGAGTTGCGATTAATTTCAGATCAGTTCTAGTTTAGTTCTAGTTCAGTTCTAGTTCAGTTCTTGGTACAGTTCTAGGTTCAGTTCTAGGTTAAGTTCTAGGTTCATTTTTAGGTTCAGTTCTAGTTCAGTTCTAGTTCAGTTCTAGTTCAGTTCTAGTTCAGTTCTAGTTCAGTTCTAGTTCAGTTCTAGTTCAGTTCTAGTTCAGTTCTAGTTCAGTTCTAGTTCAGTTCTAGTTCAGTTCTAGTTCAGTTCTAGTTCAGTTCTAGTTCAGTTCTAGTTCAGTTCTAGTTCAGTTCTAGTTCAGTTCTAGTTCAGTTCTAGTTCAGTTCTAGTTCAGTTCTAGTTCAGTTCTAGTTCAGTTCTAGTTCAGTTCTAGTTCAGTTCTAGTTCAGTTCTAGTTCAGTTCTAGTTCAGTTCTAGTTCAGTTCTAGTTCAGTTCTAGTTCAGTTCTAGTTCAGTTCTAGTTCAGTTCTAGTTCAGTTCTAGTTCAGTTCTAGTTCAGTTCTAGTTCAGTTCTAGTTCAGTTCTAGTTCAGTTCTAGTTCAGTTCTAGTTCAGTTCTAGTTCAGTTCTAGTTCAGTTCTAGTTCAGTTCTAGTTCAGTTCTAGTTCAGTTCTAGTTCAGTTCTAGTTCAGTTCTAGTTCAGTTCTAGTTCAGTTCTAGTTCAGTTCTAGTTCAGTTCTAGTTCAGTTCTAGTTCAGTTCTAGTTCAGTTCTAGTTCAGTTCTAGTTCAGTTCTAGTTCAGTTCTAGTTCAGTTCTAGTTCAGTTCTAGTTCAGTTCTAGTTCAGTTCTAGTTCAGTTCTAGTTCAGTTCTAGTTCAGTTCTAGTTCAGTTCTAGTTCAGTTCTAGTTCAGTTCTAGTTCAGTTCTAGTTCAGTTCTAGTTCAGTTCTAGTTCAGTTCTAGTTCAGTTCTAGTTCAGTTCTAGTTCAGTTCTAGTTCAGTTCTAGTTCAGTTCTAGTTCAGTTCTAGTTCAGTTCTAGTTCAGTTCTAGTTCAGTTCTAGTTCAGTTCTAGTTCAGTTCTAGTTCAGTTCTAGTTCAGTTCTAGTTCAGTTCTAGTTCAGTTCTAGTTCAGTTCTAGTTCAGTTCTAGTTCAGTTCTAGTTCAGTTCTAGTTCAGTTCTAGTTCAGTTCTAGTTCAGTTCTAGTTCAGTTCTAGTTCAGTTCTAGTTCAGTTCTAGTTCAGTTCTAGTTCAGTTCTAGTTCAGTTCTAGTTCAGTTCTAGTTCAGTTCTAAGTTCAGTTCAGTTCTGGGTTCAGTTTTAGGTTCAGTTCTAGGTTCAGTTCTTGGTTCAGTTCTAGGTTCAGTTCTAGGTTCAGTTCTAGGTTCAGTTTTAGGTTCAGTTCTAGGTTCAGTTCTAGGTTAAGTTCAAGATTCAGTTCTTGGTTCAGTTCTAGGTTCAGTTCTAGGTTCAGTTCTAGGTTCAGTTCTAGGTTCAGTTCTAGGTTCAGTTCTAGGTTCAGTTCTAGGTTCAGTTCTAGTTCTAGTTCAGTTCTAGGTTCAGTTCTAGGTTCAGTTCTAGGTTCAGTTCTCGTTCAGTTCTAGGTTCAGTTTTAGGTTCAGTTTTAATCTCAGTTCTAGTTCAGTTCTAGGTTCAGTTTAAGATTCAGTTTTAGATTCAGTTCTAGTTTCAGTCCTAGTTTAAGTTCTAGGTTCAGTTTTAGGTTCAGTTCTAGGTTCAGTTCTTGGTTTAGTTCTAGTTCAATTCTAGATTCAGTTCTAGGTTCAGTTCTAGGTTCAGTTCCAGGTTCAGTTTTAGATTCAGTTATAGTTCTATGTTCAGTTCAAGGTTCAATTCTGGAATCACTTCTAGGTTCAGTTCTAGGTTCAGTTCTCGTTCAGTTCTAGGTTCAGTTTTAGGTTCAGTTCTAATCTCAGTTCTAGTTCAGTTCTAGGTTCAGTTTAAGATTCAGTTTTAGATTCAGTTCTAGTTTCAGTCCTAGTTTAAGTTCTAGGTTCAGTTTTAGGTTCAGTTCTAGGTTCAGTTCTTGGTTTAGTTCTAGTTCAATTCTAGATTCAGTTCTAGGTTCAGTTCTAGGTTCAGTTCCAGGTTCAGTTTTAGATTCAGTTATAGTTCTATGTTCAGTTCAAGGTTCAATTCTGGAATCACTTCTAGGTTCAGTTCTAGGTTTAGTTTTAGGTTTAGTTCTAGGTTCAGTTCTAGGTTCGGTTCTAGGTTCGGTTCGAGGTTCAGTTCTAGGTTCAGTTCTAGGTTCAGTTCTAGCTTCAGTTCTAGCTTTAGTTCTAGCTTCAGTTCTAACTTCAGTTCTAGGTTTAGTTCTAGATTCAGTTCTAAGTTGAGTTCTAGATTCAGTTTTGGGATCATTTCCATGTTTATTCTATGTTTAATTCTAATTTCGGTCCTAGGTTTAATTCTTCTAGGTTCAATTCTAGATGCAGTTCTAGGTTTAGTTCTAGTTTCAGTTCTTGATTGAGTTCTACTCTCACTTCTAGGTTTAGTTTTAGTTCCAGGTTCAATTCTAGATTCAGTTTTAGATTGAACTGAACCTATAACTGTTCAGTTTCGGTTCAAGATAAAGTTCTAAGTACAGTTCTAGGTTTAGTTCAAGTTTCATTTCTAGTTCCAGTTTCAGTTTTACTTTTCCCATGGGATTAATTTCGTTATACGACAAAATTGTTTCATGGGTTATTTGATGTGATGAACACGCTCAGACCCCAGTCGCCCCATAACAACAGCAACATTGTGTTCAAGACTCCTTTGTAATGTAAACTCCTCAGTAATGTATGATTAATTGTTAATAAAGTTCCAGTTTGGAGGAGTTATTGGGGGTGTCTGGGAGCCTGTTGAGTGTGTGTGTCTGTTCAGGTCTATTTTTTCGGTGTTTTTCCAGGCCTTTAGCAGCACTGTCAAAGTGTCTTTCAGGTATTATTTTTGTGTGCGAGTATTTTCATTTGTTCAGATTCCTAATGCTTGTTTGTTTATTTAATTGTTATTGCCATTGGTTTCCCGAGACGTCAGTTAGACTAATCAAGTTTTGTTGTTGTTGTTGTTGCTGCTGCTGTTGCATTAAATGGGTGTTGAGAAAATCTCCAACAAACAAAAAAGCGCTAAGCGTTAAATGTATGATCATTTTTAAGTTACGTTCGTAGCGAAGTGCTTTTGATTTTCTTCGGTGGTGGTGATCGTCGTTGTCGTCGTCTTCGTCATAGTTGTAGTAGATTCCAGGTTAATAGTTATTGTTGGGATCTCGTCTGCTGTGTCGCATTAAGCGTTGAACATTCAATGCGTAAAGATCTTGGTAACGCGCTTGAAAAAATAAACGAGTTGGAGTGAATTTTATAGAAAAGTGATCAGTGATCTTGTTTTAAGTGATAAAAGATAGTGTTTGTAAAACGTAAAAATTACAAGTGAAACGTAATTTGTTGTGTTAACAAATTAATTAATTTAAATAATTGTTCTAGAGTATGAAAGAATTTGAAAATAATTTATGATCAAGAAAAATTTTTGAGATGATAAAAAGTGACAAATATGAAATAATGGAATAAAGATAGTAATGAATTGAAATAAAAGAAAATCAAACAAAATATGAAATAAAGCAAATACAAATTTGAAAAACTAAATAAAATTTTTTTTTTTAATTGAAAATAAAATGCAAATTTTTGTGTATTTGAAAAATTTTAGTCAATTGACAAAATTCCTAAAAAAATCGATAATTCTTTGATATAAAATTATAAACATTTGACAAATTTTAGTCAATTTGACAAATCTTAGTAAATATAACTATGCCTTGACAATTCGACCTTACTTAAGAGAATTTGAAAATGTTTTGTGAATTTGAAAAAATTTTTGAATGTAGAAAAATGTTTGTTAATTTGTGAAATTTAAATAATTTTACAGATTTTAGTTAAATTGAGATATGTTAGGCCTTTTGGCTTTTATAGGAAAGTTGGACTATTCTTAAAGATTTTAATATTTCTCTTCTTTTGATCATTTACTGTCCATTGTACCGTTTTCACTATTTTTGGTTCAATTCATCACAAATAGCTTATTTATCAAATTTTAGTCATTTGGCGACTCGAAAAATTTTAGTAAATTTGAAAAATTTTAATAAATTTAAAAAATTTTAGTAAATTTGTAAAATTTTAGTAAATTTATAAAATTTTAGTAAATTTATAAAATTTTAGTAAATTTATAAAATTTTAGTAAATTTATAAAATTTTAGTAAATTTGAAAAATTTTTGTAAATTAGAAAAATTTTAGTAAATTTAAAAAATTTTAGTAAATTTGAAAAATTTTAGTAAATTTAAAAAATTTTAGTAAATTTGAAAAATTTAAGTAAATTTATAAAATTTTAATAAATTTATAAAATTTTAGTAAATTTATAAAATTTTAGTAAATTTATAAAATTTTAGTAAATTTGAAAAATTTTAGTAAATTTGAAAAATTTTAGTAAATTTGAAAAATTTTAGTAAATTTATAAAATTTTAGTAAATTTTAAAAAATTTAGTATATGTGAAAAATTTTAGTAAATTTTAAAAATTTTAGTAAATTTTAGTAAGTTTGAAAAATTTAGTAAATTTTAACAATTTTAGTTAATTTGAAAAATTTTAGTAAATTTGAAAAATAGTCAATTTGACAAATTTCTGTAAATTTGAAAAAATTTAGTAAATTTGAAAAATTTTAGTCAATTTGAAAAATTTCAGTAAATTTGAAAAATTTTGGTATATATTAAAAATTTTAGTAAATTTAAAAAATTTTAGTAAATTTGCAAAATTTTGGTAAATTTGAAAAATTTTAGTATATTTGACTATTTTTGGAATATTCTTATTTTTCTATTAACTGGACGGAATTTTTGTAAATTTGAAAAATTTTAGTCCATTTAAAAAAATTTTGTAATTCTACAAATTTTGTCAAATTTGACGAATTAAAAAAATGTTTGACAAATTTTCGTCATTCTACAAATTTTTGTTAATTTAACAAATTTTTGTCATTTTGACTATTTCTCGGAAATTTTACTATTTCCATAGATTTTAATATTTTTCTCTATTTGACTATTTCCAGTAAAATTTAACTTTTTGTGGCCCGATTTGAGACTTTAAATTTAAAAAAATGTTTAATACAAAACCTTTTCTTGTGATCATTTACCTCACAAGAAATTCTCTTAAACAAAAGAATTCAATATTACTTTTTTTTTGAAAGATTTAAAAATGATATCAAGTCTCTATGTGGGTGGTTTCGTTTAGGTAAATCTTTCCTTTTGTTACTTTGAAGTCTAGTTTATGAATCATTCAGAAATTCCTTAAAACAAGATAAAAAACTCATGTTTATGATCGTATAGGCTCTCAATTTCTTAAAATTTTAAAAGATCTTGACCCATAAATTGTTTAATAATAGCTTATGAATTCATTATTAATAATCCTTAAAAATATTTCATCCAATTTCTTTCTTTGCCAAAATATAATGAAAGACTTTTGTCTTGATTTTGAAATCACTTAAATCATTAAAGATCATTAAAATCTTTTCAAAAAAAAAAAAAAGAAGTGCAAAAATATTTTGTTAATGATCTGCTTTAAAATTGATTGCATAAATAAATAAGTTTTTAATTTTAATTTATTTCACTTTGATTTTTTATACCCACCATCAAAAAGAATGGGGGGTATATTGAGATTGTCATTCCGTTTGTAATTTCCTTAATATTGGCTCAAAAATCAAAAACGATATATATTCTGAATCCTTATAAAATTCTAAGACGATTGAGCGATGTCCGTCTGTCTGTCCGTCTGTCTGTCCGTCTGTCTGTCTGTCTGTCTGTTGAAATCACGATAACGCCTAAACGAAAGGAGCTAGCTCACTGAAACTTAGCAAAAACATTCCTCATTTATGAGAAAATTTTGGTATTGAAATTGGGCAAAATCGGTTAACATTTGACCATAGCTCCCGTATAACGTCGTCTGGGCTAGTCGCTTATTTGCTAATAACTGACAAATTATAATAGCTATGATGACAAAATTTGGTATCTAGAAGTTTTCCATAAGCACTAGGCAGCATGTAAAATTTCATCGAAATCGCTTCACATTTAACCATAGCTCCCATATAAAAAACATACGGAAACAGCCTAAATTCCACCTGAAATTCACTTAAATGCCAATAAATGATAAACTGTAGTAGCTTTGACCACCAAATTTAGCACAAATAAGTCTTATGTGAATACCAGCCAGTGTGCAAAATTTTGTCACAATCGGTCACCATTTGACCTAGCTCCCGTATAAAAAACTTACGGAAACACAAAAATACAAAAAGAAAAGGGGGTTTATGTCCGTCTGTCCGTTAGATAAAAGCGCGATAGCGCCTTAACTGAAAGGGCTATAGCAACAAAATTTTACAAAAGCAAGTCTTATGTGAATGCCAGCCAGTGTGCAAAATTTTGTTACAATCGGTCACCATTTGACCATAGCTCCCATATAGAAAACTTACAGAAACACAAAAATACAAAAAGAAAAGGAGATTTATGTCCGTCTGTCCGTCAGATAAAATCGCGATAGCGCCTTAACTATAAAAGCTAGAGAGACAAAATTTTACAAAAGTATTTCTGATATGTAACAAAAGTTGTATACTGAAAATGGGCAAAATCGGTTCCCCGCTCGGGAAACACATGAATGCTGATAAATTGAATACAATTGTAATAGCTATGACGACTAAATTTAGTATAGAGAAGTTTTATACAACTATTGGTCAGTATATCAAATTTTATAGGAATCGGTCCATATTTGACTATAACTCTCATATAAAATACACTCCCGGAAACCAAAAAATATTTAGCAAGGACCAGTTAAAAGCTATTAAATTAGAAACTGTGATAGCTATTGCCACTAAATTTTGCAAAAATAAGCTTTACATAAATACCAACCAGTGTGTAAAATTTTGTTACAATCGGTCAACATTTGGCTATAATTCTTATATATATATTACATCCCCTTTTTATATCTACAATTAAAAAGATTCGGAGGTACAAGCAGCATATTAAGATTTGTATATGGTAGATGCATTAGGACCTCCTTACAAAATATATGGACCAGTCGTATTACTATCAACTTCTTTATCCTAACTAAATGTTAAGCTAAAGGAAAAGTATTTAACAACTTATTAATGTAAAACCATACCCGGTTGTGATAACGAATTTTGTTCAAAGTAAATAAATACTAGGGAAACCACTTACATACTTTTGATGCATTAAACACATAGACAACAGCAGGCTACGGGCTACAACCTGTCAAAATTAGAATACATGGATTCAAATAGAAATAAATTTTTTAGAGTCGACACGGCTACACGACTACCGATCACCGTTGTAGCTGTAGCCAAAATTAAACTATTTTCTATTTTTGTTGGCGACAATAAAAGATTTAGTGCTGTCAACACCATATAATATTGAAATAAATGAGCGATTTAAACCACTTGAATTTATTTACCACAAATATAATGGCGAGAATTTATGTAAACAATTTACATACTTATCAAATATTTATATATTTAATGTATATAATAATATCTAATAAAATATTATGTAAAAATTTATATTTATATAACTCTAACTCAATAGAAGTAAAATTTTAAAATTTAAAAATTTTTAACTGCACTCAGGAAATTATTACAGTAACTGATTGTATGTTGTTTAAGAAATTTTCGGTTATGTTGTTTTCAAATGAATATTCATTTGAATTTACATGAAAATTGATTTTTAACATATTTATACATTTGTTTAAAAAACAACCTACAAAAAAATACTGAAAATCCGTAACATTTGAAAATATCAGTTGTTCAGTTTTTATATATTTTTTCAATTATTGTAACAAATATAATTCGTATTTGTTTAATTATTGTTTTTCCTTAAGTATCTTAGGTTTGCTTACTGAAGAAACTTTTTATAATACTGGCCGCCTATCACGGGGTATGGCCTAAGCAAACAACAAACTTTGTTTTGCCTGTTTGGTTTTTTTGATGCCTTAAAGGATATAACCTTTTTATGGTTTCGTCTTTTATATTACGTTAATTACAAAAACAAATGAAAATTGTCCGTTGTATGGAAATTTTACGTAGTTTTTTACCATTTAATTTGTTAAAAATAAATGAAAATTTCCGTTTTTTATACTAAAAATGTAGTTTAAATTTTTGTCAGTAATTTTTTTGAAAACAACTGAATATTTCTTTTTTAAAACTGAACATGTAGTTTAAATATTTGTCAGTTAAATTTAAATGAAATATTTATTGAATTTGAATGAAAAATCAGTTGACCGGTTTTTAAATGAATATTCATTCATTTCAAATTACATTTTAAGTTAATTTTACTTACATAATATTCTGAGTGTGTCTAACTCACACGCTACGAGTGCTAGAGCTACGTAGTTCATGTTATATAAAAGCCCAGTATGTCCTTTATAAAATTCATTATATAAAAGAGCATACTTATATCTATATTGTTTTAAGATATACGAATTGTTATAAAAAAAGGTCAGTTGCAGAAATAAGTTTATAGTATATTAGCTCCTTATACATTATAAAGAATATTATATAGAATATAAAAGAATATAAAAGATATTTTCAGTAGCTTTTGTTTGATACCAAAAAAGTTAATATCGGATATAAACTTCTAAAGTTAACCGTATTATTCTTGAAATTTAAAAAGCCCATAACTCTTAAACTATTAGAGATCACCCAAAATCTTTCTATAATTTTTTTTTTTTTGATATAGACATACCATCAGGTACAGGAAAACCGTTGATTTCGGAGATTAATTAATAAAATAAATTGATGTCGTTTTTATCAAAATTTAAATTGTTATTTTGTCCATCTTATAAACGCGATATTGGCACCACTCATAAACAGATGTTTCGAAATGTAGCTGCCATCTTAAATATAGCTGCCGTCCCCAAAATAATTAAGTAGCTGACTACGAGGCGACGATTGCAGCCAACGACTTTTGTAGTCTGTGTTCGTGTAGCCTGCTGTTGTCTATGTGTTTAATGCATGAATGTTGAACTATAAAGCTACTGCAACCGAAGTTATTCCAAATATTTTACCAACAATGACAACTAGCGTAACAACTTTTTTCCCATTTGGTCCACGTTTTGAATTTGCTGCACCCTCGTATATATATGAGATATGTTTCTAAATTTAACACAACTTGATGGTGGGTATATAAGATTCGGCACAGCCGAATATAACGCTCTTACTTGTTTATTTTTTGGCTTAAACCTCATTTCTGTTTTGTTTAAGATTTTTGTAATATTTTTTTTTTTTCAATAATTTTTTTGGGGTTCATTTTCAAAACTACTCATGCCCCAATAAATTAAACCATAAAAACCGCAAGAAAAGATCAATAAAAATCATTACGTGCTTTTGAGTGGTATACAAATAAAACTGAGGGACGGACGGGGGGACAGACAGACACAGCGACCGACAATGAAATGGCGGTAATGTTTCATTAAAAAGAATTAAAGCAAAACATTAAAGTTCATTGTTTACAATTTCATGCCATGACGGACAAAATTTTGAGTTAAAAAGAATATATTTCGAAAATTAAAAAAAAAGAATAAGGGAGCTTTATTCTGTTAGGGGCCAAATAAGCTTTTAGGGTTCCTCTTATTAAAAGAACATTTTTGGATTGAAAAGTTTAATTAAAATAGCAAAATATTTTACAAATAGTCAAATTGACCAGAAATAGTCAAAATGACCAGAAAAAGTCAAATTGAATAGAAATTATCAAATTGACTACAAATAGTCAAATGACTTCTAGTCAAATTGACTTTAAATAGTAAAAACTACTAAAAATAGTCAAATTGAGTTTAAATAGTAAAAACGACTAGAAATAGTTAAATTGACTAGAAAAAGTCAAGTTGACTAGAAATAGTCAAATTGATTAAAAATAGTCAAATTGACTAGAAATAGTCAAATTGATTAAAAATAGTCAAATTGACCAGAAATAGTCAAATTGACTAAAAATAGTAAAAATGACTAAAAATAGTCAAATTGACTAGAAAAAAGTCAAATTGACTAGAAATATTCAAATTGACTAGAAATAGTCAAAATAACTAGAAGAAGTCAAAATAATAGGAATTATTCAAATTGACTAGAAATAGTCAAATTGACTAGAAATAATCAAAATGACTAGAAATAGTCAAAAGGCCTAGAAATAGTCAAATTGTCTAGCAGTAGTCAAATTGACTAGAAGTTGTCAAATTGACTAGAAATAGTCAAATTGACTAAAAATAGTCAAAATGATTAAAAATAGTCAAATTGACTGGAAATAGTCAAATTGGCTACAAATAGTCAAATTGACTAGAAGTAGTCAAAATGACTAAAAATAGTCAAAATAACTAGAAATAGTCAAAATGACTAGAAATATTCAATAGAAATAGTCAAAAGACCTTCAAATAGTCAATTGATCGAATTGACAAGAAATAGTCAAATTGACTAAAAATAGTAAATTGACTAGTAATAGTCAAAATGACTAGAAATACTCAAAATGACTAGAAATAGTCAAAAGGCCTAGAAATAGTCAAATTGTCTAGCAGTAGTCAAATTGACTAGAAGTTGTCAAATTGACTAGAAATAGTCAAATTGACTAAAAATAATCAAAATGATTAAAAATAGTCAAATTGACTGGAAATAGTCAAATTGGCTACAAATAGTCAAATTGACTAGAAATAAACAAAATGACTGGAAATAATCAATTGAATAAAAGTCAATCAATTTGACTAGAATGTCATTTTAACTAGAAATAGTCAAATTGACTAAAAATAGTCTGAAACATATAAATTAATAAAATATCTAAAACTAAGTGTCAAATTGAGTCAAAATAATAAATTACCCCCAAAGCAGTCAAATAAACTAACAAAAAAAACGATGTAGGGTCAAGGTATGACTTAATTGAATAGAAAATTTCAGAAAAAAGTCTAAATATAATGAAATAGATTAGGAGTAGTCAACTGAGCAGAAGGTCCAAATAGACTATATATGATTAATTGGACCACAAAAAGTAAAATTTACAACAAAAAGTAAAATTGACTGAAAATAGCCAAATACGAAGGCAGGTGAATAAGTCGGTGTCTTTTTGAATTGTCCGCCTACTCATTGAAGTGACAGCACTAACCCTGACAATATACAACTGTCCATTGACTTCTGTCAAAATTTAAACAAGCTGCGTCATTTAGTTTATTTTTGGCAGCCTTTTATAGGGGACTTCCTAATGGTTTGAGAAAAAATTATTTTTTTTCGGGAAAGAAACATCACTCAAAAGAAGGCTAAGCTTGATAAATATTATGGGGACTTTGCTTCAACCATTTCCATGGTAAAGAAATAAATTCTAATTTCGATGTGGCCTTACAAGCACGTAAGGTGCCAAACTATCTGACGCTCAATTAAGGGATCTACACCCGAAATAATAGAAAAACTTCGCAATATAGTTTCAGTCAATTTGGAATTAAAAATGGGAGAGATTGTGGATATCCTGGGCATTCCTTAAGCCTCAATGGTTTCAATTTTGAATGATCTCATGGGTCGCATTTGCTCACAATCAACAAAAAACCCCTCAGACTTATTGAACTGCCCTCGCATAAAGAAACATAAAATAGAATTATAGTATTGAAAATTATTCACCAATTCATCATTATACGGTTGCCTCGTTTCCTAATTGATCACAAAGAACTCAAAAAAAAAACATGTTAAAAATTTATGGCTGTCACTAAATGTTCAAAGTGTGTGCGATCGTCTGTCCGTCCCAACAACGCGACACTCGTTCGATCGTTCAAGGGTTGACGTTCAAAAGATGAATCATCTAATTTTTTAACATTTTTTTCTCTTTGATGCCATAAAAATGATCTTAATGACTTTTTTTTTTTTGGATGTGTGTCCAAAATTATTTAAGTTCCTAATAGACATGAATTTAATTTTTCTCTAGGGGGCCTTCCAAATAAATAGGCAGGTATAATTTTTGGGGAGATCATGAACAAAATGCCTAAAGATTTATAAGATTTTTTATGGTCAATGCCAATGAAAGATATTGTAAAGATCTTTTCAAGGGTTATACATAAGTATCTGACATATTTAAGTAAATTTGAAGGCTAACAAAATGGAATGAATTAGAAATTTGGAAAATTAAGAAAATTAGGAAACGAGAATTATGATAATGAAAATTTTGATTTTCAATAATTTGACATAAGAGTATTTTGGTAAAAAAAAATGTTAAGGCAAGAAAATTAAATAAGTTTTAAATTACAAAATAAATCAAATTGGCCATGCCAATGAAAGATATTGAAAATCTCTTTTCAAGGGTTATACATAAGAGTTTGACATATTTAAGTTAATTTGAAGGCTAAAAAATGGAATTAATTTACAATTTAGAAAATAAAGCAAATTAGAAAACGAGAATTATGATGATAAAAAATTTTGATTTTCAATTTAAACGATAAATTTGACGAATTTTATGTTGACATTGTTTAATGAAAGATAATAAAAATCACTTTTTAGAATAATTTGACACATTTATGTAAATTTGAAGGTAAACAAATTTAATGAATTTAACTTTAGGCAATAAAGCAAATTAGCAAACGCGAATTATAAGACCAATATTTTGATTTTCATTAAAAAAAAAACGACAAAACAAAAGGCAAATATAGGTTATATTACATAAATTTTGATTTGATAATTAAATTTTACAAAATGTTAATTATTTGAACAAAAAAATGAAAATTAAAAAATTTTTTCAAAAAAGTTTAAAAAATATAATTTTAGGGAAAAATATTCAAAAAAATTCTAAAATTTTTTAATAACTTAAATAAACTTTAAAACAAATCTTAAAAAAAGAAACTGAAAGTATCAATAAAAAACCACAAATGAAACTATGAGGTCTCATTGAAATAGAACTAAAAAACTTCCATAATTCTGATTAAAAAAAAACACTTAAAAAAACCAATCATATCAAAAAATTCCATAAACCCCCAACTAATTAAACCAACAAAATGGCTGCCACTCTACAACACTCTACTGCTACAGCATCACGTCCCTCAAACACTACCTCAGCAAGTCCAAATCCCCAGCTAAAACGTCTAGTATATTCCAAATATCGTGAACTCTTAGGTTCCTATAATGATCAGGCCAATGCCTATATAGATACATTACCCTCGTATATGGTCCACAAAGACCAAGGCTTCAATTTGGACATGAATAAACCGGAATTGCTAACGTCGGTAAATAATAACCGAAGCCTTAACAATGAAATGTAAGTGCGCAAAAATGATTTAAAACCATATTTGTTGCAATAATTGCAAAAATATTTTGTACTTTTTTTTTCGAAAGATAACAAAAACATGTAGAAATTTGTTAAGATAAAAATTAAAGAATTTTATTTATTTTTCCTGATGACTATTAAATATTATGGGGTTTAACGTTGAAACAATTAAGTTATAACATTTTGAAGTGTTTAAATCTTTTAAAATTGTTGTTAAAATTATCTCAACAATTTAAGTTTTATTTGAAATTTCTTTAATAAACAAAAGATAAGAAAACAAAATTTTGCTATAATTTTTTTTATAGCTACAAAGTAAATAAGAGAAATTGTTTGTTATAAAAAAAACAAGTAAAAGTAGTGTAAACATCTTTATAGAAACTCATTAGGAAACAGATCACGCCCGGGAATCTTTTGAAATTTCAAATATTTCAGATTTAATTAAAATCAAAACAATTGAAAAAATATTTTTTTTTCCTTTATTTAATGATATAAACAAGTTTTTGGTGAATATGTTGCTTGTAAACATGCTAGCAACATGTTTATTTAGGAATAATGTTGCCCAACATGTTCACTATGTTTTATACAAACAGAATTTCTAAGTTGTTTTTATGCGTAATTACAAGTATTTTTCGGCAACAATTTTTCGTTCAAAAATTTTTAGGTCAAAAAATTTCTTACAAGAAAATTTTCTATCAAAATTTTTTCTTTTTAGAAAATTTTTCGGTCAAAAATTTTTTTATAGAAAATTTTTAGTCAAACATTTTTTATAAACAAATTTTCGGTAAAAATTTTTTTATAGAAAAATTTTCGGTTAAAATTTTTTTATAGAAAAATTTTCGGTCAAAATTTTTTTATAAAAAAATTTTCGGTAAAAATTTTTTTGTAGAAAAATTTTCGGTAAAAATTTTTTTATAGAAAAATTTTCGGTCAAAATTTTTTTATAGAAAAATTTTCGTTCAAAAATTTTTTATAGAAAAATTTTCGGTCAAAAATTTTTTATAGAAAAATTTTCGGTCAAAATTTTTTTATAGAAAAATTTTCAGTCAAAAATTTTTTATAGAAAATTTTTCGGCAAAAATTTTTTATAGAAAATTTTTCGGTCAAAAATATTTTATAGAAAATTTTTCGGTCAAAAATTTTTTATAGAAAATTTTTCGGTCAAAAATTTTTTATAGAAAATTTTTTAAGAAAAATTTTCAGTCAAAAATTTTTTACAGAAAATTTTTCGGCAAAAATTTTTTATAGAAAATTTTTCGGTCAAAAATATTTTATAGAAAAATTTTCGGTTAAAATTTTTTTATAGAAAAATTTTCGGTCAAAAATTTTTTATAGAAAATTTTTCGGCAAAAATTTTTTATAGAAAATTTTTCGGTCAATAATTTTTTATAGATAATTTTTCGGTCAAAATTTTTTTTAGAAAAATTTTCAGTCAAAAATTTTTTATAGAAAAATTTTCGGTAAAAAATTTTTTAAGAAAAATTTTCGGTCAAAAATTTTTTAAGAAAAATTTTCGGTCAAAAATTTTTTTATAGAAAAATTTTCGGTAAAAAATTTTTTAAGAAAAATTTTCGGTCAAAATTTTTTTATAGAAAAATTTTCGGTCAAAATTTTTTTATAGAAAAATTTTCGGTCTAAATTTTTTAGAGAAAATTTTCGGTCAAAATTTTTTATAAAAAATTTTTCGGTCAAAATTTTTTATAGAAAATTTTTCGGTCAAAAATTTTTATAGAAAATTTTTCGGTCAAAAATTTTTATAGAAAAATTTTCGGTCAAAAAAATTTTTATAGAAAAATTTTCGGTCAAAAATTTTTTATAGAAACATTTTGGGTCAAAAATTTTTTATAGAAAATTTTTCGGTCAAAAATTTTTTATAGAAAATTTTTCGGTCAAAAATTTTTTATAGAAAAATTTTTGGTGAAAAATTTTTTATAGAAAAATTTTCGGTCAAAATTTTTTTATAGAAAAATTTTCGGTCAAAATTTTTTTAAAGAAAAATTTTCGGTCAAAATTTTTTTTGTAGAAAAATTTTCGGTCAAATTTTTTTATAGAAAAATTTTCGGTTAAAATTTTTTTATAGAAAAATTTTCGGTTAAAATTTTTTTATAGAAAAATTTTCGGTTAAAATTTTTTTATAGAAAAATTTTCGGTTAAAATTTTTTATAGAAAAATTTTGATCAAAAATTTTTTATAGAAAAATTTTGGTCAAACATTTTTTATAGGAAATTTTTGTTCAAAATTTTTTATAGAAAAATTTTGGTCAAAATTTTTTTAGAGACATTTTCTCGGTCAAAATTTTTTAAAGAAAACTTTTGGTCAAAATTTTTTATAGAAAATTTTTAGTCAAAATTTTTTATAGAAAATTTTTTGGTAAAAATTTTTTATAGAAAATTTTTTGGTCATAAATTTTTTATAGAAAATTTTTTGGTCAAAAATTTTTAAAAGAAAATTTTTTGGTCAAAAATTTTTTATAGAAAATTTTTTGGTCAAAAACTTTTCAAAGAAAAATTTTAGTTCAAAATTTTTTATAGAAAAATTTTCAGTCAAAAACTTTTCAAAGAAAAATTTTAGTTCAAATTTTTTATAGAAAAAATTTAGGTCAAAATTTTTCAATCAAAAATTTTTATATACATTTTTTCTGTCAAAAATTGTTTTATATGAAATCTCTGGTCATACATTTTTTATAGTAAATTTTTTATAGAAAATTTTTGGTCAAACATTTTTTTTAGGTCAAAAATTTTTCTTTAAATTTTTTATTTAGAAAATTTTTCGTTTAAAATTTTTTTATAGAAAATTTTTGGTTCAAAATTTTTTTTTATAGAAAATTTTTCGGTCAAAAATTTTTAAATCAAAAATTTTTTATACAAAATTTTTTATAGAAAATTGTTTTCAGTCAAAAATTTTTTATAAAATATTTTTGGTAAAAAATTATTTATAGAAAAATTTTCGGTCAAAATTTTTTATAGAAAAATTTTTAGTCAAAAATTTTTTATAGAAAATTCGTCGGTGAAAAAATGTTTTATAGAAAAATTTTCGGTCAAAATTTTTTTTATAGAAAAATTTTAGGTCAAAATTTTTTTTTAGAAAATTTTTCGTTCAAAAATTTTTTATAGAAAATTTTTCGTTCAAAAATTTTTTATAGACAATTTTTGGTCAAAATTTTTTTATAGGAAATTTTTTGGTGAAAAAACTTTTTATAGAAAAATTTTCGGTCAAAAATTTTTATAGAAAATTTTTCGGTTAAAAATTTTTTGGTCAAAAATTTTTTATAGAAAATTTTTCGGTTAAAAATTTTTTGGTCAAAAATTTTTTATAGAAAATTTTTCGGTCAAAAATTTGTTTACAAAATTTTTCGGTCAAAAATTTGTTATACAAAATTTTTCAGTCAAAAATTTTTCGGTCAAAAATTTTTTATAGAAAATTTTTCGTTCAAAAATTTTGTTAAGAAAAACAAGTTTAATTTATTTTTAAAATAAAATTCTCATGCATATATCCTGCTTGTTAACATGCTAGCAACATGTTTACTTGCCCAAATGTTGCCCAAAAAATCCAACCTTTTAATAAAAATTTAGTATTTATATGCTTCCAAACTTGTTTCTTAACAATTTATTGAGTTTATTTCTGAAGAAAAGATAAGCAACATGTTTACAAAGTGTTCATGTTGCACAACTCGAGATAAAGGACTAGGAATTAAGGTTTTACCAACTGAATATTCTCTAAATGACAATAATAAGCAATTTAAATGCCTTCTTACTTCTAGTAAATATGTTGCATTGTCAAAAAAATCAATTAAGATCAGCAACATGTCTACAAAGTAGTTATGTTGCAAGAAAATGAAGGAAGGTTTAAATTAACTGAATCTTCTCTTAATTGAAATTACATTTACCCATTTTAAGGCCACCAATCCTCCAGTAAACATGTTGCATTGAAAATATTGCTTCATAAACAACCTAGCAACATGTTTACAAAGCATTTAAAGTTGTTTATATTGTTCATAATATATGAAAAATACTTAAATAATTACTTCTCTCATGCAAAGTTTATTATTTATTTTAAGAATTTTCCTCTTAAGAAGCCAGAGATGAGGAGTTCAGACCTTGAAGTCAAATTATTCATACGTTAAAAATTTTATTTTAGCAAAAAGTTTACAGCTGTAGAGGAATTGTTTTTATCAACATTATGTCATATAGTATAAAATGTATAAATTCTGTTTTCGCATTTTCATTTAAAAATTGTGTGAATGTTACGAAAAAAAAAAACTTTTTTTCTTCACAATTTCAATTGAATTTAATGACACACCATAAGGCGACCGACCACCAGTCATCATATCATTCATTTGCCATGTTCACTTTACACGCTCCCCTCCTAAACACTTGGCTCATTCTATGTATCAGAAAGAATGTGAACCATTGAAATACGAGTGCCCTTGATCTTGAAAAAAAAAAAAACGTTTCAAGAAAGAAAAAAATCATGAAATAATACGAGAAAAAAAATTAAGTTTTCTTTATTTTAAAAAGAAAAAAAAATAAAAGTGTGGGTTTGTTTTAAAAATTCGTAAATGTGGGATATTTTGCGCCAAAGAACTTTGCTATAGAGCCTGACTAGAATTTAAGCTTAAGTTGGGGTTTGCTTTAGTTTTTTTTTTCTCAGATTATAAGACAGATAGAGGAACACGCCAACATATGGTGAATTTTTTAGCATGACATTATAGAAAATAATGGCAAAGTCTAGCAACAAATAGATGTGAAACTAAAAGTGGTTTAAGGAAATTGCTAAAAATGAAAAAAGAAAGAAAAAAATCTAGACTGTCTTATGTGGAGAATTGTTATAAAAATAGAATTATGGCCAGACTATGATAAATGTATTTACTTATATGGAGATTTTCATGGTTGAGCACAAAATATTGTTTATAAACTACTAACTAGTGACTAGCTATTAACATAAATGTTGAGCAACATTTTATTTTTTTCAATGAACATATTACGAAGCCAATAAACATGTTGCAAATATATTATACTACTTTTTTGATTTAGTTTTTTGTCACATTATCTGTTATAAACATAAAATATTGCTTGTAAACATGTTGCTCAAAAATAAATCCTCCAAAAATATGTTTGAATTTTATTCATAAATTAATTTGTGTGTTTAGTAGTTCATTATAAACATGTTGCACTGAATATGATACTTCTAAACATTCTAGCAACATGTTTTATTGCAATCTGTGTTACTCAACATGAAGCCATAACATTAGTTAGTTTCTTAAAAACTTAAAAATCGGTAAGCAACATATTTTAAAAGTACTTATGTTGCAGAAGCAGAGATAGAAGGAAATAAAATCTAAATAATCCCTAAATTTGAATTATAATTAACCGTTTTATGCCTCCAATTTTCTTGTAAACATGTTGCACTGAATATGATGCCTTTAAATATTCTAGCAACATGTTTTTGTACAATTTACATTACTCAACATGTAATTAAAACTTTAGTAAGTTTCTGAAAAACGTAAAAAACGTTTAGCAACATACTTTAAAAGTAAAAGCAATTAAATAAAATCTTAATAATCTCTAAATTTGAATTATAATTAACCGTTTTTATGCCTCCAATTTTCTTATAAACATGTTGCCTTGAAAATAATTCTCTATAAACTCTCTTGCAACATGTTTACAAACTATTTAAGATGCTTAAATTGTCTATATATTGCAAATACAAATGAACAAAAGTAAAAGAGAAATATACAAACAATACAAACTTTTTATAAACATATTTTTGATGATTTATTTTTGAGCAACATGTATACAAGAAATATTAAATGTTTATAAACAGACTCAAAAATAATATAAACTCTTTTTGAATTTTGTTCATTTGAATTTGCAACATATACGAGTAGACAATTTAAGCTTTTTAAATACTATGTAAACATGTTGCCAGGGAGTTCAAACAGAATTATTTTTAATGCAACATGTTTACAAGACAAATGGCGACATAGAGAGGGTTTATTTTTAAATATACTAGAAACATGTTTATTTTGAATTTGTATTACTCAACCTTAAGCTTTTATACATTCTTTGTTGGGAAAATGTTGCTCATAAAATGACCTAAAAAAATGCTGGCAACATCTTTTTAAATTATTTATGTTGCCCGTAATTTGGTTTAAGGAAAATTTGTCGATTTAAAATAAATGTTCAACATGTTGCTTATCAAAATGCCAGCAACACTTATGTTGATAAAGATTTATCTTTAACCCCTTGACGTATTTCCACGAGTCTGACTCGTGAAACAATTTCTGTGCCTAAAATGATTATCACGAGTCAGACTCGTAGTACAATTTCTGTGTCTAACATGATTATAACGAGTCTGACTCGTTTTGCGACTGTTCTTAAGCATCAAAATTGGTTTGTTTAGTGCAAGTTGTATGCGAAGAGTTGGAAGCGAACTTCGTTACGCTAATTGATACGTCAAGGGGTTAACTGTCCCAATATGTTGCACAAAAGTAGTAATAAAACAAATGTTGGATTTGCTTGCCTTAATGTTGCAGTTAATATTCTTACAAAAACTTGCTAGCAATTTAGTTGCTCAACATTTTTACTTTTGATTCAAAATAAAAAATTTTAAACATTCTTATTTGTTGCCAGAAAAATGCACAAAATAAAATATGAAATTATATCTCAGCAAAATGTTTTAAAGGTATTTATGTTTCCGAACTTTTGCTAATAGCTATGTCCCAAAACAACATAATACTTGCAACATGTTGCTAAGACTTTTACGATAAAATTAATGTTTTTATGATAGTGTTGACAATAAAAATGACACCTAAACATGTTGCTAGTATGTATAATTACAAAGTGTTGCTAAAACGTTGAGGATTATTAACAACATAAACGACACCTAAACATGTTGTTAGTACGATTACAACATGTTGCTAAGACTTTTACGATGAAATTAACGTATTTATGATAGTGTTGACAATATAAATGACACCTAAACATGTTACTAGTACAATTACAAAATGTTGCTGAAACGTTTATGATTATAAACAACATAAGCGACACCTAAACATGTTGCTAGTACAATTACAAAATTTTGCTAAAACGTTGACTATTATTAACAACATAATTCACACCTAAATATGTTGCTAGTACGATTGCAACATGTTTCTAATACTTTTACAATCAAATTGATGTATTTATGATAGTATTGACAATACAAGTGACACCTAAACGTGTTGCTTGTACAATTACAAAATGTTGCTGAAACGTTTATGATTATAAACAACATAAGAGACATCTAAACATGTTGCTAGTACGATTGCAACATGTTGCTAAAACGTTTACGATCAAATTAATATATTATTGATAGTGTTCACAATATAAACGACACCTAAACATGTTGCCAGCACTATTACAAAATGTTACAAAACGTTGACGCTTATTAACAAAATGAACGACACCTAAACATGTTACTAGTACGATTATAACATGTTGCTTAAAACTTAATGATCTAATTAATGTATTTACTATAGTGTTGATAACATAAATGACTCCTAAACATGTTGATAAAAACGACCACAATAGTTAAGTCTATATAAGCAAGAAATAAAATATAAATCCTGTCTAAAAACTTAATTCGAAATGTTTTTCATTTCTTTTTTTGTGCAACATGTTATTAACCTTTTTTCAGCAACATACTTCGTTTTACATGTTTATAACAACTTTCTTAAAATCATTAATGATTTAACACTTATTTAATTGTCTTTAAGACCAATTTGTCTTTCATTTAAGTTAATTTAACAATAAATCGTCAAATATTTTATTTTATTTTGCAAAAATTTTGAAATCATTTTCATTGTTAATTATTTATTATATTAATTTGCATAATCTTGCCTTAGGGCCTTTTTGGAGTATTATTTCGATTTATGTAAATTTTTTCGAAATGCCTTTTTTCTCACTTCTTTCTAAAACTTTTATAGCATAATAAATAATAACAAAAAAATTAAGTTTTTTAATGATTTGAAACAATAAATTATAAAAAAAAAGTATTGAAATGGTTTAAGTGATTGAATCAAGTGAGAATAAGGGAGCTATTTAATGACACCTTTCTTTGAGTGATAGTTTTGAAATATATGCAAATGTATAAATACGTTTAAGTGAAATGAAAGATAATCTGATGTAAATATCGTATTAACTCTCTATAATTTGCACATATGACTTTCAAACATGTTGAGGGCTTTGTAAACATGCCAGCAACATGTTGGCAAGTCATTTGTATTATTTGCACCCAATAAAAAGTTGTATAGAAACTGTTGGTCATACAGTATATTTAAACCATATTTTACAATTTTTTTCTGAACAACTTTTTGTGCCCGATTATCTACTAGTTGAAAGAAATATCCTGCTTGTCAACATGTTGAGAACATCTTGAGTCTAAAAATATCTTCAAAAACTTGTCGCAAACAATTTGAGAAACAATTTTCTTTGCATTTGTCTATTATAAACATGTTGCAGCTTACGAACAGTCTAGCAACATGTTTAACAGTCAGTATGTTAAGCAACTTAAGTGACTAAAATTGCTTAACATGCTGATGATTAAATCGGTATACGTGAATTTTTTTAAGAACGTTTAAAGTTTTCGCCTAAGTTTTTGTGTATAATTAACAGCCATCTACATATTGCTTAAAATACCGCTGGAAACATGTTGCCCAACATGCTTGCAACATGTTGATAAGCTATTTGCAATATTCACCAAATTTGTGTATGTTAAAAGTTCAGATTTCTGGGCAGTTTTAAATAAGCACCATAACAAAGTTTTTGTGTAAAAATTCTGGCTACATGTTTCAGAAACAAATATGTTGAGCAACATGTTTAAATTCAAAAATCAACCACTAAAGTTTAAAAATTGGAAAAACGTTTTAAAAAAATTTAAACAATTTAATAAAAAAACTATTTTTTGCAAATTTTTCAATACTAACCTCATACATTTAAGTTCTAAATAATTTATTAGCGTTTATTTTATTTTCTGCAGAGATTTTGCAAATTTTGTTTATTTTTCCTTCAAAAATTTTCCCCAAATAAATATTTTTATACAAATTTGCTTCAAATCTATGAATCATTTTCACTTTAAATCTTTAAAAAAAGTATGAAAAAATCATAAATCTTTTTGTTTTGAGAATAATGAAATAAAATTAAAAAAAAAACATGGAACTTTCATTAAACTAAAATAAACATGGGTTTTAATGGCCCCATTAAAACAGAAGAAAAACAAAGTTTTTTATTGAAAATTTTCTAAATACTTAATTTTTTTTGCAATTTTTTTTATCTAATGATATCTATGAATCATTTTTGGTTAAATAAACTTAAAGTTTCATAAACAAAGTCTTTAGAGACATTTAGTTATAATTAAAAAAAAAATAATTAGTAAAAAATATAAACAATTTTTAACAAAAAAAAAAAAAAAAAAAATAATTTTTTCACATAAACACTTTCATTTTTTTACTCAAATTTTGCTCTAAGATTTTGTGAAAAGATAAGACTAATTAAAATTTGCCTTAAAAAGCTTAAACACATTTATCATTTTACAAGATTTATTGAAAAATCTTCATAAAAGTATAATTTACTACGAATTACATTCAATTTACCTTAAAAAGACATTTAAAAAATATTTGATTTTGTATAATAAACATGATGGATTGGTGTTATTTCGAATGCTAGCAACATGTTTATAAACATTTTTAAAAAGACTTTCCATAACAATGATTTAAAATTTATTTTACTAATTTAAATAGAATTAATTAATCCTAGTTTTAAGACCAACAAAATGTCTTATAAACTTGTTGCTAGAATGTTTACAAAAGCTTTGGTTCAATATTTTTTAAAATGGAAAAGATACGAGACTACATACTAATTTTAACATGTTTTTTTAAATACATTAGCAACATGCTGCTGTAATGTTATAAAGATAGCCAGCAACATGTTGCTGAGATATTTACAAGGAAATATTTTAAGATTCATTTACTACTTTTTTAATAGATATTTTAATTTGTTTACATGTTTAGCAGGATTCTTTAGTGCAACATGTTTATAAAAGGCCAAAAAATATAAACAAAATCATATTACAACAAATAAAAACGATCATAAATACCTTATCAACATGTTGCTGTTATGTTGCAAACAGACTTACTCTACAAATTAACAATATTTAGTAGAATAGATATAAAAAAATCATCTTATAGTTACTGAAAACGATCATAAATACCTTAGCAACATGTTGCTGTTATGTTGCAAACAGACTCACTCAACAAATGGACAATATTTAGTAAAAAAAACATCTTACAGCAACTGAAAACGATCATTATTACCTTAGCAACATGTTGCTCCACAAATGAACAATATTTAGTAAAGCAAATATAAAACATCATCTTACAGTAACTGAAAACGATCATAAATACCTTATCAACATGTTGCTGTTATGTTGCAAGCAAACTCACTCAACAAATGAACAACATTTAGTAGAACGAATATAAAAAATCATCTTAGAGCTACTGGAATCGATCGTAAATACCTTAGCAACATGTTGCTGTTATGTTGCAAACAGACTTACTCCACAAATAAGCAATATTTAGTATAACAAATATAAAAAAATCATCTTACAGCAACTGAAAACGATCATAAATGCCTTAGCAACATGTTGCTGTTCAGCAATATTTTGTAATGTTTATACAAATCTGTTTTAATATAAATTTTGATAATGATTAGAATGTTCGAAATTCCCTTTAAAAATGTTTAGCAACAAAAATTTCGTGTTTAAAACCGATAAGAACATTGAAGCTCATAAGAAGCTTGGCAACATGTTGCAGAAATCTTTAAAAAGAACTTATTCAAAAAGTTCAAAATCACTAATACATATAACATGATTAGCAACATTAGTTAATATCAACATGTTGCCGTTAATCGCATACAAAGCAAAACAAGTAGATTTTTATCCAAAGTAAAAATTTAGTGCTACACAAATGTTCCTAACATATTTTACATAAAATGTATAGCAACATTAGTTGCTTAACGACATGTTGCTGAAATGTTTTTTCAGTTTAAAGCAGGTGTAAAATGTTTATGTAAAATCTTGGTTTTTGCCCAAAATGAATATATTAATCAACAAAAAATTTCTTGTAAACAATTTTTTCTAAAATTTTTAAAATATTGCTTTTATTAAAACATTTTTATTATTCCCATTAACATCCCATTTAATGACTTTTCTCTACATGAAAACAAATTTTAATTAAAATTTTCTACAAAATTCTTTAGCAAAAATCATCTTTTACAAAAAATGCGCAATAAGCTAATTTTGGAATTGAACAATAATTCTTTAGCCAAAATAAATATTGCAAATAAAATTTTATTAATAACCTTAGGCCGCAAAAAGGCGGCAAAATCGAGAAAGCAGACATTTTTGCCTTCTAAAATCATCAAGATTAATCTCATAGCCAATAAACACGCATTTAAGGGGCGGGGAAGGGAGAAAGGAAGGGTATGAAAAGAAATTGTTATAAAGAAAATTTTCAATATTTTGGCAAAGATTTTGAAGAAAATGAAAAAATAAAAATTAAAAATAAATGTTTTACTAAAAATAAGAAAACACTTACAAATTACATACAAAAAATTATTAGTCATAGGATTTTTTATAAAATTAATTTTACAATGACAAAGTTTTTTGAACAAGTGATGGACTCATATTATTGAGACTTTAAATTTTGAGGAAAACTAAATTCAGAGTGTAAAGTAATTTCCTCTAAGTGTTATAGCAACATGTTGCTTAAGTAGTATTTTATGCATGTTTCTTTTAGAAACATATTAATAAAGAATTACTTGGTAATTTTTATGCTTTGCAACATTTTGTCTTGAAATATATTCATAAACAAATATTTTAGCAACATGTTGCTAAAGTAGTTATGTTACATTAAAAATGAAAATATTTTTATATCGAATATTAAAGCAACATGTTGCTGAGATAACGCAAATATGTTAGAAACATGTTTACAAAGAATTTTTTTGCACAACTTGTATAAGTTTTATAAATAAAGAAAAAAAATTTAATTATTTTGCTTCTTAATATTTAAATATTTACTAAAAATTTGTATATTTTACAGAAATTGTTTCTTAAAAATCTGAAAGAAACATGTTTACAAGATACTTTTGTTGACCAACATTTTTATATGTCAAAAATATGCTATTGATTTTTATCTTAAGAACTCTGTATTTATTATTTTATGCTTTAAATGTAATGCAACTTGTTTATAACAAAATTTTGTTGCGCAACATGTTTATATACCACAATTAAACCAAAAAAAGTTCAAGAAACAATATTTTAGCAACATGTTGCTAAAGTAGTTATCTTACATTAAAATGAAAATATTTTTAATTTGTTGCTGAGATAAGATATTAGAAACATGTGTACAAGGAATTTTTGTTGCACAACATGTATACGTTTTATAAATAAAGCAAAAAATATGATAAAAAAATGTTTTTTCATTTTTTTTCTGCTTAATACTTAAATATTTATTAAAATTTTGTATATTTTACAGAAAATGTTTCTTATAAATCTGAAAGCAACATGTTGACAACATAATTTTGTTGCGCAACATGTTTATATGTCAAAAATATGCTATTGATTTTTATCTTAAGAACTCTGTTTTTATTATTTTATGCTTTAAATGTAATGCAACATGTTTACAACAAAATTTTGTTGCGCAACATGATTATATACCACAATTAATCTAAAAAAAAGTTGCAGAAACAATATTTTATCTATTTCTAAAGAAATCTATTACAACTTTTTTTTACCTAATTTCTGAATTTCTTTTCTAAATCCAATTCAAGCTCTTGTCTTAACACACTTTCATTGCGCATTCCCTCCGTTTGGAAGAAAGGAGGCATTAAGCATGACATAAACACTCATAATAAAAACTGTTGACGGATCTTAAAAGTCATGGTACATAAATAAAAATTACAGGTTTTCAAAATAACACACACTTCGTTTTCAAACATGTAGCAGCAACATGTAGCAGCAACAAGTGAAAAGAAACATCTTGAATGGTAGAAAACTACTTATTTTTTTATTTTGGAGGCAACACTACTGACAGACTTTTAATTTTTTATGGATATTTTTTAAGCATGATTTTTTCTTTTTAGTTTAGGATATGTTTATTTAAGTATGACAGTTTCTTGTCATGTTGCAATATGACAGGCTTTTTAAAGCCACACATTTTCAGCCACAAACTGGCCTGTTAAGATTTTATGGTTTAAAGCAAAATAATTGGGTTAAGAAAAAAATAAAGAAATTTTGTAAAAAAAAGCTATACAGGTGTTTAAGGAGATTTTTGCTGGAAAGATATTAAATAAAAGTGAAATTCGTTTATAAAATTTTTTGAGATGACTAGAAATTTATCAAAATAACAATCAATTTTTAAAGAAAAAAAAATTGAAAAATATTCGATTCTGAACAAAAATAATATAAATATTAGGAAATTTTCATATAAGGCCTGAGACACAAACAAGCTTTCATAGTTCTCCAATACTTCCTCATATGTTTATTATGAAAAATTTATAAAAATTAATACAAAATAAAGCAGCATTTGCCATAAATGCTAAAAGTTAAGCGCATAAAGAAAATCAACTGCCAATAATGAAAAATATACTATATAAACATTTGTTATATAAATGTTTATAAACAATTTTTTATTTGTTAAATATAAATAGCAGTTATTGAAAATCAAGTTAATATTAAATGATCATATTTAGCATTCGGTTAACATATGTTTTTTTTTTTTATTATTTAATGTTAATTTTTGTTTAAGGCTCGAAAAATTGTTAATTGTTTTATGGGAATATTTTTACACAACATTAAACCTTGTTATGAGTTTATAAATACAGGAAATACTAAAAATTATCAATTATTGTAATGAAATGAAACTATAAAGTCTTCGTAAATATGCTAGCAACATGTTTACAAGCTATAACTATTATGTGCAACATTTTCGCGTTGTTTTAAAGAAAGACTTTTAAATGTATGTTAGTTAAAAGCTTTCAAACTTCTTCAATTAGTTACTTTTAAAGATTTCAGCAACATGTTTCCATGCTACTAATGTTGCTAAACATTTTTACTTTCGACAATAGCCGAAAGTTTTGCTATTTTCTTATCTGTTATAAACATGTTATACAAAAAAAATCCTAATAAACATTTTAGCAACATTTATTAGGGATTTTTTTTAATTTTTTAGCTTTCAATTGCAAGTAAATACCTTTTAACATTTTCTGCAACATGTTGCTAAGGCACTAATGTTGCTAAACATTTTTACTTTTGAAAATTGGCAGATGAATTTATATTATCTTGCCATTTTTAAACATTTTACACAAACAATTCTTTATAAACATGCAAGCAACATTTATAACTAAATTTTGGAAGTTTTGAGCATTTAAACTTAAATAAATTACTTTTAAGGAATTATTCAACATGTTGCTAAGCTACTAATGTTTCAGAATATGTTCGCTTTTGATAATAGCCATGTGTTTTTATTCTCTTGTGGGTTATATTCCACACCAAAACTACTTTATAAACATTTTAACAACATTTATACAAGATATTTTTGTGAGTTTTGAGCTATCAAATTTCTAAAATACATAACTTTTTAAGATTTCAGCAACATGTTGCTAAACTTTTTATGTTGCTAAACATGTCAAATTTTGATAGTAGTCAAATGTGCTTTCATTTTCTTGCCAGTAAGAAACATTTTATGCAAAAAATGCTTTATAAACATTTAGAAGCATTTATATATATATATTGAAATTTTTTTTAGAACTTTAATTCATTTAAAAATTTCTACAAAATCTTGCCAAACTACTTATGTTGCTAAACATTATAACTTTTAATAAAAGATTTATTTTAATAAAAGAAAAATTTATTTTAATTAAAGAAAAATGTGTGATTTTTTAACTTGAAAACTTTCTTTTAAAGATTTCTGCAAAATGTTGCTTAGCTACTTATGTTGCTAAACATGCTTACTTTCGATTAAAGTCAAATGTGCTTTACTGCTATTGTCGTTTATAAATTTATTATACTGGAAATTCTTCATAGCAACATTTATACCTGAAATTTTTTGTTCAGCAACATTAAGTGGTGGTTCTACACTATATTTTGTATGTTTGTAAAAAATCACTAACATGTTGCTAAGGTATCGACGAACACTTGTGATTAATGTCTAATGGTTTTTATATTTTCTTACCGTAATTATCTTGTTTAACTAAAAATTATTTGTAAATATTTAAAAACTATTGCAAATAAAATGTTCCCCTATAAATATTATAGCAACATGTTGCTAATGTTATGTTGTGAAAAATATCTTTACAACATTACACTAGAATGTTGGTAAATGTATCAAATGAAAGGGAAACGAAATTCGTATTAATAATGTTACAAAAAATCTAAACTTTTTTATGGAGTTAAAAAAAATTAAAATTAACTTTTTGATCTTTAAGATTTTAACTTATTTACGATATTAATGCTTCATGAAGTTCTATGCAACATGTTGCTAAGATATTATGTTAACTATCTTATTTTTTTATATTTCAATTTGATGTTGCTGAATCTTTTTCATTCAAAAGTTGTGATTTTAAAATTCTTGTACGCTTTATGGAGGAACATATAATATGTTGCCAAGGTATTATCTTACCTATCATATTCTCTCTGGATTTTAATTAAATGTCGCAAATCTTTCTCATTGAAAAGTTATGATTTTAAACGTCTTGTAAACATTTTATCATTTAAAAAAAAAACATCTTTTAATGTTTCCAGCAACATGTTGAGAAGATTTGTATGTTTCCTAAAAGGCATTTTTAATTCTTAAAAATTTTTACTTATTTTAAATCCCTAAAACTTTTTGTAAAGCGTTACAATATAAACATTTTTGAAAACTAAATGTTGCTAAGATATTCCTTTTTCAGATTCAACATGTTGATAAGATTCCTAACTTCCTAAGAGACTTTCTGTACTCAAAAAAGATTTTAAATTATTTTCTATTTTCTTTATGGACGATCATGCAACATGTTGCTAAGAAATTGTGTAACCCTATATATTCTTATTGGGATTTTAATTTGATGTTACAAATCTTTCTCATTGAAAAGTTAGGATTTTAAACTTCTCGTAAACATTCTATCATATTTAAAACAATATCATTTTAGGTTTGAAGCAACATGTTGAGAAGATTTATGTTTTCTAAAAGACTTTCTGTACTCGAAAAAACTTTTAAGTCTCTAAAATTTTTACTTGTTTAAGCCTTGAATTTATTTGAAAAAAATGTTAAAAAATAAGCATTTTTCAAAAATAATGCAACATGTTGCTAAGATATTTCATTTAAGAATTCAAGCAACATGTTGAGAAGATTCCTAAGTTTCATAAAAGAAAACATATTTTTATCTGTAAAATATTAACTTTATATAAAAAAAACATTTTTCAAGATTAATGCAACATGTTGCTAAGCTACTTATGTTACTCAACAAATTTATCATCTCATTTGAGTAAAAAAAATTAAATAGAAAAGTCATGGTAAAAACGTTAGCAACATTTTTATTGAATAAGCTTCTTACAGTTTTTGAGCAACATGTTGCTAAGGACATTATGTAGCCCAAAAGAGAATTTCGATTTGAATTTAGTAAACTGCTTTTAAGTTAAAGTTAAATTTCTTACTTTTTCACTAAAATTGCGAAAGCTTTTTGTGCTTATAAACAAATTCTTTAAGCAATTCAAATGTGCTAGTATCTTAACTTGTTTAAAGTAGAAAGAGTACAAAACAAAAATATTGCGTAAAAAATAGAACCTGATTCAAAATTTTGTAACAAAACTGTGACACTTAAGTTTTAGGTTACCTGGTTATTTGGCTTAAATGTCTCTGTTACATATTTTCATTAAGAAAACCAGAGCAAAGAGCTTTGAATGTTTATAATCATGTTTATATAAACTTAACAATAATTTACCTCTCCTTAATTATAAATTTTCTAAATAAGGTTTTATTGACAATTAACTAGTTTCTTAGGAATAAATGTATGAAAAAAAAACAAACAAACTCGAACAGAGTAAAATGAAATAAAGAAAACCGCAAATAAAATGTTATAACAATTTTATAGCCAAGTTAAAAAAAAAATAAATAGATAAAAAATTTCTAGGCGTATAAAAGCTAAAAAGGTCCGTCCAACCATTTATTCGTCTGTCTGCCAAGTTGTCTTTCTATATCTTAATATATACGATACGTTTTTTTTTTCGAAATAATGAAAATAAAAATTGCGTCACCACAAATTGACATTGCGGTTTTTGCTCTAATTTGTATGCATTGACTAACAGAGGCAATATATCGCGCAACCACCACCAGCAACATTTAATGACAACTTGTTGTTACTTATATTGACAACAGATTTGTTTTCTTAAAAATGTGGGTGAAGCAGCAGCCGAAGCAATATTAGATACAAATTAGCTTAGGAAACTTTTTTAAATAAAACATGAAACGCTGATCTTTTTTTTTTTTTTTGCCCCTCTCAGGGCTATAAAGAACAAAGGTTTTTTGAACACATGTTTCGTCATATTAATGAAAATGTTAATTGCCTTTAGCCGCAGGGCTATTAGAAATTGAGGGGCTTTGAAGAAATGTTTCATTAATTTAATGAACAAGTAATTAATTGCTTTTAGCCGCTTTTTTGTGATTTGTATAATTTTATCCCTAATCTATTATTGTTAGAAAATTTGTTCTTTATGGCCTTAGAAATTAAGGAAATAATAAACGTTTGCTCATGTATAAAGACATGTGTCTTTATTTTAAATGTTGCCAAAATAAACATACTTTGAACTGATTATAAAAAATGTTTAATTATAAATTTTCTTTTCGAAATCATAAAAAATGAGACCATTTGAACGTGTGTCGTTAATATTTGGTTCTAAAAAAAATTAAAATTTGTCCAAATGACGTCAATAAACTGCCATTATTAGATAAATGATTTAATTTATTTAGTGAGTTCAAATGTTTATGATCTTTAAAAAAACAATAAGTAAAAATTTTAGCAAAATTGCTTTTTAAGAAAAAAAAAAAACTAGCTGTACCATATGCGCGTTGCTGCGGCACCAACTAAAATAAGCTTGAAGGAATGACATTAGAAACCTCCATCGACTCATGCGAAACAATTTGGGTTAATAATTTAGATTTGGCGCCATCTGGCGAAAATTAATCGCACCAACTTAAAAACCTTTGTCGGCTCATACGCAACAACTTTGCTAAAGCTAATAACATGATCAAATGCAAAGTTTATGATTTAATTCATTTTGAGTAATTTTCTGTGGCGCCACCTGTCAGGAATTGGTCATATCAACTTAGAAACCCTCGTCGGCTCATGCGAAACAACTTAGCTAAATATCGTAGTATGATCAAATTAATAGTTTACGATTAAATTCAATTTGAGTAATTTTCAGTGGCGTCAAATGTAGGAAAGTAACCACTTTCCAGTTAGAAACCTTTGTCGGCTCATGCGCAAGAACTTTGCTAAAGATCATAGCATGATCAAATGCACAGTTTACGATTTAATTAACTTCAATCAATTTTCAGTGGCGCCACCTGTTGGAACTTAGTTATGTTCGTCGGCTCATGCACAAGAACTTTGCTAAAGATCATAACACGATCTTATTTTTATATATATAGAAGAAGATATTTTATAGAGTTTATACAATATATGGAAACTATGTATGTATGGAAAATATGTATGTAAATATAAAAAATTTCCATGGATTTTATAAACTCCAAAAACTCTAATTTGTTACAAAAATGTGATAAATAAAGAACCGCTCGACCGATTTTGAGCAAACTTCACATAAACCAGCTACTAAATAGTCCAAACAAAGCCAAAACATTTGATTTGGATAGGTTAGTCCGTTCTTGAGTTATAAAGTTACAACGAAAAGTGGCATTGATTTTTATATATGTGACCCGGTCTATGAAAAGGTGGCTTATAAATCAAAAACAAAATTTCGAAAAATTAGCTAATTTTTCGAAATTTTGTTTTTGAGTCATAAGCCGCCTTATTCCCTTTTCATAGACCGGGTCACATATAGATTTAGAATAAAGTCTTCTTAACAGAAAATTAAAAAGCTTTAGGAAAATGACAAAAATATAGATTTCTTTTCTTTTAAATCTTTTATTTTAAATCTTATTTCTAAAAACAATCCTTATCTTTAATCTCGTTCCAGGTATGGATCTGGTCAACGCATGCCCGCACAACAGACCTACGAGGCTCCTGCCTGTGTTCAAAATGCCATGATGACAAAAGACAAAAAACCCTTCACCTACACACCCGGTGGTATTGATCTCTCGCAAATTAAATCCGAGCGTATGGCCAAACGTTTGGCACGCAATGCACAGGCCGAGGGAGCCACCGGTGCCCAGCAACAAAATCGTCCCACTCAACCCCATTCGCCTAATAGTCCTAGTAGTGCTGCTGGTTCTATGGGTGCAGCCGCTATGGGTATGCCTTTTCAAGTGCTACCACCACCACCATCTCCATCAGCACCCGGTAAGAATATGAATGGTGGAGGCAGTGCACCAGCACCTCCCCCACCACCACCATCCTTTTCAAACACAGGCACTTTGGCACCACCCAATGGTGGTGCTGGTAATGGACGTGGCAGCACACCCAATTCTCCCAGTATGCCACGTAAATCACTAACACCACAACGTTTCGAACCACCACCAATGGGCTTTCGTCCAGAAATTAAAATTCCTCCCAATCCGATGGCTGCTTTGCGTAAAGTACCGCCACCGGTGGAGAAGAATACTTTCTGGAAGGATGAGTATGTTAAGGATCGTTCGAAAAGTCCGATGGTGGAAGTGCCCAATGGCGGCGATGGCAGCAGCAGTTATACACCACAAAACGACAGCGTTAACAGTGCTAGTAGCTCACCGCAAACGACGAATGCCAATTCGAATGGTACTGCAAATTTGAACGAAGATAATATTGATGGTGAGAGCCTGTTTTCCAATCACCCAGAGTTGCAATTCATTTTGAAAATCTGCTATCTTTAATAATGAAGCTTTCATAGTTTTTTTCTTTTCATTTCTTTTTACTTTCTTAATGGTTATGGTTATGCAACTAATCTTCATGAAGTTTTTTAAAAGAAGTTGAATTTCCTGAAATTTTATTTTAATAAAAACTTTGTTAAAAGAGACCACAAAGTTTAAAGTATAATCCAGAATTTGAAGTTTATAAAGATTTTAGAGGAGGATTTTAGGTCGTATAAGAAATCCTTAAAAAAGCTTTCTAGAAAAGCTTTTTAAATCAACTATGAACTTTTAAAATTACTACTATAAAAATTATGAACTTTGATTTAAAAGTAAAATTCATTAAAGATGGTAATGAATTCGACTTGCTTCCAGTAGACTTTCTAGACCAACTGTCATTTTAATTAGCAGCCTTCCCATCTTTAAGAAAATTCTACTTGATTAAAAAGCTTTCAGTAAAACTTTTAGAACAAAACTTTATCTAAATTCTTTATCAACATTCAAATTTTGTATTTATCCTTATACTCCTGATAAATTTTCTAATAAATATTAAACTTTGAACATGGTTTTACCTCCGTCATTCCATTACCTTTCAACATCACTTTCATGGCTTTTAAAATCATTTTACATCGTCTAACTTCTTTCACATTTTTAGCAAATCATTGTCGAAATTCTTTACTACAAATATCTAACAGGTGATGGCGCTTTAAATGAAACCACGATAAAATAAACTACATTTTCATTGTAATCACAAACTTTCCAAAACACCCGAAAAAAATAGCCTAAATAATCTTAGCCCCTTATGCAAGTCCTTAGATATTCTTGATATTAATAAATTTTTTATATCAATCCTAAAATTCTCTAGGTTTTAAGAAAACTATGCCCACTACGACTACGAATAATGGATTACAACAAAATCAAACGAACAATACGAATTATCAAGCCCCCCAACAGCAACAACAAATATACACGCCACCAACTCCTCCCCAACCTACACAACAACAGCAATCTCCTGTTAAACCCATACAACAATCACCACAATATGGTGGTCCACAACCACCTTCAACTACCCCACAACAACAACCCCTTTCATCTAGACCAGAATTTCGTAGTGTGGCAGCACCAACATCACCAGCTGTCAGTGTTTATACCAGACAGACTGATAGTCCCCGCAGCTTGGAGAACTCTACACCTCCACGTGCCACTGAAAGTCCTTTCAGATTTGCCCAACAACAACAGCAGCAGCTGCAGCAACAGCAAAGAGCTCCTCCAGCTGTTTCTCCTTTGGCTCAGCAATCTTCTCCATCGTCTGCCTCATCGGGGGCCTCAGTTTCGCCAAATAATCCAGCTCAAACAGTACCATGGCGCACTCAACGTAGTCAAGCTCCCCAACAGCAGCAACAAGCTCAACCAGTAGTGGCTCAGTCGCATCCTCAGCCCATTTATAATAATGTGCAACAACAACAGCAGCAGCAGCAAAGAACTCCTGATTTTAGCACTCAACAATCGGCCTATCAAGGTCCAAAGCCGGTAAGTGGCAATTATAATGTATTATAAATGTATTACAATGGGATCATAATATGTAATAATGCATTACAATGTAATTATAATCTTTTATAACACATTTTATTGCTGCTATAATGTTTTATAACGCATTATAATGCGGTTATAATGTGGTTATAATGTATTGTAATGCTTTATAATGCGGTTATAAAGTATTATATCTCATTGTAATCTGGTTATAATGTATTATAACAAATTATAATGCGGATATAATTTATTATAACGCATTATAATGCGGTTATAATTTATTATAACGCATTATAATCCGGTTATAATGTATTATACCGCATTATAATGTGGATATGATGTATAATAACGTACCATAATTCCGTTATAATGTATTATAATGCATTATAATGCGGTTATAATTTTCTATAACGCATTATAATGCAGTTATAATTTATTATAACGCATTATAATGCGGTTATAATTTATTATAACGCATTATAATACGGTTGTAATTTATTATAACGCATTATAATGTGGTTATAATTTATTATAACGCTTTATAATGCGGTTATAAATTATTATAACGCATTATAATGCGGTTATAATTTATTATAACGCATTATAATACGGTTATAATTTATTATAACGCTTTATAATGCAGTTATAAAGTATTATAAAACGTTATAATGCGGTTATAATGTATTATAACGCATTATAATGCGGTTATAATGTATTATAACGCATTATATTGTGGTTATTATGTATTGTAATGCATTATAATGCGGTTATAATGTATTATGTGTAATATGGGATCATAATATGTAATAATGCATTACAATGTAATTATAATCTTTTATAACACATTTTAATGCTATTATAATGTATTATAACTCATTATAATGTGGTTATAATGTATTGTAATGCATTATAATGCGTTTATAATGTATTATATCTCATTATAATCTGGTTATAATGTATTATAACGCATTATAATGCTGATATGATGTATTATAAGGTATTATAACACATTCTAATCCGGTTATAATGTATTATAACGGATTATAAAGCGGATATGATGAATTATAACGCATTATAATGCGGTTATAATTTATTATAACGCATTATAATCCGGTTATAATGTATTATAACGCATTATAGTGTGGATATGATGTATAATAGCTTCCCATAATTCTGTTATAATGTATTGTAACGCATTATAATGCGGTTATAATTTACTATAACGCATTATAATGCGGTTATAATTTATTATAACGCATTATAGTTCGGTTATAATGTATTATAATGCGGTTATATTGTATTATAACGCATTATAATGCGGTTATAATGTATTATAACGTAATGTACGCTTTATAATGCGACTACAACTATAATCACTAAATCCATTTACAGACCAACGTTGGCTCTCTGTACATTGCACCCTTGGCACAACCAACAGAGCCCCAAGCTCAACATATTGTACGTCAACAAATGCAACAGCAACAACAACAACGTGACTCACCCATGCGTCAAATAACACCATCGCAACAACAACAACAACCTGCCGGCCAGGGTAACTTACGCTGGATGAGTAGCCAACCGATGTCAAAGGATCAACCTGCCTGGGCACGTCCAGAAGAAAATGGTAATGTAGTACCTTCATCATTGAATCGTATGAAGTCACCAGGACCACAAGCAGCCCCTGTTCAGCAACAACCAAACATGTATCAACAGCCCATGATGAATCAAGGCAATGGCTTTATGCCACAAAGCGGTACCCAAAACTTTGGGGCACAACCAATGAATACAACTGGATTGCGTTTGCAAATCAATACTCCAGCCAATCAGACGAATAGTCAAAATGGTCCCAAGGTAATTTAAGCAAAAAATATTACTTTATAAGAAACTTAAGCGTTTTATCTTTTACTTAGGAACGCATTATTCCTATACAATTGGAGCAAACACCCACTTATACCCCGTCACAGCCCAGCTTTAATACTCAACAACAATATGGAGCAGGTACTAGATATAGTTTTTTGTTAATTTAGTATAAGATTTTATTCCCCTCCAAAAAAAAACTCCAAACCATTTCAACAAGCTTTTGCCAGAGCTATCTTTAGGTATAAAATGCTTTAAGCTTGTTTTGTATATATTATTGGAAAAGCTTAGATTTAAAGATGCATGATTTATTTATTATATTTTTTCTCTAGCTTGTAAATGTAAAAAGCTTTATTGCTCTAAAGTTCTTATACCCACAGGATTGACTTATTTAGGAAGGAAAAGCCTTGATAAAAAGATCAAAGTTTTCTTTAAAAAAGTTTGAACTATCAGAAAAGAAAAAAAAGTTTGAACTATCAGAAAAGCTTGTGACAACAAGTTTTCATAAGATTCAAAATTCGTTATCTAAAAGCTCTATCTGTGGACTTCTACAAAAAAAAACAATCTCAAAAACTTTAACTCAAAGGGCAAATTTACGATTTTTTACCGAAAATCTTGTAAGAACATTTTGTATAACTTTTAAAAAATAGACAAAAGACAAGATTTTATTTACTAGCTCTTTTTTTTTTTGAAACATAAGATTTTATTTATAGCTCTTTTAAACTTTTAAGAACTTTTTATCTAAAAATTTTCAAGAAGTTGTTATGAAACTTTTGTTAAGACTTTTAAACGAGCTCTAATTAACTATTTGCCAAAAAGCTCCTATGAAATTTTTAATATGACTACCTATTATTTCTTCATTCCAACAATTATTCATAAAAGCTCCTACAATTTTTTTATTACAGCAGTTTTGTGAAATTTGTTCAAAAATATCTACTGTAAAGCTTTTTTAACAAAGAAAAGCTCTGAAGCACTTTTTTACAAATTTTGCTATTACAAAAAGTGTTTTACCAAAAAAAAGCTCTTTTTCAAAAATATTTTTTTTCCAAAAAATCTCAAGTTTTTATAATAGAAAGCTTCTTACATTTTGTTTAATATTTATCGAAAAACTTTAGAGAGACATAAAGAAACCAAAATTGTTACCCCTCCCCCCTTAAAATTCCCAAAATTTCGGACTTTTTAGCTTTCAACTTAAATTTATCAAAGAAAAATATATTAACACTTTTACAGCCCCTGCTCCCGGCTATGTTATGCGCACCCCCAATCAATTCGTTGATCAGGGTTACAATAACTTTGGCCAACAGCAGCAACAGCAAGCACAACCCCAACGTGTTATGTCACCCACTGTGCAACAATTAAATGCACCACGTATGGTGCAACAAACACAAAATACTGTAGCAACAACCGGCGGCAATAAGACACACATTATACCAATTTCTTTGGAAAGCAATGAGGGTACCCGGGGACCTATATCCAAGACACCCATTGTCATTCAAAAGTAAGTACCTAAAATCTTTCGTTTCAGTGAGATATTAAAGTAAAGCTTTGTTGAAATTCTTTCAAAAAAATTTTGCTTAAGTTGCTTAACATTTATTGAAAACAAAGTTAAAGCTTTTTTGATTTGATACTAATAAAGCTTTTTTCTTTATATATTTTTTTCTCCTAATGTATTTTGATTAAACCCTGATAATAAATTTGAATGAAAAATGCTTTTTAAAATAAGCGAGGATTATAATTTAATAGTATATGACTGTCCTCTTGAGGCTGAGATCAGATTTAGAAAAAATCGACTCAGGTAGCTTTAAAAAAAACACCCTATCCCTTTTAAAAAAAATCCCTTCTCTGTGTTGTTTCAGTAGTTGAAATTTGAAACCTTGTGTATGTGTGTATTTAGCAAAGATTTAGAACTTGATTAAAATGTATTCTAAAAAGCTTTCATGGTACCATTTTAGTGTAAAACCATGTCATTGTAATTGTACTAAAAGCTTTCATTTTTTTAATGTAAAAATGTTAATAATAATGATTGGTTTTAGTTTAATTTTTGGTGTATAAATTTCAATTTGAATATTAACCTCTTTTCTCTAACTTTTGGCCTCTAAAAAAAAAACTGAAAGACTCTAATATCTCATTTTTTATTTATTCATATCAAAAACAATAAAAACACACTCATCTCAATCTCACAAATATCACCAACTACTCACATATAATTTTAGTGATCTGCGTACACCGCCAGTCCAATCGAAATCTTTTAGAATTTTACAAAAAATCACAGATACAATCGGCGATGGGAGTAATGATGATGCCAATAGTCAACAACAGCTACAACATCCCATCGAACCGCAATTACAGCGGCCAACATTTGCGCGTCAAATGAGCGCACAACAGGCTCGTCACAGTCCTACGGTCGAACAAATGAGACGTATGCAAATTGCACATGAACAACAGCAACAACAACAAGGTAAGAATGGATAGGAATTAGGGACAACAATGTAAAAGAGAGAAACATGTTTAACCAACAGGAAAGAGGTAAGAGTAAGAATTAGGGCTCTGAAGTCATAAAATATAGGGATTTTTTTTTAAGTTGTTTTTATAAGCTTTGTCTGTCTATCAACTTTAAGGAGCTTTATAGGAACAATTTTCCGAAATTCACTTATGATAATTAAAGTATTTTTTAAGCTTCCTAAAAGCTCATTTTGAGCTTCTATGAAATTTTAAAGCCCTATTCGAAATTTAAAAGCCCTATGAAAGATTTGTTATCATAAATACCCAAAGCTTTTTATTAAAAAAAAAGCTTTTAAAAGCTGTACACAAGAATTTTGTGGATAACCATATATACATAACTACAAAATGTTTGTGTACAGCATTTAAAAGCTTTTTTAAATAAAAAGCTTTGGGAATTTATGATAAAAATCTCTTTATATTTAATTTATACTATGAACATTTTAGAGCTTTTAAAAAATATAAAATCTATGAAATTTAAAAGCTTTTAACAATAAATAATTTAAGAAAATCTAAATTGGAATACAAATTTTTCAATAAATAAAAACTTTAAAGTATTCGGAATAAAAACAGACTTTTTAAGATAATAACATTAAAAAAGCTTTTTAAACAAAAGTATCCTTAGGGGAAAATTTATGAAATGTTTAAAATTTTTTTGAAAAGCTTATAAAAGATAGCAATTTAGGAAATTTAAAAATGGAATTTAAAGCTTTCATAAAAGAAAAGCTCTTAATTAAAATGCTTTACTTTAGTATATTGCACTAAAATCCCAATTTATTACAATTGTAGTACTTGTAATAGAAAAGAATATTTTTGACCTTTTTAAGACAAAATCATTTAAAGAGCTTTATATAAAAATTTGTTCAAAGGGAACCTACAAAAGCTTAAATAAAGCTTTTAAGAGTTTCTTAAAAAGCTGTTGAAAAAAGAATTTTCGAACTAGAAATTAAAGCTTTTATTAATTACTTTTTAAAGTTTTAAAAGTTTTCTTTATAAAAAAACATAAAAATCTACAATTTATGAAATTAATATAAAAAAGCTTTATAGTATTCATGACTACTATTTGAAGAGCTTTTTAAAATTGTGTATATTGTGTAAGGTTTATAAGAGCTTCCGAAAGCTTTTAAAAATAAACAACATAAGAAATTTTAAAATTAAATATTAAAGCTTACATTATCGCAAAGCTTTGATTATTCAAAAAAGAAAAGAAACTTTAATCAAAACAAAGAAAAATCAAGCCATTATGAAAGATCTAAAAAATTAATTTAAAAAAAATAAAGCTTTAAGTATTCATAATAAAAACTTATATTTTCGAGCTTTTAAGGAAATTAAGCTTTATAAATAAATTCAAGGAAATGTTGTATTTCGAAAAGCTTTTGAAAATAAACACCATAAGAAATTCCCAATTTAAAAAGAAAAAGTTTCATTACCAAAAATCTCAGGTTATTCAAAGAAACTTTAATCAAAAGCTCATCAAATTTATTAAGAAAAATTCTAATGAAATTTAAATGAAGTCTACAACTTTTTGATCAGAGGTTGATAATTTAAGAATATAATTTTCTAAAAGCTTTTAAGCTTTAAAGTATAAAATTTTTGCACAAAAGCATAGAAGCTTTCGAATAAATTATATAAAAAAGTCAAAGACTTTTAAATCAAAGCTTAAATATCAGAAACTTGAAATTTTACCTCAAAAAGGATTAAAGCTTTCAAATAAGAAGTCTAAAGCTTTTTGATCAGAGCTTTAGATTTCAAAAAATATGATATTTTAAAAGCTTTCAAAGATTTTTAATTTTTTTTTTTTAAGTGAAACATTTCAAACTTTTATAAACCCAAAACTTTAAGTATTCAAAAACAACGAGCTAAAAGCTTTAAAAAAGATAACATAGAGCTTTTTTACAAAAAAAAATTAGGAACAAGCCTAAATGGAAAAGTTTTCTTAAATGAAATACTAAAAACTTTAATACAATCAATGTGAAAAAGATAACATAGAGCTTTTTCGCAAAAAAAAATAAAAGCCAGCCTACATGGAAAAGCTTTCTTAAATGAAATACTAAAAGATTTAATAGAGTCAATGTGAAACTAAAAAAATCTTAAATGTTTTAAAATTAAGCTTAAGATTTTTAAAAGTTTTTTAATTTTTATGAAAGTGAAACATTTCATAAACCCAAAACTTGAAGTACTCAAAAACAAAAAACTAAAAGATTTTAAAAAGATAACTTAGAGCTTTTTCAATTATTTGGGAATTAATTATTCGAACTTTAGAATTAATTGAAAAATTAGGTTTAATGAGGCTTGAGTTCATTTTTTTTCGCAAAAAAATAAAAGCTAGAATAAATGAAAAAGATTTCTTAAATAAAATACTAAAAAGCTTTAATACAATCAATGTAAACTAAAAAAATCTTTAATGTTTTAAAATTAAGCTTTAAAAGTTTTTTCTGCAAAGCTTTTAGGATATAAACTTTATTAGAAGACTTTAAGGCGATGTTTTTTCTAATTACGACTAGAATGAATTGTAATTAGAATAAGGAAAATACTTAAAGCTTCAATACAATAAAGGTAAAACTTAGAGGATTTATCAAGGAAAAAAGTTAAGGGTTTGAAATAAATCGTTAAAAGCTTTTTGCCCAAAGCTTTTCAGGGTACAAATTCGAATAGGTATTTTTTTAAGGCAAACTATTGCAGCTCTCATTATCTTTATATTCTACTATGTTTTGTCCATTTACTGATTGGATTTTTCCTAATATTTTTTATAATTACAATTGGTTTAAGCTATCGCTGGTTTTGGAGTTTTAATTTTAAATAATAAATCATTTTACTATTAATTTACTAAAGATAACAATAAATATTAATAAGGATTAACAAAAAAATAACCAGGACTTAATTTAAATTTCATAAAAGCTTTTAGACACAATATTTATTTTTCTTATTTTCTCTTCTCTAATTTTAGGTAACTACTCAAGGCCCTCTAATAATCTCTCTAAACAAACAAACTCTCCCTATGGTAAAAAAAACTAAGATGAAAAAGCTTTTTTCTAACATTTTACTGAAAATCATAACTAAATCTTTACAAAACCTAAAGAGTTCTAAAATATTTTTCTTCTTCTTTTTATAAGACAACTCTCAACAACATTATATACCACCCAGTGAACAACAAGTACCCGAACCGAAAAAATATACCGGTAGCGCTATACCAAGTCGATCATTTAAAATCTTACAAGCCATGACACAACCAGAAAATGCTGGTAAGTTTTCCTAAAGCAAATTTGTTACTTTTTTCTTATCATCTTAAATTATCTTAAGTCTTATTTTATTATTATAATTTAAGTATTTTGTTATTAGACATCATTTTCTAACCTCAAAAATTTCACACACAAATCTCATTTGTATATAGCCCCATCAATTCATTGGATTTAATTAATTTTTCTTACCAAAAAAAAAATTAAACAAATTTCTCATAAACATTTATACATTTAATTCATCTGCATTTGATTTATCTTATAAATATTTTAATTATTTAAAAAATTAGGGAATATGTGAAAAAAAGAGAAAGCGAGAGACAGTGAAAATTTCACCTTTTTTTATTACTTTAAAAATTAATTGCAACGTTGTTTTTTTTTTTCTTACTATTTCAATAATAATTAAACAATTTTGTTTATAAAAAAATTAAAAATTTATTATTAATTTTTTTTATAATTTTGTTTAATGTTTTCTTTTAAGTTTGCTGTTTCTTTTTTTAATTTATTTATATTATAATTTTCTTTTTTTAGTTTAAGATGATTAAGATTTAATTTAAGATCATGCCAGTAAATATATAGACAGACAATTAATCCATTTGGGAGAATTTATGAAATTTAAAGAAAATTTTAAAAGCGTTGCTCTCTTTTTTTAAAGGGACTTAACAAAAAGACCACACGGCAAATCCATGAATGGAAGTGCTATATCTTTATATCTGTGGCAATATGGAAGAGTAGCTTAAGTTCACATAAGAGAGAATTAATTTAAGGCCTTTATTGCATTACAGAAGCAAAGGCGCTTAAATGTGTTTAGTCCATTTAAAAGAAATCGCGTTTTTGTCAATGTTATGTACAATTACTTTTTAGCTTAAGTTTTTGAATCAATAATGCCTCGATCAAAACAACTTATGTGCACATATTTTTGTGTACATATTCAGATTTTTCTTTCATCATATAAGGATTTCGCTTAACTTCACTTAAGCTGTATAAACGTTGACCTTGAAAAAATAAAGTCATTATAAAGTCAACAACTTATGTTTACATAAAACTACACAATATCGGTTAACCATGGATCGTTTTCGCACTACGTTTACTCTATGTGATAATACGCATCCGCAGCGACGTCGAACAGTGCGCACCGAAGAAACAATTGCCGCTGTAGAGCAAAGTGTTGAAGAGGACCCGAATGAATCGATTCGCCACCGTGTACAGCAATTGGAGCTTTGTCCATCAACTTTATGGAAGATTTTGCGCAAAGATCTTGGCTTGCGACCTTACAAGATCCAGCTTGTGCAAGAATTAAAGCCGCGAGACTATGCAATGCGTCGTGATTTTGGTGTATGGGCCGAAAATGAGATTGATCTCGATGCTGATTTTCATCGCAAAATTTTGTTCAGTGATGAGGCTCATTTTTGGTTGAATGGCTACGTCAACAAGCAAAATTGCCGCATTTGGAGTGAAGAGAATCCACATGAGACCCTTGAGACGCCATTACATCCATAAAAACTGACTGTTTGGTGTGCTCTATGGGCTGGTGGAGTCATTGGGCCATACTTCTTCCGAAATAATGCTGGAGAGTCAGTTACCATAAATGGAGACCGGTATAGAGCCATGATAACCGACTATTTTGTTCCCCAATTGGATGGCATGAATGTGGATGAGTTGTGGTTCCAACAAGACGGCGCTACATGCCACACAGCGCACGTCACAATTGACTTATTGAAGGAAACATTCGATGAGCGCACAATTTCGCGGAATGGACCTGTCAATTGGCCACAAAGATCGTGCGATTTGACACCACTGGATTATTTTCTTTGGGGATATGTGAAGTCGCTCGTCTACGCCAACAAATCAGAAACGTTAGGGAACTTGGAAGCCAACATTCGTGGCGTTATTGCCAACATACGGCCCCATATGCTCGAAAAAGTAGTTGAAAATTGGACCTGTAGAATTGGCTTTATTCGAGCCAGCCGCGGCGGCCACATGCCCGAAATCATATTTAAACATTAATGGCATAAAATTATCCTTCCAATAAAGCCAAATTGATGGACATTAAAACGATTTTCTTGTGTTTTATTTCAATTCGAAGTTCTATACCTCTAAAAAAAACACCCTTTATATCGACTTGTTCAACAAGAGGGTATTAACTCAAAATTTTTAAATTTTCACTTTTTAGAAGAAATTGATGTGTAGTGGCCTTATCTACCCATTGTAAAAATCTGACATCATTCTCACTATAATTTCGCCAAAAAACTACAGTTTTACCCCTCTTCTTTATATGAAAGTAGTAGTAAAATAAAATAGTTTTTTGACTCTACTGAAAATTATTAAATTTTGAGTTAACACCCTCTTGTTGATCAAATGCAATATATATATATATATATATATATATATATATATAATTCCCCGACAACATTCCAATTGGAACAAGGGGTACTTCTCTCAGACAATGAGCTGCATCCGATTCTATTTTTAAACTCATTGAAAGGGACCTACGTTTTAACGCCGGCTCCGAACTTCGAATGCATTAGTTAGAGAAGTTTTTCATAGCCTAATACTCAATAACCAGTGGCTAGCTGAGTTATGAGGTGAACCGCCGCTTTTTTGAAAATTTATTTTTTCAAGTGAATCTGGCCGGGGATTGAACTTGGGCCTCTGGTATGCTAGGCGGATGTCTTACCTGCTATACCACGGCGGTTCACAAATGCGATATACTTTTTATTTAAACAGAACCGCTTAAAGTTACTTCAACTAATTCCGAGCATATTTGAGAATTCCATGCGCTTCAATCATGTGCTCATATTCTCCAATTCGTAGGTCAAGATTTTCTTCTACTTGGCCTTTCCATCGAATTTTCGGACTACCTCTCTAACGAGTTTATTCGGGATTGTTTTCGTGCAAGTGCTGATGATTAGCATCATATAATAACACGGAAAGTATAAGCGAGAGCTTTATTTCTGCCTGATTATGCCGAAATAGCATCTGTTGACAAGTATGATTCTACGATTAATTTCGAAACTTATGTCGTTATTTACGTTGATGGCGGTACCAAGGTAAACAAATTCTTTTACAATCTTGTAGCTATAGTTCCCAACGATCACATGTCCAATTCTTGAGGTTTGCATGCTTTTAGAATCCAGCAGTTTTGTTTTGATACATTGACTCATTTTATTAGATTCCTTTACGATACTAGAAAAGGCAGCTGTTAAATCGCGCAATGTGCGTTCCATGATATCAGTGTCATCGAAAAACGCGAGTAGCATGTGTTTTCTGTTAAAAATTGTTTCAGATCTCGGATGAGTTCATGTTCTCTTGATATCGCAGCGGTTAATAACGGTATTCGCGGTATTCAGTTTATCAAAAATTGAAAGATTCATCGAAGCAATTATTAAAGCAAGTTTTTTTTTATTAATGTCCAGCTAATTTTTGGGTTGTCAACCTTTTTTTTTCTTATGTCCAGCTTTTTCAGGATTTGTGTCTGGCAACCCTAAGTTCAACGCAAATTTCAGTTTCGAAAAAGAGCTCAAGTAGAAAAAAGGTAAAATCTTCTGAATTTAACAGTATTTCTATTAAATATTCATCATTCTTCTCTAATAAACACGTTACCAATATATTAATTCATAAATTATTCGCAGAAATCAAGCAGAAAAAAAATTACACAAAATGGATGATATCTCAAAACTTTAATTTTCGACTTAAGCTATTCTTCCATATTGCCACAGATATTAGAGAGGGTTTTTTCATTTAAAAACTTTGTCAATCTAAAGTATGAAGAGTAGAATAAACCAATTAAAGATTTTGGAACAAGGATATCTAAAGTTGTTTTCAAAATAATTGTTTTTTTTATAAATATAAGCTTTTAGTAAAGAAGTTTTTTGGAAAAAGCTAAAAAAAAGCAAAAAAATTTATCCCAAATGGATTAAAAATATTCGCTTCCCTCATAAACATACACACTCCGCATCTAGAACACAAATCGTTCAAATCAAATCCATGTCATTATCACATCATTTTCACCCAAAAAAAATACTTTATCATAAAACATTTTCAAACATTTTCTTTCATTAAATTAGAAAACTCGACATTGTTTGTTATATGTCCAAAAAAAAATTTGTAATTGTTTTAAATGGTTGTTATATCATTAGAAATTCATCAAAACAAATTTTATTTCATTACTTTTGTCTTTTTTTCTCTTTTTCCCAAAAAAATATATATATTGTCTTGTAAAAACCACGATGATCACAAAATATAAAAAAAACTAAAACTATAAAAACTGAATCATATAGATGAAGAGGAAAATTGTCAAACTACTAACGAAATGAACGAAATTGTATCAAAACCTGAAAGTAATAGATATTCATATACATCCACAGCATCATCTGCCGCTGAGCCGGTTTCATCATGTTCATCTACTTCCATTAGTTCCGAATTGGCTTTTTCATCTTCACCCTCACCCACACCACCACCCTCACAACCCTTGCCATATCCTCCCTATCCTTATCCCTATGGATACCCCTGGTATCCACCACCAAATGCTCATATGCCCCATCAAAATGGTGACAATTGTCCACAACCACCAGCAAATTGGCATTATCCCTATGGCATGCCTTCAAATACACCTCCACCACCACCACCTCCAATGCCCTCTGCTGGGGGTGATCAGGCTAGTCACCCTACTCATTATCCTCCTTATCCCTATTACTATCCCTACTATCCGCCACCACCTCATATGCCACCCTATCACAACCCTCAAAATCCGACCAACACTAGCGCACCTCCTTCTGAGATTGATTTGCAAAACATGTATCCCTCATATATGCCTCCACCGCCCCCATATTATGCCTATCCTTATCCTGTAGCTCCTAGTTATAGTCAAAGTTCCGATAATTCTAGTAGGGCCAGTAGTGTATTACCCGATATTATAATAACTCCCAGTACTGATGATGTTCCCTCCAAGGTTATTATGAAACATCATGTTAAGGTGCAAAAAGAGCCACGTAACAAAAGAGCAGGTTCCATAGAAATCCAAGATGTCTCCACAAACAAGTCAAATCCCACACCAAAGGGCTCAGTAGTCGATATTTTAACCCAACGTTTACAAAATGTCACCAAGACCATGGAGAACAATTTGAATTCCAAACAACAAGCTAAGAAAACCTACAAAAAGAATATAGAACAAAAGTCTCCGGAAGATAATACTTCCCCAGTACAAATTACCATGGTAATGACAGAATCGGAAAAGGATTCGGATACCGAAACCTCAGACTCGGAAGTAACACCCAAGCAAATGGGTAGGACGGCTGCACCAGCACCTCTGAAATCTATAAAATCTGTTAACAATGTACAGATCTACAATAAACAAAAATTACATCAAGATGAAGAAGATTCCAGTTCAGAATCCGAGACGGAGGATGATGAAACCACTGCTGATGGTGAGAGTGATGTTTTTGATGAAGAGGAAGAAGAAGAAGTTGAAGACATCCAGCAAGACTTTGAGCAACATATCGAGGAAGATGATAGTGATTCGGAAGAAGAGTTTATAGAGGACAATCTTAGTGTAATCTATGAGGAAGAAAGTGAAATGGACAAGAGTAGCGATATGGGCAAAACCGTCATTAGAGGCGATAGATCTAGTCAAAGTGATGACTTGTCTCTGGAGAAAAAAATAGAAGAAAACGATGATGAAAACTCGAATTCTGTTACCGTTAGATTGCCTTTGAAATTCTCGTTTAGCACTACTAAGGACGATGAAAATATAACCACTGTGGAGGTGGGTAAATCCCAAATAGAGGACAGAAGAAATAGCATTACTCTCAACTCCTTCAGTGTGGCCACGCTAAATAATGATTCAGAGGACGATGACCAAGACGACGAGTGTGATGTTAGCGTTACAATATCCTTAACACAATCCTCAAAATCCAATTCCCTGGAAACTAAATTGAATGAAACTAAAAATATGGCCGACTTGTATCCCATAGAAGATATGCCTCTACCTGAAGAAACTTTGGAAAAGTTAGAGTCCAGCCAAGAAGATGTTTCAGCTTCATTCTCCTTAAACATGCGCAATAAGTTTGCCAATGAAACTCTTTACAATGGCACTACTACCAATAATATATCTCAGGCAATGGAAATTAAACACGAACCCAAAAAGGAAGAAGTTAAAATGTTGTCAGGATCGCCCGAGGAAATGGATTTCTTTGCAACTTTAATGGCTACCAAAATGCAGGCTCAAAAGGTCAAGGAACAATCTGCCAGTTACTGGGGTAAATCAACAGAGAGCAAGGATGGCAAAGAAGAAACTGCAGAAGAAATGGAAAGCAAGAAAACTTTGGAAGAAATGACCATTGAAAACAAACCTTCTAAAGATTTGGACCATGAAAGTAAAGAAACCAAATTGAATTTCTGGAATAAATACTCCAACAAGGCTAAAGAAGAAAGCGCCGTCGAAACTAAGGCAGAAGAAACAAATACCGACAAAGCTATATCTATTACTCAAGAAATCCAGGCAATTGAGAACATATGGGCCAAGAAATCACAAGAAACAAGCAAAACCGAGATCCCTACAAAAGAAACAAAGTCCGAAGAACAACCAGAAGAGGTTAAGAAACCCAAGTTTAGTTTCTGGGATCGTTGTTCATCTATTCCCAAAGAAGATAAAGTTGAAGTAAAAGAAGTCAAGGAGGTCTTAGATACCAGTTTCTGGGATCGTTATTCTAAAACCACGCAACCAGAAGGCAAAACTGAAATAGAAGTAAAAAAACAGGAAGTTAAAACAAAAATAGACGAAACTAAATCGGATGAAATTGAAGATATTTGGGCTCAGCGAGAGGAAGACAATACAAAGAAAACTTCATTTAGTTCCTGGAATAGCAACACCAGCTCTAAGCCTGTGGAAAAGCCACAAAAGAACAAAGAAACTGAAGATGTTGTTGATATTTGGGCTGATCGTGTAGAGGACTTGCCTCCCATTAAACCCATAAAATCAAAACTCAAGCCTCTAGAATCTGCCAAGGATTCCTTCTGGTCTAGTGTAAAGGAGGCCAATAAGCCAACATCTTACGAAACCGAAATAAAACCTAAAAAACCTTTACCAAAACCTGAAAATATAACTACAGTAGAATTCAGCATGAAAGTTCTTAGATCTTATGTAAAGGAAGTCGAAAAGCCCCAAATAGCCGCTGTGCATTATGAGGAGGCTGACATAGCAGAACCTGAACAACAGGAAACAGAGGAAGAAGACTTTTGGGCACAAATTGAAAAATCTCAAAATAAGAAAACGTCAGACGATGATCAACAGCAAACCAGTTATCAAGACTCCCTCTACATTAATTCATTTGGAGAGCAGGAGACCAGCATGTATAATGATGACAGTTTAAACTTAAACTCAAACGGTTTTGATCCCCTCAAATATCCCGAGGAACCCCGAGAAGTTGACACCGATGAAGAAATGGATTTCTGGGCAGAAATTGAAGCCAAAAAATCATCACATAATGATGATGATGTAACATTCCATAAGTCGGCTTCGTTTTGGGCTTCTAGAGAACGTCAAAATTCAGTCGATGAAACACCTTATAAACCAGTTCTACCTAAAGCTTTCAATGCCAGATTACCCGATGAACCTCCCACAGCCGATATCAACATATGGCAAGCTTTAGAGGCCCACAAAGGTGAAGAGCCCGTTATCGTAGATCCTGAGGTAGAAGAGGAAAAAGCTTTAGCTCAAGAATATGATGAAATGCAAATGGACGAAGAGGAACAAATGCAAAAAGAGGAACCTAATGATGATACAATTTCGGTTCATGAAGCTGTTGTAGCCTCAGTATGGTGTCAACCAGCTCAAGAATCCGAAGTAGACCAAGAACAGGAAATTGATTACTGGGCTCAAATAGAACCACAATCAGCATGGTGTCCTCCCACCCAAGAGCCTACATCCTCCCAACAGGCAGAAACTAACTACTGGGATCAAGCTGCACCACAATCAGTATGGAGTCCACCAGGTCAGGAGCCTGAAATACCTCAACAAGCAGAAACCAACTTCTGGGCTCAATCAGAACCACAGGCTGAAGAAAAACAAGATGTTGTAGAAACTACTCAAATGGAACGTGACGAATTGGAAGTTAAACGCAACAATTATAGGAAAGCCATGGCCTTCTTTACTACCTCCATAGATGAAAATAAAGAACAAAGCGATGAACGCTATGAACGAGGCAAGAGTAATTCAAAACGCTCATCCCGCATAGAAGAGGAAAACAATTCATGGGATTGGGATGCGGTAAATGATGCTTTGCAAGAGAATACTGTAGAACCCGTTGAAAATGCTGTAAAAGCGGAAGCTAAGGAAATACTTAATGAAGAACTTAAATTAGAAGTCACTATGCCTTCTTCTAGCATTAAGGAAGAAACTCCTTTGCCGGAAGTTTATGTAGAACCTACACTGAAACGTTTAGCCAATGGTTTGCCAGATTTGGAGGTTAATAAATTCAATGAACAAAGAAAAATCTCGGTGAAAGCTCGTATTTCAGCTTTTGAAACTGGTTCCATAGACCAACCCTCACCTTCTGAATCACGCAGAAACTCCATTATTAATCAACTATCACCTGCTGAACTTGAAGAACGCAGGAATTCTATCAAGAATCAATCTCTTTCAGTAGAAAGTTATACCCGTCAAAGCTCTTTATCGCGTAACAGCAGCACCCAACGTTCCGAGTCCGAAATGGATGAGGATGATTCAGGTGTAACTGATATGAATAGACAACTTTCGGAAACAGATACAGAATCGGAAAGTTTCCCTGAATTACGCAAAATGTCTTCATACCAAAGAGCTGCCACTCACTCTAGGTTGTTCAAATTATTACAAGATGATCCAGAAATGGCGGAGGCCAATCAAAATGTTGATGAATTTCAATTTAAGCCCAGTCGTCGTAAGATTGTTCACAATGTTAGTATTACCAGAAAACAAAACCCCACGGCCTTGGCTGATGCTGAAAGCATGAGTCAAAGAAGAGAACGTTTGTCTTTACCTTTGCGCAAGAATACCAGCATTGACGCTGATAATCCTTCAACACCCAATAGCCCAGCCTCACCCATAATGGGCTATTCAGCCAATCAATCTTCTGTGGTTAGTGACAAGTTGGTTAGTGAATTGGTTCAAAGTTTGTTGCTCAAAAGTGACAGTACACACTTCAAAAAATTACCCATGGAAAAGCTGCAGGCAGCTGCTAAAAGAGTATTGGAGGAGGAACTGGATTCCTTGGAAAATACCTCAGTAGATTCTACACCAGCCATGACACCAAATGATATGAAAAAGGATAAATCGTATACCGACTACTATAATAGCTGGTCGGATGCTCAAGGCTCGGAGGAGATTGTACCTTCAAAATCTTTCAGAGCTTTACAGGACACCAAACGCACTCCTTGGACTGCCAGATGCCCCAGAGTATTAGGAACGAAAACCAATTTGGCTAGAGTAACAGAATCACCAGAAATCTCTATGCGCGTTAGTAAAAGTCCCGAATGTTTTAGACAATCGCGAGAAAGTTCCATAGGAAAATGGAGAAAAACGTAGGTTAGGCTTAAAGGGGTTAAAAAATAAGGGGCTTTATTGAAACTCAAAGTTGGTATTAGGACTTAATTAACTAAGATACAGGGGAAACGTAGAACTTAAGTTTTAGATTTTACTGCCATGTACGTATACTTCGATAAGTTCAAAACTCATAGTCGTATTGCATTTACAAAAGCTTTAGTCGGGAGATATTGCAAAGGAAAAATCCTGGAAGGAGTTTTTAAGGTTTGAACTTAAGAAGAAATCAAACTTTATGATCTTAAATTAGTTCCTAGAACTAAGACTATGTTCGAAATTTTTTGCATTTCTTTAAAAATTGAATCAAATTCAAAAATAATTTTAAGTTGTATATTTTTTTTTTTTTCATTAAATGTCATAACTGTCATCAGCATCAAGTCCATAACATTTCATTTGTATATTATTCAGGCTATGATCTATCAATTGTCGTTCATTTAAACGTTAAAATTAAACATTTCCAAATCAATCAAAATAAAAAAGCAATTCGTTTGTTACCTCCACCTCTAAAAAAATATGTGTAAAATATGACGCTCCACCAACCACAACCACCACCTCTAAACTAAATCTTTTACATTTTAATCCGTTACAAAAATAAAAACTCCTCCAAAATAAAAATCAGTCAATTAAAATTTCTAAACAAATCAAAAATAAACCATGTTCCAAAATTCTAAGGTACATATAAAAAAAAATTGATAATTTTAATTGAAATTATTTATCAAAATTAAAATTCAATTTCATTTAATTATTCGTTTTCTTTCGTGTTTTCAATAGAAAAATATTATTTATTGTATTTTGCATTTTGTTTTTATTATTATTTTATTAATTGCCAGCTTTCTTAGCAAATTTGAAAATTTTGATTTTACTTGAAAATTTGAAATATTTGCGTTTGTAGATTTTAAATAATTTTGTTGCAACGAGTTAAGTTCAGCTCATAATTCGACCGATGTCTACATTTGCCAGATAAATAGGTCTCCTAATAAGGGCCCATAGCAAGTTCACTTCTTTAAAAGTAAAGACTCTATAATATAAAACTCTTTTTTATGGGACTTATCAAAAAGACCAATGGAAGTGCAACATCTTTATATTTTAGAGTCTTTGGTAGAAGTGAACTTCTTCATCCTTGTAACCACAGCTTCTGCAAAAGACATTTGACGAAAACTTCATCCTAACCGAGTGACGGAATAAATACATCCACGGGCCTATCATTTACCTTATTACAGGCTTTTTCTTGTAGTAATAGATTCTAGTAGTAGATTATAGTTTATCTGTAATTCGTTAAATAGGTCTCCAAAGAAATAAGGGCCCATAGCAAGTTCACTTCTTTAAAAGTAAAAAGTTCACTTCTTTAAAAGTAAAAGTAAATATAAATAAACTCTTTTTTTATGGGACTTATCAAAAAGACCATACGGCAAATCTTTGAATGGAAGTGCAACATCTTTATCTTTGGTAGAAGTGAACTTATTACTCCTTGTCACCACAGCTTTTGCAAAAGACACTTGACGAAAACTTCATCCTAAACGAGTGACTGAGTAAAGTAACATTAGTCGTTTTCTATAAAAACGGAGCCATATTTGGAACAAATACATCCACGGGTCTATCATTTACCGAATTACAGACTCTTTCTTGTAGTAATAGATTCTAGTAGTAGATTGTAGTTCATCTTGATTTCGTTAATAGTTCTCCAAATAAATAAGGGCCCATAGTTAGTTAATATAAATATACTCTCTTCTTATGGGACTTATCAAAAAGACCATGCGGCAAATCTATGTATGGAAGTGCAACATCTTTATATGTTAGTCTTTGGTAGATGTTAACTTCTTTCTCCTTGTCACCACAGCTTTCGCAAAAGACACTTGACGAAAACTTCATCCCAACCGAGTGACGAAGTAAAGTAAAGTAGCATTAGTCGTTTTCTATAAATACGGGTCCGTATTTGGAATAAATACATCCACGGGCCTATCATTTATCGAATTACAGGCTCTTGTAGTAATAGATTCTAGTAGTAGATTCTAGTTCATCTGGAATTCGTTAAATAGTTCTCCAAAGAAATAAGGGCCCATGGTTAGTTCTCTTTTTTAGAAGAAAAGACTCTTTAATATAAATATACTTTCTTCTTATGGGACTTATCAAAAAGACCATACGGCAAATCTATGTCTAGAAGTGCAACTTCTTTATATTTGAGTCTTTGGTAGAAGTAAAATTCTTCCTCTTTGTCACCACAGCTTCTGCAAAAGACACTTAACGAAACTTCATCCTAACCGAGCGACAGAGTAAAGTAACATTAATCGTTTTCTATATAAAAGAGTCCATATTTGGAATAAATACATCCACGGGCCTATCATTTACCGAATTACAGGCTCTTTTTTGTAGTAATAGATTCTAGTACATTTGAAATTCGTTAAATAGGTCTCCAAAGAAATAAGGGCCCATAGTTAGTTCACGACTCTATAATATAAATATACTCTCTTTTTATGGGACTTATCAAAAAGACCATACGGCAAATCGGTGTATGGAAATGCAACCTCTTTATATTTTAGAGTCTTTGGTAGAAGTGAACTTCTTCCTCCTTGTCACCACAGCTTTTGCAAAAGAAACTTGACGAAAACTTCATCGTAACCGAATGACGGAGTAAATTAAAGTAACATTAATCGTTTTCTATAAAAACGGGTCCATATTTGGAATAAATACATTTACGAGCCTATCATTTACCGAATTACAGGCTCTTTCTTGCAGTAGGAGCTTGAAAGAGTCTAGCAACATGCCAATAGGCTCTATTTCAACTGGAATTCGTTAGATACTCCCAAGTCTTGCTAACTTGCCTGCTCTAGAGTTCCCTGGTATTTCTATATGGCACGGCACCAACATAAGATGAATATTGAGATCCCGAGACATTCCAATGATGTTAAAAACTGAGCTTGATAGTAACAAGTTACACTGATACTAAACAGACTATGGATTAGAATATATTCTGTACTGAGTTGATAATTATATTTGGAGTCTGGACTAAGGCCGCTTAATAGATTTAGGCCGCGGACTAGACGATTAAGAAGAATATGGGCTTAATTGTAAACTAAACCAGAATTATTAACTAAACTAAAGTCACTATAGCCTGCCTATTCGATAAGTTTGAAGTCAGAGTATACTTTAGACCAAGGTTGGCCAAATGGAGAGCGTTTTTAAATGAGAGTGCTCAATCTGAAAATGAGAATGTGCTCTGAGATTGTATTTGCTGTATGTTTTGTTGTGTTTTTTGAGTACATGTAAAGAAAAAGTTTTCTTGTTTAATGTCAATTGTTGTTATTCTCCTGCCACGCAAATAATGGCCAACGTTGCTTTAGAATAGACTAAATGAGGAGTCTGGACTAAGGCCGCGGGCTAGACTATTAACAAGAATATGGGCTATGTTGTGAATCGAACTCGAATCACTATAGACAACGAGAAATGACACATACATAATTCCCACGACATTCCAATAGGAACATGGGTTACTTCACTCAGACAATGAGCTGCATCCGATTCTATTTTTAGACTCATTGAAGGGGGACCTACGTTTTAACGCCGGCTCCGAACGGCAAATGCATTAGTTAGAGAAGTTTTACATAGCCTAATACTCAATAACCAGTGGCTAGCTGAGGTGAACTACTTTTTTTAATTTATTTTTTCAAGTGGCCCCGGTCGGGAATCGAAATTGCGACCTCTGGTATGCTATACCACGGCGGTTCACAAATCAGAAATGAACTAGAATTGAAATTAGATAAATTTGGACATGGACTAGGCTTTAGACTAGATAAAAGTTTAAATCAGACAATAGTTATATTCTAGACTGAAGATTAGGTGGAGGTCTATTAAAAGAATAAGACCTCGGACTACATAATTAAGAAAAATATGGGCTAGATTGTGAACTGAATTAAAATAACGATGCACCTTGTGATTGAAACCATGCACTATAGTTCATCCGTTGAATTAGAAGAAGGTCTATATTTGGACTAGATTAAATATTCTTCTTCTTCTGTTATCCCTGACTCCCAGTGGAGCCTAGGGCCTCAACTAAAGATTGATTAGTGAAAAAATCTTGAAAATATATCAGGTTAGTTTTGAAAAATCTTAGAAAATACAAACGAAACGAATCTTAGAGAAACAATAAAAAAATATAACGCAAATATTAAATTTTCTAGTAGAATTGTGTAAAGCTTTTATGATTTTATTTAATTATAAAATGTTTATTTTTTTTTTAATTTATTTATTTAAAAATTAGTCAATGGAGAGCAAACTCCACCTTTGGCTTTAAAACTAAAAAGGAAAGAATTAATATTAAAGAAAAAAAGCAGTAAGAAGAGAAGATTAAGAAATTGCCCGAAAGGGAAATGTATATAAAAATCCTTCTTCTTATATAATAAAGCTTTAAAGCTTTTTAAGTGTAAATAAGCAAAGAAAAAAACTAAAAAGCTTTTTAAGAAAGAAATTTGTTTATTAGGAAAAAAATTTCCTTTTTACAATTTTTAAGCAGTTGTAAGCAAATTTAACTCTTTTTAACAATGATTTTAAGAAAAGAAAAAAAGGTGAAGTTTTCTCTCGTTGATTTTCGTTTTTTTACCAAAATAAAGTTTTCCAGTTAAAGGAATGAATGCATGCATTTGATTTGATTTAAGGAAAAAGCTTTGTTATGCTTTAAGACAATAAAAAGCTTTTGTTTTGTAAAGCTTAATGTGTAAATGTCTTCAAAAAAAAGTTAAGTGTCAAAACCTAAAATAAATGTGTTAAAAAGCTTTTGAGAAAAGCTTTTTGTGAAAAGCAAAGAGTAAAAAATTATTTTTAGAACAAGATTTTTTCTAAAAAAAATGAGAAAAGCTCTTTCTTGTTAAATTATTATAAGCTTTATATGTTATATCAAATTTCTTAACCTTAAAATAAATTTAACTAATTTTATTTGTATTTTCTGTTTCTTTTTGATCTCATTTCAGGACCTGGACAATCGGATCTATAATTTTTTTCTTTTAAACCATAGAAATTAATTATAGATTTCTATTGGCAATGGACACAAAAAGCCTAAAAATGTCCAATATTAGAACCACTCAAGAAGTTCTGCAATTTATTTATTTAAAAAAAACAACAACAACATCATAGAAATAAAGGGTTTATTTTCATATAAACTAAAAGATTATATTTTGGAGATTTTTGTTTGAAAAAGAAGAAAGAAAAATTAAGAGAAATTAAGGTGGCGTTATTTAACTTAGAAAAGAAAAAGTAATTAAAAAAACATATTTTAATTTTACGTTAACAAAAAGGTAATAAATTTTAAGAATTTAAGCAAGAAAAAAAATTATGTTTAATAAAAAAAAATATATGAAAAAAATGTAAAAAAAAACTTAACGATTTAAAACGACAAAACAAGCGCTAATTTATATTTAAAAATCATTTCATTTTATTATTTAAATTTTAAAGAAATTTCATTACCGAATTTAATTTTTCATAAAAAAAAAACAAACGAAATTTATGTTTGAAACAATTTCAAGCAATTAACAAATTTTTAAGAAAAAAAATTCAGAAAGAAAAGAAAATTTGTTTTAATTTTATTTGAAAAAAATTCGCTTTATTATTTGTAAAATTTGAAATTTTTATATTAGTTGTTATTAATTTATTTTATTATTATTATTTTTTTTAATATTATATTATAATTTATCATTTTCAAAATCATTATTACTAAATAATTGTGTTTTATTATTATGTTTGTAGCATCATTTTGATCAAATAAATAAATAATTTTTTAAAAATATTAAAAATTAAATGATTTTTATTCATATTTTTATGAATTTGTGAAATTTAATGTTTCAATTCCATTTTTCATAGGAACAAAAGAAAAAAAAATCAGGTTTTTAATTGTTTATTACATGCCCGAGTTGCTTTTAATAAAACCAACATGCAACGCTATAAATAACAAACATCGAGTACTGTTTCAATTCCATGTTTCATAGGAACAAAATTTTAAAATTGTACTTTTTTGAGAATTTGTTACGAAATTTATGTTTTTAAACAAAAACAACAAGTTTACATTTAAGAAACACTTCAAAATAAAAAAATATGAAATTGTATATGTATGTTTCAATTCCATTTTAAATAGGAACGAAAGAAAAAAGTGAAGGTCGTAAATCGTTTAGTACATACCCCAATTGCCGTTAATAAAATCAATGTATTATGCAATAAATAAAAATGCGAGTACTGTTTTAATTCCATTTTTCATAGGAACAAAATTTTTTAATTCCACTTTTTTGAGAATTTGTTCAAAAAAATATTTATCTCAATGAAATTTATGTTTTAAAACAAAAAGCAGCAAGTTTATCTAAAAAACACTTGAAAGTACAAAAATATGAAATTTTATATGTTTCAATTCCATTTCACATAGGAACCAAAGAAAACAGTTCAGGTTTTTAAAGTTCTTATTACATACCCGAGTTGCTTTCAATTATACCAATGTATTTCTCTATAAATTAAAAGTCAAGTAGTGTTTCAATTCCATTTTTCAGAGGAACAAAATTTATTAGATCTACTTTGTTAGGACATTTAATTTATGTCAATGAAATTTATATTTTAAAACAAAAACAACAAGCTTTCATTAAAGAAACACTTGAAATAAAAATAAAATTACATAAGTTTCATTTCCATTTTACTTAGGAACAAGAGCCAAAAGTCCAGGTTTTACAATTTGTTATTACAAACCCGAGTTACTTTTCTATAAATAAAAACTTAAAGTACTGTTTAAATTCCATATTTCATAGGAACAAAATTTAAAAGCTCTAATTTTTTGAGAAAGTTGATTCATCTCAATGAAAATTATGTTTTAAAACGAATAAAAAATAAATTTATATGAAAGAAACATCTTAAAATTGAAGAAATTATGAAATTTTATATGTTTCAATTCCAATTTACATAGGAAAAGGAGAAAAAGGTCAGCATTTTAACTTTTATTACAAACCCAAGTTCCATTGAAAGAAGCCGATGTATTAAGCGATAAATAAATTGTGCAAAAATCGTTTCAATACCATTTTTTATAGGAACATGTTTGATTTTCCTTACAATTTTTGTTTTAAAAAATAAATAATGAAAATGTTTTCTGTTTGAACTCTGTTTTTCATAGAAAGTAAATTCAAATGTTTTTATTTAATTTCTTTTCGAAATAATAAAAGTTTTTTTTAATTTCTTTGTTTCATAAACATATTTGCTGTTTCAATTCCATTTTATATAGGAACGTGTGAAAAAATATTGGAATAAAATAAACTTGTTTATATATTTTTTTACATTCCTAAAAGAATTATTACTTTAAGAAAAATGTGATGTATTTCATTTCGATTTCGTAAACATTTTTAATTTTTCAATTCCTTTTTTTATAGAAATGTGTAAAAAAATATTGGAATGGAGTTAACTAGGTTAAATATTTTTTATATTCCTAAGAAAATTATAACTTTAAGAAAAATGTGATGTTTTTCATTTGCATTTTTCATAGGAATGGAACTAAAATCTAAAGATTTTAAAGAATTGTTTATGAAATTCTATTGACAGTTACTTTTTTAGATTTTTAACTCAAATTCAACACTTTTATCAAATTCCTGGAAAATAATCATAATTTTTTATGATTCGTTTCCATTTTTCATAGGAATGTTTGAAAAAATATTAAATATATTAATATTTTATCACAAATTTGTGAAATTCATTGTCAAATGATAGAAATTTAAATGTTTGAGTTAAATTTTTCCTAGAAAATCGTAGGTAAATTTGTTATAATAAAATTTTGTATAATTTTTAAATTTAATTTTTAGGTTTCCTTTATATTTTGTAATAGAAACAGATGCTGAAATGAAACGTTGCTCATGAATTAGTCAAGAAAATTTGGAAAAATGTATGTTTTTATATGATTATTAAAAAAATAATTGTTTCAATTCCATTGTGTATAGGAACGTAATCAATTTTTATGATATTCTTAAAGTTTTTTGATACTTTTATATAGTAGTCGTAATAACAAAGGTAATGTGCATGAGCCGACGAAAGTTTCTAAGTTGGTATGGCAAATTTCCCACAGGTGGCGCCACTGAAATTTACTTAAAATTAATTAAATCGTAAACTGTGCACTTTAACATGCTAGGATCTTTAACAAAGTTGCTGCGCATGAGCCGACGAACGTTTCTGAGTTTGTATGACCAATTTCCGATAGGTGACGCCACTAAATATAATTTAAAACTAATTAAATTGTAAACTATGCATTTGATCATGCTATGATCTTAAGCGAAGTTGTTGTGTTTGAGTCGACGGAGGTTTTTAAGTTAGTGTGATTGATTTCCGATAAATAAAATTTAACATTTCTTCGAAATTTTGGCGCTAATCTAATACTTTTGTAGAATTAGCACGTTTTTATTAAAACAATTATGGCTTTTTTTGTGTTTCAATTCCATTTTTCATAGGAATGTGTGAAAAAATATTAAAACTATTCACATTTTATTATAAATTTACGAAATTTATAGTAAAATCTATCAAATTTCTTCTGTTTCATTTACATTTTACCAAGAAAATCGTAAGAAAATTAAGATTTATAATAAATTTAAGCTTTCATTTCAATTTTTAATTAAAACAAAATTTAAAATATATAGTTATTTGAATAAAACTTACCCATTTATATATAATTATAGTTTTACAGCATAAACTTTATTGGTTTTAAGAGTTGATTGCTTTTTTTATTTGATGAATTTGTTGATGAGAAATGATGATAAATGATAAGTGAAAATTACATGATCTAAAACTAAAAGAGATTAGAAATTAGCTATCAACTAATTTATTTTTGAATAATTATATATAATATAATATTGTATTGTTTTGTTAACTTTATATAAATATTTATAGGTTATTTTATGAAAATATAAAGAAATTTTCTTTAAAGTTTAAATTTGAAGCTATAGAAAAAAATATATTTCGTTTAAGACTAGGATTAGAGTTAAGATAAAATTTAAACCAAAACAAGAATATTTTTACCTAAGAGAGTAAAAGTTTGAAAATCGTTATTAGTTTTGGAAAACGTTTTATATTTTTTGGCAGGTTTTCTTGTATGAAAATGTGAAGACTTTGTAATAAATGCTTTAAGATTTTTAGTAAGAAACAGATAGGGAGATCAGTTAAAAGATATAAAAATATTTGTACATTATGTTTTTATATTCTTCTATAACATTTATGGAAATTTTATGCTGATATTTTTAAGTTTAAGCTACAGTAAATTCTACTTTTTAACACTACTTTTATAATATTTGGCTTTAACTATCGGTTAATTTATTGTATATAAATGTTTAAGTAAATTCTGTATTTAAATTTGTTATTAGTTAACTTTTTATGTCATAATTATTGTATGTTATTTCGTTAAAGCTTGAAATTTTTATACAAAATTTTCAAGTAAAAATTAATTTATTAATAACAGGAGGATTTGGAATGATTTTTTGAAAGATATTTAACAAAATCTTTAAAGTCTCCTGTTATTTAACCTCAATTGAGATCTTCAAAAAATCTCAAAGAAAATCTTTCAAGATTCAAAATTTTTGAAGAGTAGCATAATCAACTACATAATATGTAATACAATAATATTATACTTACAATATTTAACTTACATTCTGTGGACAATTTTTAAAACTCCTCCTCATTTATATCTCTCACCTGCACTGCCATTAATTCCTCCACTATCTTATATTCATGACATTGCGGACACAATAATTTACCATTTGATTTGTTAGTTCTTTGGACTTTTTCATGACAAACAATATGCACAAGTTTGAGATTTTTCAAAGAAAATATTTCCAAAAAATACTCGAGAACGGAAATATCCACCACAGGCTGTTTGTGTAAGAGACACAAACGTTTTGGCTGTTCTATTAACTCCTGAACATTAGCTATAAGGGATGGTAAAATAGTGCGTGATAATTCTATTTGATGATCCAAATTCCAAACTTGAAAAAGTATTAGATTTTCCCTAGAAGCGTAAGGATTAATGGAGTGCTGTAAAGAGCAATTATTTTGATTATCCGAATAGGCGCCTTGACAATAAAAGTCACCCAAATCGGTACATAAAGAAACCGACCATTCGTCTAGGATCTCATTTCTTAAAGTATAATCCTTGATAACCTGTTTGAGTTTTTTATTTGGCACTGCCGAGCGGGCATCAGTTTGATCATCTAATTTTTCCAAGATAAAATCATGCTTCGGTTCAAATTTTCTATTAAATATCATAGAAAAATAGTCGCAGCCAATAAGCAGATAACGAAATTTTTCCAATACCGAATCTATAACTTTGCGGGCCTTAAGATTTTGCCGATAGAGATGATTACGTGTTAGCTCATCTTTGGTTTTATAATAGTAACCTCTAACACGATCTTGAGCCTTGCGTGTTAAAGTTTCTTCTTTGGTGTGACATTTTTCCTCCTGTCCCATAAACCATTCAGCATGTTCTGATCTTAAGCTTAAGTGAGTTTTAGATAAAGCATCTCCACGGCAATGGGGAGGTTTTTTCTTTTCATATTCTGCTATAAGTTTGCCAAACTTATCTGGTTGTTGTTCCATAAATTCGTAGATAATGTCAGCTACTTTAAGGAGTGGAGAACGCTGGCGTAATTGTTCGAATTCAAAATCACCATCTGTTTAAAGAAGATATAATTTTGGTTATTAAATAAAGTAAAATCATATTATTTGCAAAAACCTACCAGTTGTTATAATGGCTTCCGGACCAGCTACTATGAAAAGGGTTTGGGATTCCAGAGTTAAAAAATAGTCTTCATCGATAACTTCATAGCCATCGGAGGCTAAATAAATGCGCAAGTCTTTGATCTGGAAAATAAGTCAAAAAAGATTTATTAAAAACTATTATTTGATATCAAAAAATATATGTATAATATTTTTAATGTTTCAATTTCATTTTTCATAGAAACGAAACTTAAATTGTAAGAAATTAAAGGATTTTTTTAATATAGTAGCAAATACTGCAACATTTTCATAAAATTTTAAAATTTTTTAATGTTTCAATTCCATTTTTTGTAGGAACGAAAATTAAATTGTTAGAAATTAAGGGATTTTTCAATGTAGTAGGAAATGCTGGAATATTCCCATGCAATTTATAAACTTTAAGAAAATTTTGTATGTTTCAATCCCATTTTTTATAGGAACGAAATTGAAATTATAAACAATTTTGTTTTTTTTTCTACCTGTTTTGGCAAATATAAAAATATTTTGATAAAATCGGTAGTAGAACAACAAATTTCAAGTGTTTCAATTCCATTTTTCATAGTAACAAAATAAAAAATGTAAATTATTTAAGATTTAGGTGTATATAAAAACATTTTGATATAATTATTAACATTCGAATTTTTAGTGTTCCATTTCCACTTTTCATAGGAAAAAAATGAAATTATCAAAAGTTGATGAATATTCAGCATTTTTAAAGGAATATGAAAACATTTTTATAAAATTTTACCATTTAAAGCAAATTTCCAGTGTTTCAATTCCATTTTTCATAGGAACAAAATAATAAAATGTTAAATATTTAAGAAAGTTGTTTATGTTTCAACGAATAAAGAAATCTTTTGATAAAATTATTAATATTTGAAGCAATTTTAAGTGTTTCATTTCTATTTTGCATAGGAACAAAATTCAAATCTTAAGAATTTGAACATTTGTTTTTTTAATTTTTTAAGGGAACAAAAGATATTTAAATAAAACTAGAAGTTTTTTTAATTTGAGCCTAGTTTTAGGTATTTCAATTCCATTTTCTTTAGGAACTCTTTCATAAAATGAAAGACTTGCTGCAAAATTTGATCTTTTACCAACAAAACACATATCAATTGGTTTGAATAAAAAAGATTTTATATGTTTCATTTCCATTTTTTATAGGAATGTTATGTCAAAATTAAGAAATGGGTTGAAAAAAAGCTTAAATAAACGAGATGTGGTTAATAATATTATCTTATGGTGATAGAATTGTCCCACAAGTAACATTACAACAAATTAACCGAAAATTTTGAGTGTTTCTATTCCATTTTTCATATGAACGAAATAAAAAAATTAAAAATTTTAAGAAATTTTTCATATTTCGACGAATATAAAAGCATTATGATAAAATTATCAACATAGAAAACAATTTTCAGTGTTTCATTTCCATTTTTCATAGGAACAAAATTTAAATCTTAAGAATTTGAAGTTTTTTTTTTTTGTTTTTTTAGGAAACAAAGAAACACTTAAATGAAATTAGCAGGTTTTTTAAATGTGATGCTATTTTAAGGTACTTCAATTCTATTATCTATAAAATCAACTTTAATATTGTTAATAAATGAAAGATTTGGTACAGAATTTGACGTTTCACCAATAAAACGGATATCAATTGCTTTAAATATTGAAGATTTCATTTCCATTTTCCATAGGAATGCTAAGTCAAAATTTAAAAATTGTTGACATATAGAACTATAATAAACTAGATGTGGTTTCTAATGATATCTTAAGATTATAGAATTGTCTTATTATGATCTTAGAGTCTATTTATCAGATTTTCTCCGTTTTATTTCCATTTTTCATAAGAATGAAAGAAACTGATGGTATAAAGAGCTATAATAAACGTAATGTGGCTTTAAATTATATCTAAAGTTCAAAGAATTGCGCCATTATGATATGAAAACATTTGAAGTTGGAAAAATACTTGTTTCGTACAAAGATATTAAATAACCGTGAAGTTTTTTTTACGATTTATCGAGTTCATGGAATTTTTTTATTATGATCATCCTAAATCATAAGATTTTCTTACAAACTTAAGTATAATGACTAACAGGGTTTTACCAAAAAAAAAAAACATATCAATTGCTATGATTCTGTAGATTTTCTATGAATGTATGATTTTCACTTTTCATAGGAATGTTATATAAAAAGTTAGAAACTGACGGTATACTATAAAGCATTTAAATTTAAAGAGTTTTTAAAGATATCTAGAGGTTTTATATCTGCTTTATTATGTTCAAAAAAAACTGTTTAAATGTTTCGTTACAAAATCAAACTTAACATCAAAACCCATAATTAATTTGATCAACAATACCGCTTAACCTTCATACTTTTATCAAACACTTCCTCCTTAAATGTTTCTTAATGCTTTCCTCAATATAGCATTGACATTTTTCTTATTCCAAAGCTGAACTTGACCTCCATTTTTCGCCATTATAACACACACTCTTTTAACCCTGACCTGTATGCAATGCATCCTAGAAGAGTGTGAAGGTTGTTTCAACAAACAAACTTACACTTACACTGCAGATACAATAATAACAAAAAAAGGCAAACAAAAATCCAAACATCCTATACAAAAAAAAACATGTCAAAAGTTTAATGTCCTTCTTAACCATGAGTAAAGTAACCCGAAGCATTGAAACACTATAAAACCAAAAACGAACAGCAAAGCGAACAAACTCATTCATCAACAACAGGTGGCTGTATGGCAGCTGCGCATTACAAGGAAAGGGAATCTTTGGACTAGTGTTTGGTTTGGCTGACATTGAATTTTTGTACACACACAAAAAGCAATTGACAAGGTCCCTAAAAAAAGAACACAGAGACCAAAAAGTAAGTTTTAAGCCAATACAACACTGCTACTACTATACAAATTTGGCCCTGGTGGCAAAAATTCCAAGGTCATTATTATAAAAAAAGAAGACGCAAAAAAATTTGTGAAAATACTTACAGGAAACTTTATTTTGGCTTTAGTCTTTAGCATTTGCAGGGAATTGGCTCCAATGCCATATTTTCGAGAACGTTCATTGTCTGTTATCTTATAGCCCTTAATAATAGCTTTGGGAGCTTCTTCCATAGATTTAACAGTATCCTCAAAATTTTCCTTTGGCTGTGCTACTGCCGATTCCTTTTGTGCTGAACTGCTGCGCGTTGTTGGCGCCATAACTTCTTTGATGAAATTAAACATTTTCTATTGAATTTAATTCACTTTATTTTAGAAAATCTAACACTTTGTATCAAATATTTTACTATTTTTGACCACTTGTCCAGTCCTTTTAAGGAATTTTCACCAACTGGTTATCCTTCGCGAAGCACTTGTTTAAACATGAATGAAACTCACTCACACACACAACAACAATTCTTTTGTTTATGTTCTAATAAGAAAAAAGTGTTACCAAGTTTATTTTATTTTGTAGGAGATGAGTTGAGATGCCATATGGTTTCTCGGTGATTTTCATGTTTGAAACAAATGTTTGTCAATCCGTTCAAGTTCAATTATCTTATATCAAATCTTTTAATATAATAATAAAATTATGTTAAAATAATATAATCAGGCGTAGGCAACCCATACCACCAGAAGCCGAAGAAACATTAATGAAATTCGTGAAAATGAGTCCTAAAAGCATTCAGTTAGAATTTGGATGTTAACAGAGTTGGTTGGTGCCGCTTTGTTAAAGAAATTACAAAAACAAAATACATAAGAAACAAAATATAATTTATAGCAAAAAGATACATGGTTCGAGAGAAGAAAAAAATTTTTTCATTATAAAATTTTTTTGCAAAAAAAATTTTGATAATATTCTTCTTTTTTTTAATTTTTGACAAAAAGAATTTTCTATATAAAAATTTTTGATTAAAAAATTTTCATAAAAAAATTTTTCATAGAAAAATTTTAGATAAATTTTTTTTTTTGTAAAATTTTCGATAAAAATATTTTTCTATAAAAATATATTTCTGTAGGAAAATTTTCTAAAAATTTTTTATAAAAAAATTTTTTGTAGAAAAATTAAAAGTTTATTATAATTTTGTACACATAATTTTTGTATAAAGTGTAAACAAATTGAAAAATTCGAGAAAATCGGCCTACATTTGACTCTAGATCCAATATCAACAAACTGATAGAAATGGTTTACATATCGCACTTGATTAACAAGAGGGTATTAAGTCAAAATTTTTAAATTTTCACTTTTTTGTAGAAATCCATGTGCAGTGGTCTTATCTACCCTCCATACACTATTTTCATTATTATTTCGCCTAAAATTTACAGTTTTATTCCTCTGCTTAATATGAAGGTAGAAGTAAAATAAAATAGTTTTTTTTGACTGTACTGAACATATTAAAATTTTGAAAAAAAAAAAAAATTTTGTTGGTGAAGTGCGATGTGATAAATTCTTTGTATGCTGACAAAATTTGGCAAATATATATCCGTATTTCGTATGAAAATATTAATGTAAACTTAAAGGAGTGTGTGGAAACAGTGAATATATTATGATAAGCGGAAGTATAATTTGATCCATATCCCCAGAATTATTGTTTATGTTTGTTATAAATTAGAGGCAATATACACTTTTTTCATGATTAAAGCATGATTTTAGTTTGTTTTCTATTTTTATGATTTTTTTCACGTTACTTTAAAAAAAAAATAAAAAAACCTAATATTTTTCGAAAATAATAAAAAAAAAAATGAAAAAGTATTCACTTCACCTGAATAATTTTTCCAGTGTATTTATCAATCTGGCAGCTCCATTTAAAATAATTTCCTAAACTTGGCATAACTTTTCTGTTTGTTGTGATGTCACCTAAAATTCCTCCACTCACACACATACCCTCACACACTTTATCACCTCTTCTCTTTTACTCTTAGCGAAAAGCAACAATAACAAACCAAAACAGCTGGTTTTTTGCAAACGAATTTTGACAGTTGCTACTATTTTTATATTTTGTGTGAAGAATTGACTTGCGGGCGTGTGTGTATGAGAGAAAAAAATTGTAAAATTATGAATTAAAATATAAAATTTGACAAATTCTGGATAAATTTATAAAGAATAAAATAAACAAATAGTAGAAATTTACTATAACAACAAAGAAAATTATACAAAATATAGGAGAGAGATTTAGTGAAGTGCATAAATGTTTGGCTAATGGTGGAGTCCTAAGGGAATGGAAATTTGCTGCCGTGGAGGCTTTTCTGGAGACAGCTATTGATACTTTAAGTGGATTGATATTTAAGGAGGATTTTTTTGTATGTTAAGTGTTTTAAATTGTTTACGGGCAGCTTTTTTGGAGTGATTTATAAAAAAACGTGCTGTGGCCATTTCTAAGATAAGACATCAATAATTTGTGGACAGACAATGACCGAAGTGGAAATATAGCACAAATTGATAAAGTGTATGTGTTAATGATGCCCTACTATTGATTATTTGGTCTTACGAAGTTGCAGTAACTTTAAAATCTTTATTAAATCACTGTTTGATGTTTAAATATTAGTCATCATCAGCAAGAAGTAACATCTATCTTCCATTGACTACTAAGATTTCGTAATTTTCTACCAAGCGACTGACTGGCTGCTATTTCTACTAAGCTATGTCTGTTAATAGTGACTTAGCTTTGAGAGATTTCGATGGAGAGTCTGATGAAACCGATTCAGAGACTGAATTACTCATACGACACAACAACCGCACTGTTGTTAGTAGTACTGATGGCCAACATCATCATAATCGTCTAACAAATACACAGCAACGTTCTCAGCGTCATGGTGGCAGCTACACACAAAGCAATAACAATAATAATAGCACAACACATCAGCCAGCCCAACAAGCTCGAAGTTTTCTCAGTCAACTATTCGGTGTTGTCGGCGGCACAACAAAATTTTCTAACACGTCGTCGTCTTCGTTACAAAATCTAAATTTCAAACAAACACCTCAACCACCACCGTCATCATCTTCAACACTTTTTCGTAGTGCTACCGCCTCCTCATTAGCGCGTGACGGTCAGATACGTTTTAGAAATGAACGTAGTCGTGAACGTGGTAGTGCAACATCAATATCCAACATTACGGCCTCGCAATCGTCTCTAAATAATGCGGCTCAAGCCGCCAAATTCGGTAGTTCTAATTCGAAATCGTATAATCTTAGTTCGGATCACGTAGATAGCAACGCGATAACGGGTTCATTTCACTATAGTGATTCGTTACAAATGTCCGATATGATGGATACACAACCAAATATAACCACAACTACCTCCCCGAATGGGGTAATGCAAACGGTCGTAGATCCAGAGAATGGCTCGACCACAGTGTTCTATCAGAAAAATCGACGGAAAAGTAAAAAACGTTCTTTTGGCAATTTTTGCAAAATGTGTTTATGTGGGTGAGTGTTCTTAAACCAAAAATATCATAAATTATTTAGAAAATGCATAAAAAACAAGAAATAAAATTTGAAAATTTATTTGAAAATGAAATTAAAAAAAATATAAAAAAATTAAAATTTTTTTATCACCAAAAATTAAATTAAACTGCGTTTTAACTAAATAAGAAAAATTATTAAAAAAAAATTTATAATTTATACTAAACAAAAATAAAAAATTTAATTTATAAAAAATCTAATTCAAATTAAAAATTTTCCAAGAAACAAGTGTTTCAAATTCATAAATTTTTCTTCATCTGCCAGAATAAATCAAATAAATTAGCCTCTAATTATGAATTTTAATTAAGAAAAAAACAAGTTTTGAAAACCAGAAACAAATTGAAAACAAAAAATCATATATATAATATATCATAAAAAACCTTAAAATGTTTAAAATTTATTAATGCAAAAATTCCAAGTGAAAGTTTTTAAAAAACAAACAAATAAAAGTAACAAAATTTTGATTTCGATGATTTAAAAATACAAAAAAAAAATATATATATAATTTGAAAACCACAACAAAAATAAAAGAAATAATTTTTGAATAAAAACCAGTGTTTACAAGTGCTTTGGTGAAAAAATTAAGTGTTACCAGAAGTTTTTCGTTTTGAAAAAATTTCGAGAAAATTTTTCTAAAAGAAATAGTTTTAAGAACATTTTTTTTAAAGAAAAACCTATGATACAAATTTTGAATAAATATCTTAAACAAAAATTTTTGACCAATTTTTGTTACAGAAAAATTGGAAGATAAAAAAGTTTTAAAGACAAATATTTTTCCATAGAAAAAATTTCGAAACTATTTTTCCATAAGATAATATTTTTAGATAAATTTTTCTAATTGAAAATAAAAAAAATATAATTTTTAAGGAAAATTTTTCTTTAAAAAAATTTTTCAACGAAAATTTTTCTTAAAAAAAAATTTTAACGAGAATTTTTCTTACAAAAATTTTTTAACGAAAATTTTTCAATAGAAAAAATTTTTTAACGAAAATTTTTTGCAAAAAATTTTTAAAGAAAATTTTTCTTTATAAAAAATTTTTAACGAAAATTTTTCTTACAAAAATTTTTTAACGAAAAAAAAAAAATTTAGAAAAAATTTTTAACGAAAATTTTTCTTTACAAAAAATTAAAAATTTTTTTTTTTAATTTTTTAACGAAAATTTTTCTATAGAAAAAATTTTTTAACGAAAATTTTTCTATAGAAAAAATTTTTTAACGAAAATTTTTCTATAGAAAAAATTTTTTAACGAAAATTTTTCTATAGAAAAAATTTTTTAACGAAAATTTTTCTATAGAAAAAATTTTTTAACGAAAATTTTTCTATAGAAAAAATTTTTTAACGAAAATTTTTCTATAGAAAAATAGAAAAATTTTTTTAACGAAAATTTTTCTATAGAAATTTTTTTTTGAAAAATGTTCCTTAAAAAAAATTTCGTTTCAAAAATTTTTCTTTAGAAAGTTTTTCGTTATAAAAATGTTTCTTTTAAAACTGATTTATTTTAGAACTTTTTCGATATCGTTAATTATGCTGATGTCTCATTACCTTCCGTATAAATATTTAAAAAACAAGTTACTAAGAATTTATTTATATAATAAATAATATCTATTCATATTTCAAACTTATCAAACTTCACTTTTTCTGTGGAAATAAAAATATTTTATGATATGATAGAAGACACTTTTAAAAGTGGCCATAATTATTTTTATTGCAAAATAAACAAAATTTTTATTAGAGCATTTTTTGCTGCTTCTTCTTCTGTTTTACGCGAACAGTATTGAAAATAATGAGTTCAAATGATCTAAAAATAAATATTTATTTTTTTTAATTTTTCTGTAGAGACAGCAAAATATTTGCACAGGTTTTTCTTAAGGCATAAATGTGCGAAGTATTTAGTTTAAAAGATAATTTATGGGAGATAATTTTAATATTTGTAACTATATTTTAATTATTTCATACAATTTTTTATCTTTCGAGAGGGTTGTATATGATCCTCTTACTACTTAAGCTCCATAATATAATACTAATTATCTCGATCGTCTGCTCAATGCTTGACTTCGTTCTGCTTCTTTCGCAATGTCGATATTTCTGTTGTACGTAGTCGCTTATATTTCTTTAAAAGAAAAGGCGATCTGTGTTGACCCGTAGCGATTTTGTTTTGGCTATATTTGTTTTTAGCCCTACTTATTTTGATGTCTCACCAATTGTGAACATTTTTCACTGCATCTTCCAATCGCCCTCGTAAATCCCTTGTAATGCCTTCCTCATTACTACATCGAGCACACAATTAAAAACAAGATCATTAGACAAGACCTTATCTGACTCCAGTTTTTCGCACGATTTTGTTACGTAGAGGACTTAGTGGTTTTCTGATCTTAAAACAAATATTTCTGAGCCAAAAATGATCTAATAATGGGTTCGAGCAATCGTGCTTTGGTCTTATGTAAGCAACTCAGAGATATATTATCCAAACTTGAAGATTTGTTTGGCTTGAAGACTTTGATCGTCTTGAAAATCTCAAAAATTTCATGGCAGTCTGTAAAGATGTCATAATTTAGTATATGAGAAGCACATTCACAGCTGGTTTATCGAAATCTATTATCGAAACCTTAAGATTTGTTTGGTTTGAGGTCTTTAATAGCCCCACAAATCTTACTCATTTAAGACAGTCAATAGAGATGCCAAAATTTGGTATATAAGAAGCACATCTACAAATGGGTTGACTTTTTACAGAAGATGTTAATAGCATACCTGAGTAAAAGCTTTCCCCTAATGTCCCTTGTCGGGCTATCGATGTTATATGTTAGTTGGTCAGTTGGGTTAGAGTAGAGCCTCGAATGTTTTCGCGACTGTACGATGATCCTTCATTCGCGAGTTTTTCAGGTTTTAAGATTGGGATCACTCTACACACTTTCCAGACATCAGATATAATGGGGCTAGTAATGGACAGATTTAGGACACCTGTCACAAACTCGATTCCCCTCTGTTTTAACATTAGCATGCTAATACCGTCAGGGCCAATTGCCTTAGAAGGTTTAGCTGTACGGTCGGTCCGAGACTTGGAGATCATACAGCTTGCGAACAGTACACCTTTTCGCCTTGTCTTTCACGGGATCCTCAATAAATAATCGGCTAAAAGTACGCTTTCGGGTCGGATATGGTGTTGTCGGCAAACTATATCGCGACCCGATCATCCATTTTCATAGGGTTCGAAAGAGATCGAACATCGTGGACAACAACTTACATATTCCTGTGCAGTTGCGGTTCTTCAAATGATCCGCTAATTCCACTGCTTCTGGTGGTGGCTAGTGCGGCCTCATTACGGGTATTCTACCAGCAGGAATGAAGCGAGTGGCTGCTGCGTTAATGGTTACGCGAAACTTCCTCTCTGCGTCGTGCATTTTAGAACGTAGTTGGAGATCTCTGAAGTGGCGGCCGATGAATTCTCTGAAGCCAGTCAGTTTTTTTCTGGCGTTCAGAGACGATAAATCGTTTGGTGGCGCTCCAGTTTAACGATTATGGGCAGGTGGTCTGAAGCGAGAGACACAACTGCGCTCCAGGTTATGAAGTTAATCAGATCAGGGCTTGCAATGGTTATGTCAGAAGAACTGTCGCAATTACTAGTCCAGAAGCTGGACTAGCCAATCTGTTCCCTTAACGACGCACCTTTTTAGTCTTCCTAAGAAATAAGTTCCAAGGATCATGTGGCTCGTTAAAATCCCCAAGAACCATCCGTGTTTTTTCTTCTAACAGGCCCCCTATCTTTTGCTGGTGGTGATAAGATCTCTTAAGTTTTTTAGCTTAAATAAATTTAAATAACAAGTGGAACAATTAAAAGTTGTAGAATTAATTGTTTAATTACTTAAAAAAAATGAAATTTCATAAAATCTGTTAATCATTCTTTGGTTTTCGGTATAAATGAACTTTAATATTAAACCTTGATTTACGCAAGAAATTGCCTTAAAACTAATATTGAGATAAATTTTAAAAACAGTTTAAATAACTACTACAAGTTTCTTTATTATTTCAAATTTTAAATCTTTGCTGCTTGCCTGTCAAACTAGTGTTGAACTTTTAGCGAATGATAAATGATTACCCGTTTTGTAGGATTTGAGTTTTGAAACTTTAATTTTGAAAAAATTCTAAAACGATAAATTGGAATTAACTAACAATTTCATCATTCATTCTAACTCTCTTTTCATTCCTCAAACTTTGCTTTTTCTAATCAATAATTGTCAGTTTTAATTTAGTTTTCAAATTATATATATGATTTTGCGACTGTCAAATTTAAAACCGCAAATTATCATAAATTTCGCATTCACCTTAAAACCTTAAGTTCAATTCAAAACTGGTCGCTTAAATGTCAAATGACATTTTTTTCAAAACACATTTCAATTAAATTGCGGGCCTCCTCCCTCCTCCACAGAAAACGTTTGAATTTATAAGTGTGAATTGTAATAGCTGATTTTTTACTTTGAAATTATATTTTCAAGAATTTACAACAACTCAATTTTATTACCGGTAATGAATTTGTTTTTCTATAATATTTTTCCCCATACGTATTGCGGCAAAAAACAAGTAAGAAGGAAATACAGTCGGTCAAGCCGGACCATTTGATACCCTTCACTACAGAAATCATATGTAGACAAATTTTAAAGGTCAGTCTTTCTCTTCTCTCGACTTTTAGATAGAACTTTAATCATCAATATTTTATTGCTTTCTTAAAAGCGGGCGGGGCATACAATTTTCCAAGAATGTCTCTCCTATTTCATAGACTTTCACTGCTTGTCATCCTATTTTTCTGAAATGTATTGCGATCATTTTAAATAGTAGTTGTAGTTTTCGAATCAACTTTATCAAATTTTTAAAAGAAATCTATAATTTCTACCTTTACTAAGGTCAGTTTATTAGGAAGAGGTCGAATTACTTAGTCTGCGATTAGGTTCAGCCTTCTTTCTTTTGTTTTTAGCAAATTTTGCGCCTACCTCTTCTTGGTGGATAACCATAATGCTACTGACATTAGTATTATTTAAACCGTAACTTTGAGACGAAAAAAAACTTTATTTCGGGAAGAAAATCCTATGGGAGATAAAACCGATTATTCCGAAAAGAAAGTCCTATTGGAGGTACTTGAAATAATGAACCGATTTCGAACAATATTTCTGTGCGTTACAAACATCACTCCAAACCCAATAAACCCTTTACACCTACGATGGTGTAGGCCACAAAAACCAATAAAACAGAAAGTAATTATGGCTCATATGGCTGATGACTCAGGGTCTCTGTATAGTAGAACTGCATGTTGCGGGTTGTAATTGCAAAAATAAATAAAGTTTTATTAAATATTTATTAATGTTTGTTAAGGTAAAAACAAAATAATTTATTAAATGCCTTTAGAATGTAATACTTGGTATGGAAAATTTCAAAACTGAACTAAAACTGTTGAAATTTTGTTATTGATTGCCTTTCAGTATTAGTCAGATTCATATGATTTAAGCAGAATTGCTTGGTATTATCTGAATTTCTTAAGATAACTTTGTTTAGGTTAGGTTTGTATTTAAGGCCCTATGCTCCACTGGGAATCAAGGAATTTCTTTCTTCCCGGAATTTCTTTCTTCTTTTCATGTACTTGCTTCCATACTCTGGAGAGGAGTCATCTTTTACAAAAAAAAAAATCTGCTAGAGCTATGATGCTTCCTTGGGGTAACATCGCTGGCAACGAAGTCGCTAGACAAGGCTCGAGCCAAGACTAGAGTCAAAGAGTGACAGATATTGCTCCACCTACCTGTCTCTTTTGTCTGGGCATTAAGTCTTTGATAAGCAAGGAAACCACAAAGACGTGGGCGAACATGGTAACGTTTAGGACATCAAGAGCTCTATGGCCTAAACCGGACATTAGTCGAACCAAAATTCTACTAGGTCTGCATAGGTCAAGCATAAGAAGATGTATAGGGTTCTTAAATTAAATAGGTGGGATGGTAGCATTCCGGACCTATGTCTATGACTATGTCTATATGAGGATTCGCCCGAGTCAGTAGAACACATTCTCTGTCACTGTCCAAGTCAACAAAATCAAAGGCTCAGACATCTAGGCAGCGGATTCTTTGCTGAACTTCAGGATCTGCAACAGTGCAATTTGCAAGATATTGTAGGGTTCACCACTGGTCTCAATTGGCTTAGATAGGGTACTCTACTTCTCCCTCTATACTCTTCTTTTCTCTTCTTCTATCTTCAATCTCCTCTTTTCTTCTCATCTCTCGTTTCTTCTCTTTAGTAAATAATCACAATGGACCCCTGGAGTCTCCGAGTAAAGGTGTCGCTTGACACAACCTTTATAACCTAACCTTCCCACGACATTCGACTTCTCTTGCCGGAACGACTCTGAAATCTTTGAATTCCGAAGAAAGGACTGTCACTTCTTCGTTATATGTATCTAAAAATGTCGCAGCTACAATTTCTTTTGAACTGCAAAAATTTATCGGAATGAAATTTATTAAATAAAGCTATTCCATTCCTTCATCATCTAGACTTTACTCCCCAAGAAGAGTCTTCTTTTGTAACTATGAAATTTGATTGGGTTATGATGCTTTTTTCGGGTTACTGCGAACTTTCAACTACAAACTGCGAATTCTAACTCTCATGATGAGCCTTGGAAACACAAAATATAACCCTACGAACTCTTTCCCACGACATTCGACTTCTCATGCCGGGACGACTCTGAAATATTTGAATTCCGTAGAAAAGACTGTCACTTCTTCGTTATATGTTTCTAAAAATGTCGCATTTAGGAATTGAAGCCACTCTTTCAACATCTAGTCTTTACTCCGGAAGAAGAAGAGTCTTCTTTTGTAACTAAGAAATCTGATTGAGTTATGACGCTTTTTTCGGGTAACTGCGAATTCCAACTGCAAACTGCGAACTCTACCTACAAAGTATAATCCAATGAACTCGTTCCCACTACATTCGATTCTTCATGTCGCATCGACTCGGAAATGTTAGAAGAAAAGGCTGTCAAGTCTATGTTATTTCTAGAAATGTCACAAACATTTATCGGAATGAAATTTAGGAGTTAAAGCCATTGCGATCCGAGTGTTTATCTTAAAAATTGGTATTGAGATGAGATAACCTTGTATACGCAATTCAAAAAGAAGTTCTGAATTCATTCTATTTCATATACGTATCTCCCTTACTCGATAGCGACAACTTCAGTTTGGTCCCTATCTTTTTTGGTGATACTATGTGGAACAATATCATTTTTTTTGAACAGAAGTTACACTCAGGCAATGCTATATCACCCATTGCCTGAGTGTAACTTGGATACCAAGCAACGGTTCTGATTGATCTTAACTTGGTAAGCCAAGACTTATCTTGGTTATCCTTCATCTCTACTGTGGAAACTGACCTTCTCGTGGTACCACCCGGGGAACTATGTTAACACCCGTTAATGTAGTGAGCTAACATGTGCATCGAGTTCTCCCATAAGAACTATAAAAATATGTGTTAGGATGTCGGGCTTGTAACCCACTCCAAACAAACAAATTACTATGAAAAATCTAAAATTAGAATAAAAATGGTCCCTCTTATGTTAGAAGAAGGTGTCCGAAACTTTGATGAAAATACTAAGTAGAGGAAAATCAGCTTGACCTAAGGAATTGGAGAATATGCGCACAAGATCGAAGCACATGGAATTCTTAAATATGCTCGGCCTTTGATCTTAACAGGTTGTAAATATAGGCCATTTAATTAAAGAAGAAATAAGTTGCGAAGTCTGTTGTTAGCTTGACGTATTATTCAATCTTTTTGTTTTGATTTCTTTTGCATCGGCGGCGTATAAATGTTGTAGAGCTTCTTACCGCCGATGGAGGATACTGAGGTAATTTATAATCACCCGGGGGACTACATAAACACCCGTTAATGTGAGTGAGCTAACATGTGCCGCGAGTTCTCCCATAAGAACTATAAAAATATGTGTTAGGATGTCGGGCTTGTAACCCACTCCGACCAAACAAATTACTATGAAAAATCTAAAATTAGAATAAAAACGGTCCCCCTTATGTTAGAAGAAGGTGTCCGAAACTTTGATGAAAATACTAAGTAGAGGAAAATCAGCTTGGCCAAGGAAATTGGAGAATATGCGCACAAGATCGAAGCGCATGAAATTCTTAAATATGCTCGGCCTTTGATCTTAACAGGTTGTAAATATAGGCCATATATGTAGCTTGACGTATTATTAGGCTTTTTGTTTTAATTTCTTTTACATCGGTGGCGTATAAATGTTGTAGAGCTTCTTACCGCCGACGGAGGATACTGAAGTGATTAATAATTTTAATACAAATTAATAATTACAGAAATTGATGTTACCGTGATTGGAGCTCGAACCCAGGCAGATTTTAATAGGTTATGCTTAGAAGTCGACGTGCTAAATTACTAAGTAAAGCTACCCAAGCCGGTCCAAACAGCCTATGGGAACTAGTTTATCATGTGTTTGGTCAAGTCCATTATATGATCTTCTTATACAGGGTGGATCAATAAATCCCTTAATTTTTTTTAATTTCCAGCCTCTTAATTGGAAAACTCAAATTAATGACTCCTGTCTAAATTTGAACCATCTGCGTTATTTAGTTTGTGTTTGTCAGCCGTTAATCGTAGACTACCAAGCCTTTTAAGCTTTCGGTAGCCAAACTTTGAACTAAAACTTCATGAATTCTTCTATTGCTAATGTTAGCAAATTATTACAAAGTTTAATTGTATCTTAAATTAAATTTTATTTGTAATAACAAACAAAAACATTAAGTTACTTCAATAAAAAATTATGTATTGTAGCAAATGAGCGAGCATTGGAATTTAGTGGTTTGAAAGCGTCACGCAAGACTTGGAAAAGCAAAAAAAAAAAAAAACGCTATAACGTAACTAAGTAACGACATAACTGAAGTTAATATAATAATACTAATAATGTGCAGTCAACGGTAGTTTTCTAGATTACTTGGTCTTAAAGTCCGTCGGTCTATCCGTCTATCTATTTGTTAGTACTTCTGTCTGTCTGTCTATACAAAAATTTCATATCTTTGGTAAACATTTTTTTTAAACTTAGAAACCAGCTTGAATTGATTTTTTTTGAAAGCTTTTAAATTATGTTTCATTTTGTTTTTTGCTATTTAAAATTTTTTTTATTAACAACACATTCAAATTTTAAGTCTACAATTTATTTTTGATACATAGTAGTTTTCTATACAAGAATTTTTTTGAAGAAAAAAACTGCTGATATCAGTTTTTTTGGTTTTTTATTTCAATTTTTTTTCAACGTCTTGACCTTGAGTTTGTGTAAAGTTGTTATTTTTTATTTTGAATTGTGTTTTTTTTTTCTTCTTCATATACCTCTAGAAATATAGAAATTGTTTTTATTTTTTTGAATTTTAAGTGTTGAAAACTGGTATTTCTTAGATATTTGTTGCTTTTTCCCAAAACAATTAAACGAAACATTTGTTGTTTGGTCTTAAATATTTTTTTGTATATATAAATGTATAAGATTTATAAAGCAAACGTCAAACGATTTCTAAGTAAAATCAATAAAAATTCAATTTAATTTGAAGAATTTCAAGAGAGCAAGCAACAAGAAAAAAAACCACACAAATGGAATGAAAATAATTAAGATTTTTTTTTCAGAAAAGTCTGAAATGTGCATAAAATTAAATGTGCACGAGACTTAAATGGAATATCTTTATCAAATAAATTAAAGTAAATTGATTTAAATTTGCTTTTAAATCATTCTAGATTACAGTTTTTTGTAAGCTGCTTTTTTTTATCGAAAAACGCGTTTATTAAAAAAAACTAATGTGGCAACTCCTCGTTTCAAACTACCAAGCCGAGCGTCAAGTAACGGCGTCACTTGATGTTCTGCTGTGTTGTTGAAATCCCTAAAGCTAAACTTATAAAAATTATTAAGAGGTTGGATAAATAGTGAACTAGTTTTTTAATAGCCGCAACACGCTTTCATCTCTAATGATAACTGAAAACTTGTTACTTTTAGTGGCATTAATAATTTTTGCTCGGTCTGGCAAAATGAGCTTGTAAGTGATTAGAAGCATGATAAGAGATTGTAGTTCATCTGAAATTTGAAAGGTTGTCTTTAGTCTTTCTAACTCGATTCCCACAAAAAAACATCCAAGTAGAGCTAAAGAGCTGAATTCAAAAAGATGGATTTCAGAGACTTAATGTCATCTTGACTCGTCCCATTTGCACATCTTAAGCAAATGTACCCTTTTTAGCAGTCTTTGTGATGTTGAGCCTGAAATTCAGCTTCTGGTCTAGTAATATCTCAAGGCATAAGGAAGTGAGCGAGTTTTTAAATAGCCGCAACAGCTTTCATCTTTAATGATAACTAAAAACTTGTTACTTTTGGTGACATTAATGACTTTTGATCTTTGCTTTTGGTGTCTGTAATAACTTCTCTCGATTTATTTCAAGCTTCCTCAGAGATCGCACTATAAAAGTTATTGTAGAGGGGATCTCTTCAAACGAGTTCAAGATTACCGCAGGGGTACCGCAATGCTCCGTTCTTTCTCCTACACTGTTTCTTATAATCATTAACGAACTTCAATGTCAAACTTCCAATTCTACATATATACTCTTTTACAGATGATAGTAACATTTATAGACCAATTATAGACCAAGACTCTTTGATGTAGGTGCTATGAGACGAAACATGAATGAATCATTAAACCCTATTAGCTGCGCTAATAGAGCTCGAAATGCTCGAAAAACTCAATGTTTTATGCTTACGCATTGGCTCACGGCAGATCTTGTTACTTCATCTGTTTTCATGGATGGTGTCAATATTCAGGAATCAGAAGCTCTTGATGTTCTGGGCATGAGAATTCTGTGTGATGTTCGTTGGACAAAACAGAGTTTACTAAAACGATGTAAAAAATACTCCACTTCAGTTGATCTTCGAGCTATTTACATTAACCTATAAAACGGAATACAACTCTCAAATATGGGCCGGTGCTTCAAAGTTTATTTTGGAGTTTCTGCACTATATTGAATCCAACGCTATTGACTTACTTGAACACCGTCGGTATTCGGTATTTTTAGGATGTCTCAGAAGTTTTAGGATGAATCAGCATTTTTAGGATTGCACAGCATTTTTAGGATGACTTCGCATTTTTAGGATGATTCCGCAGTTTTAGGATGACTCAGCATTTTTAGGATAACTCAGCATTTTTGGGATGTCTCAGCATTTTTAGGAAAACTCATAATTTTTAGGATGTCTCAGCAGTTTTGCTTTCTGTTTGCTTTCCTCTCATATTACAGCATATTTTTTTCTTCTTGACTTCTTAAAATTCACACCCTTTTGATGTCCCACCATCTCCCCGATTTAGAAATCTTTGGGGTATCCCCGTCGTCCTCCCGGATAGACTGAAAAAAAAAATATGAGACATTGGCAGTTGTGATCATTAATAAAATATCCATGTGGGCCTGAAAAGTCTACAAAATAATTAAATCTGAGATATCAAAGGAACATGGACATATCGGGAATGAATGTTATCTTGAAAACTCATTGTTCTATCGTTACTACTTTGGTATTGGCTCTAACGAAATCAGGGAACTCGTTCCTGAAACTCGAACTTTCATACGCAGCACGCGTTTATCTGTTAGAGCTCATCCCTTCGTTGTCGATTGGCCAGTAGACCAAACAACACATTACGGAGAAAATTCGTGCTTTAGCCGTACTGTTCGTATATGGAATTTACTTCAGAAGTTTTTCCTGCCACGTGCAATATATGCAATTTCAAATCAAATGTCCACAAACACCACTCCTTCCACCTCCCTTTCAATTACCTGTTATCCTAGTTCCAACACAATGCGCTGCATTAGTTGGGGTCATCCTCTGAGTGCTGGTCCTAAATTAAAAAAAAAATCACTTCTTCTGTAATCCATAACTCCCAATGGAGCATAGAGCCTCTACCATCCTCTTAAATAGGACTCTATTGACAGATGTTAGGAATACGTCATTCCATGAATAATTTGCTGCTTGCAACTCCGCTTCAGTTGACTTTATCACGTTCAGGTGCTCTTCTTTCATGTAGACTCCCTTGAAGCATTTGTAAAGCAATGTTGATATTTGGCCTTCGATGTTTGTGGCCTATCCTCCTCCATTTTCGCTGACATGCCTCTACAGAAGCAAGGATTTAGTTTGTCGCGTTAAATTCATCTTTTATGCTATTCGGCCACCATATATATTTAAAGGATTTGCCGTAAGCATTTGCTTGCAAAAGTTTGCAGGCGTACATCTTCATTTCCTGTTCTCAATACAATAAAACTTATGTGGCAACTCTTTGCGTCAGACATCAAAGTCGACCTTGTTAACGGCGTCAATTATTGAAAATAACAGAGGAAATATTGCCAGACTAAATTTCACCAAAATTTCAGTTCACAAGAATAATTTGTAAATGTTTTATAACTCAATTCTATTTCAAGATTTAATTTTAATCACTTAAATATATCAAAAATTGTTCCTAAATCATTAAACATGAAAAAAATAATGAAATGAAGTAATGACTTTCATTAAATTTTAAATTTAATTTCTTCATCCATATGTTCCGCTTATTTACATTCTCTTTCATAAATATGTAATCTATTTCGTCGTAAATAATTGCTATACATATTTAAATTTTTAATAAGTTTAGTTTTGTTTTTAAATATAAAAACTTTAGAAAAAAAAAATAATACACATATGCGTAATTACAAAGTCAAAGTTTTAAAATAGGAACATAAACCAAAATCTAAACCACAAAATTGTAAATTTTATAAATGTATGTATTTCTTTTAATCGTAAAACACCGTCATCAAGGCCACTTCTTTTCTGTTCTGGTGGAGGGATATTAGGTGATGAAAAGTATTTTTATTACGAGTACATATTTACTTACTATTCCTAGGGGTCCAAAATTAGTTAAGTATTTTTGAAACGCCTGCTTGTTTGAATAATCTGGCAATGAAAATGTACTGATTTTCGGTTGATGAATGGAAAAGGGCAAAGGAGTTTTACCCAGAACTTAAAAACTGTGGGATAGAATACTTTTAGGCAAGTGCCTAATCCACTTATCATCTTAGCTGAGATAGGATTGACTTTAATGAAACTTTCTTAAAATTATAAGAAATTTTGAAATAAAAAAAAAATTATGGTAAAGCATTGGCAATGCTAACCAACCGTTAAGTTCATTAGACTTAACGGCGTTGGATTTTTTGTGTGTGTCTTTACGATAACGTTATTTATTTAGCAAGGTCAATATGTCTTAATTGCACATAATAAATTCGGTGACGGAAGCTAGCTTAAAACATACATATATGCAACTGGCTCCCTCCGTTGAACCAAACCTTCTAATACCTACTTTAGGCAAATAGCCAAAGAAATGAGAGCTTAGACTTAGCCTTCTTTTGTACGACAGGGTATCGTTCAGGGTATACTTTTCACCACAACTTCGGCAAATGTCACTTGTTGTAACCTTCAGCCTAAACGCATACCTTCCAATCTGACGTTGGTCTATCATGAAGGACACAAGTAAAGATACTTCGAGTCTTAATATTGACAGTAATATGTTAGAAGTTTTCCTTTCTAATCGGGGCCCCATCTGTCTGGATTGAATGCCTCTTTGGAATTGTAATTGGAAGCTCAGTTTCTGGCAAGATGAGCTTGCAAGTGGTTAGAGGCATGATAAGAGATTGTAGTTTATTTAAAATTTGTAAGGTTCTAATAAGTTTTTTTAACTCATGTTATCTAAAATCACAGAGTCCTGGTTCCCACAAAAGATCTATATAGAACTTAAGAGCTGAATTCAAAAAGACGAAATCAAATGACTTAATGGCATCTTGACTCAAGTCCTAAAGCAAATGTGCCCTTTTCTATGATGTCGAGCCTGAATTCAGCTTCTGGTCTAGTAATATTTCAAGACATAAGGGATTTGAAGTACCTATCAAGATATAGGTTCCACAGGTGGCACTTCGTACATCCTGGTATGTTGAACTAATTCGGTATCGTATTGATTTATCAGTTTTTGTTTGCCATAGAGCGAAGAATCTTCTGAAGGAAGAGACATTCTTCATCCTACTTAGGAACTTCCTATTGCCACATGATCTGCGTATGCGGCAAGGCATAAGGGATTTGAAGGTCCCTTTAGGATATAAGTTTTTATTGGTTGCCATATAGCGAAAAATCTTCTTACTGCCACATGATCTGCTTATGCGACAACCTTTAAGGTGTTTCCCTACAAGCAAATCTATTCATGTTAGATTCCAGTTTGGACCTTGTTACAAGATAATTTACAAGCATCCTAATACTAATTTTGTGATACTGACCTGCAGTGGTAAGAGAAGATCTAATTCTTGACCACCAAAATAACAAGGCTCACTTAGAGCCAGCCATATGCCACAATGAATAAGCCTATTTTTATTAATTTTCCAGACCTCTGATAGATCGTGCAGAAACAAGTAGCCCAGATGGTGAGTTCTAAGATCTGCAAGGGCTAGGCAGTGACAGAGGAGATAAGTGAGTTTCTTTCTCCTTGACGTTTTGACAACTTCTACAGTAGTCATTGATTTGAAAATTGAGTCTTCCAGCACGTAAGACTGCAGAACGTTTACTGTAGTATGTTGGCCTATTTTTATTAATTTTCGAGACCTCTGATGGATTGTGCAGAAACAAGTAGCCCAGATGGTGAGTTCTAAGATCGGCAAGGGCTGAGTAGTGACAGAGGAGATAAGTAACAGTTTCTTTCTCCTCGACGTTTTGACAACTTTTACAGTAGCCATTGCTTTGAAGATTGAGACTACTAGCATTATGTAGCCTGTAGCGCGATTGGGATACCAAGACTGCAGAACGCTTACTGTTGTAAGTTAGGCTATCCAGGTTAGTCTTGAAACTGAGCAGGTTCTTTCTATGGTCGAGTTGTCTACACGGATCTATAAAGAAATTTTTTAATAAGCCATTTACAGGCTAAAAGCGGTATACCTTTATATTGGTCGATGTCCTCCTGACTGAGAAGAGCACCGAGTTTTGCTAGATTACTCGCAATAGCATTTATTTGTACATAGTTGTGGCTAAGTGCCCAGAAGAAACCTTAACAAAGGTAACACTGTAAGAAAAAGTGATGTCAAATAAAAAACTCAAAGCGATAAACTTAAATATTTGTTTATATGATTTATTAAACCCAAAACAGATTTAAAGTTTTATACTAGCTAAACAAAAGTACTTCAAAAGAATTTTTATAGCAAAACCTGCCAAACTTTGTTCCCCTATTTTCCTAGACGTTCTTTGAACTTTGATATTAGACTAAATTGAATTTTCTATTTCTGCACATAAATTTCTTATAGCAGCTCTAAATGGCGAATTCCTTAAAAAACACGAGGCATATTCTAATGACTAACCTCAATTTTTATTTAGAAAATCCTAGATAAAGGGTGACACTAAACACCCTAAAACTCTGGTAACAGTTACGGTATGGAATGACTCAAATCTATTTGACTATAATTTATATTTCTTGGTTCTTATGAAAAAGGTGTGGTTGGAGTCATAAACAAAAAAAAAAAAAAATTGTACTTCAACCTTTAAAATGAGGACACAAAGGAAGTGAAGAATGGAAACAAAATCTAATAATGGGTGGAATAGAATTAGTTGACATAAAAAAAATTGTTTAAGGCCCAAATTATAGTATATAAATTTACAAAAATAAAATGCACTAAAAATAAGAAACAACGAAATCCATCCAACATTAAAACGAAACAAATGTTTGCAAATAGAATTTTCAAGAGACATTCTACCATAAATAAAATCACATATTTCATTTCTCATGTCTTCGAGTGTTAGATAAAACAACAAAGAAAATTAGATAGGAAACTTTCTAACGAAAATAAAACATGAAAATCAGGCCTGTTCTGAAAATCACGTGATTTGAAATCACATTCCGTTTTGAAATCACAAATGTGATTTGTACCTGTTCTGTAAATCACAATTTTTTACGTTTTTTTGTGTGATTTAAACTTCTCAAAACACAAGGAAATTTGTATAAACTAGTGCAAATGCACTATTTTTAGTAATTTTTAGCATCATAAATAAAATTTGATTGATTTTATTAGTATTTTTGCAAAAACTTAACACTTTTAACGTTGAAAAAGTAAATTTTTCTACTTGGTTGGCTTTAAGAAAAATCACAAAAAGTTTAGCTTAAAATGAGTGTTTCCGTTTTTTCATATTTTTCAATGAACTTTTAAGTAAAATTGCAAATTTTATTACACAAAATTATAAAAATCATATTAGGCTTTTAATCTATTCAATTAGTAATAGAAATAAAAGTAAAATTACATGTAAAACAGACAAGTGGTTTCAAATCGATAGTGTCTTAGCTGACCGATTTGAAATCACAAAACTTTTGTGATTTTTGTTTGCAGAACACCTTTTATGTGATTTTAAATAACTTTCACAAAATGTGATTTTCAGAACAGGCCTGAATAAAACTAACTCGGAAAATAAAAATAATCTATAAATTATTCTAGAAAATTTGTGGAGAACATGTAAAAATGCCATTTGAAAATCCCATTTAAGTCACACATCATGAGCCTTAAATGAATGTAATCACGAAATTGATTATCTCCTTTAATAAATTAGCTTATGAGGGTTGCTGTTTATATGTTGAGATTCGACAAAAATTCGAATAATATAAAGAAGATAACCAAAGTCGTATGCAAAGACAATATCTAAGCGGAAATGCTTTTTTTGTGATATTGAAGGATCAACGAGCCACAGTCTCGCCCATTTGTGTGTAAAATATGGGAAGAAGAAGCTCTACCAACCTCTTGGAATAAAGGTATACTAGTCAAAATACCAAAAAAGGGTTACTCCAAAGACTGCAATAACTAAAGGGGTATAACACTTCTTCCAATACCGAGCAAAATACTAAGTCAAGTAATTTTGAATAGAACGTCTGACGCAGTTACCGAAACACTCTGCGAAAATTAGTTTGGGTTCCGAGTGTATCGATCTTGTGTTGATCTAATCAACACAGTAAGAATAGTACTGGAGCAATGTAATGAATTCCGCACCCCCATTTACCTAGCGTTTATCCACTTTATGAAGGCCTTCGACAGTGTCAACAGGAGCTATATATGGAGAATTTTAGAAAACCGTAACATGCCAACGAAAATTCTGAAACTTTTTCGGGCAATGTACGTGGACTTTAAATATCGGGTTCTACATAATGGTAAATTGTCTAATCCGTTCGAAGTTACTGCTGGAGTAAGACATGGTTGAATCTTGTCACCTATACTTTTTATCCTTGTCATCGACAATATAATGCGCAAGATCGATTCTCTCGGAACCAAAACTGATTTTCGCCGAGTGTTTCGGAAACTGCGTCAGACGTTCTATTCAAAAATACTCGATATTGGAAGAAGTGTTATTGCAGTCTTTGGAGTCACCCATTTTTGGTAGACGTGGTATCCAATGGACACCCTTTAAACAACTCGATGACTTGGAATACGCTGATGACGTATGTCTACTAAGCCACCTAAGGTCACCTTTAAGAAAACACTATCGCTATTACTGTTGAATTTTGGGAAGCTGGGCTGGAAATCAATATTTTCAAGACAGAGATTATGCCTGGAGGCTATGGCGCAAAACCGTTGACACACATCAATGTGGATAACGTGGTTATTAGATGTGTAGGTACCTTTAATTATCTTGGTAGTTTGGTATCTACAAAAGGTAGCGCCGACGAGGATATTGTATCGCGTATTAATAAGGCAAAATGTGCATTCGGCATTCTCCGAGCTATTTAGAAATCTCGGCAAATATCAACAACAACTAAATTATTACGAATATATAACTCGAATTTCCATCTTGTTTTACGGTTTCGAAACTTTTAAATCACAAATTCCATCGATAAGCGCCTACAAACCTTTGCAAACAAATGCTTGCGGCAAATCCTTAATATATGGTGGTCGAATCGCATAAGAAATGAAGATCTACTAAACGCTACAAACCAAATCCCTGCTTCTATAGAGGTATGTCAACGAAAATGGCGGTGGATAGGCCACACACTTCGAAGAAAAAAAACATCAACATTACTCGACAAGCGCTTCGTTGGAATCCACAAGGAAGCGGCCGGAAACACCTTCTTAAACGTGGAGAAGGTTAAATAATGCGGAGTTACAAGCAGCAAACTATTCATGAAATGATGTATGTCTAACATCTCGCAATAGAGTTCGATATAAAAGGATGTTTGAGGCCCTATGATCCTCTGGAAGTCAAGAATAACAGAAGAAGATGAACCCAATTCGTATATGTATGTATATGAGAAGGTTCCCCAATTCGTATATATATATTATATACAATTGGTGAAGACGATACCTGTTAAGGTTTTCTTTATAAATCGACGGCGTGTTATTGCTATAGAGCTTACCGCCGATGAAGGATGCTGTGGTAATTAATAAGTTAAATAGAAGTTTATAATTACAGAAAGTGACTTGGAAATTGTAGTGGATGAAGTATTTAGAAAATTGGTTCGGACATAAGCAGTGTTCATGGATAATATTTTGAAAAGCAATTAATGCCCTTTGTGATCTGACATCTCGAAACATAAACGGCTATCCTTCTTTTATAATACATTCTTTAATAGAACTGAAAGAACAGAGAACGTGAGTTTTATTTTCAAAATTTAACTAATTAAATCATTCGTTTATGGTAAAAACAAAAGTTCAAAACATGAAAGTGAAAATACAAAACACAATATCTAGTTAATTTAAGCAAAAAACCATCCTCTAGACAGACAGACATTGAATGATTTTCAGCAAAAAATTGTAAATGAAATTGTCTTCAAAAATCAATAAATAAAAATTTAGCGTTTTCTGCTTTATTTCAAATATTTTTTTGTTTTCGATTTTTGTGTATTTTAAATTTAAAATACCCCCTTTGCATCCACCTTCAAAGACGTGAATCGAAATTTAAAAGCGGACCAATTCGACCATTAACATGAAAACAAATTCTGCATTGTTGGAAAAATGTTTTTAATTTGTTTTTAATTTTTAAGAACACGAGCACTCGTGCTCTTTTAATAATCGATAATGTGAATAAATTTTAAAGAATAAAAGAAATTTAGAAAATAAATATAAATTTAAATACAAAATCTCTTATGGTTTATCTTAAAGAAAACATTTGTTCTAACTCTTATTATAATTACAATTCTAAATAGATTCCCTCATATTTTGAGAGAAAAAAACGCTGAATTCGCATTATTTTTTGCAAATAAAAACTTGGCTTCACTTTTCTTTATAACACAACGCCACAGCCATGATATAAGTATAAGGTAATTCCATTGGCTTTACTAAATTTTTAATAAGGATTTTTGAAGTTTGAATTTTGTGTATAGATTTGAAAAATCGTTGCCATATTTTTACAAAGTATTTGAGGATTTTTTTTCATAATGTGTAATGGATATTGAATAATAATTTATTTTGGTAAATTAGAATAAAATAATATACCACAGAATAATAGATCAGAAATAAAGCTAGAATATGATTTTATGAATATCTTATTTATTTTAACTTTAATTAATTTCATCAATTAAGGAAGGTATTTTCATTAGAAATCACTTAAAGATTTAGATTTTGATTGTCCAAGTAGTCAGAGCAGTATATTCGAGGTGTTTTTCTGCTTTGATCCTACATTCGTTTTTGAAGTTCTTTAGAACATCCATTCCACCTAAACCCATCAGGGATTTTTTTCAAAGCAGTAAACAAACTTTCTTCATATAGGAATGAGGTGCTGCACCGCTGCAGTAGCGAGCGTCACCGATAAAAGTTCTCCATCTAGATGAAGGCTACTTTAGACTTGAACAAATGATTCAGCAAACTTTTGGTAGTCTTTGCTCTCCTGTTTATTGCGAATAGTTTCGGTGATGGTGTATAGAACAGACAAAATAACATGTAAATCAATTTAATCAGCAAATGTGATATTTGTAATTTTAACAGCTACGATACCTGGACAAGAGCTTTTTATTTCCATATTCAAGTTAAAGAATGATGAAAATATACCCAATTCATAGAGGTCAATGATATTGCCTCTGGTGTTTTGACATTGTTCTTCTTCAGGCTGTACTTCAGCCCAACATCCTTGGACTACGTAGGGCTTCAGAAGAGTTTATGGCATCTTCTGCTGTTACTATAAATCTTTTAGACTTTTATTTTTATTTATTTAAATTCAAATTTAATTTCTTTTTTTATATTTAATTTAAATAACAAAAATTTTTTTCAACAAATTAATAATGAAATGACAAATCAAAAATACACAAAATTTCAAACAAATTCAAATATATTTTAGCTTCATTTTTACACAAATGTCAAAATCCTTAAATATGTCAGATAGTGATTTTTAAATTTAATAATGACAATGGAACTACCGTGTACATATATCTTGGCCACAGCACTATTTTTGAGGCTAGCATATTTTATGTTATTTGACTGATAATTAATTGCATTTGCCGTAACGAAAGGTAGACTTTAGAAAATATTTGGAGACTTTTTAAATAAATTATCTTAGGCAAAACTTACCCATAGAACAACAAATAATTTTTGAAAATTTTTTGTTTTCAAATCATTTATTTTCAATTGTTATTTGGTTTTAAATAAACTGCGAAAAAGTACTGGTAAATATAATTAAAATTGAAAGATTGTTTCAGATGTTTATGAACAATATAGGGAAGACCTGAGCATTAAAGGAGATATATTTGTATAATATCTCAATATGTTTTCGATTTTTAAGAATTTTTATTTTGCATCGTTTAAGCTTTATTAAACCTAATACAACAAATTTTAAACGTAACATTCCTTAAATGAAATGTAAACAAATACTATATTGAAATTTATAATGTTAAATGCCTTTTAATACAAAAGCTAACTATTAAATTAACCTAACATTAATGTCTCTATTCCTCAACTCACAAAGGTTAAATTCCTTTTATTATTCACTTATTCTGTAATCTATAAATATTTACAAGTATAAAGTAAATAGCCTCACCTTAGAAAAAGGATATACTTACCTATAAACACTCACCTCAAAAATGTCATTCATAGATCCTGCCCCCGACATTATTATGTTTACAATACCTGCAATTATTTATCAATATCTATATCTCCTCCTGCTTCTGCTTCTCGTTTACACATTCAAAATGCTCTAGTAAATTCATGTCAATTAGACGACAACGACGACAACCTTCATTAATGGAGGTTAAAAATGCAACAACTTGTTGCCTCTACATATATTATTTTTATGAGTTTTTCTTTTTTTCCAAATAGATTAAATAGAAAGTTTATTTTCATATAAAAAAGAAGCTACCCAAAAACCCCACTTTTTTTTTATTGATATAGTAAAAAAAAAGATGTATGGGAAGGTTAGTCGGCTGCTTATGGATTGATAATAAAGAAGTACTTACAAAGCCCTTATTTATATGCAATTGAATTGTTGTTTTTGCTGTGTTAGTATTATTGGAATTTTTCCATGCGTTAAAAGTTGAAAGCTTTTGTTTTGCAGCAAAATTTAATTTTAGCTAGAAAATAAATTTTATATTTTTCTTAATGTCTTCTGTCGTTTTCATAAACAAAGACAAAAGGTAATTTGAAAACTTTGTTCAAAATTAATGTCAAATGTCATTAATTTGAAAGCAGCGTTATCAGTTTGAAAACATTTAAAATTAAATTTTGCTAGGAAATTATTGCATTTAAAGATGGAAGTGGATTTTTTTGCTGAAATATAGTAAAATTTGTAGGTTTCATGGAACATAAATAAATAGGTCTTATCTTGAAAAATTAATATAACGGGTAATCCACTTCGCGGTTTTAAAAGGGAACGTAAATAAAACACATATAAAATATTTTTGTTCTTGATATTTCTTTTTTATTATAAAGTTTAAACTTTGACATTATGTGTGAAGCACTACATCATTTAAATGACTACCACGCGAAATGTTGCAAGCATTGATTTTTGGAGGTAATTTTCGACCACTTTTTGAAAAATGTTGGTTTTTAAGTGCTTGAGGGATAGAGGTTTATCTGCATAAACACGGCCATTCGCGTAGCCCCACAGAAAAGGTCTAATGGTGTCAAATCGCATGATCATGGTGGCCAGGAAATGTATCTTGCAAATAAAGCCATATTCGCTCGAGTAACTCCGCATTAATTGACCTTCTCCACGTTCTAGCAGTTGCACCATTCTAACGAAGCGCTTGTCGAGCAATGTTGGTATTTGGCCTTTGAAGTGTGTGGCCTATCCACCACCATTTCCATTGACATACCTCTGTGGAAGCAGGGATTTGGTTTGTCGCATTATGCGATTCGACCACTATATATTAAGGATTTGCCTTAAGAATTTCTTTGTAAAGGTTTAAAGTCGTTTATCCATGGCATTTGTGCGTTTCCATGTCTCGCAGCCGTAATACATGATGCACTTGACATTTGAGTTGTATATTCATAACTTAGTTGTTGTTGGTATTTGCCGAGATTTCGAAATAGCTCGAGGAATGCCGAATGCAGATTTTGCCTTATTAATACGCGATTTAATAAACTCGTTTGCGCCACCTTTTGTATTTAATAAACCTTCTAGGTAATTAAAGGTATCTACACATCCAATAACCTCGTTATCTACATTGATGTGTGTCATCAATGCCTCCGGCCAAAATCTTTGTCTTGGAAACATTAATTTCCAGACCAGCTACCCGAAATTCAACAGTGATAGCGTTAGTATTTTCTTGAAGGTGGTCTGAGCTTTGGCTTGGAAGACATGCGTCATCGGCATATTCCAAGTCCTCAAATTGTTTAAAGGGTGTTGTCCATTGGATACCGTGTCTACCATTTAGAGCCGTGCGCATTATGTTGTCGATGACGAGGTTAGAAATTATAGGTGACAAGATACATCCTTGCCTTAATCCAGTAGTAACTTCGAACGTATTAGACAATTTACCTTTATGTAGAACCTGGCATTTAAAGTCCACGTACATTGTCCGAATTAAATCAGAATTTTCTTTGTTACGGTTTTCTTAAATTCTCCATTGATAGCTCTTGTTGACACTGTCGAAGGCCTTCATAAAGTCGATAAACGCTAGGTGAATGGGGTTGCGGAATTCATTACATTGCTCCAGTACTATTCTTATTGCGTTGATTAGATCAGCACAAGATCAATTCTCTCGGAACCCAAACTGATTTTCAAAATTACTCGACTTAGTATTTTGCCCGGTATTGGAAGAAGTGTTGTACTCCTGTAGTTATTGCAGTCTTTAGAGTCACCCTTTTTTGGTATTTTGACTAGTGTACCTGCATTTCAGGAGGTTGGTAGAGCTTCTTCTTCCCATATTTTACGCACAAATGGGTGCCACAGTCTCGCCGATCCTTCAACGTCACATAAAAGCATCTCCGCTGAGAAATTGTCATTGTCCGGCGGCCTTGCTGCGCTTAAGGCTTTTAATGGCATTCTTCACTTCTTGTATTGTTGGTGGACGGTCTGAAATTCCATTGAATAAACTGCCATTTTAATAGAAACATGAATACAAAATTTCTCTACTGTAACTAAAGTCATACCCCCTTCTCCCCTAAGATCGTTACGTATTATGTGAACAGCTCCTAAAAGGCCTCCATAAAGAGTGAAATTATCATTTATAACCGTTTTATTTCAAATGGACGTATCAGCAATTTTATAATTAACGTTTTTAAATAACTTTAACTGTTTTGTGAATCATTCTCAATTCAAAACTTTAATTTTTCAATACAGCTTTTGTGTGTAAAATTTTAAAGGGTGAATGCTCTGAGTCTGGATATTAAAGAGATCTTTTTTGTTAAACCATTTTATGTTAACACGAATTTATTTTTTACTGACTCAAACTTTAAGCAGTTAAATTAAACAATTCTTACTGTTATTCAAAATTTGTTAAAGCTAAAAATTTGCTTGAATGGTTAATGACTCACGGAAAGTAAAAGAAAAAAAGTACATATTCATTAAGTCAATTTTGAAAGTAGGTTATTTATAAAAAGGAAAGCAAAAACAAAATTTTTGTATACATTTTAGATATTTTGAATTTATTATTAATGTCACATCAAACGAGCAGGAATTTTGGATAAATTGAAATAATTAAAAAATAATATAAACTAATTTATAAACAAAAATCTTTATGACGTCATTAGAAAAACTAAAATTTTTTGTTTAATATTTATCTTTTTGAAAAGAAATAAATTTCTAGACTTATTTAAAGGCATTGGCTTGCTATATAAAATTTTGTCATCTTTTAATTTTAAGTTTAAATTTTTTTATATATGTATTATTCTTTTTCAAAAATTTTTTAGTGAAAGCGAAATTTTTTAAGAATTTATTTCTCAAAATTTTTTGACAACTTATGTGTGACTTTAAGAAAAAATTTAAAAGTGTTAGACAAATTGTCGTTTTAAAGGGTATTTAGAAAAATTCCCATTAAAATTAAATATTTCACACAGATTATAGATTTTTTTGTTAATGTTCTTCTATAATTAAAGTAATCTATCACGAACTGGAAAAAATCTAAATTACGTGCTTTAAAAATTAATTAGTTTATAGACAAATTACCTATACATTTTTCTTGACAAATTGTTTATTAAACTTTTTGTTTTACAATTTTCTTATGAATATTTAAATTAACCAGCTAATTTTATTACTTTATTTTGATCAGCTAAACAAAGTTTTCTCGGTTGTCTTAGTAGTAGCCCCGTGAGGCATTGAAATACATAGTTACCTGTGTTAGCCATAAATTCTTAAGAAAATGTGGGTAAACAATTTACATACCCATATGTTAAATTAACACCATATTCATTAATATGCAAACATTGCTACCTCTCATAAAATAGAAAAACATTATAGTATTGTTTTTTTTTTGTCTTTTTCATTTAACACCACCTAGTCGATAATCTCAACAAACATTTGGTTAATATTCTCCCCTTCCATGGCCCTTTTACGCCATTCTTTGCAAACAATACAGTCGAGAAAACATATGAAACAATAAAGTGACATGCAAACATGTATATGCAGTAGCTACATGTGTTTAATATACATTAGAAGTGAATTTAATTTTTGTTATTGGAGTTGAGAAAAAGTAATTTCCCAGAATTTTCCTTATTTATAGAGATTTTTGGGGTAAAATTAAAGGAATATTAACTTAAAATACATCTGGCCACCTTTAATTGTTCAACTGTTACTATTTGCTGTTATTTTGCATCAGTGTTAAGCTAACATACTTGGTAGCACTGTTAAAAGTGAAAAAGAAAAAAAGGAAAATGTAATCATTTACCGTTAATGTTTTGTTTACATTTTTAGGATGTTTACCAACTCTTTTGCTTTAATAATGTTACAATAACTTGGCAGCACTTTTGTAAGTGAGAGAGTGTTAAATAACGGTAAATTGTTTGTTTACCTTTTTCAGACTAGAAATGATTGTTAAAACATTGAAGGAAATATGAATCAAATGATGAATCTCAATATTTTTTGAGAATTTCAAAAAATAAAATTTAAAATTGTACAGATTTTTATAATTATAATAGACTACAGTAGGAACATGATTAACAATTTAAAAAAAAATATCAAAGCTATAAACATAATCTCAAAAATTGTATTTAAATGTTGTGAATTATTTGTTTTCTAGATTCATGTTCATTTATTACATACATACTTACAAAAATTGTATCTACTTCGTAATTTTTACCGGAAATCACCTTTTCCATTAACCAATTTTTTATGTGCCAATACACTTTTTAACTTTTCCTTTTCTATTATCTAGGGTATTTTTAATTTTTTCATTAAGTTTATTTTTAATACATCATATCTGCTCTTGTTTTTTTGTTTTGTTTTCAAAGTGCCTTAAATGTAATTTTATTTTTTTCTTCTCGTCAATTTTGATCTTATTGTTGGCATCTGTAATATATTTTTTTTTGTATTTTTCTGTTTTTACCTTTTTTGTTATTATTTACATTTTCTTTAACTTAAAGTTTCTTTTATTTATTTTTAATACATGTTTTTTCTTATTCATTTCAATTGTGTTTTTTTTTCTACGAGTCTATTCTTCTATTTCTTTTCATCTCTCTTGTGTAAATTTATATTTGCTTATTTGATTAGTATGTGGCTGTAAATTAGTTTAAGGTTTAACAGTACAAGCCTTGGCAATTTCGTAAAAGACAAAGAGCAATAATTGCTAGTCTATAAATAGGTTTTAGAAAAAGGGGGAAGGAAACATTTCCGTTTTTTTTTTTGAAAATCGATATTTAAAGATATCAAATTTTAATTAAAAATTTTATCAACATTCCTTATCAAAACATTTGTACAAATTCTATAAAATGTTCCCAAAAGTTTATTTTGTTTAAAATACATGTCGAAATTTTAAAGATAAATTGATAAAAGTTTGCACAAACGCCCCGGAATTGAGATTTGAGCTGCGAAAGGCTTAAATCTCAATTACGGGGCAATTCAATTTCCAATTCCATAATAACGGGTGCACCTAATGACTATGGTAATGTGACATTTTTCAGCAGACATGCAACAAAATGCCGAACTAATACCTTAATACTCTACCAGGTGTAAAGTGGCCTTTATTCTTAATCTGCAGACCTATAAGTCTTTCTTTAAGCCTTCGAACGCATTTGATTCTACTTTTCAAATGATAGCTAGCATACAGAAAAGGTTAATCTGTTAAAACTGCGTTTAACTCATTGGCTTCATGCTGGCTTTATTAAAAATATTATTTGAACTTGGAGAATTTTAAAGAAGATTTTAGAAACATGAAGCCACCAGAGCCAATTACATCGGCAATTCAATCTTATCCTTTTTAGGTAAACTACTTTCCTATGAGCTTTCAGCGGTTAAGTGTGGTTTATTAAGTGGGAGTCAATATAATATCAAAAACTACTAAGTTACCATGTTACTCTTCAAGTTACTCTTCCTAAATAGGGCTCACTAACCTTGTTAAATATCTTAGGGATATTTTGGACAATTAGACTCTAATAATTTTGAAATGACTGAGACCCGTACTTGTTTACCGATCGTAATTTTCCGAGAAATCACATAAATTTAATTTAAAAAGTGTTGCAGTCTTTTGGCGTAACTTTTTAATCAAATTGAATTTAAATGTAAGTCTCGTAGGAGTTGACGGATTTCAACGAAAATTAGTAGAGCTCTTTTTTGGGTCAACCAGTAGTTGTGTGCGAATTTCATCTGTTGAGAACTGCGGTTTATATTGAGAAGAAAAAAAAAATAAGTGAAAAATGGGTGTCCGAAGCAGGTACCCCAAGGAGTGTACGGATTTCAACCATAGTTGTTTTATAAACTAATAGTCGTGTGCCAAATTTTTTCAAATTCTGTTGAGAATTCCGTCTTATATTTATATGAGAACAATAAAAATGGGGATCCTAGGCAGGTACCTGAAAGAGTCAGGGGTCCTCGACCAAAATTCTTTTTTGGATAAATTAATAGACGGATATCGAATTTTCTACTGAGAATTGCGTAAATGGTAAAAAATTGGAGTCCAAGGCAGGTCCCAAAGAGTCAACTAATTTCAACCAAAATTAGTAGACCTCTTTTCTATATCAACTTACAGACGTGTGCCGAATTTCATAAATTCTGTTAAATCAAAAAATCAAAAAGAAAAATAGGTGAAAAATGGGGGTCCAAGACAGGTATCCCAAGGGGTGGTCTAACTTCAACCAAAATTAATAGTTGAATAGACGTGTGTTAAATTTCACCAAATTCTGTTTAGAATTGTGACTTGTACATTGAGAAGAAAAAGGGCAAAAAATGGCCATGGCATTTTTGAATTTTTCTATAAACATATATATATAAAACTGAACAAATATGCAAAATTTCATCGTTGATGCATGAAGAAATACCACTGTGCGTCGTTCGAAAAGACTACCAATTGTTTTTAAGCAATTGCATTATTTGCATGTGTTCTTGAAAGCTATATCTATAATAATTTTGCCTTACAGGCTAAATAAACAGCAACTTAATAAAGCCTGACAAACTTTAAAATTTCACGAAGTTCAAAATTGAAATACTGATAAAGTTAAAAATGAAAAAAAAAATAAATTTTTATTTTCTTCTTCAAATTTTCTTAGATAAACACTAAATTTTCATTTATTTAAAAATTTCATGATTTTTTTTATAAACTTTAATTAGATTTCATGATTTTATTACTAATTTATTCATATTTCTCCGAATTTTCAATTCAAATTTCATTTAACCGTTTTTTTTAATAACCTCCAGCTGGCAACTTTTTTTGCTTTAGTTTTATTCAAAACAAGTGGTAACACTTGTGCTCGGCAACTTGTTTTTATTTTAAACAACCCTGTTTTAGTATTGATTTTTCTGTGAGTGCAAGAGAGAGAGAGAGTAAAAAAAGTAATGCCCATAAATCAATGCAAAAAAATTTTTGTAGACGAAGTTTATTTAAGAAAAATATTCATTACAAAGTGGAAAATAATTAAAAAATTTCAAGAATTTACAAAGAATAATAAAGAAAATCTTATAGATTATAGAAATAAAAAGTGTTGTTTACAACTATTTATTTGAAAAACATGAATTCTGCTTGATTAAAACATATAAAAGAGGAAAAATTCCCATGTCTAGAAAATAAACGAAGACAACGTAGAAACCTGAATAAAAAACTTTCCTTTGTGTAATTTTCACAGACAAAAATATTACAAAGAGATTCTTATAAGAAAGAGTCTCGTTTTAAAGAAAATTTTCATTATTTACGTGAAGTTTTAAAGAAAATCTAATAAATTGTGTGAATTAAAAGAATCGTATTCCATGGCCAAAATGAATATGGATGACGTTTCATCACAAAATTCTGCAACGACTCCTATTGTACGCGAGAATATTCCCCTGATTAATCGACCGAGACGACGGTGGTACTTGTTTAGGTGAATCACTTTTTTTTCAATATAATCTACATAAGTTTAATTATTATGAATTTTATTTATAATTTTTTTATTTACAGCCCGCAAATACCTAATATAGAGTGAGAATTATTTATGTTATCTTGTTTGATTAAATTGTAGAAAGAAAGAATTATTTGCATTGCTTTAATGTAGCACCAGGCCAGTCTGTCATAACTGCTATTAGATACCTTGTAGTCTAAGGGGGTAGATACACAATATCTCAGGCCTTTAACAGACACCCCCGCTGTCTTATCTAAAAACTTGTTATGCCATCATTTGCTTGTGTTCTCTATTTGTTTGAGGGATCCCCGTATCTTTTGTCATATGGAAAATAGTCTTTGATATTTTATATTCAATTAATTTATTTAAATTTAAATTTCTTTGGATTGTTACTCAAACATTTTTCTTTAATTTAATTTTTTGTTTAAAATTAAATTATACGATTTTAGACTTCTTTCATATAATTTTTTGTTATCCACATACCTATGTATCTCATATATTTTTGCAATTGCGTGTTTTCCTTCAATTAATCTGGAATCATATGGTCTTGTTATTGTTTTTATTTTGACCTCCATATTTTTATAGTCAGCCCCTTCATGAAAGCAATTACATCAATATTGCCGCTTCTTGTTGTCCTACATAAATTTAATTACAGTTTTGATATTGATTTTTTTTTTAATTTAAATTGGTTAGATTTAGAATTTAAAAATAACTAGAAACAAAAATTTTCAAATTTAGGTATGGAAAAAAATTTGTAATTAAAATTTGTTGAGAAAAAATTTTTAAACCGAAAATTTTTCTATAGAAAAAATTTTTCTATAGAAAAAATTTTTTAACCAACAATTTTTCTTTAGAAAAAATTTTTTAACCGAAAATTTCGCTTTAGAAAAAATTTTTAACCGAACATTTTTCTATAGAAAAAATTTTGGAAGAAAAAACCTTTTTGGAAAAATTTTCTATATAAAATTTTTCTATACAATTTTTCTATAGAAACAATTTTTTAACCGAAAATTTTTCTACAGAAAAAATTTTTTAACCGAAAATTTTTCTACAGAAAAAATTTTTTAATCGGAAATTTTTCTACAGAAAAAATTTTTTAAACGAAAATTTTTTTATAGAAAAATTTTTTAACAAAAAATTAAAAAAAAAAAAATTTTTAATTTTTTTACATAAAAAATTTTTTATCCGAATATTTTTCTAAATAAACTTGGTTCAAATAAAATTAATTTCTTTCAAAAAATTTTTAAACCGAAAATTTTTCTACAGAAAAATTTTTTAATCGAAAACTGTTCTATAGAAAAAAATGTTTAACCGATAAATTTCTATAGAAAACATTTTTTTATAGAAAAAAGTTTTTAACCGAAAATTTTTCTATAGAAAAAAATTTTTAATCCAAAATTTTTTAAGAAAAGATTTTTTCAATCGAAAATCTGGAACAAAAAGCTACTATAAAAAAAGTTAAAATTTTATTGAATAAAAATTTTTCTATAAAAAAGTTTTAGTAATTTTTTTTTTTAAATGCTCGTAAAATTTTTTAAAAAAATTTTTAATGAAAATTTTTCTAAAAAAAAAATTGGTAAAAACTTTTGTTGATGAATGTTTTTTTTTCGAAAAAAAATTCCAACGTGTCCTATCTATGGATTTATCAGTACCATCTCCTTTAATGATTTCTGGTATTCTATCTTTGAATACTGGCGCTATATGCCAAATATTATGCTGAAAATTTTTCTCTTGAGGATTGTAAGAGGTAGAAGGGCTTATTGTGGCTTTGTAGACGCATACTTTGCACATTATACGGATGAGTTTAAATATAAAGATTTTCCTTTTGGCCAATGAACTCTATTTACCGACATTTCCATGCATTTTATGTTTCGTTTGTTTATTTTGAGGCCTACCTCCTTAACTGACTTGCTTATTCGAGATTCTACTTGATATTCGTCAAATATAACATACGTTCAGGTGTGTAGTTCCTCTATAGTTATCACGACTTTACTTGTCACTTTTGTAATGTATGGACACAACAAGTCCAAAGACCCATGAAGTCGATGTAAGTTCTTGCCTTCATATAATGGTTGTGATTTAAGAGAGATCGTCAAAACTGTTATAATTTAAGGCTTTGGTGATCCCAGCATCTACTGGCACAAGTTTGCCAGTTAAAGTCGAAAGAACAAAAATAAATTTAATGACTTGCACCTTCACAGTGACATGGACTTTGATAATGACTTTCACTCTAAGAATGACTTTTATTTTGGGTATGACTGACACTTTTATCATGAATTCCACTTTAACTATGAACTGCACTTTCACAATGAAATGCATTTTTACAATCACATGCACTTTTACAATGACTTGCACTTTTACTATGACTTGCATTTTTACTATGACTTGCACTTTTACAATTAAATTCACTTTTAGAAAATTTTTTTTAATAGAAACTTCAGCTATAGAAAATTTTTTATGAAAGAAAATTTTATAAGAAATATTTTTATTTTTACAAAAAATTGTAAAATTAAAAATTTTAATACAAACAATATTTTTCCTTAAGTATTTCATACACATTTCCTGCTCTATCCTTTAAAATTTACTGACTGACTATTATGAAGGACTCTCAAGGCTTTAATTCGTTTCTTTATTTGTCTATTTTATGAATATAAATTCTAATTCTTTTGTAAGGTTGAGAATATTCAGGGTCATCTTAAGTAAAAAAATATATGATGTTTTATAATTTTACTTTTGCCTTGTACTAAAGCCTTTAAATTTAAAATTCCGTCTTACAAAAATTGGGTTGTATCCAAAAATAGAAATAAAGCCATATTGAAGCTACAAATGAATAATTTTAGGTAAAGAAAGCTTGAATACGAAAGCAATTTTACATTTTTAAATAAGGAAATTAAAACAATCGGAAGAATTTAAAATTGTTCTAAATTTTTTAGCTAGTACTTTTATATTTTGGATTGAAATCATAAAAACTTGTTCGTTTACAAACTTTATGTAACAAACCAAGTTAACACAACAAAAGCTTATCACTTAAAAGTTCATAAAAGAAAAAAAAAAGTCATAAATAAATAAAAAAGTTACTTAAAATTTGTAGAGATTAGAAAGAGATATAATAACAATATGATTTTATTTCCTTTAAATAACATTTTTCTTTATTTCCCCTCTCTTTCAGTTGTTGGCGAAAATGGTTTTCGGCACGTGAACTACGCGCTCGTACCGTCCATCTGGGACGTGCCACAACCGAAAAATTCCCACCGAACGAGATACGCAATCAAAAGTACAATTTCATAACGTTCCTGCCTTTGGTCCTTTTCGAACAGTTTAGATTCTTTTTGAACTTATATTTTCTATTGATGGCCTTGTCGCAATTTATACCCGACATACGTATCGGTTATCCCTATACCTATTGGGGTCCCTTAGGCTTTGTACTGACAGTCACAATATGTCGCGAGGCCATCGATGATTATCGTCGTCATCAAAGGGATCGTGAGGTGAATTCACAGAAATATAAACGTCTCATTATCTCCGAATCGAGGGGCTATGAAATGGTTCCCTCCTCCAAAATCAAAGTGGGTGATATTATAATAGTGGAAAAGAATGAAAGAGTACCAGCTGATTTGGTCTTAATAAGGACCAGCGATAAGAGTGGTTCAGTTTTTGTGCGTACCGATCAATTGGATGGTAGGTTGATCTTATATCTACCAAGATTTCAGATAATTTGTATTACATTTTTGTCTTACTTTCCAGGTGAAACTGATTGGAAATTACGTTTGGCTGTTCCCTCTACCCAGAAACTTAACAAGGACTCAGATTTATTTAACATCGATGCCAGTGTTTATATAGAAAAGCCTCAAAATGATATTCACTCTTTCATTGGCACCTTTTCCATGACTGATGGCAGTGAGGAGACGGGTTTAAATGTGGAAAGTACTCTGTGGGCTAATACAGTAGTAGCCGCTGGTACAGCCACGGGAGTAGTTATTTACACTGGCTGTGAAACACGCAGTGTTATGAACAATTCAGCGCCCAGATCTAAAGTGGGTCTTCTTGATATGGAGATAAATGGATTGACAAAGGTACGAATACTCAATAAAATAATAATAATTGAACCTTAACTACTTTTTTCTTACATATAAATTTATTTATTTTTAAGGTTCTCTTCTGCGCTGTTTTAGGCCTATCCCTGGTCATGATGATGCTTAAGGGTTTCAGTGGCCCCTGGTATCGTTATATGTTCCGTTTTGTCTTATTATTTTCCTACATTATACCCATCAGCTTAAGAGTTAATTTGGATATGGGCAAGGCTTTTTATTCTTGGCAAATGCAAAATGATCCTGAAATCCAAGGCACTGTGGTAAGATCCACCACCATACCCGAAGAACTCGGCAGAATCTCTTATGTTTTGACCGACAAAACTGGCACATTAACACAAAATGAAATGGTCTTCAAAAAAGTACATTTGGGTATAGTCTCCCATGATAGTGACACCTTTCATCATGTGGCCGAGATCATAAGCTCCTTGGCTCCCAACATACTGAGAAAAGCTAATGCTGCAGACACCACATCAAAGACTAGCCTCTACGGCAATCGCATGCGTAGGCCAGAAGGTTGGCGTGAATGGGAGGCTGTCAAAGCTTTGGCTTTATGCCACAATGTTACTCCTGTAACCGATGAGGATGATAATCGTTCGGTATCTACTTCCTCTACATTCGCTTCTTCGGCTGGAGGCTCCAATTCACCCACAAAATCTGTGATAAATATGGAAGTGGCCACGGCCAACGAACATCAATATCAGGCCTCATCTCCTGATGAAATTGCTCTCGTCAAGTGGACCGAACATGTGGGTTTAACGCTTATAGCTCGCGATATTAGCTCCATGACTTTACAGATGAAGGCTCATCAAAATGACGACAATTTGTTACATTTTCAAATACTCAAACTCTTCCCGTTTACCAGTGAAAGCAAGCGTATGGGTATAATTGTTAAGGACTCACAGACAGGAGAAATTATTTTCTATCTTAAGGGAGCCGATGTGGTAATGACGAGTATAGTGCAATATAATGATTGGTTGACCGAAGAATCGGGTAATATGGCGCGTGAGGGTTTGAGAACTCTGGTGGTGGCCAAAAAGGTTTTGACAGAAGAACAATATAATGATTTTGAAATGAGATATTCAGCGGCTAATGCTTCACACTCGGATAGGCCGGCAAAGGTAGCGGCGGCTATAGAGTCTTTGGAAAGGGAGATGGAGCTGTTGTGTTTGACAGGTAAATAAAAAAATTTCCAAAATATTTTTCTTTTTAAAGTTTTTCATTTAACAATTTTGTTTAAATTTGTTTCCATCAGGCGTTGAAGATCGCTTACAAGAAGGCGTTCGTCCTACCTTGGAACTTTTACGCAATGCTGGCGTCCGTGTCTGGATGTTAACGGGTGACAAATTGGAAACCGCTTGCTGTATAGCTAAATCTTCCCAACTAATAGGTCGTAATCAGGGACTTCATGTCCTGCGCCCTGTTAAGACTCGCACAGATGCCCATTTAGAACTTAATCAATTCCGACGCAAACAGGGACAAGCTCTCGTTATCTCTGGTGAATCTTTAGAAGTGTGTCTTCAATATTATCGCATAGAATTCTTAGAATTGGCCACAGCTTGTCCGGCCGTTGTCTGCTGTCGTTGTAGTCCCACACAAAAGGCACAAGTGGTTCAACTCATACAAAAACACACGGGCAAAAGAACATGTGCTATAGGAGATGGTGGCAATGATGTTAGTATGATTCAGCAGGCCGATGCTGGTGTGGGTATAGAAGGTCGTGAGGGTAGACAAGCCTCTTTGGCGGGTGATTTCAGTATACCCCAATTCTCACACATTGCCAAACTTTTGCTTGTGCATGGTCGACGCTCCTACAAACGTTCCGCAGCCCTTTCACAATTTGTCATACATCGTGGCTTGATTATCACCACCCTACAAGCGGTATTCTCGGCTGTATTCTATTTAAGTTCTGTGGCCTTATATCAAGGTTTCTTGATGGTCGGCTATTCCACTCTCTACACCATGTTTCCGGTATTTTCTTTGGTCTTGGATCAAGATATTGACTCTTCAACAGCGGTTACGTATCCCGAACTATATAAGGATCTCTCTAAAGGACGAAGTTTATCGTATAAGACATTCTTCATTTGGGTTTTGATCAGTATTTATCAGGGTGGTGTGATAATGTATGGAGCCTTGATACTATTCGAAGATGAGTTTATTCACATAGTGGCCATCAGTTTTACCGCCTTAATTATGACCGAATTGATAATGGTGGCATTGACAGTAAGAACATGGCATAGGTAAGTGAACGATTTGGGGATTATGTTGTTTAAATATTAATGATTTTGTTATACTTTTTCTTGCAGGCTAATGGTGCTAGCCGAGTTATTCAGTTTAGCTTTATATCTTATCTCTTTGTTCGTTTTACATGAGTATTTTGGTAAGTGTTTTTTTGATTTTTGTTTTTTTAATATACAAAAACTAGACGACAATTTAAACTTCCAATCTACCAAGTAGCCTACATAAGTGAGCCGTCAAAGTTAATTCCGAAACTCATAATCCCAATTCATCTGGCCCTGACCCAAATGTTTCAAGACCTATTAGATTCAGTATCTATACATATCTTATCACACCCATTTAGACTTAGAAGACTTCGAACTGCCATCCCCATTATAAAGTATTAAATAGGGAATAAAAGCCATGTCTGTGTTCTGTCGGTGTACTCTACACAACCATAAGTATAGTAAGGGTCTAATTGTAGATGCTTCAATCCAATACACAAATAGTAGTCGTAATCTTTCTTTATTACCTATTAAGGTCCTTCAGAAACAGTAAGCCTTTAGTCCCTTTTATATGCTACAAAGTTCATTTCAAATTGAACTTTAAACTAGACTATAAATTTGATTTTAAACAAGGCTTAAAGTAAACTTTAATACAGAAGGTCACAAACTAGACAACAATCCTGACTACAACTACAAATTAGACTAAAAACAAGACTACAAGCTAAGCGACAAACTTAACTTCAATCTAATCTACAAAAAAAAAACTACAAACCACACCTAATTTTACCCTTTTTATACTACAAAGTCCACTAAAAAGACTATAAATTAGATGTTAAACTAAAGTGAACTTTTAAATAAAGTACAAACTATGCTACAAATAGATCACGAACAAGACCACAAACTAGACTACAATCCTCACTATAAGTTAATCTACAAACTAAACTTTAATCTAATCTAAAAAATAGACTACAAACAGATATACAAATCAGGTTTGTAAACTACAAACTGTACTACAGACTAGCCACAAACTAGACAACAAACTGTACTACAAACCAGACTGCAAACTGAACTACAAATCTGACTACTAACTTTTCAGGTTTGAACCTGACTACAAACTATTAACTAGACAACAAACACGACCTATAAGCAAGACTACAAGCTAATCAAGAAACTAAACTTCAATCTAATCTACAAAATGTGTAGACTACAAACTAGACTACAAACCAGACTACAAACTGTAATACAGACTAGTAACAAACTGAAGTACAAAGTAGAATGTAAACTGAACTACAAATCGGACTAGTAACTTTAAATCTGACTACAAATTACCAACTAGACAACAAACCTGATAGCAAATTAGACTACAAAGCAAAACATAGACTGACTACAAACTAGACTACAGACTGACTACAAACTAGACTACAGACTGACTACAAACTAGACAACAAACTTTACTACAAACTAGACTGCAAACTGTACAACAGACCTGACTTCATGCTAGAAAACAAACCATACCAACTAGACTACAAATTAGACTACAAACTGTACTACAAACCCGACTACAAACTAGACTACAACCTGGACTACAAAGTAGACTACAAAATGGATAGTTTGTCAGGTTTAAAGAACAACAAATTGTTCTTTACAAACTATTAACTTTAAACCTGACTACAAATTACTAACTAGACAACAAACCTGACCGCAAATTAGACTACAAAGCAAACTATAGACTGACTACAAACTGACTACGACAGACTGACTACAAACTAGCCAACAAACTTTACTACAAACTAGACTGCAAACTGTACAACAGACCTGACTACATACTAGAAAACAAACCAAGCAACGAACTGTTCGGTTACATACAAACTAGACTACAAATTAGATTACAAACTGTACTTTAAACCCGACTACAAACTAGACTACAACCTGGACTACAAAACAGACTACATCATGGACAGTTTGTCAGGTTAAAAGAACTACAAACTGTTCTTTAAACCTGACAACAAACTAACAACTAGACTACAAACTATACTACAAACTGTTTAAACCTGAATACATAAACACAAAACTACGAACAAGACTACAAACTGTACTACAAACTTGACTCAAAACTAGACTACTAATAGAGCAACAAACTATAACACACCTGACTACAAAATAAACTACAAGCCAAACTACAAATTGTTTTGTGAGCCTGACCGCAAACTACAAACTAAACTAAAAACTATACAACAAAATTGACTTATTATACTATAAACTAATGATGCATTACAATTTTTTTTGTTATCTTTACAGATTGGGAATTTATTTCATCTACCGATTTCTTGGGCAAAGTCTCCCTTATTACCCTGGTGTCCTGTTTCCCCTTGTATATTATTAAATTTTTACGCAAAAAATGTTCACCGCCTTCGTATTTGAAACTTTCATAAATCGGATAAATTGTTTTAAGTTTTCTACTTTATTCTCTTTTTATTTAACGAAAGTATTTTCCTTTTCTTAAATATTTACTATAATAATTTTTTATAAATAGTTTTAAATTAATTTTAATTATAAAACAAATATTTACGAAATATGAACTAAACTTATACATTAATCTTATAACAATTTTTTGTTTCGTTTTATGTTTTTTTAAAGAAAAATTTTGTTAATGTTTTTTTTTAAATGATTTATTATTTAGTTGTAATATTTAAAAAACACACACACTCAAGGTTATACATTAAAATATAATGCAATTGATTTTAAACTAAATTGGAGAGATTTAAATTTGAAACAGAGATTTTTAAGGAAATGAAAGTGATTTTTGAATAAGAATTTTAGTTTTTAAAACGAAGCTTTCTTAAGGTTTTTGTTTCAAATTTGAGTCTTTATTTGTTTAAATTTTCATTGTTGTTAGAAAAGTTGAAGAGTTTGAGAGATTAAATGTTTGATTTAGAAGTTTTAGAAATTTTTAAGAAGTATTAACTAAAAATGTTAAAAGAATTTTAAATAAATAGATTAATTATAAAATTCTTTAAAGAAAATTGGTTTAAATTTTAGGAAATTTTTAAGAAAAATCCTAAAATTTTAAGAGACTAGACTAGAATTTGAGATCAAGATTTGTTCTTCGTTTTTAAAAAAGACTTCTTAATTTGAGTAAATCCTAAACTCTTTCCTTTTTCTTCAAAAAAAAAGACATTACAACATGAAAATTCAATTAAATTGCAATTTTTTTAATTACCTTATTTTATTATATATTTTAAGTTTAAACATTTTATGTGTTAAATCAAATTTAACACATAAATCTCAATTCAAAAATATAATTTTAATTAAAACTCTAAAAAAACGATCCTAAAACACAAAAAATACAATTAAAGTGATAAAAATTATTTTTTTAATTCTCTCATGTTGCTAAAAAGAAAGAACATAAAATTCGAATATAAAAATCGGAAAAACTATTGAAAAATAAATTGTTAACAAAAAAGTCCCAAAATTATTTTCAATTAAATCGTAAAAAGTGTCCTGAACAAAATTATAAAAATATTTAAAATTTAAAATTAAAATTCAACCAAAATTTTTATAAACTTTTTATAATTAAACTTCTTTGCATTTCTCGCCTTTGATTATTATGAAAAAAATTGTTTTAATTTAATTTTCTAAACCCCCCTCCCCCTTTAAACTAAATAAACCAAATATCTAATATGTTTATAATTAAAAAATTAATATATGTTTCTAACCATTTAAAACAAATAAAAAATTAAATATAAAAACAAAAATTTAATTAGTTATACTAAAATAGTACCACAGAATTTTTAATTATTAAAATTCTATTAAACAAAAATAAAAAAGTAAAACTATTTTTAAAAAATAAATTTAAACAAGATTTTAATGTAAAAATACAAACTAAATAATTCAATAAAAAAAAAATTACAAATAAAAATAAAAATAAATAAAAAAAATCTTTTTATTTGACCCCAATTAACAATAAAGAGGCATAATTTCTTTAAAATAGGGTCACTTATAATCACTTTATCCTGTTATTGCTTCTAAATCTCAGTGATTTTGTGCTTAAATAAATATCTTATACCAAAATGTCCAAAAACTAGTTTAAAATGCCTTTTTAGCAAAGTGGAACAAAATGGAATTTAGTGCAACACTACTTAAAACTATAAAAATAACCTTGAACGTTTGAGAAAAACATTAGTTTACCTCTTTGGAGTAAAAATTTTAATACGAAAATCTATTAGATCACCAAATTGAAGTGAAATGATATGGAATGTAGTGAAACACTATAAAAAACACAAACAAATTAATAAAACATAATTTAAACTTTAAAATCACAAAGATTTTGTGCTCAATATAAATATCTTGCACCAAAATATGCGAAAACTCGATCAAAATGCCTCTTTATTAAAGTGGAACAAAATGGAATTTAGTGAAATACTAGTTAAAACCATAAAAATAACCTTGAACGTTTGAGAAAATCATTAGTTTAACTCTTTAGAGTAAAAATTTTAATATGAAAATCTGTTGAAAGATCTCTAAATCAAAGTAAAACGAAATGGAATTTAGTGAAACAAAACTCAAAAAATTAATAAAAAATGATATATAATTTCGAAATCACAGTGATTTCGTGCTCAATATAAATATCTTAAACCAAAATATGCGAAAACTCATTTAAAATGTATCTTTATCGAAGTGGAACAAAACATAATTAGTGAAACACTAGGTAAAAATAGAAAAACAACCTTTAACGTTTAAGAAAATCATTAGATTTACTCTTTGGAGTAATAATTATATTATTAAAATCTATTAAAGGGTCAAATTTAATGCGAAACGAATGGAATGTAGTAAACCACTCTTAAAACACAAAAAAAAAAAAAAATGATAAAAGATGTTATACAATTTAGAGATAACAGTGATTTCGTACTCAATATAAATATTTTATACCAAAATGTCCAAAAAGTTCCTTAAAAATATCTCTTTATTAAAGTGGAACAAAATGAAATTTAATAAAACACTAGGTAAAATCGTGAAAGTTTAAGAAAATTATTAGTTTAACTCTTTAGAGTAATAGCTTTGTTATTAAAAACTATTAAAAAGTCTCCAATTTAAAGTGAAACGAATGAAACATAGTGAAACACTTAAAAAAACACAAAAATTTAAATAAAACTTGGTATACAATTTTGAAATCACAGTGATTTCGTGCTCAAAATAAATATCTTATACCGAAATGTCGTTTAAACTGCCTCTTTATCAAAGTGAAACATAATGGGATTTAGTGAAACACTCCAAAAAGCGCAGCAAATTTTATCTCAAAATCAGAGATTTCGTGCTTAAAATCAATATCTTACATAAAAATGTCCAAAAACCTCTTTAAAAACTATTTTATCATGGTGGAACAAAGTGGTATCTAGTGAAACACTCTTGTTGAACTTTTCAATTTCATTAAACAGAGAAAATCATTAGTTTTAAACACTTTATAAGTTAAAATTAAGAAAAAGCCTTTAAGAAAAACTGCCAAGCAAAATTAAATGTAATGGAATTTAGTGAAATACTTCAAAAAGCTAAAAAAAATTTAAAACATGTCAAACAATTTCGAAATCATAGTGATATCGCTTTCAATATCTATAGTTAACCCTAAAATGTTCAAAAGCTCGTGTCAAAAACTACTTTTTTAAAGTGGAACAAAATGGAATTGAGTGGAACACAGCAAAAAACCTTAAAAAAAACATAAAACGTTCAAGAAAATCCCTGATTTCAAAAAGTAAAAAGGTAAACTACCCTTTAAAAAGCATTTTGATAAAAAAGTAGTAACGAAACACATATTTTTTTTGTAATTCTAGCCTAGTGGCATACATTTTTTCCTTAAAATTTTAGTTTAACATTTCATTTAAACAAATTTCATTTATTGCAGACTTTCTAACAACAGTTTACATAAAAAACTGCAATTTTTTTTAACTTTTATATGTCGTTCCTATGAAAAATGGAATTGAAATACTTGAAATTGGTCTTAAATTTTATATTTTTTACTAAGTTTTTTAAAAGGTTTCCAATATCTCTAAGAAATAGGAAATATCTTTAAATTTCTCACGATCTACACTCTGTTCATATTAAAATTGGAATTGAAACACTCGAAATTTTCCTCAAATTTGTTGTTATTGTAATAATTTCAAGAAAAGGTTTCCATAATTGCTAAAAAATTGTAATTTCTTAAGTTATAAATTATGTTCCTATGAAAAATGGTATTGAAACACTAAAATTTTAGCTACAGTTTTTTATTAATGCACCCTTGAATTTCCTTAAATTAAAATTGTGTTCCTATGAAAAATGGAATTGAAACAGAGAAATTTTCACACAAACCTTTATATTTCGGAAATTAGAACAGCTATCAAAATGAAACTTTCACAAGATAGTATTTACAATATACAAGGGCCTTTCAATTATAGGAATATTTTCGCCCACTGCCACGCCTTTTGCTTAAAAAATGTTTTATTTTCTAATTTGTTTAAAAATGAAATGAATTTTTAAACTCAAAATGGTATAAAAATTAAATTTTTTAATTGAGAAAAACATGTCCAGGTCCATGTTAACTCATAATACTCACCACTTTTTACCTCAAATAATAACATTTATCAAGTTTTTTTTTTTACTTTTTTAATACAATTTTCATTTTTTGGTTTTTTATTTCAAATTTGTTTAAATACTATTGGTTTTTTTGTTGTTGTTGTGTGTTAATTGTTTGTTGTATTATAATATTATTAATAATTAATGTTTTTTTTTTGTTAAATTTTTATTAATGTCTTTTTATTGTTGTTTTTTTTTTAATTATAATTTAATTTTAATTCATAGTAAAGTTTTTGCACAAAATTGTAACAGTTTTACATTTTGTTTTATTTTTAAAATTTTTATTTTTTTATTTTTAATATTATTTAAGGTTTTTTTTAGATAATTTTTTTATATAATAAAAACCATTTTCTTTAAATTAAACATTTTTTTCAAAATTTTTATACTAAATGTATGACACTAGTTTCCCCATTTATTAATGAAATCAAGAAACGCGTACTGAAAGTTTTTAAAACATAACTTTCCTAAGGAAAACTTAAACAATTGCAAATTTGTTTAATGAAAAATGTAGGCGATAGCGAATTTTTCTATAGGAAATAATGGCCATTTCGAAATTTTTTAAAATACTAGGGAAATTTCCCACTTTTCAATAGAAAACTATAGTGATCGCTTTCTTTTTTAAAGAAATTTAAAGCGATTACTTGCTTTTTTTTATAGAAATTTAAATTAATCGCTTACTTTTCTATAGAAATCTTTAGCGATCGCTTACTTTTCTATAGAAAACTATAGCGATCGCTTACTTTTCTATAGAAAACTATAGCGATCGCTTACTTTTCTATAGAAAACTATAGCGATCGCTTACTTTTCTATAGAAAACTATAGCGATCGCTTACTTTTTTATAGAAAACTATAGCGATCGCTTACTTTTCTATAGAAAACTATAGCTATCGCTTGCTTTTCTATAGAAAACTACAGCGATCGCTTACTTTTCTGTAGAAAACTATAGCGATCGCTTACTTTTCTATAGAAAACTATAGCGATCGCTTACTTTTCTATAGAAAACTATAGCGATAGCTTACTTTTCTATAGAAAACTATAGCGATCGCTTACTTTTCTATAGAAACTATAGCGATCGCTTACTTTTCTATAGAAAATTAAAGCGATCGCTTACTTTTCTATAGAAAACTAAAGCGATCGCTTACTTTTCTATAGAAAACTTTAGCGATCGCTTACTTTTCTAAAGAAAACTATAGCGATCTTTCACTTTTGTATAGAAAACTAGTGATCAACTTTCTGATCTTGTCCATGAATAGTTCATTACAATTCAGGAATTTGGCAAGCTAGTGCCATACTTTTATTATAAACATTTTCTTTTGTTATTTTAACAAATAAATGAAGAATTTTTTTTATAATTTTTTGTGTTTTAAATTTGGTTTTTTATAATTTTTCTTTATACATTTTCGTTTTAATTATTTCTTTAATTGAAATGTAATGACTACAAATGATTTCTTTTCTTTTTTTGGTATTAATTTTGCTAAAGAAATTTTTGAATAAATTTCCATAATTAATTTATTTCTGTTCAATTTATTATACATTTTACTTAAGATAATAAATTTTGTTTTTATATTAATATTTTTTTTTAATAAAAAACTTCTTTATAATCAACTTAAATTTAAAGTTTTTACTTAAAAAATAAACAAATGCATTTTGAATTTGTTTGAATTTTTTTCTGCTATTTTTTTTTTGGATAACTTTTTATTATAAATATAGTTTTTTTTTGGGAGGGGGAGAGTAAATAACTTTTAAAGGGGGGAGGAGGTGTATATAATTAATAACTAATACTGATTTTTTTATACTTAAATTTGGTGATTTTCAGTTTTTTTTTTTTAATTTGAATTTGTAACAGTTTATTTGTATTTTTTCTAGAGTTAACTGTTACACTAACTAAGAGAAAGAGATAAAGAGAGAAAGAACGATTATTTTTTAGAGTAGACTCTTAAGCAGAGATGAAATATAGTTTGGCTAATTTTGTACCAACGTAAACATTTTTTCATAAAAATTTTTCTATGGAAAATTTTTCATAAAAATTTTTTTATTGAAAATTTTTCATAACAATTTTTCTATGGAAAATTTTTCATAAAATTTTTTCATGTAGAAAATTTTTCATAAAAATTTTTCTATAGAAAATTTTTCATAGAAATTTTTGTAAAGAAAATTTTTCTATAGAAAATTTTAATCAACATTTTTGTATAGAAAATTTTCATAAAAATTTTTATACAGAAAATTTTTCATAAAAATTTTGATATAGAAAATTTTTCATAAAAATTTTTCTATAAAAAATGTTTCTATAGAAAATTTTTATATAGAAAATTTTTCATACAAATTTTTATATAGAAAATTTTTCATACAAATTTTTATATAGAAAATTTTTCATAAAAATTTTTATATAGAAAATTTTTCATAAAAATTTTTATATAGAAAATTTTTCATAAAAATTTTTATATAGAAAATTTTTCATAAAAATTTTTCTATAGAAAATTTTTCATAAAAATTTTTCTATAGAAAATTTTTCATAAAAATTTTTCTATAGAAAATTTTTCATAAAAATTTTTCTATAGAAAATTTTTCATAAAAATTTTTCTATAGAAATTTTTCTATAGAAATTTTTCTATAGAAATTTTTATATACAAAATTTTTCATAAAAATTTTTCTATAGAAAACTTTAATCAAGATTTTTGTATAGAATTTTCATAAAAATTTTTATACAGAAAATTTTTCATAAAAATTTTTATATAGAAAATTTTTTATAAAAATTTTTCTAAAAAAATTTTCTATAGAAAATTTTTCATAATACAAAAGAGCAACTTTTTAATTTTTACCAAGTAGGTCTCGGTAGTACCACGATATGAATTAGGGTTTAAATGAACCACAAAAAGTACAATTGTGCCATGTTTCCCATCCCTGCTCTAGTCTTGTTGTAGGAGTTGCCATAATATTTGTGTTTTTCTATTTCCTTTAGTTGCCTTACTAAGAGAAAGATATAAAGAGAGTGGGAAAACGAACTTTTTTAAGAGTAAAACTCTTGACTTGTTGTAGGAGATGCCATATTTATAATTTTTTCTATTTCCTTTAGTTGGTGTAATATTTTATCCCTGGTTTTTTTATATTCTCTAAATAATTTTAGTGTTTTTTTGTTTATAACTCTTAAAAATACTACAATATTTTTATTTTTCTTTTTGGCTACAAAAATAATTGTTTAGTTTGTTTTTTTTTTTTAATTTTAATTAATTTTTTATATGTATTTTAATTATTTTGTTTTAATTCGTATTATCTTTTTATACATTTTTCTTTAAATTCTTACTACATTTAAATATTAGCTTTATTTTTTAATTTTTTGTTAACATGTTTACACCAATTCTTTTTAGTTTGTGTCATCTAATTTCTATAAAGCTTTACCAGTCCTTTTAACGTCTTCATACAAAAGGTAAAAATTAAAAAAAAATTAACAAAAATTTTGTTCTTAAGTTAATGAAAAAGTTCAATACCCCGAAACTAAATTTAAAGAAAATAGTTTCCAGACTTATTGGAAATTTGTTAAAAAGGTTTAACAACTGATTGGTAAAACAGGAAAAAAATTTTAATAAGTAATTTAAATTTTTGAAAATAATTCTAAGATATTTTATTTTAATTTTACATAAATTCCTAATTGTTTTAAATTTAAAGGCTTAACTTATTTAACAAATAATAAAAACCTTTTTATTGTCCATGGGTCATGCAAAAATCAAAAAAGAAACCTTGTGCCTATGTGAACATCAAATTTTGCTTATTTCAAAATTAAATTAGGATGAATTCGAATTTAAAGTGAAACTCAGTGAAATATTCTATAAAGCTCAAAAATTTAAACAAAACCTGTTATAAAACCTTGAATTTAATCTCAAAACTATTTTAAAAAATTTCTTATAAAAATAAGAAATTTTTCAATAATTTCTTATAAAAATCAGAAAATTTTCAAAAATTTCTTATAAAAATAAAAAATTTTTCAAAAATTTCTTATAAAAATAAGAAATTTTTCAAAATTTTCTTATAAAAATAAGAAATTTTTCAAAAATTTCTTATAAAAACATGAAATTTTTTAAAAATTTCTTATAAAAATAAGAATTTTTTTAAAAATTACTCAAAAAATTAGGAATTTTTGAAACTTTTTTTAAATATGAAATTTTTTCAAGATTTCCTAAAAAACTAAGAAATGTTAAAATAAGTTTCTTAAAAAAATTTCTTATTTTTATCAGTAATTTTTCAAGAATTTCTAATTTTTATAAGAAATTTTTCAAAAATTTCTAATTTTCATAAGAAGTTTTTTAAAAATTTCTTATAAAAATAACAAATTAAAAAAAAAAATATCTTATTTTTATGTAAAATTTTGCAAAAACTTATTTACTATATATAAAATTTTAGACGAATTTTTAAAAATTTCTTATTTTTGTAGGAAAATTTTAAAAAATTTCTTATTTTTATTGGAAAATTTTTCAAAAATTTTTTATTTTTGTAAGAAATTTTTTAAAAATTTTTTTTTTTTTTATAAGAAATTTTTAAAAAATGTTTATATTTATAAGGAATTTTTAAAAAATGTCTTATTTTTATAAGAAATGTTTCAAAAATTACTTATTTTTATATAAAATTTTAAAAAAATTTCTTATTTTTATAAAAAAATGCTCAAAAATTTCTTATTAGCGAACAATTTCTTGGTTATGTAATTTTATTGAAAACTACTCATCTCTCAAAATAAAATTCCGAAATCCTATAAAATTTGTAGTACAAAATTATTTTCATTATATTAAAATTTATAAAAAGTTGACCAAAAATTGGAAAAAATATATTTTAAAATGTAGTTAATTTTTTTATTTTGAAACATAAAAATTTATAATGTAATAATAAATTGAAAAAAAATTCTTAATAACTTAAATATTTTAAGAGTTTTTTGTTAACTCATTTTAAATTTCTATTTACTTGTTACATAAATCCCTTTACCTTTATTCTTATTTATAATTTAAATTTTTTATTATAGATTTTTTTCATTGAAAATTTAGATTTTTGATTTTAAATTTTTCATAGTTTTTACTTTTTTTTAATTTTTTGTTTTTATTTTTAATTTTAATTTTTTATAAATTTTCAATTTTTTAATTTTATTGGTTTTTAATAAATTTTTTCATTTTAGTTTTTAGTTGGTTTTAATTTTTTCTTTATTATTTCTATGTCTTTGTTGTATTTTGTTAATGATGAGGTAAATGTTTATATTTTTTTGTTCTATTATTTAATTTTTGCTTATTTTGTTATTAGTTTATAAACGTTTGTTTTAGAATATATGAGCAATCTTTGGTTTGTCTTTCTTATTTAGTTCTAATCTTCTTTTACTTCGGTTTATCGTTTTTCAACTTTCAACTACTACTGAGTATATGAGAGGTAATTAAAGGAGATATTTAGGTTTTTTGGGGGTTTTAATTTTTGAGATTTGTTAAAGAATATTTAGAAATAATGAAATTTTAACATTTTTCAAAATTAATATATCTATTATAAATTTTAAGAGTTTAATATTAATCATCTGGTAACATTTTTTAGTTAACTGTTTGAATTTAACAGAGTTGCCAGTTCAAGTTTTGAAATCTAGTTCCTAAAAACTATTGAAAATAGGAATTAAACCAATTTAAGAAATTTTGTATATGAAAATGTTACAATCATATATTTTTTTGCAAAACTTTATTATTAGAAAATTTATAAAAACTATTTAATAGAAATTTAAAAAAAAAAATAAAAATTTTTATAAGAAAGTTTTCAAAACTTTTTTATTTTTAAAAGAAATTTTTAAAAATGTTTTATTTTTATGAGAAAATTTTCAAAAATTTCTTATTTTTAAAGAAATTTTTCCAAAAATTCTTATTTTTATAAGAAATTTAAAAAAAAATCTTATTTTTTTAGGAAATTTTTCAAAAATTTCTTATTTTTATAAGAAAATTTTGTAAAAATTTCTTATCTTCATAATAAACTTTTCAAAAATTTCTTATTTTTATAGGAAATTTTACAAAAATTTCTTGTTTTCATTAGAAATTTTTCAAAAATTTCTCATTTTTATATGAAATTTTTCAAAAATTTCTTATTTTTTTAAGAAATTTTTCAAAAATTTCTTATCTTTTTAAGAAATTTTTCAAAAATTTCTTATTTTTGTAAGAAATTTTTCAAAAATTTCTTATTTTTATAAGAAAATTTTCAAAAATTTCTTTTTTTTATAAGAAAATTTTTAAAAATTTTTTATTTTCATAAGAAATTTTTCAAAAAATTTATTTTTTATAAGAAATTTTTCAAAAACTTGTAATTTTTATAAGAAATTTTTCAAAAATTTCTTATTTTTATATGAAATTTTTAAAAAATTTTGTATTTTTATAGTAAATTTTTTAAAAATTTTTGTTTTTATTAAAAATTTTTCAAAATTTTCTTATTTTTATAAGTAATTTTTCAAAATTTTCTTATTTTTGTAAGAAATTTTTCAAAAATTTCTTATTTTTATAAAAAATTTTCAAAAATTGCTTATTTTTATAGGAAATTTTCTAAAACTTGCTTATTTTTATTAGAATTTTTTTAATAATTTCTTATTTATTTTAAAAAATTTTCAAAAATTTCTTATTTTTATAAGAAATTTTTCAAAAATTTCTTAGTTTTATAGAAAATTTTACAAAATTTGTAATTTTTATAAGAAAATTTTTCACAAATTTCTTATTTTTATAAGAAATTTTGCAAAAATTTTTTGTTTTTAAAATTTTTCAAAAATTTTTTTTAATTTTTCAAAAATTTCGTATTTGTATAAGAAATTTTTCAAAAATTTCTTATTTTTATAAGAATTTTTTTTTAAATTTCTTTTTTTATAGCAAATTTTTTAAAATTTTATAATTTTTATAAGAAAATTTTCAAAAATGTCTTTTTTTTAATAGAAATTTTTCAAAAATTTCTTATTTTTATAGGAATTTTTTTTTATTTTTGTAGGAAAATTTTCAAAAGTGTCTTGTTTTATTAGAAAATTTTCAAAAATTTTTTATTTTTATAGGAAATTTTCCGAAAAGAAAAAGAATTATTTTTATTATTTTATATTTCGTTAAAATCGTCATGTTTTTTTCTGACTTTTAATTTAAATAACTAAAATTTTTAAGGCTTCTAAAGTTTCTTAAGGGTTAATAGGTTTTTTTAGTTTAATATTAAGATATAAATGTTTCGGTTTGTTAATTATCTATTTAAATTATAATAATTTTTCGAGTATGTCGGTATAATTATAGTTCATATTTTCTGTTATTGAAATGTGAAACAATTTAAGATTTTCTATTAAAATTATGCGAGGACTAAGTGCCTTTTTAAAAAGAAATCTATTACATTTATCTTACTATGAAATTAATTTAATATTAATCCAATAGAACATAGGAATTTTTTTTAATAATACTGTCAAGTGTAGAGTTTGCGATCCTAAAGCTAGATTTAATTTTTAAAATAAGCAAAAAATATTTTATGATAATACTTAAATATTTGTTTGAAAATTGTCTTTTTCATTCGAAAACTTTGCTCAAAATTTCTTATGAGTTTTAAAAAATCTTGAGTTTGATATATTCTTAAATCATAACGAGAGATTTTTAGCTTCCCCGTTTGGGTTAACTCAACTTTAACTATATGGTAACATGCTCTAGCTAACTTCATGTGTTTATGGTGATGCCAGATGGTGTTTTCAAAAAGAACTCCTAGGAACTGCTAAAAATTCCCTTTTGAAATATTTTATGGAATTTTTACTTAGAATTAAGAAAATTTTATTATGGAAAGGATTTTTACATTCCAGCTCATAGTTCACTCCCGGAGTGAGTTCAGATTCAATTTAAGAAGATATTACTGTATACGACTTGAGCCTTTAAAGTAAAAATATCATTCAGACAACGACAGATTTGACTCAGAATCTCTCTGCTAGTAAATGATCTTTGGAAGTCAAACAACAGGACTTAATGATATTTTTCAAACTATTAGATAATAACTTAAATTCAGTCTATAAATCTATTGAGACTATTAACTTAAAGATATCTATAAAATTGAGCAGTTTTAAATTCGTTATTTGTTTTCATTTAAATTAAATATACATATAACCAACATTATAAATTTTATCTAAATCTAGGAAAATTATGTGAGAAGTTAGATTCTCAAAATCCATAAATACAAAACTTTAATCGATATAATTAATAATGAGAGATTATTTGAAATACCCAGACCTAACCCAGGATGATTTCAAAACAACAAAGCAGCAGGTGCGGCTATTATCAGGTCTGTCAGATTTGCAGATTTATCGGCATTTTGGCGATTTTTGACTTAAAAAGTAAAGTATCGATATGCAGATTTTGGTTAGAAAATTACCGATTTTTAAGATAATATCGAAAACCAAACTAACTTCAAAGTTTTTTTTTTTAAACATAAATAAGAAATCAGAGATTAAAAATCGATATAAGTTTTCAATAATTCCGATATATTTAATATTACAGAGTCAAAATTTGGAAACGAAAATAAATGTTTTTTAATAGAAAAATGTGCTATATAACATTTTTTTTTACAGAAACATTTTCAATATAAATTTTTTTCTATGGAAAAATTTTCAATTTAAAATTGTTTCCGCCGAAATTTTTTTCTACAGAAAAATTTATATTTTCTTAGCTTTATAGGAAATTTTTTAAAAATTTCTTCTTTTAGGAATTTTTTCAAAAATTTCTTATTTTTATAGGAAATTTTTAAAAATTTTTTATTTTTATTAGAAAATTTTCAAAAATTTTTTATTTTTATAAGAAATTTTTCAAAAATTTTATATTTTTGTAGGAAATTTTTCAAAAATTTCTGGTATATAAAAATGATAACAATAACACCATTTACGTCAACTAACGTGGTATTGAAGGGTATCAAATAGTCGGGCCTGACCCATATCCCCTGGTTGTAATATGGATTTTGAGGTGAAATCGTTTATAGTAGAGGCCTTATAATATAATATTATTTAATTTAATGTTTTTATCATCTTCGTGATGAAATTTTTTAAACAAATTTAATTAAAATTATTATAAAATATTCGAAATGAATTTTTTTGAAATTTTGAAATTATTTTTCGGTCCTGTTTTTTAAATGTCTAGAGGAAGTATTGATGTCATGATTTTAGTTTTAAATATTATAATACTGTTTGTTTTTAGGGTTATTTTAATATTTCTTTTTTGTTATAAATTATTTAAACAATTTAATTTTTTCTTAAATTTAAACTATATTCAAATCAATACTAAATTTTTATGAACTTAAGCTAATATCTTCCATTTTTTTTTTCATTTTATTAAAGTTAATTAAATTAATTTTTCTTTTATATAAACAAATTAATTTCTTTTTATATAAATGAATTGTTTGTCCATATAATAAAATTAATTTTCTTTAAATTTAAACTAATTTTAGTAATAATTTTCTGTATAAATATATATAATTTTTTTGTTTTTTTTTTTTGATATTAAATTATTATTTATTTTAATATTTCATATAATTTTTTGTTAATATTAAATTAATGTTTAATACATTTTTTTATTTAATTTAAATTTTCTGCTGATCTTGTAGATCTTTGTTATTAATTCTTGTTAATTTCTTTAAATTATTTTCAATATAAAAGTTTTTGTTTTCATTCTTTTTTTTTTTTTTTTTTGGTTTTAAATTAATTTACAAAAATTCAACACCAATGGCTTTAAGCTACTTTACTTATGTTACACAAAATGAAGTTTTTGTTTTTAAATTTAATTGTTTTGTCTTCAATTGAATTTAAAATTTTAATTTTATTTTTTTTCAGTTATTATTTAAATATATAATAAATTATTTATAAATTTAAATAAACCCCTTGCACCGATATTTAGTTAGCATTTTGTTGAGAATTGTTAAACTTATTTATACAAAAAACAAATTATTAAATAAAAAAAATAACTTAAATAAAATATTGAAATTTAAAAAAAAAAAACTTAAAACTTTTTGTTCAAATTTCTTTTGTTATGCCCAAATTAAAATACTGCAAATTTCTTTTCTTTTTATTGGTAAATACTAAATAAATTTTTCTAATTTTTTCATGTATTTTAAATTCTATTAACTCATTTTAATTTATTATTTTAGTGTTTCTTTTTTTTAGGTTAGAAGTTTGTTTTTTAATTTATAAATTGGAATAAATATGTCAGACTATAATTTGATGTTTTTTTTTTTCATTTTGGTTGTTGAGAATGTTTAAAGTTTTCTTTAATAGTTTTGTTATTTTGTTAGTATTTAACTTAAATTCAAATAAATTTTTTAATATTTTAATAAATTAAATTTCTTAATTTTAGTCCTTTCAAAATGTTCATGAAATTTTTAAGATAACGATCATTTTTTGTTCTACATTTATATAAGACTTTCAAAGTTAGTTCAAGAAATTTAGTACAAATGTTTAAGTGGAGGGAAATTGAAAAAAAGTTATAAACATTTTAAGTATTGGTATAATTTTGTTAAGAATCGCAATATTTCAAAAATATTTTTCATACATTTTTCGTTAACAATTCATTAGGCTGCGCACAACATGCCCTAATAGTCCAAAGCCCTTAAATCAACGCTTATCTTTTTGATATAGTAACCATTTTTATAAAAATTCTCGAAATCTTTATTAAGAGTAATGAATTTAAAAACCATTTTTTTTACATATTTTTATAAAGTTGAAGTGTTATTATGCTAGAATTTTTTATGTTAAAGGTTCTTCTATATGAATAACATTAACAAGAGGTTCCAGAACAAGCTTGTCAAGGTTTATCTACCTTTTGATATTTTTTCTATTTTTATGAAAATTCTCAAAAAAAAAAAAACTTGTTTTATTGGGAATAATGCATTTTCAAACAATCTGGTAACATCTTTTTATAAAGTTTGAGTGTTACCATGCCAACAATTTTATGTAAATAAAGTAAAGAGGTGTTGCCATACAAATAACGGTATGAGCCATAGAATAATAATACAAGCAAGTATCACTCTCTCTCTCTCTCTTCAAAATTATTTTAAGGCAGAGATGGAAAATAACTTTATAAATTTGGTACTAACAACAAAAACAAAATGTACTTTTTAGATCTTGATGGTACCACTTATTATAATTTTTAAAAATAACGTTTTTTGTTGTCATCAAATAATAAAAAGTAATTACAAATAAAAAATTAGTTCGAATTCCAATGATAGCAACATTAATCTATCTCCTCAGAACTAGTCAAGTCGAATAGATAAGCTATCATCAGCTTGTTAGCTAAATATAGGATAAGACTTTGCTGGGTTCCTGATCATTGCGACATCGAAGGCAATGAAACTGCTGACGAAGTCGCAAGACATGGCTCGAGCCAGGAACCTATGCTCATGGTAACAGTGATAGCACCACCTATATGTCACTTTTTTATGGGCATTAAGTCTTCGATCAGTGAGGAAACAGCTAAGGGCTGGCATAAGACCATGCATAGGTTTTCTAACTGGCCATTGCGCCCTGAATTCTAGGCTAAATATATGGGCTGAAGCAATTCGGGACATTAGCAGATTATAATCGGAGGCGGATTCGTCCGAAACGTTCGATCACATCCTCTACCATTGTCCTATGCTCCAAAACGGGAGACTTAAATTTCTAGGTAATATAATACATGAGGAACTGGGCGACATACAGCAGTACGAACTGACTGACGTTGTAGGTTTTAGAATGGGACTCAGATTGTCTCTCTCCCTAGGGTAGCGTTTTAGATGCCACTTCCTTTAATCTATCTCTCACACTATCTATATACTTAACACTTTTTGTATATGCATTTGCGAATCTTCCCTCTAAAAAATATAAGTCATAAAACTAAGGGAAAAATCAAAATTTTTAAATTGTACCAAATTAGTCGCGTTAGTACCACGGTGCCAATGAGATTAAAATGTAACAAAAAAGTACAATTGTTTAATGCTTTCCATCCCTGTTCTGAAGTATAATTCAAGCCTGCCAGATTTTAGGATTTTTAACCCCAAACATGGCGATGTTCATTCTATGAAAAAATTATTGATTTGGGGGTTGGAATGTACTTTTTATGGACATTTTTTACATCCTCAAGGAACCATTTAAAAAAGTCCTAATACTTCTCGGATAATATATATGCTTTAGTTCAATTTTTTTTTTAAATTTCATTTCCTATTTATCTTTAATGGGTTAGAAGATAACATGTTAGAGAGTTTACCTTTTTTACCCCTTAAACAGGCGATTTAAAAAAAATCGTTTTTTTGTGGAACTGCATATAAATAAAGGAATATAAATAAAGGAATACGCTGCACTTAAAATAAAGGAATACGCTGCACTTCTAGATCTCTGGCTTTAGGCTGGGCTTGATCGTTATCCGTTGAAACATAATAGGAAACATGAAAATGGAAAGTCTTAACCCTACCTTTGAAAGCCTCAGACATCCCTCTTTAGAAAACTAACAGTTTTAATAAGTCTGGCATCTTTGAAATAAATCTCACTTGTGTTACGACTGTCTTAGGTATGTCAGCTGTCTAAAAAAGCTAATACAAACAATTTTTAAATGAATGATTGCCTGAAAAGCTTTCGACATTATACAGATTTTCTTAAAAAATTAAAATGTAACAAAAAAGTACAATTGTTTAATGCTTTCCATCCCTGTTCTGAAGTATAATTCAAGGCTGCCAGATTTTAGGATTTTTAACCCCAAACATGGCGATGTTCATTCTATGAAAAAATTATTGATTTGGGGGTTGGAATGTACTTTTTATGGACATTTTTTACATCCTCAAGGAACTATTTAAAAAAGTCCTAATACTTCTCGGATAATATATATGCTTTAGTTCAATTTTTTTTTAAATTTCATTTCCTATTTATCTTTAATGGGTTAGAAGATAACATGTTAGAGAGTTTACCTTTATTACCCCTTAAACAGGCGATTTAAAAAAAATCGTTTTTTTTGTGGAACTGCATATAAATAAAGGAATATAAATAAAGGAATACGCTGCACTTCTAGATCTCTGGCTTTAGGCTGGGCTTGATCGTTATCCGTTGAAACATAATAGGAAACATGAAAATGGAAAGTCTTAACCCTACCTTTGTAAGCTTCAGACATCTCTCTTTAGAAAACTAACAGTTTTAATAAGTCTGGCATCTTTGAAATAAATCTTACTTGTGTTACGACTGTCTTAGGTATGTCAGCTGTCTAAAAAAGCTAATACAAACAATTTTTAAATGAATGATTGCCTGAAAAGCTTTCGACATTATACAGATTTTCTGCTAATACAGTTTACCATTGCTGGTTTTTTACACTTTTACCGGTAAAATACAAATTTCGTTATCTGGTAACACTTTTAGCAAATGCTGATCGTTGCCACACGACCTTGTTGCAGTTGCGTTAAAACGTCATTGCAAAAGATTGTTAAAAAATGGCGGAATAGGTTTCAATATCAAAGGTTTCCATGTTTTGAAGATGTTCTCACTGAACCAGTTAATCTGGAAGCTCTTTTGATGATACTGATCATTTTAGCAATGGACTTAGATATTGAAGAGGTTTAACAAACTCTTTTTCTATATTTTTTCCTGATAAAATTTTTATGAATTTTTTTCCTCCACTTAAACATGATCTGCTAAAATTCACCCTCATTTCATTCAAATTTCTTAAATGGAATTCCCAATTCTAACAACATTTATTCTTCATATCAATTATCTTACCCGGTTTCACGGTAATGCCTAAGTCTCTTGACTTAGTCTGATCCACCAGACAATTGGCAGCTTCATGGTTATGTTCATCCTCGTCATCGTTATTGCCAAATCTATCGACATACTCCTTATAGGCTTGACACTCGGAGCAGTGCTTTTCTAAAAATTTCATGGACGAATGAAAGGTATATCGGTGCCGGGTACAACGTCTTTACATTTTGTATTCCACAATTTGATTGGGATTTAGGAATTGTTCACGTTGAGCGGCGTCCAAGTGGGAGACGGTGCGTGAGAGAGCAGGGGTGGCCGAGCCACTGCCACCACCACCACTTGCTGACTTTTGATGTTGTTGCTGGTGGTGTTGGTGATGTTGTTGTTGCTGCTGGTGTTGTTGTTGTTGATGTTGTTGCTGCTGTTGTTTGTTGTTATTATCATGTTGCTGATAAATATCTGCAGAGCTTATAACTCCCACATTTACCCCAGCTACCACGGGTTGCTGTTGATAACCCGAGTATTGGGGAGGATATTGATGGGGATGATGCGAGGTTTGATGTGGTGGCTGTTGCTGTTGTTGTGTGCCTAACGCATGATGATGACTGGGAGCATTAGCATAGACATGTTCCGTAATCAATTGTTGGGTGGCTGCAGCACTTGTGGCCACCGTCAGATGAGTACGATGCGGCTGTTCGGAATGAACGGTAGTGGGAAATTGTTGCTGATGCGAATAGTCAGCACTACTGCCACCACCCAAACGAGCACATGAATCCTCATTGAGTCCCTCACAAAACTCACCATCACGATGATGAGAACCACGTATGCAGAGTTTGGTGAAGAGCCAGACACGGGCACGGTAAAGCAAAAAACAGCAAAAGTGCACAATAAAGACAAAGATTATGGCACAAACCGTAACGATTATCGCTTTACCCGGCTTGGTCCAGTCTAACATAGGATAAATAGCAACTTGAAGTTTTCTGGAAAAAACAAGAACAATTTAAAATTCCTGCCAAATTTCTATTAAAGTCTTATTAAACTTACCTATCAGTACCACCTGCCAAAAAGTATATACCCGTAAAGATGGCATATGCTAAACCAATGCCAGTCGTAAAATAGACATGACTTAACTTAATTGGATGTCCAACGATGGCCAAATCGATAAGCATTATAATCGAATTTAGGACATGTACCATAATGTTCAGGGTGTCAATTTTATGTATTTCTGCAAAGACAAAAGAAGACAAAAGATTTTTTGGAAAAAACAACCGAAAAAATAAATTTTGAAAACCAACTTCAAAGGTCAAATTATCATACAACAACATCACAAAAAAGGCAACAACAAAATTCTAATGAAAAATTATTCAAGAACATTTGTAAAATTTCAAGTTGTAATAATGCAATTAAAAAGTCAAAAACTACTAGAAATTGACAACAAAAATTAAGATTTAAAGATGTCCTTTAAGGTTACAAAACTAAAAAAGAAAATACATATTCTAACATGCAGAGAACAAGCAGGTGACATTAATATAAGGGCATTTGTCAAAAAGGATTTAGGCAAAAATATTTTTAAATGTCATGTTTAGTAGAGGATTATTTGACAAAACAAAAGCTTTTATAAAAAAGAAATTAAATGTCAATTGAACAAAATTAATATGGCATCCCTACAAGAAATGAATGACCGAAACTAATACACACAAAACATATTTACTAACACATTTAAACTTGACAAAACATATGGTCGTCACTCGTGAGGAAGTTTCTATCATCGTTAAACAAGTTATTTGCATGGTTGAATTTTTGACATTTTCTGAAAATTATTTTTGTTGCGTGCATTTACTTCCAAAAAAAGAACTAAGAAAAAATATAATAAAAATAAAATTAAATTAAACAAACAATTTTTAAGTATTTTAAAAACATAAAGTAAAGTGAAGAAATAAAAAAGTGAAAAATATCAAATGTAATTTTAATTTATTTTCATTCCGTTTAATTTAGTTTCTTATGTTGTTTACTTTTTGTTCAATTAAATGTACATTTTTGTTATATATTTATTTATACTTTTTTTATTTGACTGTATTTTGTTATCCTTTTGTTATTTTATCATTTAAATAATATAAATATTGAGATGAAATGTTATGTGTTTTTCTTTAAACTAGAAGTCCGTCAACAGTGGCGACGTAATTATCAAGCATTACTGGTCACCTGTGACTAAAGCTATTTCATTGCTGACGAAGTATTTATCAAACTTTACCGGTCATCTGTGATCAATTACATAGGAATGTTGACTAGTAAAAATCATTAGAGTGAACAGCTCAGATATATTATCTGTGGTCGAAAAAATGTGTGTGTTAGAGAGAGATGCAAAATCACACGTACACAAAAGTTTCGGTCACATTTCTCATATTGGCTTAATAAAATGATAGAAACTTTGTTCTACGCGATGATGGAAACTTTGTCACTAATGTCAGTCATATGACGGGTAAAATGACTGTCACTGTTCTTGCAGGGATTTAGATCTATGGAGATGAATCAAAAGCAAATATATCCATATGGCATTAAGATCAAGGGAGATATTTCAAAGACGACCGGAGAGGTTTTCGAACTTGGAATCACCAACTCTAGTGTCATAAAGAACATTCTTTCTCTAACCTTTCAGTAACCTCTAATCTTAAACTTGTTTAATCTGATCTTTTCTATAACAATTTTTATAGGACTCTCAAAGTATCTAGTTTTATTACAATCTTTGATAGTAGTTTTGAAGAATTAACCAAAGAAATATCATCAGATATACGGAAATAGATCAAAGACGACCAGAGATTTTGAAACTCTTACAAATATTTTCAAGAGAGCCGGAAATACTTTAGGAGTTTCGCCTTCCCAAATATTTAAGATCATCTCAAACTGACACATGATATCAAGCAGGTTCATAGACTACTAACAATTCAAAATTCCAAGAGAATTTTGTCAGTTTTTTCGATACCCCGAAGAGCCACATAGTTCTTCAATGTTTCATCCAAATCAATCAAAACTACTTTTGATCGAGCTACCAATCATATATATATAAACTACTCTATTGTTGGATCTTTAGATTCTGTAGTCTTGAAAGTTCAGATACTCCAAACGTTCTTTGATTTTTAAAGGATTTTTGATGTTTCTTCTAAATCAATTAAACCTATATTAGATCGAGCTATCAAGCATCGGAAGGACTTACAAACCACTCTTATGTTTAAACATTTGATGGTCTAATCTTGGAGTTTCGGACACTCCAATCGTAGATTTTTGGTTACCCTAATCGCGGATTTTAGGATTTTCTAATCTAAGATCTTTGTAATCAATAATCATGGCTCTTTAGATTCTCTAATCGTGAAGTTTTAGATGCCCTAATCGTTAATCTTTGGATACTCTAATCGGATCTCTGGGTACTCCAATTGTAAATCTTTGAACACTCCAATCATAAATCTTTGGATACTCCAATCGTTGATCTTTGGGTACTCCAATCATCGATCTTTGGGTACTCCGATTGTTAATCTTTGAACACTCCAATCGTGGATCTTTAGCTACTCTATTCGTGAATCTTTGGATACTGCAATCATCAATCTTTGGGTACTCTAATCGTCGATCTTTGGGTACCCCGATTGTGAATCTTTGAACACTCCAATCGTGGATCTTTAGTTACTCTATTCGTGGATCTATGGATACTGCAATCGTTGATCTTTGGGTACTAAAATCGTCGATCTTTGGGTACCCGGATTGCGAATCTTTGAACACTCCAATCGTGGATCTTTAGCTACTCTATTCGTGGATCTTTGGATACTCCCATCGTTGATATTTGGGTACTCCGATTATGAATCTTGAACACTCCATTCGTGGATCTTTGGGTACTGCAATTGCGTATCTTTGAACACTCCAATCGTGGATCTTTCTGAGTAATTTAACTATTGATAAATATTTAGACATTCAAACTGTGGATCTTTGGATACTGTAATAGTGGAATTTCAGATATTCTAACTGTGGTATTTGGATTCTCTAATCGTGGATTTTTGGATACTCTAATCGTGCATCTGAGATCATTGGTAACTTCTACCATGGATCTTTGGAAACTCTAAAAGTGAATCTTTGGATACTCCGATTGAGAATATTTGGATACACTAACTGGATACACTAACTGTCAATCTTTGGACAATTTGAATAATAAATATTTGGTTACTCTAAACGTGGATCTTTGGATTCATTAATCATAGTTCTTTGAATAATCTAACCGTCAATATTTAGTTACCCTTATTGTGGATTAGAAAGGCTACCAACTTTCACGGTTGTCTTCTATATGAAGAAATAATATAACAGATTGCGATAAAAATTATCAGGAATACAAACCTAGGTATAGAACTTTCGAGCGATTCTTAGTTTCTTCTGGGATTTCCTAACCTTTGAATTGGAAAGGGATGCATTTAAGAAGATCTTGTGAGTTTATACTTCCAAATAAATAAATAATTATATTTATAATAAGAAATCGTAAAACTTAAGCTATACACTGCTGTCTTCTACTGAATCTGGGGAGTTAAAGAAGATTTAATGAACTCATCGCTTCCACTTCCAGACGAATCTTCGTGTAAAATTTGGAAGGTTCGAGTTGCTGCATATAGAGGCTATGATTTAAATCGAAGATTTTAAACAATTTTAAAATAAAAAAATATACATATTCAAGGATAACGCAAAAAAACTCTTAGCAAAAACTGAAAGCAAAAAGCAACGAAAAAGCACTCGAACAACAAAATCATCATTTACTAAAACAACTATGAACACTTAAACACAACAACGAAACTCTTAGAAGCATTCATGGAAAAAATTTGTTGTATCTCTCACCCCACTCACCTGGATCATGGACCAACAGCCAATAGCACATCGTTATAATGAAAGCATAGACTGTGGCACACGTGTATAACACCCAATAGAGATGATGCAGTTTCGATTTCTTTGCCTGGCGCATCAGTTCAAAGTCTTCTCTCTCCACCATCATACCCTGCGTTACAATCATGGCCGCCAGCCATGACTGTACCGTACAGAACAACAAACCCCAATGGGTTAGATAGATCCACCATTTGGCATAATGATTCTCGAAACGTTCATCGCTACGGCCAATATCAAGTAAGGAACACACTAAAGCGGCCAGGCAGATAATGGCGGTAATCCAACGATAGAATAAGTAGATAATGCGTACTTGGGTATTGCGCTGCCACTGGCACAAATAGAAATTGTGGCGATGCACATGATCGGGCGTGACATCGGGAAAGCAACCCTTCCACAGTTTGCTCACCATCATTCTATGTCTCTGTAAGAACCCAAGATGAGAAGCTAAATGATGGAAATTCTCACAACTTCCCGGAGTAGATCTGGTAGAGTAAATGTTGCTGGTAGAGCTGGTAGTGTGGTGGCTGGGCTGTAGTTGTTCCTGATACTGATATTGGGGCGTGTGACTTTGAGTCTGTGGCTGCTGCTGATGATAGTCTCTGGTATCCAATGTTGATTTGCTATGTGGCGAATGATACGATTTTTTGTGGCTGTGATATGTGGTGTTTGCAATTTCAGTGTTGTAGGGCTGATAGGGTTGGGGTTGTTCCAATTTGGGCAAATGTTGATGATGCAGATGATGGGTATGCTGATGCGTATGATGTGGGCCTTTTGTTGCTGATGCTGTTTGATGTTGTGTGGAGGGAGGATAATGAGGCGATGTATGACTTAAGTTAGCGGATGCTTTTGAGGTGACTACTGTTCCTGTAGCGACTGCTGGTGTAGAGGACGATGTATCGTATGCTTGTGGATGATACTGTGAATCGTGTGGTGTCGTTGGTTGTTGTTGTAAGGACGACGTTTTGCTGCTGTATTTGGGACTCCCACAAGGAGATAAAAATTTTTCTCGTCTCAAAGAGCGAGGCGATGTACCCACCCTTATGGGTGAGAGACGATCGATAGCCGTAAACGAAGAGCGTCCTAGACTGCAGTTACTTTGTAAACTATTCGTGCGAAGTCTAGAGCGTCCCACAAATTCACGATCTCTATAACGATCTGAGTCAATAATAGGACTGAAGCCACGAGTTCTGGGTCTTGTTGTATAATAACCTGTGGCAGAATAGCGTCCTCCGGTATCACGGTGACGTCTAGGTCTATAGGCGTAAGTATCGCTGCGCAATGAGGCCGGTGGTGAGGGTATATAATCTATAGGCCTCGACGAATAGGTGGACAAGTAGGGCTCGGTACTCACTTGTAAATCGTCATCTAAGGGCGGCAGCAATGGCGGTGGTGGTGGCGGGGGTAATTTTAATAAACTACTGCGAGGCTCTGAAACAGAAGTGGCTAGCAAAGGTCCAGTATGAGCCGCTGCTGGTGATATTCTACCAAAATAATCACCACCTCCCTGACTGATACCTCCTCCTCCGCTGGATTGAAAGGGTAAGTAACTTTCGCCGAAACTTAAGCTATAATAGCCGTTGTAACTTGAATTGCCTCCAAGGCCTGTGGAAGCGTGATGTTTATAATAACGATAGCTACGTCCTAAAGGGGTGTAACCACCTCCTCCTCCTCCGCCCAAGCCTGCACTTAATCCTCCCAGTCCCAGTCCGCTTAGGCCTAAACCAAAGCCCGTCGCTGTATCCCCTAAATAACCGCCCGGGCTAATGCTACTGCCAAACAAGGATTTATTATAATACGGAGCAGCTGTTCCTCCTAAACCGGCCGACTGCAGATGTTGCTGACTGTAAAAAGGATTGTACAGCTGTTGGTGATGATGATGATAGCTGTTAAGATGTTGCTGCTGCTGTTGCTGCAAGATTTGTTGCTGCAACTGTTGTTGCTGTAAATTATAGTTGTAATTGTAATTATAATATGTTGGCGGCGTCGTTGAGTCTAATTGATTGTGATGGTGTTGGTGGAGTTGTTGCTGCTGCAGCAATTGTAGCTGCTGCTGTTGTTGTTGCTGATAGAGATGCGGCGAACGTGATTGCGTAATGTTGCTGTTAATGAAATTGTTGGTGTTTGTTAAGAAATTATTAAAAAACGACGACGACGAAGACGATGACAAAGACAACGAATCGTACGATGTTGGTACTAGTTGTTGTTGCTGCTGTTGTAATAATTGTTGTTGTTGTTGTAACAATAATTGCGGTCTGGTGGGGCCACTAATTGGCTCTGGACAAAAATAAAACTGAGCGTAATCCAATGTGATGAGAATGGTGCTGATATATAAAAGTCTGGCTACGTTCACAACTAAATATCAACGGAAATTTAACGCAGCGAATGCTAATGGAACGAAGAATGATGGCGAAGATCAAGATCAAGTCAATAATCCAGATAAAAGTAATAATTATGCTTAAGATGATAAATCAGCTACAGTTGATGTTAATGTTAATTAAAATCGTTGTTTTTATTTGTCCTCAAATTGAACAGCTTTTCAATGAATTGCTTCACCTTTAACCAGAAATTTCCTTTGAAATTTTTTGAAACTAAATTTGAAATAAATTTAGTTTGTTGCAACTTTCTGCAAATAAAAAAGAAAAATAAATGTTAATGGTAGTGTAATAATTTGAAATATGTATATTGGGAAACTGTATTCAGTTAACGAACAAAATAAATTCTAATTAAATTTTGTTATAATTTTTTTTTTTTTGTAAAGGTATTTTCTCATTTTTGATTGAACATTTGGTAATTGAATTCTAAGTAATTATTCAATTGATATTAAATAAATCAAAGAAATGCCTCTTCAATTTATTGCATCTCAAGTTTTGCATTTTTATTTGAAAATTTGTTAAAAAATTTAAATTGTTTAGTTTGACCAATGAAGCGTATACTTGATTATTAAATATTAGATTTGAAAAAACAATCATACGTAGTGTCAATAATTGCTTTCTTAAGGGGAAGGGATGCGAAACTTATAAACATATTTCGTATAAAAAATTTTTCTATAGAAAATTTTTCCTATAAAAAATTTTCTATAGAAAATTTTTCCAATAAAAAATTTTCTATAGAAAATTTTTCCTATAAAAAATTTTCTATAGAAAATTTTTCCTATAAAAAATTTTCTATAGAAAATTTTACCTATAAAAAATTTTCTATAGAAAATTTTTCCTATAAAAAATTTTCTATAGAAAATTTTTCCTATAAAAAATTTTCTATAGAAAATTTTTCCTATAAAAAATTTTCTATAGAAAATTTTTCCTATAAAAAATTTTCTATAGAAAATTTTTCCTATAAAAAATTTTCTATAGAAAATTTTTCCTATAAAAAATTTTCTATAGAAAATTTTTCCTATAAAAAATTTTCTATAGAAAATTTTTCCTATAAAAAATTTTCTATAGAAAATTTTTCCTATAAAAAATTTTCTATAGAAAATTTTTCCTATAAAAAATTTTCTATAGAAAATTTTTCCTATAAAATATTTTCTATAAAAAATTTTTCCTATAAAAAATTTTCTATAGAAAATTTTTCCTAAAAAAAATTTTCTATAGAAAATTTTTCCTATAAAAAATTTTTTCGTATAAAACATTTTTCTATAGAAAATTTTTCGTATAAAAAATGTTTCTATAGAAAATTTTTCTATAGAAAATTTTTCGCATAAAAAAATTTTCTATAGAAAATTATTCGTATAAAAAAATTTTTCTATAAAAAATTTTTCTATAGAAAATTTTTCGTATAAAAAATTTTTCTATAGAAAATTTTTCGTATAAAAAATTTTTCTGTAGAAAATTTTTTGTATAAAAAAATTTTCTATAGAACATTTTTAGTATAAAAAATTTTTCTATAGAAAATTTTTCGTTTTAAAAATTTTTCTATAGAAAATTTTTCGTTTTAAAAATTTTTCTATAGAAAATTTTTTGTATAAAACATTTTTCTATAGAAAATCTTTTGTATAAAAAATTTTTCTATAGAAAATTTTTCGTATAAAAAAATTTTCTATAGAAAATTATTCGTATAAAAAAATTTTACTATAGAAAATTTTTCGTATAAAAAATTTTTTAAAGAAAATTTTTCGTATAAAAAATTTTTCTATAGAAAATTTTTCGTACAAAAAAATTTTCTATAGAACATTTTTAGTATAAAAAATTTTTCTATAGAAAATTTTTCGTTTTAAAAATTTTTCTATACAAAATTTTTCGTTTTAAAAATTTTTCTATAGAAAATTTTTTGTATAAAAAATTTTTCTATAGAAAATTTTTTGTATAAAAAATTTTTCTATAGAAAATTTTTCGTATAAAAAAATTTTCTATAGAAAATTATTCGTATAAAAAAATTTTACTATAGAAAATTTTTCGTATAAAAAATTTTTCTATAGAAAATTTTTCGTATAAAAAAATTTTCTATAGAAAATAGAAAATTTTTCGTATAAAAAATTTTTCTATAGAAAATTTTTCGTATAAAAAAATTTTCTATAGAAAATTTTTCGTATAAAAAAATTTTCTATAGAAAATTTTTCGTATAAAAAAATTTTCTATAGAAAATTTTTCGTATAAAAAAATTTTCTATAGAAAATTTTTCGTATAAAAAAATTTTCTATAGAAAATTTTTCGTATAAAAAAATTTTCTATAGAAAATTTTTCGTATAAAAAAATTTTCTATAGAAAATTTTTCTTATAAAAATTTTTTCTATAAAAAATTTTTCGTATAAAAAATTTTTCGTTAGAAAATTTTTCGTATTAAAAATTTATAAAAAAAAAAACTTTTGCTATAGAAAAAGTGGACGTTAGTAGGTTTTGTTTTAGAAAGAGTAGACGTTACTAGGTTTTTCTACAGAAAAAGTGGACGTTAGTAGGTTTTTCTATAGAAAAAGTGGACGTTAGTCGGTTTTTCTATAGAAAAAGTGGACGTTAGTTGGTTTTTCTATAGAAAAAGTGGACGTTAGTAGGTTTTTCTATAGAAAAAGTGGACGTTAGTAGGTTTTTCTATAGAAAAAGTAGACGTTAGCAGGTTTTTCTATACAGAAAGTGGACGTTAGTCGGTTTTTCTATAGAAAAATATGACGTTAATAGGTTTTTCTTTAAAAAAAGTGGGCGACAATAGATTTTCTTAAGGCGACAGTTAGGCTTCTACTTCGAATTTGAACAACTGTTGCTGCCAAACTCGTATTAACAACAAAACATAACTCGAAATATTGTTACACACATTCTGTCAAATATTTATAAAGATCTCATAAATTTAACAGGAATTACTTTAGTGTTTGTATGTTATGTTTAAGTGTAAGTGGCTGTGTGTGTTTGTATTGCTTTTGTATATGCAGTTTTTTGTGTAAAAGTGTAAATGTTTGCTTCTCAATACTTAAGTACCTACAACTACATTCATTCATTCATTTATACGAAAAAAAACAGTTACAACAAAATCTTGGCGCTAGAGGAAATAAAGTGAGAGTGTTCCTTTAGCAAGGAAGTATATTTGTGTGTGCGTGTGTGTGTATTTTGAAAGGGATTTTCAAATACAGTGAGTGTTTGACGTCATTTAGGGACTTACAGATACAGATACTCACATCAGAGTAAATAAATATATATCGAAGAGATAGCGCCAGCTAAAAGGCAAAAGGGAGTAAGTGGGAAAACTTTAGTTTGAGTTTTTGATTGTGGAGAGATTAAATTTGATGGATTAAACCTAAAATACATTTTAATAAGTATTTTGTATTTTTTATCCGTTTATCAGAATTTTTCCTTTTAGTTGAAGACATTTATGGAATTATGTATCAAAGTATTACCTTAAGTTTTTCTAGAGAATCATTTGGTAATTGTGTCAATGTTTGTTAGTTTGTATCATTTTATCTTTAAGATTTTGACTGTTTCTGGCAAAGTAAATTTTATGAATTTTGCCTTGTAACTTTTTAAGCACAGACGGACGAATAAATGGACAGACAAAGTTTAAGAAACTTATTTTTTTTTTCCCAACCATTAGTTGGCTCTTGCCAAAAACTTTTTCTTTCTGTTGCGAATATTATTTTTTTCCCATTCATTTGGTAATGGAATAATAAAGTAAAACGATTTCCATTTCCCTTTTGCGTCTTAAGATTTTCAGATTCTTTTTAATGTATATTTAAATACGAATAATTTATATATTACAGTGGGACATAAAAAAAGAGGTGGATGACAGTAGGAAGGGTTTTCTATAGAAAATGTGAAAGTTAGTACGTTTTTCTATAGAAAAACAATTTTTGCTAGAAAATTTTAAATAGAAAATTGTTCATTCAAAAAATTTCTATTGGAAATTTTATGTGTTAAAAATTACTATAGAAAACGTTCGTATATAAAATTTTTTTAGAAAATTTTTTGTATAAATAATTTCTATTGGAAATTTTTTGCATTCAAAAATTAAATAAATAATTTTTCTTATAAAAAATTTCTGCAGAAAATTTTTCGTATAAAAAACTTTTTATAGAAAATTTTCTTATAAAAAATTTTCCCTAGAAAATTTTTTGGAGAAAAAATTTCTTAAGAAAATTTTTCATATAAGAAATTTCTATTGAACATTTTTTGTATCAAAATAATTTCTCTAAAAAATTTTACGTATAAAAAGTTTCTATAGAAAATTTTCCACATAAATTTGCAATAAAAATTTTTTTATATAAACATTTTTTTTTTATACGAAAAATTTTCTATAAAAAATTTTTTTATATGAAAAATTTTCTATAAAAATTTTTTTATACGAAAAATTTTCTGTAGAAACTTTTTTATACGAAAACTTTTCTATAGAAAATTTTTTTATACGAAAAATTTTCTATAGAAAAATTTTTTTTACCAAATATTCTATAGAAAATTTTTCGTATAAAAAATTTTTCTACAGAAAAATTTTGGTACAAAAAATTGTCTATAGAAAATCTGGTAAAAAATCTTTCTATAGAAAATTTTTCGTAAAAAATTTCTATAGAAAATTTTTTGTATAAAAAATTTTCGTATAAAAAATTTCTATAGAAAATTTTTGGTTTAAAAAATTTCGTTAAAAATTTTTCGTGATTCTCTATAGAAAGTTTTTCTCAAAAAAAATTTTTCTATAGAAAATTTTTCGTATAAAAAATTTCTATAGAAAATTTTTCCTATAAAAAATTTCTATAAAAAATTTTTCCTATAAAAAATTTCTATAGAAAATTTTTCGTATAAAAAATTTCTATAGAGAATTAGTCGTATAAAAAATTTTTCCATAATACATTTTTTGTATAAAAAATTTCTATTAATTTATACAAAAAATTTATATAGAAAATTTTTCGCATAAAAATTTTTTATAGAAATTTTTCGTATAAAAAATGTCTATAGAAAATTTTTTGTATTAAAAATTCTATAGAAAATTTTTCGTATAAAAAATTTCTATAGAAAATTTTTCGTATAAAAAATTTCTATAGAAAATTTTTCGTATAAAAAATTTCTATAGAAAATTTTTCGTATAAAAAATTTCTATAGAAAATTTTTCGTATAAAAAATTTCTATAGAAAATTTTTCGTATAAAAAATTTCTATAGAAAATTTTTCGTATAAAAAATTTCTATAGAAAATTTTTCGTATAAAAAATTTCTATTAAAAATTTTTCGTATAAAAAATTTCTATAGGAAATTTTTTGCATAAAAACTTCTATAGAAATGTTTCCGTGTACAAAATGTCTCCAGAAAATTTTTCGTATAAAATTTGTTACACAAAATTTTCTATCGAAAATTTTTCATATAAAAATTTTTCTATAGAAAATTTTTCATATCAAAAATGTTTCTATACAAAATTTTTCATATAAAAAGTTTTTCTATAGAAAATTGTTCATATAAAAAATGTTTCTAAAGAAAATTTTTCATATAAAAAATTTTTCTATAGAAAATTTTTCATATAAAAAATTTTTCTATAGAAAATTTTTCATATAAAAATTTTTTCTATAGAAAATTTTTCATATAAAAAATTTTTCTATAGAAAATTTTTCATATAAAAAATTTTTCTATAGAAAATTTTTCATATAAAAATTTTTCTATAGAAAATTTTTCATATAAAAAATTTTTCTATAGAAAATTGTTCATATAAAAAGTTTTTCTATAGAAAATTTTTCATATAAAAAGTTTTTCTATAGAAAATTTTTCATATAAAAAATTTTTCTATAGAAAATTTTTCATATAAAAAATTTTTCTATAGAAAATTTTTCATATAAAAAATTGTCTATAAAAAATTTTTCATATAAAAAATTGTCTATACAAAATTTTTCATATAAAAAATTTTTCGTATAAAATTTATTATACAACATTTTTCATATAAAATTTTTTCATAAAAAAATTTTTTCTATAGAAAATTTTTCATATTTAAAATTTTTCTATAGACAATTTTTCGTATAAAAAATTTTTCTATAGACAATTTTTCGTATAAAAAATTCTATAGAAAATTTTTCGTATAAAAAATTTTTCTATAAAAATTTTTCGTATAAAAAATTTTTGTATAAAAAATTTTTTTCTTATAAAAGTTTTTCAATAGAAAATTTTTCTATAGAAATTTTTTTCTACAGAATATTTTTTTAAAACAAATAAAGCAAGTAATACTATTGACTTGCTTTGTACGATGTTTTTAACTACATAAGTATTTTTCAATTGCCTGTCATTTAACCCCTAAACCATTTAAGTAATTACTTCAGACTAAATTTAAAACTTTTGCAATTATTTGAAAATAGCCCTCTCTCATAATTCGTGTTATACATAAATAATTATTTGACAATTTAGTTATTAGAGACCAGCCATCAAATGTAAACTTCAGTTTACATTTTAATAATTATTTCCAATAACAGACCACATTACCCGCATAAATAGTTCACTGGAGCCCCTTCTCCCTTCTAAAGCAAAAATACAAAAGCCAAAAAGTATGCAAGGTTTTTGGTGTTTTTGCCTTTATTACAGTTATTATTCTAATTGCTGCCTAAATGTATACAACAATTTTTATTGAAAAACATTATTTAACATTAGACCAGAGAAAATAATTTGAATTCGGGTTTTTTTCGTTTTTGGCTGCAATTTGACCATTTTACACGGTCATTTTGGAAAACAACAGACTGAAATTTAACCAAAAATTCAATGTAAATTTCTTTTTAGCCACAAAAAACATTTTTGCAAGGTTTAAAATTTTTGTACATTTTTTTAGTTTTGTTGTAGATTTCTATTTTTTTTTTGTAAATGTTGCAAACATGCAATTAAAATGAGAGATAGACAGACGGACGTATGAATTTTAGATTATAACGATGAACAATAAATTTAAATATTTGAATAAAAAATTTTTTGTTAGCATTTGCAAAATTTTCTAAAACTACTTGACATTTAAGTTCAATGGGTTTTTTTTAGCATCATCAAATGCTGAGTTAGCACCTTTTGAATATTTAACAATTATTTTATTTTATTCATCTGAATTGTTTAGGAGTATGTACTTGAGAAAATTTTAGTAAAATCATAATTAAATTCAATTAGTTTTAAGGCCAACAATTTTTTAATAGTTTCCTGTTGTTTCTTTCCCCTCCATAAATGTCCCCTAATTCCATTGGCTCCCTATGAATAAAATCTCTTTCATTGTTTAAATATCCATCAAAATTCTATTATATTTATGAGCAAAAAAAAAATAAGATTTTAAATCAAATTTTATTAGTTTTTCTTAACATCAACATCTCACATACACTCATCCTCATTCCAACACTTGAATCCTAGAAGCTTGAACGTCTTCAACACATACCCACTCCTTGACTCTTGAATTTAACATTTTGAAGGACAATTTTCTAAGATTTTTATCTCTTTTTCATTTTCCCATGATTTTAACTTATTTTAGGTTTTTTCTTTTTGTGAAAAATTTTGGTAAAAACTTCCTTTAACAATTCATAAGTTTCCTTAAGATAAGAGACAAGTAAAATACATTTGAGTGGTTATTAGGGAATTTTTAAAGTGTCAGTAAAAAATGGCAAATTGTATGAAGAAAAGTAAAATTTAAGTAAAATGGCTACAATGTATAAAAGGCAATTAAAGTTTTGAAATAAAAGTTTTTTTTTAAATTTTGTATTATAAAAAATTTTTTATTCTAAAAATTTTTCATATGAAAAATATTTTAAAGAAATTTTTGGAGAAATTTTTTTATATGAAAAATTTTCTGATAGAAATTTTTTATATAAAAATTTTCAATAGAAAAAATTTTCTATAAACAATTTCTAAAGAAAGTTTTTATATGAAAAAATTTTCTATACAAATTTTTTATATGAAAAAATATTTTATAAAAATTTTTTATATGAAAAATTTTCTAAAAAATTTTTTTTATGAAAAATTTTCTATATAAATTTTTTATATGAAAAATTTTCTAAAGAAATTTTTTATACGAAAAATTTTCTATTGAAATTTTTTAAATGAAAAATTTTCAATAGTAATTTTTTATATGAAAATTTTCTATGGTAAAGTTTAATCGAAATTTTTGCTATAAAAAATGTTTAACGAAATTTTTTCTATGAAAAATTTTTTAACGAAATTTTTTCTATAAAAAATTTTTTACGAAATTTTTTCAATGAAAAATTTTTTACGAAATTTTTTCTATGAAAAATTTTCTATAGAAATTTTTTATATGAAAAATTTTCTATAGAAATTTTCTCTACGAAAAATTTTCTATAGAAATTTTTTCTATGAAAAATTTTCTAGAGAAATTTTCTCTATGAAAAATTTTCTATAGAAATTTTCTCTATGAAAAATTTTCTAAAGAAATTTTCTCTATGAAAAATTTGCTATAGAAATTTTCTCTATGAAAAATTTTCTATAGAAATTTTTTCTATGAAAAATTTTCTGTAGAAATTTTTTCTATGAAAAATTTTATATAGAAATTTTTTCTATGAAAAATTTTCTATAGAAATTTTTTCTATGAAAAATTTTGTATAAACATTTTTTCTATGAAAAATTTTCTATAGAAATTTTTTCTATTAAAAAATTTCTATAGAAATTATTTATATGAAAAATTTTTTATAAAAAAAATTTACACGAAAAATTTTCTATAAAAATATTTTATATAAAAAATTTTTTATAAAAAAATTTTCTATAGAAATTATATATATGAAAAATTTTATACGAAAAATTTTCTATAAAAATATTTTATATGAAAAATTTTCTATAAAAATTTTTAATATGAAAAATTTTCTATAAAAATTTTTTATATGAAAAATTTTCTATAAAAAAAATTTTATATGAAAAATTTTATAAATTTTATAAAAATTTTTATATGAAAAATCTTTTTATGCAAATTTTTTTTAAGAATTTCTTTATATGAAAAATTATCTATAAAAAAATTTTTATATAAAAAATTTTCTACCAAAAATTTTTATAAGAAAAATGTTCTATCAGAAATTTTTCTATTAAAATTTTTGTATGAAAAATTTGGTATGAAAAAATTTCTATAAAAATATTTTTATGAAAAATTTTCCATAAAAAATTTTTATATGAAAAATTTTTTATAAAAAATTTTTATATGAAAATTTTTCTATAAAATATTTTTATATGAAAAAATTTCGTTAAAAAATTTTTATATGAAAAAATTTCTATAAAAATATTTTATATGAAAAATTTTCTATAAAAAATTTTTATATAAAAACTTTTTTTATGAAAAATTTTCATTCAAAAATTTTTATATGGAAAATTTTCTTAAAAAAATTTTTTATGAAAAATTTTTTTTCAAAAATTTTTATATGAAAAATTTGCTAAAATAAAAAATTTTTTATAAAAGAATTTTATACGAAAAATTTTCTATAAAAAAATTTTATACGAAAAATTTTCTATAAAAATATTTTATATGAAAAATTTTCTATAAAAATTTTTTATATGAAAAATTTTCTATAAAAATTTTTTATATGAAAAAATTTCTATAAAAAAATTTTATATGAAAAATTTTCTAAATTTTATAAAAATTTTTATATGAAAAATCTTTTTAGGCAAATTTTTTTTTAGAATTTCTTTATATGAAAAATTTTCTATAAAAAAATTTTTTAAAAAAAATTTTCTATCAAAAATTTTTATAAGAAAAATGTACTATCAGAAATTTTTCTATAAAAATTTTGTATGAAAAAATTTCTATAAAAATATTTTATATGAAAAATTTTCCATAAAAAATTTTTATATGAAAAATTTTTTATAAAAAATTTTTATATGAAAAATTTTCTATAAATTTTTATATGAAAAAATTTCGTTAAAAAATTTTTATATGAAAAAATTTCTATAAAAATATTTTATATGAAAAATTTTCTATAAAAAATTTTTATATAAAAACTTTTTTTATGAAAAATTTTCATTCAAAAATTTTTATATGAAAAATTTTCTTAAAAAAATTTTTTTATGAAAAATTTTCTTTTAAAAATTTTTATATGAAAAATTTGCTAAAATAAAAAATTTTTTATAAAAGAATTTTATACGAAAAATTTTCTATAAAAATATTTTAAATGAAAAATTTTCTATAAAAAAATTTTATATGAAAAATTTTCTATAAAAAAATTTTATTTGAAAAATTTTCTATAAAAAATTTTAATATGAAAAATTTTCTATAATTTTTTATATGAAAAATTTTCTGCTTGGATGTTTGTTTGGCTTAAGGTCTCTCAAAGGTGATTAAAACAAATTGTTTATTTATTTTTAAACATTTAATAATCCAAAAATTTTCTATAAAAAATTTTTATATGAAAAATTTTCTATAAAAAATTTTTGTATGAAAAAATTTCTTTAAAAAATTTTTATATGAAAAAATTTCTAAAAAAAAAAAAATTAAATAAAAAATCGAGTTTAAAGAAAGAAAAGGAATTCAGTGAAACACTTAATATCAGAACTGTAAGAAACTTTCTATACAAAATTTTTATATTTAAATTTAAAATAAATTTATTTAAAGAAATATCTCAAATTGTGGGTAAAATTTATCGAAGGAACAAAATGGAATTAATTGAAACACTCAAAAAACCTATATTTTAAGTAACTTTCTATACACAATGTTTATTTTTAATTACAAATTTAAGGTATTCAAAGAAATTTTTCAAATTTAAGCTAAGTTTTATTAAGGGAACAAACTGGAATTAAGTGAAACATTAAACAAACCTGGATTTTAGCTACATTTCTGTATGAAATCTTCAATAAATGATATCTTCAATAGAAAACAATTGGTTTCGTGATATAATTTAATGAAGGAACAAAATGAAATTTAGTGAAACACTTAAAAATCTCTTAATCTTGAGTAAATTTTTATTCAAACTTGTAATTTTAATTATAAAATAAATGAAATTTAAAGAAATATCTAGAATTTAAGGTCAATTTCACTTAAGAAACAAAATGGAATTTAGTGAAACACTTCAAAAATCAGGATTTTAAGTAAATTTCTATAACAGATATCTCAAATGAGTTACAAAATAGAGACATTTTTAGAAATAATTAAAATTTTAGGTAAATTTTATTAAAAGAACATAATGGAATTTAGAGAAATACTTAAATTTTCCAAAACCACAGGTTGACCAAATTAAGTTAAAAGAAGTTATAAATAATCCCAAAAAGTGTATGTAGATATATATACATATGTAGATTTATTATATAAAGAAAAATTGTTCTTTTAGGAACATTTATAAATCTCTTTAATTGCTGGTGGGTATATCAGGAAAAAGTAAGCATCTGCCTTTTTCCTACTCAATATAAATTGAACAAGAATTTTTATTTATCAAAATTCTTTTCAGCTCAATATCTTGTATTTATTTTAATTTAAAAAGTGAAATGTTTTTCTTTTATTTTCATTCGTTCTTTTCTCCTGCTGGGGCTGGTTTGGGAAATGTTTAATACGAGTAAAACTTTATCAGATACAATAAATTTATTTGCTATCAATGAACTTTTTTCGTGTCTTATTTTTTTCCAATTTTTGTTGTTGCTGGAAATTAAGGAAACCAATACAATTTCCTGGAAATGTTTTCTTTCGTTATTTTTTTTTCCTTTTATCCTTTTTTTTTTGTTGTGTGTGGAAAAGCCACATGACTGTCGTTATTGTGTGTCAATTGGACGGAAGGTTGGGATGGAATTGATTTAAAAGACAGGTAATGTGTGGAGGAGGTGTTTAACCAAGTTAAATCGAGAACAGAAATATGAAAGACTAAAAAAGTGGTAATAAAAAAAGGAATGAAGAAATTTTTATGGCCAATTCGCCGCATTCGATACCAATCGAAATTTAAGATATTTTAGAAACATTTGCGTAGCATACTTTTAGGATTATCTAAATAATATATAACATATAAGCAGGTGTAGACTGCCCACACCACCAGAAGCCGAAGACTTTTAGTAATTTTCGTAAATATCACGATCATTAATGAAACTATCAAAAAATGTTTGATAAAAAATATTCTATAGAAAAATTTTTGATAAAAAAAAAAACTTTCTATAGAAAAATGTTTAATAAAAAAATTGTGTATAGAAAAATTTTTATAAAAAAATTTTCTGCAGAAAAATTTTTGATAAAAAAAAATTTATAGAAGAATTTTTGATAAAAAAAAAATTCTTTAGAAAAATTTTTGTTAAAAAATTTTCTATAGAAAAATTTTTGATAAAAAAAATATTCGATAGAAAGAAAAATTTTTGATAAAAATGTTTTCAATAGAAAAACTTTTGAAAAAACAATTTTCTATAGAAAAATTTTTGATAAAAAATTTTTTATAGAAAAATTTTTGAAAAAACAATTTTCTATAGAAAAATTTTTGATAAAACAATTTTCTACAGAAAAATTTTTGATAAAAAACTTTTTTTACAGAAAAGATTTACTATAGAAAAATGTTTGATAGAAAAATTTTCCAAAGAAAAATGTTTGATAGAAAAATATTCGATAATTTTTTTTGTAAAAAAATTTTTCATAAAAATATTTTCTTTAGAAAAATTTTTGAAAAAAATAAATCTATAGAAAATTTTTTTATAAAAAATTTTCTGTAGAAAAATTTTTGATAAAAAAGTTTTCTATAGAACAATTTTTGATAAAAAATTTTCTAAAGACAAATTTTTGAAAAAACAATTTTTTATAGAAAAATTTTTGATAAAACAATTTTCTACAGAAAAATTTTTGATAAAAAAATTTTTTAGAGAAAAATTTTTGATGAAAAGATTAAGGTACTATAGAAAATTTTTTGATTTTTTTTTTTTTTTTTTTTTTTTTTTTTTTTTTTTTTTTTTATGCTTATATTTTATTATTGAATCTTTCTGAAAAGAAAATAACAATAAGTAATCAAAACTTAATCTAACTTAACATTATATAGAGGTTGCCAGTGCAACTCTATTTAAAATTTATTCGAATTAAGAGAAAATCAGTTAGTTGCCAGGTCCAAGGTATCCATCCTTCTTAACCGTTGGTGACCTTCAAATTGCAAAAGCAGCCTTGCGAGATGGTTTGGGTGAACTTGCAGCTTGGAAATATATTTTGTACAAAACCTTCTAATCTCTTCTTGGACAAGGGGAACATTCAAATCTCTGTGAATGTTGTTATTTCTTATGTACCAAGGAGCGCAAGTTATTAAACGTAAGAGCTTGGACTGTCTTCTCTGTAATTTTGCAATGTTTGAGGTGGAAGCCGTTCCCCATAACTGAATACCATAGGTCCATATTGGTTTAATAATTGCTTTGTACAAAAGAACCTTGTAATCTAAGTCCAGAGCAGATTGTGGGCCAATGAGCCAGTTTAGTTCTACGGATTTCAGTTTTATCTGAGTTATCTTGCTTTCAATGTGATGGGACCATGTGAGACGGCGATCTAAATGTATACCAAGATACTTAACGTGAGAACTCACGGGGATAGTCACGTTGTTAATCTCAATTGCAGGGCAGTTGTCTCTTCTTAGAGTAAACGTTACGTGAACGCACTTGCTCGGATTTACTTTAATTTTCCATCTATTCAGCCACACTTCAAGCTCATGAATATGGGACTGCAATAATGCAGAGGCAATTTTGGGATCAGAATGAATGCTAATAAACGCTGTATCATCTGCGAAAGTAGATGTGTATGTTTGAGCATTCGTTGGCATATCTGCTGTAAAGATAATATATAGCAACGGACCCAATATACTACCCTGAGGAACTCCAGCACCGATTTTTCTTGTGGAAGAATATTCATCTTTGGATCGAACTCGGAATGTTCTATTGGACAAATAACTTTTCAAGAGTTTGTGTGTATTTGCTGGTAGCAGATTTATTATTTTGCTTATAAGTCCCTCGTGCCAGACTTTATCGAATGCTTGTGAAATATCTATGAACAAGGCGGAACAGTATTGTTTTCTTTCAAACGCTTTTCTGATCATTGTTGTTATTCTGTGTACTTGTTCAATGGTACCATGACATTCGCGGAAACCGAATTGATGGTCCGGAATAATATCCATCCAATTAACGAATGCGCCCAAAGTGCAAATAAGAAGCTTTTCAAACAATTTCGAAAGAATTGAAAGTAGGCTTATAGGCCTATAAGATGGAACTTGACTGACATCTTTTCCTGGTTTGGGAATCATAACGATTTCGGATACTTTCCAGGACATTGGAAAATGTCCCAAACGAAGAATCGCGTTATAAATATACATTAGAACTCTTACAGCCGAATTGGGTAGATGGATAATCATTGACGAAGAAATTCTATCAATGCCAGGAGACTTTTTTGGGTTAAGCTTTTTAATATTTGATATAAGTAAGGGAAGACGAAATTTTAATGGGGACAGCACGACGTCGTCTATAATATGAGCGCTTACATTAGAATTTGTTTCGTTTGGTGTGAAAACTTTTTCTAGGTGATTAGCAAAAGCATTAACCTTTTCAGATGGATCTCTTGCCCAAGTACCGTTCTCGAGCCTGATTGGAGACTCATATGTAATTGGATGTTGCATGTTTTTAACAGCCCTCCATAGATTGAAATTTTTTTCCTTAGAGGAATCTAAGTTTTTTAAGTACTTGTCAAGAGATTTTTGTTCATTGATCCTCAATGCGGAATGCAGTTTTCTTTGACATTGATTTAAACGGCATTTTAAGGCAGGACATCGACATTCCTGCCACCGTCTTCTTAGCCTTCTCTTTTCATTTACTAGACTTTGAATATCTTCTGGAATGTTTTGGTTACCCTTTTTCTTCGGTTTAAAAATTGGAGTTGCTATACAGGCTGCATTAGTGATGATGTCTGTAAAAGTATTAATTGCAGATTCGATGTCAGTTGGATTCCTGAGGGGAATATTAAATGGGAGGTGGGAACTCACATACATTTTATATTTTAACCAGTTTGTATTTCTGTTTGGATAAAAATGTCTTTCTTCTTGAACTACATTGGGACTGTCATAAAATGTTATAACCGATGGCGAATGATCGGATGATAAGTCCAGTGATGAGCAGACGGATAAGTTGGTTCTTTTTATACCTCTTGTAACGGCAAAATCTATTAAATCGGGGATCTTATTTAAGTCTGAGGGCCAATATGTTGGGTGACCTCCTGATACGGCATCCAACTTGTGTGAAGAGATAGCACTTAATAGCTGTCTACCCCTAGGCGTAATAAGGCGTGAGCCCCAAAACGTGTGCTTCGCGTTAAAATCACCAGCCACTATGAATTTAGAGCCAAGCGTATCAAAAAAGTCAAGGAATTGATCTTTTTTAATGTTATATCTTGGCGGACAATATATGGAAGACAAAGTCATTTTATATTCCAAAAGTTTAACAGATGTTGCCTGAATGTATTCCTTTTCGTAATGAGGCAATGGAAAATGCCTTAGTTTATTATGTATTATGATAGCTGTACCACCGCATGCTCTTCCACTTGGATGTTTTGTATCATATGTAGAATACCCATTTACTCTAAAGCAATTTTTTAGAGTAAAATGGGTTTCAGATACCAGTAATACGTCAATTTCCTGTTCATACAGGAAATGTTCAACTTCTTTTTTGTGTTGGCTAAGGCCGTTTGCGTTCCAAAAACATATTTTCAACAGGTTCATTTCCTTTCCAACAAAATTTGCATGAGCATGCTTTGATTTCTCATCATCTCCTGGAACATACTTTGCATATTAGACATGAAGCTATTCATGGTTTCAATTAGTTTCTCAATGGAGCTTTGAGATTCTTTAGTTTGAATTGGCGGACCCTCTTTAACCATATGAGCATAGGAGAAGCCATTTGGAGGTGGGGGATTACCTTGCTGTGAACTATTGTTTGAACGATCTGGAACTGTAGGGAGCGACGGGAAAAAGGAGCCCTGGTATTGAGCGGTAGTAGGTCTTCGCGAAGAGGGTGCCTGTTGTCTGAGACGTAAAAATACAGGGCAACCACGGTAGTTAGCAGTGTGATTTTGTCCACAGTTACTGCACTTTTTAGTTGTAGAGTCCGTCTTGGACTTAGGACACTCGGAGGTCCTGTGTATATCACCACATATTACGCATACTGCAGGCAATTTGCAGTACGATTTGGTGTGCCCAAATTCCTGGCAGTTTTGACATTGTGGAGGATCTCTGCGCCTAATTGGCTCTTCAACAGTAATTCTGCGACTAAGCAGATATCTTAAATTATAGATAGGGTGAGGTTGACCTTTTTTTAGCTGGGAAGAGTTAAAAGATATTTCCACTCTAAAAAGTGGTTGAGGAACTTTATTTTTATTAAGGATATTGTGAACGGACTTCACTTCGTAACCTTCGATTTCAAGAGCGCTTTTTATCTCATTGATCGGAACAGAGCTATCTATACCTTTAATTACTACAATCAAACCTTTAGCACTTTTCAATTGATATGTGTAGTAACTTTTATTATTGGAATCAAAATGATCAATTACCTTTCTATAATTGTTTTCTAAATAAACTTGGATTTTTGTTTCAAATACATTTCCTCTTCGAATTGAAACGACATGGAAGTTATCCTTGCCTATTATTTGGGATAAATTGTTCACAATGGAGTTATTTGTTTGTTCTCGCAAGAATATGGGTGGAGGTTTAAGTACTTTAACCGTGCTATGCGCCTGGTTTTCATCTTCAGGGGGGGCTAGTAATTCAAAGCGGTTTTTACTTACCGACATATTTCCTGATAATGGACTATTGGTTATTTTCGCCTGTTTAAGGAGAGGTTCCTGGCGCAAGGACGTAGGACTCGACTTACGTTTCGGTATGGAAAAGTACCGGTCAATACCTGTCTGGATCTGTTTAGTAACCTTGTTATTTGAACTGGTACCACCAACATCAATATTGGACAAATTTTTTTTTAAAAAAAATTTTTGATAAAAAAAATTTCTATAGAAAAATTTTCTATAAAAAAATTTTTGATAAAATTTATATAGAAAAATTTTTGATAAAATTTATATAGAAAAATTTTTGATAAAATTTATATAGAAAAATTTTTGATAAAAAAATTTCTATAGAAAAATTTTTAATAAATTTTATTTTTTCTATAAAAAAATTTTTTATTAAAAAATTTATAGAAAAATTTTCTATGGAAAAATTTTTGATAAAAAAATTTTCTATAGAAAATGTTTGAATGTTTTTAAAAAACACTTAAACCATTTTCGATAGTAAATATTCATTTATTTTCCCTAATCTCGAAACAGAAAATTCAGCCCTCGTATTTTCTTAAATTTTCATATGATGTTTTTCATATCAAATAATGTAAAATGCACTCCTACATTCTAGCGAACATAACTTCCTCCCAAGTTTTCCATAAATTTAGTCAAATTCTATTCTATTCTTTTCTATGTAATATCTAACATATTTTCATATTAAATTCTATCATTTGAAAAGAAAAGAAACAAAATTTTGAATTTCTGTTGAATTAAATTTCTTTATGTCCTTATGCTATTATTCTTCACTTTATCTTTTCCTCTCAATACATACTTGCTTTGCTTGTAATACTTTTGAATAATATTTCTGTTATTTATAAAATCATTGCCTACTTTTAGGGATTTACAAATAACAATGTAAAAGTAATAATAAGTCGTATTGATAGTATTTTGAAAAGGATAAGTTTATAAGTTAAGTTTTGTATGTAACAAAAAAAAATCTTTTAAATCTTAATTTAAGTTTTTACATAAAGTTCTTTTGTTTGAAGATAAAAATATATTTTTAAATGTCATTTTGATTGTATCTTAAGGGGCTTTTAAGCTTTTTACTTAATAATTGCATACTTTGTGGCTAAGAACCTGTTTTATTGTTTTAAAGGAAATGTTGTAAAATAAGAATACCTTCAAATTTTTGTAGATTTTTTTTAATTGGTTTCTATGAAGAATTTCAAGTGCCAATAAGTATTTAAACTGATAAGCAGAGGTCGACACAAAGAGAACAGAACAAAAAATCGTAGGCAGAGTTGTGTTCAATGTGTAGTTCTGATGTTAAAAAAATAGTTTTCTATTCCTTTTTTTTAACATTTTTATCAAAAATTTTTCTTTAGAAAATTTTTTTATCAAAAATTTTTTATCAAAAATTTTTTATCAAAAATTTTTCTATAGAAAATTTTTTATCAAAAATTTTTCTATAGAAAATTTTTTATCAAAAATTTTTCTATAGAAAATTTTTTTATCAAACATTTTTCTTTAGAAAATTTTTCTATAGAAAATTTTTTAATCAAAAATTTTTCTATAGAACATTTTTTTATTAAAAATTTTCTATAGAAAAATTTTCTAAAGAAAAATTTTTGTATAGAACATTTTTTTATCGAAAGTTTTTCTATAAAAAATTTTTTGTCAAAAATTTTTCTATAGAAATTTTTTTTATCCAAAATTTTTCTATAGAAAATTATTTTTTATAGAAAATTTTTTTATCAAAAATTTTTCTATGTAAAATGTTTTTATCAAAAATTTTTTTATAGAAAATGTTTTTATCAAAAATTTTTCTATAGAACATTTTTTTTATTAAAAATTTTCTATAGAAAAATTTTCTAAAGAAAAATTTTTGATAAAAAATTTTTGTATAGAAAAAAAATTTTAAAAATTTTTTATCAAAAATTTTTCTATAGAAATTTTTTTTTTTATCCAAAATTTTTCTATTGAAAATTTTTTTATCAAACATTTTTCTATAAAAAATTTTTTTATCAAAAATTTTTTATAGAAAATTTTTTTATCAAAAATTTTTTATAGAAAATATTTTTATCAACAATTTTTCTATAGAAAATTTTCTTGTCAAAAATTTTTGTATAGAACATTTTTTATCGAAAATTTTTCTATAAAAAATTTTTTATCAAAAATTTTTCTATAGAAAATTCTTTTTATCAAAAATTTTTCTATAGAAAATTTTTTTATCAAAAATTTTTTATAGAAAATTTTTTAATCAAAAATTTTCCTATGCAAATGTTTTTATCAAAAATTTTTCTATAGAAAAAATTTTTATCAAAAAATTTTCTATAGAAAATAATTTATCGAACATTTTTTATAAAAAATTTTTCTGTAGAAAATGTTTTTATAAAAATATTTTCTATAGAAAATGCTTTTATAAAAAAATTTTCTTTAGAAAATGTTTTTATAAAAAATTTTTCTATAGAAAATGGTTTTATCAAAATTTTTTCTATAAAAAATGCTTTTATCAAAAAATTTTCTATAGAAAATTTTTGTATCAAAAATTTTTTTTACCAATAATTTTATAGAAAAATATTTCTATCGAACATTTTTTTATCAAAAATTTTTCTATAGAAATTTTTTTTTCAAAAATTTTTTTTATCAAAAAGTTTTCTATAGATAATTTTTTACCAAAAATTTCTATAGAAAATTTGTTTATCAAAAATTTCTATAGAAATTTTTTTTATCAAAAATTTCTATAGAAAAAAATTTTTTATCAAAAATTTCCATAGGAATTTTTTTTATATCAAAAATTTTTCTATAGAAAATTTTTCTTTCGAAAATTTTTTATCAAAAATTTTTCTATAGAAAATGGTTTTATCAAAATTTTTTCTATAAAAAATGCTTTTATCAAAAAATTTTCTATAGAAAATTTTTGTATCAAAAATTTTTTTTACCAATAATTTTATAGAAAAATATTTCTATCGAACATTTTTTTATCAAAAATTTTTCTATAGAAATTTTTTTTTCAAAAATTTTTTTTATCAAAAAGTTTTCTATAGATAATTTTTTACCAAAAATTTCTATAGAAAATTTGTTTATCAAAAATTTCTATAGAAATTTTTTTTATCAAAAATTTCTATAGAAAAAAATTTTTTATCAAAAATTTCCATAGGAATTTTTTTTATATCAAAAATTTTTCTATAGAAAATTTTTCTTTCGAAAATTTTTTATCAAAAATTTTTCTAAAAAAAGTTTTTCTACCAATAATTTTACAGAAAAATATTTTTATCGAACATTTTTCTATAGAAAATTTTCCATCACTAATTTTTATAGAAAAATTTTCTCCGCATTTGAGATCGACCGAAAACTCAGACTTTTAAGCAAATATTGTGTAGCATACCTTAGGGATTTTCCAAATAATTTTTTTTTGCAAAAAGTTTAATAAAACTTGTTATTTAAACTTATCTGTTTGTTTATGAAAACATTTAGTTTATATGTTATATGTTATACAATATATTATTTAGTTTATCCTTATATGTTATATATTATTTAGTTTATCCTAAAAGTATGCTACACAAATGTTTCTGAAATATCTTACATTTCGATCGATATTGTATGCGGGGATTTGGTCCCTGTTTTTAGAAATGTCTCTCGTCTATTTTAGCGGGAATTTTTGCTTCTTAGTCAGCGTTATCGTAGCTGATTTTATTATTTCGGGTACTTTCAATAGGAGGTAAGAAAAACTTTTAAATTTATTGAATATTCAATTAAATTTGGCCTAAGTGTTAAAAGCTATCAATTGGTCGGGCTTGATTAATCATTTGTTGCCTATTAGTAAGCTTTGCCTTAAATACTAAATGCCTATTTTATTCGAAACACTCTTTATAAAAATATTTAAATCCTCTTCAACTTGAGCAATGCTAAAGTTTTCCTTCCTCTCACATAATTTAATTCCTCTAACTAGTTATTAGCCTACATAACTTTTTTGCCTTTTCTTGCATTTTCTTCTGTTTTCTTCCAAATAAAAACTAAACTTTGTTTCCTTCGCAAACTTTTTTCCTTAATTTTCAATTACATGTTTCAATTCAGAGAATCTAAAGGAAATATTGAGGTTTCTTTGACATGGACAAAATGTTTCAAGAAAATCTCTGTGTAAACTTAAGTTTTTTACCAAACCAATCACTAAACGCCACAAACCAGCTACCACCAACTCTAACTAGCCTTGTTTTTTTTTTTTGTTTTTTCTTGAAAATCTTAAAGGAAGTGGGTTCTGAAAATAAGCTAAAACTTAAGCAAAACTTGTCATAAATTTCGAGAGATTAGGAAAACAGCAAAAGAGTCGAGGAAACCCGAGAATTTGTGGTTAAAGTTAAAAACATCAGTGTAGTACTGTAGTACAGGAGGAAATTGAAAGCCAACCAACCAGAGGATGTTATGGCAAATCATTATGATGACTTTGAAAAATATTTAAAATAAAAAAACGAAAAACTTTTATAGAAAAATGTAAGAGTTGTTGGCGAATTAGATTAAGTTAATACCAAATCATCTTGTGAGTTGAAAGTAAAAATGACAAGTAATTGTAATACAATAATTTTTAAATTTCTTTTTCGAAATAATTACAGATTACATAGATCAGGGGGGTTATTAAGTATATGGAATCGAAAATCATATTGTTGGAATTTGTATGCTTTAAGTTTTACTTTCGAAAATATTTTCTTTCGAATCAAGTTACGAAGTAATCCCCAAATTTAGTGAAGCTGCTTGGAAATTAGATTCATTTAGAGTGGATTTCATAATAACACAATATAATGTTATACATCGGAAGCGAGCAAAATGCAAATCACTGGTTCTCCCGCTGAACCATCCGGATCACTAAAAAAAGCTGTCGAGTAACCTAAAACTACTTCAGGCTAACCTTGTAGGCCTCCAAAGAACTTAAAGACCAGGCGAGAAATCACCGCATATGATATTGACCGAAAAGCATACCTTAGGGATTTTCAAAATAATTTATTTTGTAAAAAGTTTAATAATTTGATATCTTATCCGTTTATTTCTCAAAACATTTAGTCTAAATGAAATTCTTTTACCATCAGGAAACTTTCGACAAATAAGTTTACATTGTAACTTATTTGAGTTTTATGTGTTATATATTATTTAGATTAACCTAAAAGTATGCTACACAAATGTTTCTGAAATATCTTACAATTCAATCGATATCGAATGCGGCGATTTGGACCCTGGGGGGTTTTTCGCTTTATCTATTTGAATATCAATAAAATTATTTAAATTTGTATGCTTAAAACATTGTTATCGATCAGACTCATTCAGACTAGCTTCCAAGGTAATATAATGGACTGTGATACATCGGAAGCGAGCAAAACGCCAATTACTGGTTTTTCTGCTGAATGCTTGAAAAAGCTGTCTTGTAGACTTATATCTACTTCAGCAAGATCTTCTAGAACTCCAAAAAAATTAAGGTCCAAAGTTAGTCTGCTTATGTACTACAGGGTAGGCCATCTGAAGAAAAGGTGTTTTATGAACTCTTCCTTGTCACAACAGCTTCTGACCTCTCATTACCACTTCTTCAGCATTACCTCATGCCTTTGAATGAGATAGTGTTCTGTCACGACGGACGCAATTAAACATAGATCATATCTTAATAGCAACAGTAATCCCTAAAAACGCTTCTTATCTTAATCTAAATATCTATCGTATAAGCCTTTTAGTTGCTTGAAGAATGCCAACCAATTCTACTTCATCTGAAATATATAAGATAGTTAGTCATGCTAAGTGCTCTACAGTTCACGTTTATACCAACGTGGCCCTGCACTCACTCTATCCTTGAGAAAACTACCTCAATCCAGAGCTCATGTAAAATGAAGGTAAATCGAATTCAGAGACTAAATGGCAATTTCACTGGTAGACAATATATTAATCTCCACTTTTGTGAGGACATTTTAACTGTGGCTTTGTGCTAAAAGGGCCAATGTCAAAAAATATAGTTTTGAGAAAATTTAATTCAAAGTTTTTATTTTCCATATAAATTCATAGAAACATTACCCAGAAAAAAAACTTAAAATCTGTTTTGAGTTAAGTTAGAGATAAGCTGTTGGGACTAAATAAAAGAGGGTAAAAAAGAGCTTCAAATGATTAACTCAAAACAGCAAAAAAATTTACATTGACCCTTTTAGCACAAAGCCACAGATATCATACTAATACTTTCTTAATGGAAGAGATAATGAAGAATACCAGAAGTTCCGCCTAACCATGCCTGAAAAACAGTTCCATAACCAATAATGCTTCAAAGTATTCATCCCTCTGATTAAGGATTCTGCGACCCCTAGAGTTAAAGGTATCCAAGCACGAGCTCTGGTTGTCAGGTCTACTAGTCGACTTCATTCAAAGTCTCTTCTCGCCATGCCTCGGCAAAATACTTCAGAGCTGCACAATAGCATACCGCGGAGCACTTGACTTCAAAGGCAATGAGTTTGATTAAGATCTGGAATCAGCCTTTTTCTGCATTCCCATAAGGACTTTGGAATACAACGAAGACATTACCTTTTCAACGATATTTCACTTGTTCTTAGGAATGTTGGCGTCTGGAAGACAACCCGAAGCCTACCAAGAGTTCCACCTTTTCATGCCATAATAAATACAGTTTCATGTTCAACAATGCTTCAAGGTATTGATCCCTCTGATCATGGACTATTTGTTGTATGGAGTCAAAGGTATCCACGCTCGTACTCTGGATGCCATGTCATCCTTGTTTACAACATTCAGAGCCCATTATGGTCATATGCCGACCAATTTCTTTAGAGCTGCACCATGGCATACAATATAACAATTGACATCGAAGTCAATTAGTTTGTTTGGCCCTGGAGTCAGCCTGCTTTGCGACATGTAAGAGGTGTACCCAGCATCCCAATGAGGGCTTGGGAATGCACCGAAGACATTACCTTTTTTAATAATATTTCACTTAATCTTACGAATGTTGCCATCTGCCTCTCCTCTGTTAATGACTGCCATCGCCAGGTAAAACATTTTGGGTAGCGGTAGCTTTAGAACTTAAATGTGCCGGTAGATTATCATTCGATCGCCATCCTTTAATAGCTTTAATAGTAAAAGACAGGCAAAAAGTATTTTAATAATGCCATCGCTACTTGGACGATGGAAAATCATAGACTCTCTCTGTTTGTCAATCAGTTCATCAGAAATAACTCGAAACTGTCCCTGCTTGGCATTCGGTGTTTCGAAGATCTCTCTGAAGAATTAGTATATTTATATATTTAATGTTATTTTGTATACCCTTCACCACCTTAGGTGGGAAGGGTATTATAAGTTTGTGCTGATGTATGCAACGCATAGAAATATTTGTCTTAGACCCATCTTTTAGTATACCAATAGGCTTAGAATCACTTTTTGAGTCGATTTAGCGATGTCAGTCCGTCCGTCCGTCTGGCTGGACGACTGGCTGGACCCCCATGTAAGACATGTAATCAAAGTAAAGGCCTCAAATCTAAAGATAATTTGATGAAATTTGGCACAGATCATTTTTTTTATAGTGGGACCATGGCTATTGAAATTCGTCAAAATCGGTCCACTATTTATGGTACTTCCCATAGGTCCCACTTCCCGGAAATGATATATTGGCCACAAATATCAATATTTTTTCATTAAATTTAAAACAAATACTGCTTATAATGGGTGTTTTTTTAGAAGTATAGAACTTCGAATTGAAATAAAACACAAGAAAATCGTTTTAATGTCCATCAATTTGGCTTTATTGGAAGGATAATTTTATGCCATTAATGTTTAAGTATGATTTCGGGCATATGGCCGCCGCAGCTGGCTCGAATAAAGCCAATTCTACAGGTCCAATTTTCAACTACTTTTTCGAGCATATGGGGCCGTATGTTGGCAATAACGCCACGAATGTTGACTTCCAAGTCCCCAAACGTTTCTGGTTTGTTGGCGTAGACGAGCGACTTCACATATCCCCAAAGAAAATAATCCAGTGGTGTCAAATCGCACGATCTTGGTGGCCAATTGACAGGTCCATTCCGCGAAATTATCCGCTCATCGAATGTTTCCTTCAATAAATCAATTGTGACGTGCGCTGTGTGGCATGTAGCGCCGTCTTGTTGGAACCACAACTCATCCACATTCATGCCATCCAATTGGGGAACAAAATAGTCGGTTATCATGGCTCTATACCGGTCTCCATTTATGGTAACTGACTCTCCAGCATTATTTCGGAAGAAGTATGGCCCAATGACTCCACCAGCCCATAGAGCACACCAAACAGTCAGTTTTTGTGGATGTAATGGCGTCTCAAGGGTCTCATGTGGATTCTCTTCACTCCAAATGCGGCAATTTTGCTTGTTAACATAGCCATTCAACCAAAAATGAGCCTCATCACTGAACAAAATTTTGCGATGAAAATCAGCATCGAGATCAATCTCATTTTCGGCCCATACACCAAAATCACGACGCATTGCATGGTCTCGCGGCTTTAATTCTTGCGCAAGCTGGATCTTGTAAGGTCGCAAGCCAAGATCTTTGCGCAAAATTCCATAAAGTTGATGGACAAAGATCCAATTGCTGTGCACGGTGGCGAATCGATTCATTCGGGTCCTCTTCAACACTTTGCTCTACAGCGGCAATTGTTTCTTCGGTGCGCACTGTTCGACGTCGCTGCGGATGCGTATTATCACATAGAGTAAACGTAGTGCGAAAACGATCCATGGTTAACCGAATTAATTGCTCTGATGGACGATTATGTCGACCATAAAATGGACGTAGCTTGCGGTAAACTTCGCGAACTGAACCATTATTTTCGAAATAAATTTGCACGATTTGCAAGCGTTGTTCTTTTGTCAACCTGTTCATGATGAAATGGCAAACCAAACTAAATATTAATCACTTGACAGCTGACAGAATGGCCGCCAGTTAAAAAAGTGATGCCAACTTAAAGTTCTATACCTCAATAAAAAACACCCGATATAAACTAGAATCATTGTACTAAATTTCGTTGAAATCAGTCCACATTTAACCATAGCTCCCATACAAACTCTTCTGTCAAAATGTAATAATGAGTCAAAAATCACTAAAACGCTCGTAGTTCTGAAGATAATGAGAATTTTAAGTTTATTTTTTGCATACAAAATTTTTGTAACAATTGTTATTCGATAATTGTTATTCGAGATAATCGGTCCACATTTGACCCTAGCTCTCATATATGTCCAAATGACGGAAACAGCTTAAATATATAGATTTTGAGAAAATGTTTGTATGATAGCAAAATTTAGCAAATATTTGTCTTTATACAGGAAAAAGAACAGCTTTAACCTTAGTGGTGAAGGGTATTGTGTGGTCGGACTTGACCGACTATAGCACTTTCTTACTTGTTTTAAAGAAAAGTTAAAGATTACTAAACTTTTCTTTGGAAAAGTTAATGATAATTTAACATTTTAAAAGAAAAATCAATAAGGTACTTATATAAAATATATGTTCGCGAATAAATTTTTGAAATTACTGTCACCCCTACCTAATATCTTATCACCATTACATTAAATTTATCGAGAATTTCTAAACCACACAAAAGTATTTGTGGTTGTTAACAGAAATTTGCAAATGCAACATTCACCTGTTTTTTTTTTTTTTTTTTTTTTGTTTTTCGTTTTTCATACAAACTATTAACATTTCCATTGTTATGTAAAATAGAATATTGTGATGATTGTTTTATGCTGTAGTTCACCTCATAGTTTTAATTAAAAGCAAAATATTTAATTGAATTCAATTGATGATGTTGAAAAGAGGAAACACACACTTAGTGAGTCAGACACACACACATACACCTACACCCTATCTCTCTCCCTTTCTGGCAGAGGCTAATGATGATAATAATGTGTTGATAAAAGACAAAAGACAAAAAAAAATGTGTAATAAAACCACATTGTTTTTTGTTGTTGTTTCTATTTATAAATGATTAATTAATTTCAAATCAATAGATCACATCTAACAAACAACTCAAGCACAGACACACAAAACCAAAACAAATACTAATAGTAACTACACACATAAACAAGAGCGCCTAAATGTATGCTGCCTTAGTAAGAATGAATAACAAGAACATTACACACACACACACACTATATCTCTCTTTTTTTCTCAAAGAAAAAAGATGTTCTTTTGTTTCAAACCCCAAGTATGAGTAGAAGAGTCTTAGGAATAAAAGAAAACAAAAGCCAGTAGCAAGAGTAACAAAAATTATAATGACATGATGTCAAATCGATAGAAACAATAAAGGAAGAAGGACTGAAAGGGAAGACCTCAGAGTCTTTGTAAAATTTTCACTGAAATTCCACTTTGTTCTAGTACAAAGTTTACAAATTGAAATAGGTGTAATTAGAGATAAGAGATTTCCACAAGACTAGAGTGTGATAATTATAGTTTCCCCATACAAGCATGAGGTTGCAAAGTGTGTGTCTATATAAATATACATATATGAATGTATGAATGTCTATATGTATGTATGAATGTGGGCTTGTGTTTTGGAAAAGCAAACTTGATTGATATGTTAACTGGATGTTAATAATGTGTGGCTATTGTGACATAAATGAATGGTAATTAGGTCTACTCATATGAGATGGGTGATTATAAAATATATGTGACGTTTTCTTGGTATGTATGTGTCTATACAATTACTTAAGTAATTCGCCTGACACATACACACACACACAAACTCATACTGTCACCTAGAAGACTAATGATTTTATTATCGCTTGTAATTGAAAATTAAATTCAATAAAAATTTATCTTATTTAAATTTATTAGCTCAGGTTTTGTTGTTTAAAGAAAAAAGATCTAAAAATTTGTGGCATACTTTTAGGAATTAAATATAGACAAGAATTAAGGTATACCTTAGGGCTAATAAAAAGGGAAGGTTTTGTGTTTAAGGGTACAAAATTATTAATCTTTCTATAGAATTGTTAAATATTGATAACTTTTCCACACAAAAACATATAAACTCTAACGATCTCTTAGCTATTATTAAGAAATGTCAGGGATCACTTAACTTTTTTTATAAAAGCGATCACTTACTTTTCTATAAAAAAAAGTTAGCGATCACGTACTTTTCTATAGAAAAGATAGCGATCACTTATTTTTTTCAATAGAGAAGTGAGAGATTACTTAACGTTTCTATATAAAAGTTAGTGATCAATTAAGTTTTCTATAGAAAAGTTAGAGATCACTTTAGTTTTTTATAGAAAAGTTAGCGATCACTAAAGTTTTTTATAGAAAAGGTAACGATCACTTAAGTTTTCAATATAAAAGTTAGCGATCACTTAAGTTTTCTATAGAAAAGTTAGCGATCACTTAAGTCTTTTGAGGCCCTATGCTGCACTGGGAGTCAAGGATAACAGAAGAAGAAGACTTAAGTCTTCTATAGAAAAGTTAGAGATCACTTTAGTTTTTTATAGAAAATTAAGTGATCACTTATTTTTTTTAACGATCACTGAACTTTTCTATAGAAAAGTAAGCGATCACTTAATTTTCTATTGAAATTTTTAGTTTTTTTAGAAAATTTAGTCACTTAATTTTTTTAACGATCACTGAACTTTTTCTATAGAAAAGTAAGCGATCAAGTTTTATATAGAAAAGTTAGCGATCACTTAAGTTTTTAATAGAAAAGTTGGCGATCACTTAAGTTTTTTATAGAAAAGTGAGCGATCACTTGACTTTTCTATAGAAAAGTAAGCGATCACTTAAGTTTTCAATAGAAAAGTTAGCGAACACTTTTTTTTGAAAAGAAAAGTTTTCTATGGAAAAGTTAGCGATCATGTTACTTTTTATAGAAAAGTTAGCGATCACTTTTCTATACTCTGACTATGACTTAGGCTATGACTTAGATTATGAATTAGACTATGACTTAGACAATGATTTAGACTATGATATAGACTATGACTAAGACTATGACTTAGACTATGACATAGGCTATGACTTAGACCATGACTTAGACTATGACTTATACTATGACTTAGACTATGACTTAGACTATGACTTAGACTACGACTTATACTATGATTTAGGCTATGACTTAGACTATGACTTAGACTATGACTATGACTTAGACTATGACTTAGGCTATGACTTAGACTATGACTTAGACTATGACTTAGACTATGACATAGACTATGACTTAGACAATGACTTAGACTATGACTTAGTCTATGACTTAGACTATGACTTAGACTATGACATAGACTATGACTTAGACTATGACTTAGACCATGTCTAGACTATGACTTAGACTATGACTATGACTTAGACTATGACTTAGACTATGACTTAGACTATGACTATGACTAAGACTATGACTTCGACTATGACTTAGAATATGACTTAGACTATGACCTAGACTATGACTTAGACTATGATATAGACTATGACTTAGACTATGACTTAGACTATGACTTAGACTATGACTTAGACTATGACTTAGACTATGACTTAGACTATGACTTAGACTATGACTTAGACTATGACTTAGACTATGACTTAGACTATGACTTAGACTATGACTTAGACTATGACTTAGACTATGACTTAGACTATGACTTAGACTATGACTTAGACTATGACTTAGACTATGACTTAGACTATGACTTAGACTATGACTTAGACTATGACTTAGACTATGACTTAGACTATGACTTAGACTATGACTAAGACTATGACTTCGACTATGACTTAGAATATGACCTAGACTATGACTTAGACTATGACCTAGACTATGACTTAGACTATGACTTAGACCATGTCTAGACTATGACTTAGACTATGACTATGACTTAGACTATGACTTAGACTATGACTATGACTAAGACTATGACTTCGACTATGACTTAGAATATGACTTATACTATGACTTAGGCTATGACTTAGACTATGACTTAGACTATGACTATGACTTAGACTATGACTTAGGCTATGACTTAGACTATGACTTAGACTATGACTTAGACTATGACATAGACTATGACTTAGACTATGACTTAGACTATGACTTAGTCTATGACTTAGACTATGACTTAGACTATGACATAGACTATGACTTAGACTATGACTTAGACCATGTCTAGACTATGACTTAGACTATGACTATGACTTAGACTATGACTATGACTATGACTATGACTTAGACTATGACTTCGACTATGACTTAGAATATGACCTAGAATATGACTTAGACTATGACCTAGACTATGACTTAGACTATGACTTAGACTATGATATAGACTATGACTTAGACTATGACTTAGACTATGACTTAGACTATGACTTAGACTATGACTTAGACTATGATATAGACTATGACTTAGACTATGACTTAGACTATGACTTAGACTATGACTTAGACTATGACTTAGACTATGACTTAGACTATGACTTAGACTATGACTTAGACTATGACTTAGACTATGACTAAGACTATGACTTCAACTATGACTTAGAATATGACCTAGACTATGACTTAGACTATGACCTAGACTATGACTTAGACTATGACCTAGACTATGACTTAGACTATGACCTAGACTATGACTATGACTTAGACTATGACATAGACTATGACTTAGACTATGACTTTAACTAAGACTTTGACAGCAAAGATCTTTGCCAGACAGAGGCTCTCGCACATACCGATGAGGATGAACCCATGACAACGAAGGAAGAAACTGATGTCCCTTATTGTTCATAAATAATTTAAAATTATAAATAACATTTTTCCTCTTTTTGTTGAGACAATCAAATTAATTTAATTTTTTCGGAAGTAAAGAATACACACACGTTTCTCTCTTTTATAAATTTTTAAAATGTTTGGGTTTTTTGCATAATTTTAGGCGTCACACATTTGATGAATTCGTATACATCCTCTAAAAGGTTGGAGGTCCTTATAATTTCAATAATTTGTTCTGCTTCCTGTTATCTTGCAAAGGTTATACCCAGATAATTACGTTTTTTTGCGAGCAAACTCTAGAGACAAAGTGTAAACTTGTTAGAGGTTATAAAATGAAATGCCAAAAAATACGTTAAGAAATTATAAGACTAATAAAAATATGAAGCGAAAAAAAAGAACATAAAATAATAAGGACCATAAACAACACGTGCAGAACTTGAGAATTTTTTATATATTTTTTTTTAAAGAAACTGAAAAAATAAAATTAAAATTTTATTGCTTCAGCAGGAAAGAAAGAATGTAAGAGAAATAAAAAAATAAGATATAAATTGAATTATGGTTGAAGCAATAAAGAGGAGAAAATGGAGTGAAGGTTTTTTTAACAAATTCAGTTTTGGTTAAAAAAAAACTATTAAAATTCAATTAGAGATTTTTTGTAAATTTAAATAATTTTAGAAAGACTCCTTAAGGTAAGCTAGTGTTAAAAAGAGATTTAAACACTTAAAAGTATGCTTTAGATTTTGAAAATTTATTAAAAAGTAAAAAATTCAAATTTTTTATTGGCTTTTTGACCAGTTTTTTCATTTAGATTTCTTAAATTATATTAATATAATTAAAAGCTTTTAGTTTACCTGAAAGTATGCTTTAAGTTTTAAATACATTTTATTAAAACGAATGTAAATGAAGTTTATTTCCTAGAAAATGGTTCATTTAAAGGATTTATATGAAAAATTTAAAAATTGTTAGAAACATAACAAATATGTATTTTTAGGAATTTTTTCAAATCCTAAAAGTATGCTCTGAATTTTAGAAATCTTTTTGGAATCCTATTAAGTCGACTTAAGTAAAACAAGAAAATTTTTTATTGATATAAATAATAAATTTATTATAAAACAATCACTATTTGTGGCCTTTGGCGAAATAAAACTATTTGCCACAATGTTCAGGGATTTCTGAGGAATTCAACCGATAACTTAATTATTGTGGTTGTAATAAAATTAATTGACAGCAGCACAAAATCCACTATCAACTGTCTCCTGCTACTACTGCCGCAGCCAGTCATTCACTCACTTACTATTTATTAACTTAAATAGCAAAATTATAAACTCAAGTAAGTACCGACATTCAACATAATTCCCTCATAATTACATCAACCGCCCAGGAGCAGCACAAAAATATCTTTTCATGGTCAACAGAATCAGGAAGTAATCACGAAGTACAAATACATTGTCCTTAACTGCTACTTGATATTTCCCATTTTTGTTTTTATTGCTCTTGTAGTTTTAATGTGAAGATTAAGGAAAATTTAATTAAGGGTATCACATTATCAAAGTCAAAGGATAAAAATCGAGAAAACAGCAAATAATAGAAAATGAAGAAAATTAATCTGTTAATAAATTGTCTTCAGATAACAAGACAATTAAGAGGAATTAATTGGCCGTCTGGAGGAAAATGTTTTGAAAAACAATTTAAGAGAAAAGTTAAATGGGAAAAAACAAGGAAATAAAATACAAAATAAAATTTTAACGAAAATTTTTCTATAGAAAAAATTTTTTTAACGAAAATTTTTCTATAGAAAAAATTTTTTTAACGAAAATTTTTCTATAGAAAAAATTTTTTTAACGAAAATTTTTCTATAGAAAAAATTTTTTTAACGAAAGTTTTTTTATAGAAAAAATTTTTTTAACGAAAATTTTTCTATAGAAAAAATTTTTTAACGAAAATTTTTCTATAGAAAAAAGTTTTTTAACGAAAATTTTTCTATAGAAAAAATTTTTTAACGAAAATTTTTCTATAGAAAAAATTTTTTTTTAACGAAAATTTTTCTATAGAAAAAATTTTTTCTTAACGAAAATTTTTCTATTGAAAAAAGTTTTTTAACGAAAATTTTTCCATAGAAAAAATTTTTTTAACGAAAATTTTTCTATAGAAAAAATTTTTTTAACGAAAATTTTTCTATAGAAAAAATTTTTTTAACGAAAATTTTTCTATTGAAAAAAATTTTTTAACGAAAATTTTTCTATAGAAAAAATTTTTTTAACGAAAATTTTTCTATAGAAGAAATTTTTTTTTAACGAAAATTTTTCTATAGAAAAAATTTTTTTAACGAAAATTTTTCTATAGAAAAAATTTTTTTAACGAAAATTTTTCTATAGAACAAATTTTTTTAACGAAAATTTTTCTATAGAAAAAATTTTTTTAACGAAAATTTTTCTATAGAAAAATTTTTTTTAACGAAAATTTTTCTATAGAAAAAATTTTTTTAACGAAAATTTTTCTATAGAAAAAATTTTTTTAACGAAAATTTTTCTATAGAAAAAATTTTTTTAACGAAAATTTTTCTATAGAAAAAATTTTTTTAACGAAAATTTTTCTATAGAAAAAATTTTTTTAACGAAAATTTTTCTAGAGAAAAAAATTTTTTAACGAAAATGTTTCTATAGAAAAAATTTTTTAACGAAAATTTTTCTATAGAAAAAATTTTTTAACGAAAATCTTTCTATAGAAAAAATTTTTTAACGAAAATTTTTCTATAGAAAAAATTTTTTAACGAAAATTTTTCTATAAAAAAATTTTCGTTAAAAAATTTTATCTATAGAAAAATTTTCGTTTTCGTCTAAAGAAAAATTTTCGTTAAAAAATTTTTCTATAGAAAAATTTTCGTTAAAAATTTTTTTCTATAGAAAAATTTTCGTTAAAAAATTTTTTCTATAGAAAAATTTTCGTTAAAAAATTTTTTCTATAGAAAAATTTTCGTTAAAAAATTTTTTCTATAGAAACATTTTCGTTAAAAAATTTTTTCTATATAAAAATTTTCGTTAAAAAATTTTTTCTATAGAAAAATTTTCGTTAAAAAATTTTTTCTATAGAAAGATTTTCGTTAAAAAATTTTTTCTATAGAAACATTTTCGTTAAAAAATTTTTTGTATAGAAAAATTTTCGTTAAAAAATTTTTTGTATAGAAAAATTTTCGTTAAAAAATTTTTTCTATAGAAAAATTTTCGTTAAAAAATTTTTCTATAGAAAAATTTTCGTTAAAAATTTTTTGTCTATAGAAAAATTTTCGTTAAAAAATTGTTTCTATAGAAAATTTGTAGATACAATTTTATAATTAAAATTGTTCAATAGACTTATTCATAGTCCAAGTCTTATTCAAAGTAATATTTAAGTCTTGAGCAAATATTTGTATTAGTTTCCTTTCTACATTGATAAATGTAGTGCCAAACTCATCTAAATAAATCGAGTCCCCCTGGACTCCCTGAACTGCAACGGTTTTTCTTTTGTAAATGAAAAACTAAACTTGTGTTTTTATTTTTTGCAACAATAGTTTTTACATAAAAGTACATACGAGTAGAGTATTCGTAGAATTTTTTTATTTTAGTTTTTCATCCGTTTAAAATTGCTTTGTTTTAGAAAGAATTGTACGTTTTTTGTAATAAAACAAATATATTTTTATAGGAAAACAAAAAATTCATATAACCAACAGAAGACAATGGGGAAATAATGTTTCCTAGAAATCTGCCAACATAATGTGAAGGCACTATGGGTTAGGAAACCAACAAAAGTATGTAAAATAAATGATGATTTAGTGTAGATTTTGATAAAGTTTTGAATGATTTGAAATATTTTGTCTAGAATTTTTCTCGTTTCCACCCCATGGTGCCCAGTATATGTTGATTTCTTTTTTGTTCTATGTATTTACAAGTTTAATACGACTATTTATTAGACTATGAGACAGGAAAACGGAAAAAAGGTCACTTGCAAATGTTGCTAGTATATTTTGTTGCATTAATGCTATAGCAACAACAACAATTGAATTTTATTTGTTGCCGCATCTGATGCAACTGCTGCTGGTTCGAATCTAACAATTCTCAAAAACAAAAAAAAAATAAAATAAATAAAGACGAGATGGTTTTCCATCCATCCATCCATCCATAGATGAATCTATGTTATCATTTCGAATGAAATTGTTTTATACATGAATAAATAAAACAAAACCCGAGTTCAAACAAAAGAAAAATGAAAGAAAAAATGTATTTATTTATTGTATATTTGTATAAATACTTAAATACATCAACAACAACAAAAACAACAAAAAAGAAACAAAATAAAACAATTTAAAAGTTTAATTTTTAAAAACAACCTTTATTTTGGTAAATTGGAAGAAAAAGGATAAAACTATTCAAAAGAAAACCAAATATTAAAAAATAAAATCCCCAAAAGAGGATAAAATACGAAACAAAGGATTATTTTGATTTAAAACTAAAATAAGGACTTAAGTAATAGGAAACAGAAAAATTAATTGAAATCAAAAAAAAATATAGAGTTTGATTATTCAAAACTTTTAACCTCAGCCATGGATTCTAATTAATCATTAAACAAAGCATTAATATTAACTTTAATTTATGTTTAATACTTCAATTTCTACAAACAACTAAAAACATCGCTTAACTTTTTCAGACCTTGATGCATCGATTGTGCGGGTGGGTGGATCTAAGTCACATTCTAAATCATAGTCAATTTCATAGTCTAAATTATAGTCTAAGTCATAGTATAAGTCATAGTCTAAGTCATAATCTAAGTCATAGTCTAAGTCATAGTGTAAGTCATAGTCTAAGTCATAGTCTAAGTCATAGTCTAGTCTAAGTCATAGGCTAAGTCATAGTCTAAGCCATAGTCTAAGTCATAGTCTAAGTCATAGTCTAAAACATAGTCTAAGTCATAGTCTAAGTCATAGTCTAAGTCATAGTCTAAGTCATAGTCTAAGTCATAGTCTAGTCTAAGTTATAGGCTAAGTCATAGTCTAAGTCATAGTCTAAGTCATAGTCTAAGTCATAGTCTAAGTCATAGTCTAAAACATAGTCTAAGTCATAGTCTAAGTCATAGTCTAAGTCATAGTCTAAGTCATAGTCTAGTCTAAGTCATAGGCTAAGTCATAGTCTAAGTCATGGTCTAAGTCATAGTCTAAGTCATAGTCTAAGTCATAGTCTAAGTCATAGTCTAAGTCATAGTCTAAAACATAGTCTAAGTCATAGTCTAAGTCATAGTCTAAGTCATAGTCTAAGTCATTGTCTAAGTCATAGTCTATGTCATAGTCTAAGTCAAAGTCTAAGTCAAAGTCTAAGTCATACTCTAAGTCATAGTCTAAGTCATAGTCTAAGTCATAGTCTAAGTCATAGTCTAAGTCATAGTCTTAGTCATAGTCTAAGTCATAGTCTAAGTCATAGTCTAAGTCATAGTCTAAGTCATAGTCTAAGTCATAGTCTAAGTCATAGTCTAAGTCATAGTCTAAGTCATAGTCTAAGTCATAGTCTAAGTCATAGTCTAAGTCATAGTCTAAGTCATAGTCTAAGTAATAGTCTAAGTCATAGTCTAAGTCATAGTCTAAGTCATAGTCTAAGTCATAGTCTAAGTCATAGTCTAAGTCATAGTCTAAGTCATAGTCTAAGTCATAGTCTAAGTCATAGTCTAAGTCATAGTCTAAGTCATAGTCTAAGTCATAGTCTAAGTCATAGTCTAAGTCATAGTCTAAGTCATAGTCTAAGTCATAGTCTAAGTCATAGTCTAAGTCGTAGTCTAAGTCATAGTTTAAGTCATAATCTAAGTCAGAGTCTAAGTCATAGTCTAAGTCATAGTCTAAGTCATAGTGTAAGTCATGGTCTAAGTCATAGTCTAAGTCATAGTCTAAGTCATAGTTTAAGTCATAGTCTAAGTCAGAGTCTAAGTCATAGTCTAAGTCATAGTTTAAGTCATAGTCTAAGTCAGAGTCTAAGTCATAGTCTAAGTCATAGTCTAAGTCATAGTCTAAGTCATGGTCTAAGTCATAGTCTAAGTCATAGTGTAAGTCATGGTCTAAGTCATAGTCTAAGTCATAGTCCAAGTCATAGTTTAAGTCATAGTCTAAGTCAGAGTCTAAGTCATAGTCATAGTCTAGTCTAAGTCATAGGCTAAGTCATAGTCTAAGTCATGGTCTAAGTCATAGTCTAAGTCATAGTCTAAGTCATAGTCTAAGTCATAGTCTAAGTCATAGTCTAAAACATAGTCTAAGTCATAGTCTAAGTCATAGTCTAAGTCATAGTCTAAGTCATTGTCTAAGTCATAGTCTATGTCATAGTCTAAGTCAAAGTCTAAGTCAAAGTCTAAGTCATACTCTAAGTCATAGTCTAAGTCATAGTCTAAGTCATAGTCTAAGTCATAGTCTAAGTCATAGTCTAAGTCATAGTCTAAGTCATAGTCTAAGTCATAGTCTAAGTCATGGTCTAAGTCATAGTCTAAGTCATAGTTTAAGTCATAGTCTAAGTCAGAGTCTAAGTCATAGTCTAAGTCATAGTCTAAGTCATAGTCTAAGTCGTAGTCTAAGTCATAGTCTAAGTCATAGTCTAAGTCATAGTGTAAGTCATGGTCTAAGTCATAGTCTAAGTCATAGTCTAAGTCATAGTTTAAGTCATAGTCTAAGTCAGAGTCTAAGTCATAGTCTAAGTCATAGTCTAAGTCATAGTCTAAGTCATAGTTTAAGTCGTAGTCTAAGTCATAGTCTAAGTCATAGTCTAAGTCATAGTTTAAACCATAAATTTTTTTTATAGAAAAATTTCGTAATGAAAATTTTTCTAGAGAAACAATTTCACAATGAAAATTTTTCTAGAGAAAAAAATTTATAATGAAAATTTTTCTATAGAAAAAATTTTATAATGAAAATTTTTCTAGAGAAAAAATTTTATAATGAAAATTTTTCTATAGAAAAAATTTCATAATGATAATTTTTCTATAGAAAAAATTTCACAATGAAAATTTTTCATAGAAAAAAAATTCATAACGAAAATTTTTTTATAGAAAAAAAATTCATAATGGAAATTTTTCTGTAGAAAAAATTTCATAATAAAAATTTTCTATAGAAAAAATTTCATAATAAAAATTTTCCTATAGAAAAAATTTCATAATAAAAATGTTTCTATAGAAAAAATTTCATAATGAAAATTTTTCTAGAGAAAAAATTTCACAATGAAAATTTTTCTAGAGAAAAAATTTTATAATGAAAATTTTTCTTTAGAAAATATTTCATAATGAAAATTTTTCTATAGAAACCATTTCATAAAGAAAATTTTTCTATAAAAACAATTTCATAATGAAAATTTTTCTATAGAAAAAATTTCATAATGAAAATTTTCCTATAGAAAAAATTTCATAATGAAAATTTTCCTATAGAAAAAAATTCATAATGATAATTGTCCTATAGAAAAAATTTCATAATGAAAATGTTTCTATAGAAAAAAATTCATAATGAAAATTTTTCTATAGAAAAAATTTCATTCTGAAAAATTTTCAAACAAAAAATTTTATAATGAACATTTTTTTATAGGAAAAATTTCATTATGAATATTTTTCTGTAGCAAAAATATAGAAACATCAGTTTCTATGAAAATTCAAAAAACATCGCATTAATTTCGTTAAAATAACAAAATATCAATTTACATGATACAAATTACTAAACATCTTAAAATTTTTCTTAAAAAATTAAAACATAGCATAAATTCTTATCGAGCAAAAAATTCCCTATAATGATTTTTCAAATGTCATTGTTTTAAATTTCTACTTTCATCATAGATAAATATTTTTTTCTTTCTATGTTTTTGTTCACTTCCTCTTGCGATTGTCCTTTACAATAAAATGTCAAGCGAAAAAAAACCTGATAGACATTAGACGACGACAAGTACTTTTTAGTCAAAAGAATGAAAAAAATAAAAGATGAATGATGAATGTTTGCTTGAATTATCTCAAAAACTCTGATGAGAAAAAAAGGACAAAATCAACAAATAGGAAAAAAAAGGTTCTATAAAATACATATAAGATAATAAAATGTTTATGGAATTATTAAGAAAAAGGTGGGAAATATTGTAAAAAGTATAAAAAGTCAGACTAAATTCTTTTTGAGGCGAAATCATAGGATTTGTGAAAGAATATATAAGAAGAAAGTTTTATAGAATTTAATGCGATGTTTAAGAAAGGTAATGCGATGTTTTACAATTTCAATACAAATTGATGGAATGTGTCAAAAATAGTTGCGATGTTTAAAATTTTCATAGAAATTGGTGCTATAATTTTTATGAAAACCATGAAATTTTTTGTGATATATTAAAATTTGTGTAGAAACTGATGCGATGTTTTAGAATTTTCATAGAAAACGAAACGATATTTTGATATAAACATGGAAAGTTGACGCGATGTTTTATAATTTCAAAATAAATTGATGGAATGTTTGAAAAATTACGTTAAAATTGATGCGATGTTTTCTAACTTTATAGAAACTGATGCGATGTTTTATATTTTTGATAGAAATTAAGCCAATATTTTTAAATTTTTTAATCGAACATTTTTAATTTTGTAAAAAATTTTTAATTTTATAGAAAACTTTTAATTTTATAGAAAATTTTTAATTTTATAGAAAATTTTCTTAAATTTCAAATTTATAAAAAATTTTCTACAAATAAAATTTTTACCGAAAAATTTCTTTTAACTGAAATAAAACAAATCCTTATTGATTTTATAGTAATTGTTCTTTGTCCATTAATTTAACGAAAAAAATGTTCATTAATGTAATGAAGAAAATGTTCATTAATGTAATTAAAAAAAGGTTCATTAATTCAATGAAACAGAACATTTTGTGACGAATTGATAAATGAAGAAATCGTTTAAAATGGAAATCTGGTCAAAACCTCTTCTGACGGCTGTTCCCACATATGAATATATGGTATTCATTCAATGAAAAAACCTGTTCATTAACTTAATGAAACTTAACATTTTGTTAAAAATGATAATTTGGTGAATGACAAAATCAATGAAAACGGAAATTAAGACAAAATCTGTTATGGCAGAGGGACGGACAGTTATTCCTTTATATGAATATTTGCTCTTTATTCAACAAAACCTGTTCATTAATTTAATGAACTAACAATTTTTTAAAATTATAAATTGATGAATGAAAAAATCGATGAAAATGGAAATCGATACAAAATCCGTCCTGATCGAGGACAGATCGAAGACTTTATTCAATGAAATTTGTTCATTAATTTAATGAAATTTAACATTTTGTTGAAAATGATAAACTGATGAATGACAAATCCAGGAAATTAAAAATCGGGACAAAATTTGTTCTGATCGAAGACAGATAGTTCCGAAATGATGAACTTTTTCAACAAAAAGTTAGGTTTTATTAAAATAAAGAAAAAATTTTATTGATTTAATGAACAGAAAATATTTTTTATAGAAAAAAAAATAATTTTTTGAATCAAAGAAAATTCTTCATAAAATGTGTGTATTATTTTTGATGAAAGTATTGAACATTTAGAACAAAAAGTTAAGATTCATAAAAATAATGAACAAGTTTCGTTGAATAAATGAACAAAGAATAATTTTTATAAGAAACAATGATTATTTTAAATCAATTAGGATTTTTAATGGAAGTTTTGAACATTTAGCACAAAATGTAAAGATTCATAAAAATAATGAACAAGTTCCTTAAACTAATGAACAAAGAATAATTTCTATAAGAAAATTAATATTTTAAAACAATTAAAGAAACTTTGTCATAAAATTTTAATATGTAGAAAATTTTGAAGAAATGAAGTTTTTCAACAAAAATTTAAGTTTCATTACAAAAAAAAATCATTCAAATAATGAACAAATAATAATTTATATAAAAAAACAATAAAATTTTTAAATAAAAAAAATCAGAATAAAATTAGACGAAGTGTTAAGATTCATAAAAATAATGAACAAGTTTTGTTGATATAATGTATTTTTTAATTAAAGAAAATTCTACATTAAATTTGTATAGATTTCTTATGGAAGTAATGAACATTTTGAAAAAAATATTAAGATTCATTAAAATAATGAACAAGTTTCATTGAACTAATGAACAAAAAATAATTACTTTAAATGGATAATGACTTAATAATCCAAGAAAATTCTCTTTAAAATTTAAATTGGAAATTAAAAAAAAAAATAGTTTCATTCAATTAATGAACTTTCTTTTAAATAACAAATTTTGACAAATGATTATAAAACACATATAATTTTTTAAATAAAAGAAAAATCCGTAGACATTTTTTAGAATTAATGAACATTTTGAATAAAATGTCAAGATTCATTAAAATAATGAACAAGTTTCATTGAATTAATGAACAAAGAATAATTACTTTAAATGGTTAATGACCAAATAATCAAGGAAAATTCTGTATAAAATATAAATAGGAAATTTTCAAAAAAAAAATAATTTTCACTAATTTAATGAACGGTCTTTCCCGTGACAAATTTTGACAAATAATTATAAAAACACAATACATTTTTAAAATTAAATAAAATTCCGTATACATTTTTTTAGAACTAATGAACATTTTGAATAAAATGTGAAGATTCATTAAAATAATGAACAGGTTTAAATGAATTAATGAACAAAGAATCATTCTATAAATCGATAAAGACTTTTAAAGTTATGAAATTTGTCTAAAAAATTTAAATTAATAATTTTCTACAAATTTTTAAATTTCATTAAATTAATGAACCGCTTTCTCCCTCCCTCTAATAGAACAGATTTGGTGCCGTTTTAATTATTGTTATATTTTTGAAAAACATGTTGCCAAATCGATAAGAAATTTGCATTTTCATTTAACATTTTTTCACATTTTCCATTCAATTATCTATGACAAAAAATCAGTAGCTCCAGCAGCAGCAAATAACTCTCGTCATAATGAGATTCAATGATGAAAACAAAATAAATTTTATAAAAATAAATAACGACAACGACGAGCAAAAAAAAATATTCTATGAAAATCATTCACGTGTTGTTAATAGAGTAGATGAAAAAAATGGACCTATTTCCCCTTCCCCCTTAAAAAGGGGGTACTTTTTCAGGGAACTTTATACCTTCAATCATATGGACTGAAAAAAAAGAGTAGAGCAAAATACATTCATTGCAATTTATAAACAAACACAACTTCCGTTTTAAAAATCTACATATTTACAAGCGAGGATATAAAGGATTTTGGTGTAAATAACGTCCGTTATAAAGGAAAAGTTTGTTATACAAAAAATGTTTAAAAAATTTAGCTTTTAACCAATTTTGTCTCTTAATAAACATTAAAAACTTAGGAATCTAAAGCAATACACTTGGTATAAACTTTTGAAATTTGTTCGTACTTAGACTCTTCTCCATTTCAGCTGACGCACAGTGGTTTACGGACGCTTTTTTTTGGAAATAATTCTGTAACTTTTGAACGACTGGAGATATTTGAATGAAATTTGGCATGGTGATAGTCAAGGAGTATTCGAGTTGGTTTTCAAAAGCACTGGCCCATGAGGGATCGGGAGAGTGCTTGATGGACCTTCAAAGTTGGTCACCTCGGGTGTTCGACCTTTTTAAAAATTCGCCAAAAATCCATTTATGAATGGATTGAAAAGAAATTTTAAACTTAAGTTTTCCTTCAGAAGGTCTACAAAAAATACGCTCACATGTGTAGGTTATCTCCTTTGGGTTTCGAGATATTTGGATAAAAGGAATTTTTGGGTTGATTTTTTACCTATTTTTTTAAGCTTTTTTTGATCTGGTGGACGCATCTGAAGATCAAAAATTTTTTAAGAATAGTCCTTAAAATTGTAACAAAATTCTAAATAATTTTTGTGCAAGTTGGTTATAGATATCTTCTTTCGTTTAAAAGTTAAAAATATTCAAAGTTGAAACTTAAAAAAAATTTTGCTTTTTTGTGAGTTTTTCCCTAAAAGATAGCTATATTTTTTCACTAATAAAAAAATATTTTCTTAAGAAACATAAAAATATTTTTAAAGTTTTTAAAAGAAAACATAATGAGAATGCGTATAAAACAAATTTCTTGCTAATAGAACTTTTGGTCCTCGCACATGCCCCCTCCAAAAAATGCCAATTTGTAAAAAAAAATTTTGGTTTAAATAAAAATTTCTCAAAAGGCAAAGCACCGATTTGAAAAAAATAAGAATGTCCATATTTTCTAATATATCTTTTATTGATTGGAAAAGTTTTTTCTGAAACGAGCTGCAAATAGAGTCAGTGTTGCCATTTTTGTAAAAAAACTCATTTTTTGAAACCCTTTTTTCCCGAGTTGGGAATTGGGGAATTTTTTAGTTAAAATTGCAAATTTTGTTTAGTCTATTGCTTTTAGATCTTAATGGTCTACATGACTACAAATTTTCATTGAGATATCTTCATCTATGTCATTTCTACAAAATATCAAAAATTGAAATTATTTTCCTTCTAAAAGTAGAAAAATAATATTTTTTTGTTTTACGATACAAAGTGTAAAAATATTAACTCACTTAAAAAAGATTTTTAATTAATGTTCATCTCCTGGACTTTCTCGATCCAATGATACTAAACACGTGAATCAAGCTTCAATACATAGCCTATAAATGCTCTGAAAACTTTGCCTCCCATATCATTTTTAAGCTAAATATTGGAGTATTGGAGAGTAATGTGTGCAAATAAAGTTAATGGTGCACAGTGGTATTAACTCTGCAATTTCTAAACTACTGGACGGATTTTGACAAAATTTGGAACGTCAATAGTAGAGGTGTGAGGCTTTTAGATCAATTTTTAAGAACGTATTTGTCGGTAGCACAGTGGGCTCTACAGTGGGCCAAAGTTGCCTACCTCGGGTATATAAAACATTTGGGGGCGTATAACTTTCCTCAATTGGGTCCGATCTAAAAGATTTTTACGTTTTCGAAAACTTCTTAAAAAAATTAAGAAAAAAACATGCTTACTTTACTACCTCATCTCATATAGTTTAAGAGATATTTGACTCCATAAAATTTTAGTATAATATTTTAACATTACTTTGTAATTTTTCGCAAAAATCTCTAAAACTAAACAAGGTATTACGACTATTTTTGTACATAGTATGGACCTGTGTATGCGAAAATCAGAAATATAAATTTCGGAACAAGTTCTGAAATTTAAATGAACATTTTTGAATACAGAAGAGTATGCTTTTCGCAAATTTGAGTTTTTTTTAGAAAACCGGCCCGTGTGACCCGATTAATAGCCGGGCTCTATCAGATTTTTGCACAGATATTAAAAACATTATACTAAATACAATTTTGTTAAAAAAAAGTTTTGAGATAAAATAAACAATTTTTTTACAGTCACAAACAACACAAGTTTTGTTAAAAAATGGCTGATTTTCGACTACCGCTGGTTGTAGGGTGCATGTCCAAAATTTTTAGAAATATAGTTTATACTGATCCCTCAAGTCCAGCCTTTTAAAAAATTTAAAAAACGAATTGAGTCTTTGAAAAAATTTTTCAAAAATATTGAAAAAATAATATTACTTTTTTGAAAAAAAAAAAATTTCAGGCTTTTTTCGGTACACAAACTTTGAAGAATTTTTCTGTGTTATTAAGTTTACATAATAAAGAACTTGTTTCTTCCAGTTCATTTAAAAATTTATCAGCAATCTTGCAGTATTTTTTTAAAAATTTAACGTAGTACAAGAAAAGACAAATAGGCCAAAAAAGGACAGAAGACATACCATAAAAAGCAAAAAAAAAATTTTGGATTCAATTATCTCTTAAACTATAAGAGATAAGGTAGTAAAGTAAGCATGTTTTTTTCTTAATTTTTTTAAGAAATTTTCGAAAACGTAAAAATCTTTTAGATCGGACCCAATTGAGGAAAGTTATACGCCCCCAAATGTTTTATATACCCGAGGTAGGCAACTTTGGCCCACTGTAGAGCCCACTGTGCTACCGACAAATACGTTCTTAAACATTGATCTAAAAGCCTCACACCTCTTCTATTGACGTTCCAAATTTTGTCAAAATCCGTCTAGTAGTTTAGAAATTGCAGAGTTAATACCACTGTGCACCATTAACTTTATTTGCACACATTACTCTCCAATACTCCAATATTTAGCTTAAAAATGCTATGGGAGGCATAGTTTTAAGAGCTTTTAAAGGCTACGTATTGAAGCTTGATACACGTGTTTAGTATCATTGGATCGGGAAAGTCCAGGAGATGAACACCAATTAAAAATCTTTTTTAAGTGGGTTAATATTTTTACACTATGTATCGTAAAACAAAAAAATATTATTTTTCTACTTTTAAAAGGAAAATAATTTCAATTTTTGATATTTTGTAGAAATGACATAGATAAAGATATCTCAATGAAAATTTGTAGTCATGTAAACCAATAAGATATAAAAGCAATAGACTAAAAAAAATTCCCAATTTTAACTAAAAAATTCCCCAATTCCCAACTCGGGAAAAAAGGGTTTCAAAAAATGAGTTTTTTTACAAAAATGGCAACACTGACTCTATTTGCAGCTCGTTTCAGAAAAAACTTTTCCAATCAATAAAAGATATATTAGAAAATATGGACATTATTATTTTTTTCAAATCGGTGCTTTGCCTTTTGAGAAATTTTTATTTAAACCAAAATTTTTTTTTACAAATTGGCATTTTTTGGAGAGGGCATGTGCGAGGACCAAAAGTCCAATTAGCAAGAAATTTGATTTATAAGCATTCTCATTATGTTTTCTTTTAAAAACTTTAAAAATATTTTTATGTTTCTTAAGAAAATATTTTTTTATTAGTGAAAAAATATAGCTATCTTTTAGGGAAAAACTCACAAAAAAGCGAAATTTTTTTTAAGTTTCAACTTTGAATATTTTTAACTTTTAAACGAAAGAAGATATCTATAACCAACTTGCACAAAAATTATTAAGAATTTTGTTAAAATTTTAACGAATATTCTTAAAAAATTTTTGATCTTCAGATGCGTCCACCAGATCAAAAAAAGCTTAAAAAAATAGGTAAAAAATCAACCCAAAAATTCCTTTTCATCCAAATATCTCGAAACCCAAAGGAGATAACCTACACATGTAAGCGTATTTTTTGTAGACCTTCTGAAGGAGAACTTAAGTTTAAAATTTCTTTTCAATCCATTCATAAATGGATTTTTGGCGAATTTTTAAAAAAGTCGAACACCCGAGGTGACCAACTTTGAAGGTCCATCAATCACTCTCCAGACCCCGCATGGGCCAGTGCTTTTGAAAACCAACTTGAATACTCCTTGACTATCACCATGCCGAATTTCATTTAAATATCTCCAGTCGTTAAAAAGTTACGGAATTATTTCCAAAAAAAAGCGTCCGTAAACCACTGTGTGACGCTATGTATACATATGTTTTGTATTTATGATGGTTTTTGTTTAAAAATGTATAAAATTCATTACAAATACATACCCAGCGTTAGGGGGACGAGTTTGGGGAGGGGTTGGACAAGTAGGACGCAACTACCAAATGCTTCCTGTTTACATAAAATTTATTATTTTGCAACGTTTTTCTCTTGTTGCTGCTGCTGCAACTTTAATGTGCAACAAAAAAAGAACTAAAAATTGAAAAAAAAAAACTGGAGAAAAACTGTTATGAAAAAAAAAACGATGACAACATCATCATCATAAATGTCAATATATTTCTATGATTAAAAAACAACAACAAAATCTAAAGCTAGAATGGACCTAAGTCAGGGGAGGAGTGAAAAAAAAATAAAAGGATTAAAACATAAAATTTTAAAGATGAATTTCAAACATTTTAAAATTTTCAGTCAATTTTCATTGATTTAATGAAAAATCATTATTTCAATGAAACTCTTCTATAAATTAAATTAAATTTATAATCTTGCCAATTTTCCTTTAATAAAAATATTTAGAAAAATTTTTCTAAAATTTTTAATTTTTTATTTTGAAAATTTTGTGTAAAATATTTTTTCAATTTCATATTTTTCAAAAATTTTCTATTATTTCAAATTTAAGATTTTGAAAGAAATTTTCTTTAATTTCAACATTTTTAAAAATTTTGTTACAAATATCCTTCAAGAAAAAATTTTGGACAAAATTTTTATAAATTTTTAATTTTTCAGAAAAAAAAATTTTATTTTAAAAATTTTGTGTAAATTTTTTTTCAATTTCACATTTTTTTTTAATTCTTCTTAAATTTTAAAATTTAAAAAAATTTTTTTGAAATCAAATTTTTACAGAAAAATTTCTTTGCACTAAAATAAAACAAATCTTTTTAGTTTTTATAGTAATTATTTTGTATTCATTAATTTCACGAAAATTATTCATTTATTTAATGAAATACAAGATTTTGTTGATAAATTGATAATAAAGAAATCTATGGAAATCCGGTCAAAATCTTTTCTAACATATGGATACAGGATATTCATTCAATGAAAAAACCTGTTCATTAATTTAATGAAACTTAACATTTTGTTAAAAATTATAATTTTATGAATGATAAAATCGATGAAAATAAAAATTAAGACAAAATCTGTTCTGCTCTTTAGTCAACAAAATCTGTTCATTAATTTAATGAAACTACAATTTTCTTAAAAAAATTATTAATTGATTAATGAAAAAATCGAAGAAATTAGAAATGGAGACAAAATCCCTCCTAAGGAACAGACAACAGTTATAGATATATAAGGTTTATTCAATAAAACCTGTTCATTAATTTAATGAAATTTAACATTTTGTTAAAAATTATAATTTGATGAATGATAAAAGCTATGATAATGAAAATTAAGACAAAATCTGTTCTGCTCTTTAGTCAACAAAACCTGTTCATTATTTTAATGAAACTTAACATTTAGTTAAATGTGACAATTTGATGAATGGCAAATCGATGAAAATGAAAATCAAGACAAAATCTGTTCTAGCAGAGGGACGGACAGTTATTTCTTTATATGAATATTTGCTCTTTAGTCAACAAAATCTGTTCATTAATTTCATGAAACTAACGTTTTTTAAAAAAAATTATAAATTGATAAATGAAAAAGTCGTAGAAAATGGAAATGGAGATAAAATCCCTCCTAAGGGACGGACAATAGTTATGGATATATAAGCTTTATTCTATAAAAATTGTTCATTAATTTAATGAAACTTTACATTTTGTTTAAAATTATAATTTGATGAAAGACAAAATCGATACAAATGGAAATTTTTTAACGAAAATTTTTCTATAGAAACAATTTTTTAAACAAAATTTTTCTATAGAAAACAATTTTTAACGAAAATTTTTCTATAGAAAAAAAATTTTTAACGAAAATTTTTTTATAAAAAAAATCTTTTAAAGAAAATTCTTATATATAAACAATTTTCCTATACAAAAACTTTTTCTATATAAAAAATTTTTCTATAGAAAATTTTTTTTTAAGAAAATTTTTAACGAAAATGTTTCTATAGGAAAAAAATTTTAAAGAAAATTTTTTAACGAAAATTTTTGTTATAGAAAAAATTTTATAACGAAAATTTTTCTAGAGAAAAAATTTTTTAACCAAAATTTTTCTATAGAAAAAATTTTTTAATGAAAATTTTTCTATAGAAAAATTTTGGAGCAAGGACTCAATGGTCCTAATTGATACCTTTTGACTCATTTTTTGTCTTTTCCTTCCAAAATTGTATACAAAATTTTCTTTAGCTCAAAATTTCCCATTGTTCCCATTCTTTTACTCCTCTGTCACTCCATTAAATTTGGTATTTCCTTAATGTTGTCCCATAAAAAATTGCACTTATATTGTATGTATGTACTACGAGTTGGTGTAACTGGTGTTCGAAATGTTCCTCTTGCATGTGGACTTAGGGTTGCCAGTCAGGCTGGATTCGACTGGATTGTCCAGATTTTTTAGTGCTTGTCCAGTGTCAAGCTAAAATTTAATTTGTCCAGCTAAAAGGTGAAGAATTGATTTTTTTATATTTTGAAAGAAAAACTATCTCTATGATAATTAATGCAAAAGTGTATTTTTCTCTTTTTTACCAAGTGATTTATGCCTTGATGAATTGATTACTTGATCAGGTTAATTTTGTAATAAAATTACCCTCTATCAAATTTTCCCATTGTATTTAATTTACTTAAATGGCCTACAACCTGTTGAAGCCAAAGGTCGAGCATATTTTAAAATTCTAATTCTTCAATTTCGTAGATCAAGCTTTAAAAGATTTTTCTAAACTTCTACTTGGTCTTTGCATCGAATTTTCGTATGTCCTCTTTTACGAGTTCATTCTGGATCGTCTTTTGATACTTTTCTTGCAGGAGTATTTTTATCCATTCGCACAACATGTCCTAGCCAACGCAGCCGCTGCTGTTTGATGCGTTTAACTATGTCGATACTCATGGTTTATTCGATGTCGATATTCATTGTTGATGCAAACTGGTCCAACGATTTTTCGTAGAATCTTTCTCTCAAAAACTCAACGAATAGCTTAATCTGCTTGTTCAAGTGCCCATGATTCAACACCATATAATAACACGGGTAGTAAAGCGTTTTATAGAGCGTGTCTTTAGTTCTAACAAAAAGAGCTTTATTTCTTAGCTGCTTGCTTAGGTCAAAATAGCATCTGTTGGCAAGCATGATTCTACGTTTGATTTCGAAACTTATATCATTATTTATGTTGTAAACAAATTATTTTACAACTTCGAAGTTTTAGTTCTCAACGATCACATGTGGTCCAACTCTTTTGAACTTTCTGTTTGTAGAAACCACCAATTTTATTTTTGATTCATTGACAACTAGACCCATTTTATTAGATTTCTTCTCGATACGTGAAAAGGCGGCAGCTACCTCGTGCACTGTGCGAGGTACGATTTCAGTTAACACAATATTGAAGAGATCGCATGACAAACTATTGCCTTGTATGAATCCCCGTTTATTTATGAAGGACTCCGAGAAGCTCTTACTTATTTCAACTGTTGAGGTTGTATCCGTTTATGTCATCCTGCATAGTCTCATTAACTTCCTAGGGTTGCCAAACTCAGATATTGCATTAAACACCAGCGTTCGTATCGGGCTGTCAAAAGCAGCTTTGTAGTAAACAAAGAGATGATATGTATCAATTTGTTTCTCTTGTGTTTTCTCCAGGATTTGAAGTAGCGTGAAGATCTGGCCAGTCGTAGATTTACCCGGTCTAAAGCCACATTATTAGGTTCCAATTATTTCGTTAACTTTGGACTTTTACCTTTCACACAATATGGTCGATATTATCTTATATGCAATTGAAAGGAGACTTATACCTCTATAATTGGCGCATACAGTTTTATCTAATTTGTTTGTGGACTGAACAAAGAACACTGAGGCTCCAATCGTGCGGCATACGTTCTTCTAACTATATGGTTTTTATAAGCAGGGACATAAATGATTATCAACTCCCACCTCCTGCCTTAAAAAGCTCTGCCGACAAACCATCGGCACCCGCAGATTTATTACTTTTCAGTTATTGTAATTCTAACCTCATTTTGATTTGTTCGGGCATGTTATCTTGTCCACTTTCACTTACAATTACTTACAATTTGCAAAATTTATTAATGTCCAGCTAATTTTTGGGTTGTCAAGCTTTTTTTGCCTTATGTCCAGCTTTTTCCGGGTTTGTGTCTGGCAACCCTAATGTGGACACTTTAAAATTAATGTTTAGAATTTTTTGTTTTCTAAAAAAAACTAAATTTCTTTTGGGGGTGTTATGGAAAAATTCTAAAACCACGATAATATTAAATTCAAATTTCATATAACCCAAGAAAAAATTTAACCACAATTTACTGGCAGCGAAGCATGAAATTGGTAAAAAAAAAAAATAGTTTTACGAATGTGTTAGGAAAATATGAGAAAAATTTGGGACATAAAAGTAAAGATATGAAGAGAAAGATTTATTAGGACTAAATTGAATTAAACAATTTTGAAAACAAAAAAACTAATGCCCCGAGTGAGGCTCGAACTCACGACCTTAAGATTATGAGACTTACGCGCTGCCTACTGCGCCATCGAGGCTATGGAGAGCATTTGGTTTAAACAAAGTTTCTTTTGCTTTTGCGTAAGAAAAAAGAAAACGAGAATTATAACTTATTTTAGTAAATTTGAGCCAAATTGTTTAATAAAAAGAAAACAAATTGCTTCCTTGAAACAGTTGCGACAATTTCTTTAAAAAATTAAAAAATCTCTGTTATAGGCTTTTAATATAAAACCTACATGGTTCTAAGAACAGATTGAAATAAAATTCTGCTTCTGTCCTATAGCTATGCCCTATAGCTAGCTTTCTCGTAATTATTTTAAAATCTTAATTTCTTTAACTTGAAAACAATCTGTGCCCCGAGTGAGGCTTGAACTCACGATCTTAAGATTATGAGACTTACGCGCTGCCTACTGCGCCATCGAGGCTATGAAAGTGTTTTGTAAATTGGAACTTTGATAAAAATAGAATCTTCCTATTCCTTAAATTTCAAATTTAATTACGAAAAGTTAAAATTTGTTTTAAGGAATTACGAGTTATCTCAAAAGTATGGATTAGGCAAGACTTCCTTTTAACGGTCAACTTTTTTGTTATGAATTTTTATAGCCTCGATGGCGCAGTAGGCAGCGCGTAAGTCTCATAATCTTAAGGTCGTGAGTTCGAGCCTCACTCGGGGCATAGATTTTTTTCTAAATTGATATTCAATTGATGATTGAAAAGCAGAATTTTCACATATTCTTGGATATTTTTTCTTAAATTATTTTAAAAATCTCCAGTAAAAGGTTTTAAAGTTAATTTGCATACAGAAATTTTTCTTAAAATCCATCAATTGGTTTGAAATTACTTAAATAAAGTTATAATTCCCGTTTTCTCTTTTCTTTAAAAAGCAAGACCAAATTATCTTTTATCCCAGAGCCGCTCATAGCCTCGATGGCGCAGTAGGCAGCGCGTAAGTCTCATAATCTTAAGGTCGTGAGTTCGAGCCTCACTCGGGGCATATATTTTTTCCTATATAAAAAGTAATAAAATATTCTTTTATAACATTGTCAATAAGGGAGAATATTTTTAGATGGGATTTTTCAATAGCCTCCCAATTTGTAAAACATTTTTAGGAAATTATGTTGCAAACTCGTAGCAAAGGGCTTTAAAATTAATTTGCATACAGAAATTTTTCTTGAAATCCATCAACTGGTTTGAAGTTACTTAAATGAAGTTATAATTCTTGTTTTCTTTTTTCTTTCAAAAGCAAAACAAAACTTCATATCATCCAAGACCGCTCATAGCCTCGATGGCGCAGTTGGCAACGCGTAAGTCGTGAGTTTGAGCCTCACTCGGGGCATTAACTTTTATGAATTAAAATTTATTTAAAAAATGTTTCTTTATATCCATAAGGAACAAGATGTAAGGGCTGGATGTTTTTCCGTATTTTTTTTATATTTCTTCTTAAATTATTTTAAAATCTATCAATTGGTTTGATATTAAAATCTATCAATTGGTTTGATATTACTTAAATTAAGTTATAATTCTCGTTTTCTATTTTCTTTCAAAAGCAATACCAAATTATATTTTATCTCTGGGCCACTAATAGCCTCGATGGCGCAGTAGGCAGCGCGTAAGTCTCATAATCTTAAGGTCGTGAGTTCGAGCCTCACTCGGGGCATTCACTTTTTTAATTAAAAATTTTATAATATAGCCCTTTTTTATAAAATAGCCCTTTTATTCATGCACAAAGAAAGTTTGATCGCTCGTCATTTTCACTTCAGAAAATTTTTCTTAAATATTTGAAATAAATATTTTTTTTGTATCATTAAAGATTTTAAAATTCAATTTTATTTTTCTCAATATTTCATGGAAAATTCATGTGCATTAAGAAGTTGAAATAAATATAAATCAATGTTGATTTCTTGATGTTGGCTATAAATATAGATTTTTTTTATACCTCAGCTCTCGGTACTTTTTGATATTAAAATAATCTTTTATTATTACAAAAGCCATCAATTTTCTTGGGTCTCATGCATGTAATGTCAGCTGTACATACATATACATATGCCCTAGGAAAGAGTATATAGACTGACTTCATCCACCCCTTTTTGGGTTCCAATCTTGACCATGTAAAATTGACTTTTTGAAAAAAAATCTCAAGTGTCATTCTAGTATTTGCTAAAAAGTTTTTCAGATGAGATTTTATTTTCTTCTTTTTTTGGTAAAGAAAATCTGTTGTGTGTTTTCTTTTTTTTTTTTTTTGTCATATATATTTTCCTGTAATGTTTTGAGTATTAAAATGCAATATTCATTGTTTACCTAGAGTTGGGAAAATTTTGCAACAAAGATAAATGTTTTATATGAAAGAAATAAAGGAAAAAGTTAACCAAAAAAAACTGGAAATCGAAAGTGAATAATAAAATTTACGGGTATTAATTTTTTAACATGATGAAATATTAATTGCAAAAAGTGTAGCATACTGTAGGGGGGAAGGAGATTTTCTACTCGTTTTAAAGCTTTAAAATTGATGGCTCGTCAATGTCGACAATGTTTGCTTTACTTTCACTTAAGAAGTTTATGGGAAAAATTTTTTAATTTGAATTTTGAGGGAAAATTTTCTTAAACTCAAGACTTTATAGAAATTTTGTGTAAATTTTGTTTGCATTTTACTTTCAATTTCCACTTAAGAAGTTAATGGCAAAAATTCTTTACTTGAAAATTTTATGGAAAATTTTCCTGAACTCAAAACTTAGAAAATTTTTTCTTAGAATTTCCTATTAATTCCCCCTCTACTGTCTCTTTAATTTATTTGCTTCTTTGGCATAAATTTTCTTGGTACGAGGTCAAAACACCAAAAAACCAAAACATCAAAAGGCGAAGAAAAAATACGATGTAATTAGCATTTAAAAGTGTTTTTCTGAAAATAATGGAAAGAATCTTTTTTAGCATTAAACAGCAGAATAGTAATTAAAATTAAGGAGCAAAGAAAAAAATATATAACGCAAAGAAAAACCTTAAATTAATTTCATTTTTAAAGGCCAAGAAATTCATTGTTGTTAAGGTCCAGCAAAGAGCTATAAAATTAAATGCCTTAACGCCTAAAAGTAGGTTATAAACAAATTAAAAAGGATGGGCTAACTTTTGCGAAAAGACTTCAATGCAAAAAATTTTTAATTTTGGATTTCAGCTTAAGGAAAATTTGTATATTAGAAGGAATATTTTCATAGAGTGAATAATTAAAATTGTTATAAATTTCTTTGTTAAAAAGATTAAATGTTGCATATGAAAATAATCAATGCCCCGAGTGATAACGTCTTCGACTCTTAATACCGTCAAATACCCAGGATTTCTTATTATTGTTATTTGAATGCCAGACTATCCTTTTGTACGTAGACTATTGTCTTATACTTTGGCGATCATCTTATACTCAGAATACCGTCTTATACTCAGACTATCGCCATATACTCAGAATATCCTATACAAAGACTACATTTAAAAGTCAAAATGTACTAAGACTTATACTCAGACTATCTCCTTATACTCAGACAATCGTCTTATACTTTGACGATCATCTTATACTCAGACTAACGTCTTATACTCAGAATATCGTCTTATACTCAGACTATTGTGTTATACTCTGATGGTCGCCTTATACACAAAATATCGTCCCTTTCAAAGACTTAATTTTAAAGTCGAAATATACTCCGACAATTATCTAATTACATTTAAATTAAATTCATTTATTACACTCGTTTAAGTCATATTTAATTAAATTACTGGTATTTATTAGATAAGATTATGTCATTGTAATCTCTACTGCATCAAAGAGGCCTTCCTTTTAAAGAAAAGAAGTAAACGAGAATTATATACAAAATTTTTTATCAACAATTTTTCTATAGAAAATTTTTTTTATCAAAAATATTTCTATAGAAAATTTTTTTATTAAAATTTTTTAACAAACAAATTTTTTATAAAATTTTTCCTATAGAAAATTTTTTTATCAAAAATTTTTTTATTTTTAAAATTTCTTTATCAAAAAAAAAAAAATTTTCTATAGAGAATTTTTTTATCAAAAATTTTTTTATAGGCAATTTTTTATCAAAAATTTTTCTATAAAAATTTTTTTATCAAAAATTTAAATTTTTCTATAGAAAGTGTTTTATCAAAAATTTTTCTATAGAAAATTTTTTATCAAAAATTTTTCTATAGAAAATTTTTTATCAAAAATTTTTCCATAGAAAATTTTTTATAAAAAATTTTTCTATAGAAAATTTTTGTATCCAAAATTTTTCTATGGAAAATTTTTTTATCAAAAATTTTTCTAAAGAAGTTTTTTTGTCAAAAAATTTCTATAAAAATTTGTTCGTCAAAATTTTTCTATAAAAAATTTTTTTAATCAAAAATATTTCTATAGAAAATTTAAAAAAAAAATTCTTAAAAAAAATTTTATCAACATTTTTCTATAGAAAATTTTTTTATCAACAATTTTTCTATAGCAAATTTTTTTTATCAAAAATTTTTCTATTGAAAATTTTTTTATCAAAAATTTTTCTATAGAAAATTTTTTTTATCTAAAATTTTTCTATGAAAATTTTTTTTATTAAAAAATTCCTATAAAATTTTTTTTTTTATCAAAAATTGTTCTATAGAAAATTTCTTTATAAAAAATTTTCTCCAAAAAGTTTTCTATCGAAAATTTTTTTATCAAAAATTTTTCTATAGAAAATTTTTTTATCGAAAATTTTCTATAGAAAATTTTCTATAAAAAATTTTTTATCAAAAATTTGTCTATAAAAAGTTTTTGTATCCAAAATTTTTTTTAGAAAATTTTCAATAGAAAATTTTTGATAAAGAAATTTTCTATAGAAAAATTTTTTAGAAAAATTTTCTATAGAAAATTTTTGATAAAGAAATTTTCTATAGAAAAATTTTTTAGAAAAATTCTCTATAGAAAATTATTTTTTTCGAAATTTTTTTAGAAAAAATATTTAATCGAAAACATCTTAAAAATAGTTTTTTCTCTAAAATTGATAAAAACCTAAATTTTTTTAATATTCGAATTTTTTTCCTGTTTCGAAAAATATTCTGCTGATTTTTTATAAGTACTAATATAATTTAACTGCTTTCTAAAATCCTCTTTTATTCCGTTCAAGTTAAGTTTGAGAAAAAATTAATGCCCCGAGTGAGGCTCGAACTCACGACCTTAAGATTATGAGACTTACGCGCTGCCTACTGCGCCATCGAGGCTATGAGCCATCATTTGACAAAAGATATTTTCATTTTGCTTTTAAAAGAAAAAAGAAGACGGGAATTATAACTTAATTTTGCAAATTTAAGCCAAATTGATAAGTTTCAATAAAAAAGAAATGCAACTTTTAAACTTTCAACACAATTTCTGTGGGCAAATTAAATTCAAAAATAATTTAGGATGAATTAAAAAAAATTGTAGAAGACTCTATTTCCCCTATATAATAATGATTGTTTTCCATCTTCTTTCCTTTAAGTATTTAAGAAGATTATTTTATTTTTTTACACCTTAAATTTTTTATTTAAATCATTTTAATTCTGAAAAAAATCTATGCCCCGAGTGAGGCTCGAACTCACGACCTTAAGATTATGAGACTTACGCGCTGCCTACTGCGCCATCGAGGCTATGAGTTTATCTTGGGCAAAGAAAAAATGCCAGTGAGATCTAAGAGCGGAGAAAAAAGAATGTAAAAATAACACTCACTGTTAACCTAACATAGTTCTATTTATTTAACATAAAAACATTTGTTTACATTTTAAATTAACAGAATGATTTCATTCATCTTCACATGCACGAGTATTTACTTCATATTTATCTGTCGGTTACCTTGAATCATCGCACAACATCAGGGCCAAAGTAACCCTGAAAGAAATTATGTGCTGTGACCTTAAAGAACATTAAATGGAACTATTTATATAGAGATAAAGAATGTTTGTATTCATTCGTCATAGAGAAATCGACGGAAAGCTAAAAATAGATGATTATATGTTGTCAAAAACTGTTAACGAAGAGGGGTAGGGTAAAAGCAAAAACACAAAATGTTAATAAGCCAAAAAGAAAATAAAAACTGAGCAAAGTAAATAAGACAACAACAAAAACAAATGCAAAAACAAAATTATGTGAGTGTTTTTAATTCTTTGCAAGTGTTGTAAACTATTTTATAATACAATTTGGGGCTAAGTGGGTTCTTGGAGCTTTTTCCGAAAAATGCAATAATTAATTCGGATGTCTACTATCATCAGTTAAACGCAAAATTAGTGTAGGACTTCAACAACAAACAAAATATTTCGTTAAAAAATATTTTTTATAGAAAATTTTTCGATAAAAATTTCTGTGAAAATTTTCAAAAAAAAAAAAAAAATATTTTTCTACCGAAAAATTTTCGATAAACATTTTTTTCTAAATAATATTTCCGACAAAACTATTTTTCTAAAGAAAAATGTTCGATAAAAATATTTTCTGCAGATAAATTTTCTAAAAAAATTTTGCATCAAAAAATTTTATATTGAAAATTTTTAAATAAAAAAATTTTCTATAGAAAAATTTTAAATTTAAATTTTAAAAAATTTTTGTATAGAAAAATTTTTGATAAAAAAATTTTCTATTGAAAAATTTTCTATAAAAAAATTTTCTAGAGAAAAATTTTTGATAAAAAAATTTTTTATAGAAAAATTTTGGATAAAACAATTTTTTATAGAAAAATTTTGGATAAAACAATTTTTTATAGAAAAATTTTGGATAAAAATTTTATATAAAAAAAATCTATATAGAAAAATTTTTGATAAAAAAATTTTTGATAGAAAAATTTTTGATAAAAAAATTTTCCATAGAAAAATTTTTGATAAAAAAATTTTCAATAGAAAAATGTTTGATAAAAAAAATATCTATAGAAAAATTTTTTATGAAAAAATTTTCTTTTGAAACATTTTGGATAAAAAAATTTTATATTGAAAAATTTTTAATAGAAAAAATTTTTATAGAAAAATTTTTGATAGAAAAATTTTCGATTGAAAAATTTTTGATAAAACATTTTCTACAGAAAAATTTTTAGAACAAAAATTTTCTATAAAAACACTTTTTATTGAAAAATTTTTGATAAAAAATGTTGTATAGAAAAATTATAAATAAAAGAAATAAATAAAAGAAATCAGATCAATATTTCGTGTACCTTCCATAAAACTAACTTACTTTACTTAAATGGCCTATATTTACAACCTGTTAAGATCAAAAGCCCAGCATATTTTAGAAATTCATGCGCTTCGATCTTGGGCGCATACTCTCCAATTTTGAAGGCGAAGCTTTGAAATACTTTTTTCTACCTGGTCTTTCCTTCGAATTTTCGGACGTCTTCTGTAAAAAGCCCCTTCAGAATTGTTTTCGAATACTTTTCTTGCTGGAGTATTTTCATCCATTCGCACAACATGTCCTAGGCAACACAGGCGCTGATGTTTGATGCGTTTTACTATGTCGATGGTAACGTATAACTCATACAGCTCACGGTTCAATCGATGTCGATATTCATTATTGATGCAGACTGATCCAAAGATTTTTCGTATACTTTCTCTCATAAACTCCAAGAATCTGCCTGAGCAAGTGCTCATGATTCAGCACCATATAATATCACGTGATTTAGGTTCTCACATAAAACTACATTCTCGAAATAAAAATTTTGAAAAAAATTGTAAACATATGGTCAGGATGACGAAGGATGTTCATAAATCGAACTTGAAGGGTTTTTCATTTATGTTAATACAAGAGTTTGCTTTCGGGATAAGTTAAAAAATCTGTAATTTTCTGGAAAAAAATCTGAATTCTGACACTTCAGTATTTCTGTCTCAAAAATGGCCAAAATGCCGATAAATCTGGCAAATCCTATTTTTCATACTTTAAGCACTCGCCAAATGCTTTTAGAGTTTGAAAGGGATACACTGCCACTCTCACCATATTCCCCGGAGTTGGTGCCTAAAGCTTTTTATTTATTCTGAAATTTGTATTCTTTGCTAATTTTTTGCTTTTTAAAAAGCTCTAAATATATTGCAAAAAGCGCTAAATTGGCAAATGAGTCAAAATGACAAAATACAAATAAAATAACAGAAATTAGATAAGAATTTGCTCATTGTGAGTACCTTTAAGAACAATTAATTGGGGTTGGCAAAACCGGTTTTTGGTGACACACTAATTGGGTGCCTCGATGGCGCAGTAGGCAGCGCGTAAGTCTCATAATCTTAAGGTCGTGAGTTCGAGCCTCACTCGGGGCATGGTTTTTTTTTTTAACTAAAATTAAATTAAAAATTAAATATTCTTCTTAATACCTGAAGGAAAAGAAGATGGAAGAGGAGAGTGTATGGTTCATATAAGCAACCTGCTATATTTTTTTAAAAGGTTTTTCTAATTTTTGTTTGATAACCTGTAGAAAAAAGGTTTATTTTTATGCAGAAATCATCATAACATTATTTTTAGAATCAATCATTTTAGTTCAAATGAATTAAATGAAGTTATAATTCCCGTTTTCCTTTTTTTCTTCAAAAGCAACATCAAATTATCCTTTATTTCAAGGTCGCTTATAGCCTCGATGGCGCAGTAGGCAGCGCGTAAGTCTCATAATCTTAAGGTCGTGAGTTCGAGCCTCACTCGGGGCATTTAATTTTTTCAATAAGAATTTTTTAAATTTAAAAAAATCGATTAAAAAATTCTTATTTAAACATTAATGTTATAGTGAAAAAAAAGTTTTATATTACTGAAAAAAAAAACTGTCACTAAATTTAAAAATTCAAAAGGAATGACATTAATAAATGTGTTAACACCCAGTTCTCTAGAGTTCCACAAAATGTTCAGAGAAAGCAATAAATTTTCTTTATAGTATAATTTTAGGGGATACAAATCTTTTTTAGTTAAACCCAAAATTTATTGCAGAGCATGAGTAAGAAGTAAAAAAGTTTAATAATTTTATTTAAGAAAAATCTGTTATATACGAATTCTTGTACAATACAAAAATTTTTCTATTATGCATAATTTTTTTTTATAGAAAAATCTGTTTTACACAAATTTTTCTATAAAAAAATCTGTTATACACAAATTAAATTTTTCTATAGAAAAATCTGTTGTATATACATTTTTCTATGGAAAAATCTGTTGCATCCAAATTTTTCTATATAAAATTCTGTTACACACAAATTTTTCTGTAGAAAAATCTGTTATACACAAATTTTTCTGTAGAAAAATCTGTTATACACAAATTTTTCTATAGAAAAATCTGTTACACACAAATTTTTCTATAGAAAATCTGTTATACACAAATTTTTCTATAGAAAAATCTGTTATACACAAATTTTTCTATAGAAAAATCTGTTATACACAAATTTTTCTCTGGAAAAATCCGTTATACACAAATTTTTCTATAGAAAAATCTGTTATACACAAATTTTTCTATAGAAATTTCAGTTATACCAAAATTTTTGTACAGAAAATCTGTTATACACAAATTTTTCTATAGAAAAATCTGTTATACACAAATTTTTCTAAAGAAAAATCTTTTATACCCAAATTTTTCTATAGAAAAATCTGTTATACACAAAATTGTGTGTTATACACAAATTTTTCTATAGAAAAATCTGTTATACACAAATTTTTCTATAGAAAAATCTGTTATACACAAATTTTTCTATAGAAAAATCTGTTATACACAAATTTTTCTATAGAAAAATCTGTTATACACAAATTTTTCTATAGAAAAATCTGTTATACACAAATTTTTCTATAGAAAAATCTGTTATACACAAATTTTTCTATAGAAAAATCTGTTATACACAAATTTTTCTATAGAAAAATCCGTTATACACAAATTTTTCTATAGAAAAATCTGTTATACACAAATTTTTCTATAGAAAAATCTGTTATACACAAATTTTTCTATAGAAAAATCTGTTATACACAAATGTTTCTATAGAAAAATCTGTTATACACAAATTTTTCTATAGAAAAATCTGTTATACACAAATTTTTCTATAGGAAAATCTGATATACATAAATTTTTCTATAGAAAAATCTGTTAAACACAAATGTTTCTATAGGAAAATCTGAAATATGTACATAAATTTTTCTATAAAAAAAATCTGTTATACACAAATTTTTCTATAGAAAAATCTGTTATACACAAAATTTTGTGTTATACACAAATTTTTCTATCGAAAAATATGTTATAAACAAATTTTTCTATCGAAAAATCTGTTATAAACAAATTTTTCTATAGAAAAATCTGTTATGCACAAATTCTTCTGTAAAAAAATCTGTTATAAACAAATTTTTCTATACAAAAATCTGTTATACACAAATTTTTCTATAGAAAAATCTGTTATACTTAAATTTTTCTATAGAAAAATCTTTTATACTTAAATTTTTCTATAGAAAAATCTGTTATACTTAAATTTTTCTATAGAAAAATCTGTTATACTTAAATGTTTCTATAGAAAAATCTGTTATACTTAAATTTTTCTATAGAAAAATCTGTTATACTTAAATTTTTCTATAGAAAAATCTGTTATACACAAATTTTTCTACAGAAAAATCTGTTACACACAAATTTTTCTCTAGAAAATTCTGTTATGCACAATTTTTCTCTAGAAAAATCTGTTATACACAATTTTTTTTTTTAAAGAAAAATCTGTTGTACACAAACTTTTATTAAGAACTTCTTATAAAGAAATTTATATTACTATAAGTTCCGTGTCCTTATAGCCTCGATGGCGCAGTAGGCAGCGCGTAAGTCTCATAATCTTAAGGTCGTGAGTTCGAGCCTCACTCGGGGCATTAACTTTTTTTTTATGGTAATTGGAAAAAATTTGTGAAATTTTTAAAAATTACTTGCCGTTTTCTTTGAACCTCATTAAGTTATAGACAATCTAAAAATAAAAAGAAAAAGATTTATCAAAAACATGAAATAAATTCAGAACTTTTTAAGAAAAATCTAAAATAGAAACTAGAATTTTGTGAAATTAATATTTAAAAATATTCCAAAAAATATTTGCTCAAAAATCCTTTTCCAACAATTCTAGAAATCAAACTTTTAGCAAATAAACAAAATCTATAGCCTACTTTAGGGATTAAAGACTTTTCTCTTAACATGTTTAAGCCTTAAACGGAAACAATTATAAGGATAGAAACAGCTTTAAACTACTCAAAGAATGTTTGATGATTATTGTGATTAATTGATTCAATTTGACTTTAAAAGTATTAAAATGAAACAATTAAAAGCTTAAAATGAAAATTTTTCTCAAAATCTGTTTAAAGGTCTAACATTAAGATAAATGAGATAAAATTTCCCATCATCTTAAATACTATTTTTATACGTCAAAATGACCTGTAATCGAGCCTAAGATTAAGACAATTAAAAACATTAATTTGAAACCTACACATTTTACTATTAAAAAATGTTCCATTATCAGTTTTATTTCATTTGTTTGAATTACGTGCTAAAACTTATCCATTCATTCATTTATTCAATTAAAAAACCTTCCACACAATTGACTGCAAACATTAGAAAAATTTATAAAAAATATAAAACTCTGCTGATCTCTTTGAACCTGACGTGCTTTTAGCTGCAACTTTGTAGAAATTTCTGAAACTAAAAAGGCCCGACCGGCAACTGTCGTTCCTCTCACTTCCCCTTAAGTCTGCTATTCATTAGAGAAAAGAACAAGAACTTAAATGATTAATTTCTATATAACAAATTCATTTAAACAAAAAATGAAAAAAATGTCATAGTCAGTAGACACAATCGTAAAGTCTACTGCCGCTCTTCTATAGTTTAAAAATAGCCAAAGTGTCTTTAAATGCAAAAATATTATAATATCATTTAGTTATTTAACTCTTAATTTTATTGAAATAAATAATATTTTTAATATTTTGTAATTTTCATTCATATTTTTTGTTCTTTCTGCTCACACTTTAATTGCAGGTCGGTCGGTCGTAGGGTTGCCAGTAAGGCTGGATTCGACTGGATTATCCAGCTTTTTTAATGCTTATCCAGTGTCAAGCTAAAATTAAATTTGTCCAGCTAAAAGGTCAAAAATTGAAAAAGAAAATATTTTTTTCTTTTTTACTTAAGTGATTTATGCGTTGATTAATTGATTGCCTGATCAAGTTCATTTTGCAATAAAATAACCCTCTATCAAATTTCCCCATTTTTGGCAAGTATGATTCTATGTTTGAATTTGAAACTTATGTCGTTAATTATGTTGACGGCGGTACCAAGATAAACAAATTCTTTCCTCGTAGCTATAGTTCTCAATGATCACATGTTTGTTAAGTTTTGTTTTGATTCATTGACAACTAGACCCATTTTATTACATTCCTTTTCGATATTTGAAAAGGCGGCAGTCGAATCGCGAAATGTGCGTCCGTCCCATGATATCAATGTCATCGACAAACGCAAGTAGAATGTGTTTTCTGTTGAAAATTGTTTCAGATGTATTAGCTGCAGCATCTCGGACGATTTCATTTTCTCTCGATATCGCTGCGGTTAATTACGGTATTCGGTTTATCAAAAATTGAAAGATTCATCGAAGCAAATTATTAAAGCAAGTTTTTTATTTTTAATGTCCAGCTAATTTTTGGGTTGTCAAGCTTTTTTTCCCCTTATGTCTAGCTTTTTCAGGATTTGTGTCTGGCAACCCTAGTCGGTCGTCTTTTCCCGTTTTTATTTTCCATGACTTAATTAGTTTTTGACTTTTTTGATTTTTCTCTTTTAGTTTTAATTATAATAAAAACGTGACATTTTTCTATTAACTTTTAATTTTTATTTGATTTTGTTAATTAGCACAGAAATGATAGGAAAAATAGAGAAAAAATATAAAATGGAAACATATTAATAGGTCGAGTTATGGTCAAAGTCCAAATCAATAATCAAAGTTATAGTCGAAGTCATAGTCTAAATCACAGACAAAGTCATAGTCAAAGTCAAGTCTAAATCTCAGTCTAAGTCATAGTCTAAGTTACAGTCTAAGTCGTAGTCTATGTCAGGTCTAAGTCATAGTCTGAGTCATATTCTTAGTCACAGTCTAAGTTTTAGTTTAATTAATGGTCTATCATTGTCTAAGTCATAGTCTAAGCCATAGTCTAAGTCATAGCCTAAGTCATAGTCTAAGTCAGAATCTAAGTCATATTCTAAGTCATATTCTAAGTCATAGTCTAAGTCAAAGTCTAAGTCATAGTCTAAGTCATAGTCTAAGTCATAGTCTAAGTCATAGTCTAAGTCATAGTCTAAGTCATAGTCTAAGTCATAGTCTAAGTCATAGTCTAAGTCATAGTCTAAGTCATAGTCTAAGTCATAGTCTAAGTCATAGTCTAAGTCATAGTCTAAGTCATAGTCTAAGTCATAGTCTAAGTCATAGTCTAAGTCATAGTCTAAGTCATAGTCTAAGTCATAGTCTAAGTCATAGTCTAAGTCATAGTCTAAGTCATAGTCTAAGTCATAGTCTAAGTCATAGTCTAAGTCATAGTCTAAGTCATAGTCTAAGTCATAGTCTGAGTCATAGTCTAAGTCATAGTCTAAGTCATAGTCTAAGTCATAGTCTAAGTCATAGTCTAAGTCATAGTCTAAGTCATAGTCTAAGTCATAGTCTAAGTCATAGTCTAAGTCATAGTCTAAGTCATAGTCTAAGTCATAGTCTAAGTCATAGTCTAAGTCACAGTCTAAGTCATAGTCTAAGTCATAGTCTAAGTCATAGTCTAAGTCATAGTCTAAGTCATAGTCTAAGTCATAGTCTAAGTCATAGTCTAAGTCATAGTCTAAGTCATAGTCTAAGTCATAGTCTAAGTCATAGTCTAAGTCAAAGTCTAAGTCATAGTCTAAGTCATAGTCTAAGTCATAGTCTAAGTCACAGTCTAAGTCATAGTCTAAGTCATAGTCTAAGTCATAGTCTAAGTCACAGTCTAAGTCATAGTCTAAGTCATAGTCTAAGTCATAGTCTAAGTCATAGTCTAAGTCATAGTCTAAGTCATAGTCTAAGTCATAGTCTAAGTCAAAGTCTAAGTCATAGTCTAAGTCATAGTCTAAGTCATAGTCTAAGTCACAGTCTAAGTCATAGTCTAAGTCATAGTCTAAGTCATAGTCTAAGTCATAGTCTAAGTCATAGTCTAAGTCATAGTCTAAGTCATAGTCTAAGTCATAGTCTAAGTCATAGTCTAAGTCACAGTCTAAGTCATAGTCTAAGTCATAGTCTAAGTCATAGTCTAAGTCATAGTCTAAGTCATAGTCTAAGTCATAGTCTAAGTCACAGTCTAAGTCATAGTCTAAGTCATAGTCTAAGTCATAGTCTAAGTCATAGTCTAAGTCATAGTCTAAGTCATAGTCTAAGTCATAGTCTAAATCATAGTCTAAGTCATAGTCTAAGTCACAGTCTAAGTCATAGTCTAAGTCATAGTCTAAGTCATAGTCTAAGTCATAGTCTAAGTCATAGTCTAAGTCATAGTCTAAGTCATAGTCTAAGTCATAGTCTAAGTCATAGTCTAAGTCATAGTCTAAGTCACAGTCTAAGTCATAGTCTAAGTCATAGTCTAAGTCATAGTCTAAGTCATAGTCTAAGTCATAGTCTAAGTCAAAGTCTAAGTCATAGTCTAAGTCATAGTCTAAGTCATAGTCTAAGTCACAGTCTAAGTCATAGTCTAAGTCATAGTCTAAGTCATAGTCTAAGTCATAGTCTAAGTCATAGTCTAAGTCATAGTCTAAGTCATAGTCTAAGTCATAGTCTAAGTCATAGTCTAAGTCACAGTCTAAGTCATAGTCTAAGTCATAGTCTAAGTCATAGTCTAAGTCATAGTCTAAGTCATAGTCTAAGTCATAGTCTAAGTCATAGTCTAAGTCATAGTCTAAGTCAAAGTCTAAGTCATAGTCTAAGTCATAGTCTAAGTCATAGTCTAAGTCACAGTCTAAGTCATAGTCTAAGTCATAGTCTAAGTCATAGTCTAAGTCATAGTCTAAGTCATAGTCTAAGTCATAGTCTAAGTCATAGTCTAAGTCTAAGTCATAGTCTAAGTCATAGTCTAAGTCACAGTCTAAGTCATAGTCTAAGTCATAGTCTAAGTCATAGTCTAAGTCATAGTCTAAGTCATAGTCTAAGTCATAGTCTAAGTCATAGTCTAAGTCATAGTCTAAGTCATAGTCTAAGTCATAGTCTAAGTCACAGTCTAAGTCATAGTCTAAGTCATAGTCTAAGTCATAGTCTAAGTCATAGTCTAAGTCATAGTCTAAGTCATAGTCTAAGTCATAGTCTAAGTCATAGTCTAAGTCATAGTCTAAGTCTTAGTCTAAGTAATAATCTAAGTCATAGTCATAGTCTAAGTCATAGTCTAAGTATGACCTAGACTACTTAGTTATTGTCATAAAAATTGTGTCAAAATTATATTATATGTCAGTCATTGTTAAATTCATTATTTAAGTCATAGTCGAATCGAATTTAAAATACTTTTCAATTTTTTTCAAAGTATCTTTTCTTAGCAATTAAATTTTATAATGCAATACAATAGTTATTACCATTTGAAAATCTTAATCTCTTTTTATTGACTTTTTATTTAATATTTTACATTTTTATAATCCCAAAAGTATGCTTTAGTTTTTTACATTTTCTGTTTCCTTGTTCTTTTCCTTTATGTAGTTATTAAGTAAATGTTATCTTATTTTCTCAGTTGAATTCTCATGATTTCTTTTAACTATAAACCAGAATTTTTTTATATGGAAAAAAATGCATATGAAAAAATCGCTCTGGTTGGAAATTGTGCTAAAAGTATGCAACATGCAGTATTTTTCCTTTTAGAAATTATAAAAAAAAAATTAAGAACATTGGCTTACGCGACCATAAAATATAGTTTTTTTAATTCAGAAAACAATTTTTTTTACATATTCTAACATACATAGGAATGTATATGAAAAGAAAGGTAATCGTTGTGTCTACATTGTTGCCAAGTAAATACAAAAGCGTGGCATGAGTGGGTTGAAATAGGCAGAGTTAAATTTGAGTAATACCCTACATTGGTTTCATATTTGCATAAGAGACTCGAAATGTGATTTTCATAAAAGGAAATGTATGTCAGTATCTTCAATACCTTACCTTATTTCAAAATGTTTTTCCAAAATTTTGCATATTCAATTGTGAAAATCATTGGATTATCCTTTATCAGATGTAGGGCATTTAAAACGATCATAGTTTTTGCCATTAAATGCAGACATTTTTTAAAAAGCCACCAAAACAAGCCTTCTGAACATGCAAATGCATGCATTGTTCTTATTATAAATTCACAAACTTAAATATATAGACATTTTGATATGCGTTCAGATACATAATCATTTACTCGCACACATGCAAACGCGTTAAATATACATAAACACTTTAAAATTCATATGAATTTTTAACAGCCAACTTTTTCTTATACAAGGAAACATTTGGGTTTTAAACAAACATCAACATACACCTACACATTTTGAGGCTTACACAAATACTCATGTATACATATACATATGTTTGTATATTATAACAAATCCTTCTTCCTATAAGGCACACACACTCCCTCTTTAGCAAAAGGTGTATTTAACTAATGCAACTGCATATAGATTTGTATACACTTACAAACTTATATACATTTGTTTACTTGGTATTAAAATATTATAAATGTTCACTCTTACACACACGCACACCTTCAATTGAAAACTCCTGCTGCCTGAATTTACATTCTTTTTTATACATACACATACATCTATAAGTAAAATCCTTGTAACTTGTGTTTGTAATTGTGCATTTCGCTTTTTAGTCGATTTTTCTGTTCTTTCGCAGATTTTTTTTGTTGCATTGAACTTAAAATCAGCTTTAAAAATGATTTATAGTTAAACAGCTCAAAAGTGCACATAAACCTGGTAACTGGAACAAAAAGTATTAAAACATTTTTTTTTTTATTCGCAGCCAACATGAAATAGGAGACAATCGCGAATATCATAGAGCTGTGCTCTTGGTCATGATTTATTTATTTCTATGGTATTTAAAGGTAAATCCTACAGTTGCGACTAGACTTTGCATAGACTATGACATTGACTATGTTTACGGAATCGCTAAATATAGCAAAGACTTAGACTAGGAAGCCTGGATTGGTTATGACTTTGAGTTTGATATAAATTATGATTTTGACTATGACTTAAACTATGACTCAAACTATGACTTAGAATATGACTTAGACTGTAATTTAGACAAAGACTATGACTTAGACTGTGACTTGGATTATGACTTAGACTATGACTAAGGCTATGATTTTGACTATGACTTAGACTACGACTTAGACTATAACTTATACTATGGCATAGACTATGACTTAGGCTATGATTTTGACTATGACTTAGATTATGACTTAGACTATGACATAAACTATGACTCAAACTATGACTTAGAATATGACTTAGACTGTGATTTAGACTATGATTTTGACTATGACTTAGACTACGACTTAGACAATGACTTAGACTATGACTTAGACTATAACTTACACTATGACTTAGACTTAGACTCTGACTATGACTTAGACTATGACTTAAACTATGACTTAGACATTGACTATGACTTAGACTATGACTTAGACTATGACTTAGACTATGACTTAGACTACGACTTAAATTATGATTTAGACTACGACTTAGACTATGACTTAGACTATGACATAGATTATGACTTAGACTATGACTTAGACTATGACTTAGACTATGACTTAGACTATGACTTAGACTATGACTTAGACTATGACTTAGACTATGACTTAGACTATGACTTAGACTGTGACTTAGACTATGAATTAGACTATGACTTCGACAATGACTTAGACTATGACTTAGACTATAACTTACACTATGACTTAGACTTTGACTTAGATTATGACTTAGAGTATGTTTAGACTATGAATTAGACTCTGACTATGACTTAGACTATGACTTAGACTATGACTTAGACTATGAGTTAGACTATGACTTAGACTATGACTTAGACTATGACTTAGACTATGACTTAGACTATGACTTAGACTATGACTTAGACTATGACTTAGACTATGACTTAGACTATGACTTAGACTATGACTACGACTTAGACTACGACTTAGACTATGACTTAGACTATGACTTAGACTATGGCTTATACTATGACTTAGACTTATACCTATGACGTAGACTATGACTTAGACTATGACGTAGACTATGACTATGACTTAGACTATGACTTAGACTGTGACTTATACTATGACTTAGACTATGACGTAGACTATGACTTAGATTATGACGTAGACTATGACTAAGACTATGACTTAGACAATGACTTAGACTATGACTTAGACTATGACTTAGACTATGACTTAGACTATGACTTAGACTATGACTTAGACTATGACTTAGACTATGACTTAGACTATGACTTAGACTATGACTTAGACTATGACTTAGACTATGACTTAGACTATGACTTAGACTATGACTTAGACTATGACTTAGACTATGACTTAGACTATGACTTAGACTATGACTTAGACTATGACTTAGACTATGACTTAGACTATGACTTAGACTATGACTTAGACTATGACTTAGACTATGACTTAGACTATGACTTAGACTATGACTTAGACTATGACTTAGACTATGACTTAGACTATGACTTAGACTATGACTTCGACAATGACTTAGACTATGAATTAGACTATGACTTAGACTATGACCAAGACTATGACTTAGACTATGTATTAGACTATGACTATGACTATGACTATGACTTATACTATGACTTAAACTATGACTTAGACTATGACTTAAACTATGACTTAGACAATGACTTAGACTATGACTTAGACTATGACTTAGACTATGACTATGACTCAGACTATGACTTAGACTATGACTTAGACTATGACTTGGACTATGACTTAGACTATGACTTAGACCAAGACTTAGACTATGACTTAGACTATGACTTAGACTATGACTTAGACTATGACTTAGACTATGACTATGACTTAGACTATGACTTAGACTATGACTTAGACTATGACTTAGACTATGACTTAGACTATGACTTAGACTATGACTTAGACTATGACTTAGACTATGACTTAGACTATGACTTAGACTATGACTTAGACTATGACTTAGACTATGACTTAGACTATGACTTAGACTATGACTTACTATGACTTAGACTATGACTTAGACTATGACTTAGACTATGACTTAGACTATGACTTAGACTATGACTTAGACTATGACTTAGACTATTACTTAGACTGTGACTAAGACTATGGCTTAGACTATGATTTAGACTTTGCTTTGGCTTTGACTGCGACTTTATCTTTGGCGTTTACTTTGACTATGGTTTTGTTATCGACTATGACTATGTCATTAGCGAGACTAAGGTAATGACTTTTAAAATTCGGCTAGAACTATATTTATTTTATTTCTCTTTAAAATCGAAAGCCTTATTCAAAAATACTTTTTTTTAGCGAATGTTCTATGTTTATGTTATAAATATGTATGTATCTATATTAACAAATAAAAATGTGCTTTTTCTAATGATTTTATTTTAACAATAAACACATGTAGATATTATTTATTGTTGCTAAATAATTGTTGCATAATCTAGGGCTGTATATTGCTAAAACATTTACAAGGGGATTATGATCACAATAACTTGTAATACATATTTTAAGTACATAATGCTATTCTTAGGGAAAAATCAACTAAAAGCTTTTAAAAGTTTAAAAAAAAAATCTCACTCAAATATAAAAATGCTCGTATTTTTAAAGTATAAGTAAGGGCGTTTTAGATTTCAAAATCACTTTTCTAAGTTTTGTTAAACATTATAATTGTATTGCAGAATTATAAACTGTTTTATATGCTTAACAGTTTTTCTTAATTTAAACTTTAAAAACTAAGTTCGTTTTTGTCCATTAAACTTTTTCTTTGAACGAAACATTTAAAAGTCTGCCTGAAAGTAGGCAATTGCAATTTCCCCAAATGTTACCAATCCACACGCTACTTCTGGTTGTCTCTTGTTGTAAATACTTTTTTGTTAACAATTACTTTATTTCTTCATTCTCTTTCACCGAAATTTTACATTCTTTATCCTTAAGTTTTAAATGTTTATTCTTTTCTTCAGTCGTTGTCGTTGAATCCCTTTTGCTTGAGTGTGAGTGTGTATGTGTGTGCAGTATTTTTTAAAATCAGTGTAAATGTATATGAGTTTGTATGATGATGATGAAGATGATACTTGACCTTACCCGAGTCTTTTTCTATTGTTGTAGTTTATGTATGTCATTGCTGTTTTTGTTGTTATGTTCAAAATGAAAACAAAATTGCAAGAAAAATAGACAAAAAAAAAAACACACACAAACACACAAGAGAAATACTCTCACATACAAACAAACAAACAAACATACAATCAAATGGAAAAATATTATTTTAGTGTGACAAAAGTTTTAGCCTTGTTGTTTGTCCCCCAGTTTCGGGTACCCTTCACGGGGTAGTTGGTTCATAAGATTGACATTTTATTGGGAACACAAAACAAAAGTACATTAAAAGAAACTTTGAATTGAAAAAATCATTCTAACCTACAACTGTTATCATAAAAATATGAAAATAAATATTTAGATAAAGCATATTTTCAAGAAATATGTTAGAGGTTAAAGGTCAAACTATTCTAAAGTTAATACAAGTGTTAATTCAAAACTTTGGCAATACATATCCAAAGCGATTAAAGGTCAAAATACTAAAATTAAAGCTGAAACCAATATTAATATAAGGCAAGGTTTTCTATAGAGAATTTGACGATAGGCCAAATTTTAATAGAAAAGTTTGCGATAGGCCAAGTTTTCTATAGAAAAGTTGTCACTGTGATAAGTTTTCCATAGAAAAGTTGTCACTGTGATAAGTTTTCTACAAAAAAGTTGTCACTGTGATAAGTTTTCTATAGAAAAGTTGTCACTATGATCAGTTTTCTATAGAAAAGTTGTGATACGTTTTATATAGAAAAGTTGTCACTGCGATAAGTTTTCTATAGAATAGTTGTCACTGAGAGAAGTTTTCTAAGAATAGTTGTAACTGTGATTAGTTTTCTATAGAAAAGTTGTCACTGTTATAACTTTTCTATAGAAAAGTTGTCACTATGATAAGTTTTCTATCGAAAAGTTGTCACTGTGATAAGTTTTCTATAGAAAAGTTGTCACTCTGATAAGTTTTTTATAAGAAAGTTGTCACTGTGATAAGTTTTCTAAAGAAAAGTTGTCACAGTGACAACTTTCTATAGAAAAGTTGTCACTGTTATAAGTTTTCTTTAGCAAAGTTGTAGCTGTGATAAGTTTCCTATAGAAAAGTTGACGCTGTGATAAGTTTTCTATAGAAAGTTTATCACTGTGATAAGTTTGCTATAGAAAGGTTGTCTCTGTGATAAGTTTTCTTTAGAAAAGTTGTCACTGTGATAAGTTTTCTATAGAAAAGTTGTCACTGTGATAAGTTTTTTATAAAAAAGTTGTCACTGTGATAAGTTTTCCATAGAAAAGTTGTCACTGTGATAAGTTTTCTATAGAAAAGTTGTCACTGTGATAAGTTTTCTATGGAAAAGTTGTCACTGTGATAAGTTTTCTATAGAAAAGTTGTCACTGTGTTAAGTTTTCTTTAGAAAAATTGTCACTGTGTTAAGTTTTCTTAAGAAATGTTGTCACTGTGTTAAGTTTTCTTTAGAAAAGTTGTCACTGTGATAAGTATTCTATAGAAAATTTGTCTCTGTGATAAGTTTTCTATAGAAAATTTGTCACTGTGATAAGTTCTCTATAGAAAGTTTATCACTGTGATAAGTTTTCTATAGAAAAGATGTCACTATGATAATTTTTCCATAGAAAAGTTGTCACTGTGATAATTTTTCTATAGAAAAGTTGTCACTGTGATAATTTTTCTATCGAAAAGTTGTCACTGTTATAATTTTTCTATAGAGAAGTTGTCACTGTGATAATTTTTCAATAGAAAAGTTGCTACTGTGATAAGTTTTCTATAGAAAAGTTGTCACTGTGATAATTTTTCTACAGAAAAGTTGTCACTGTGATAATTTTTCTACAGAAAAGTTGTCACTATGAAAAGTTTTTTTTACAGAAAAGTTGTAACTGCGATAATTTTTCTATTGAAAAGGTAATACTGTGATAATTTTTCTATAGAAAAGTTGTTACTGTGATAACTTTTCTACAGAAAAGTTGTCACTGTGATAATTTTTCTATAAGAAAGTTGTCACTGTGATAATTTTTCTATAGAAAAGTTGTCACTGTGATAATTTTTCTATAGAAAAGTTGTCACTGTGATAATTTTTCTATAGAAAAGTTGTCACTGTGATAATTTTTCTATAGAAAAGTTGTCACTGTGATAATTTTTCTATAGAAAAGTTGTCACTGTGATAATTTTTCTATAGAAAAGTTGTCACTGTGATAATTTTTCTATAGAAAAGTTGTCACTGTGATAGTTTTTTTCTATAAAAAAGTTGTCACTGTGATAATCTTTCTGTAGAAAAGTTGTCACTGTGATATTTTTTCTATAGCAAATTTGTCACTGTGATAACTTTTCCATAGAAAAGTTGTCACTGTGAAAAGTTTTCTACATAGAAGTTGTCACTGTGATAAGTTTTCAATAGAAAAGTTGTCACTGTGATAAGTTTTCTATAAAAAAGTTGGCACTGCGATAATTTTTCTATAGAAAAATTGTCACTGTGATAAGTTTCCTATAGAAAAGTTGTCGCTGGGACTAGATTTCTTTAGTTTTGTTTATAAGAGTTTTGGATAAGGGGTTTTAAAAACTTTCTTGTCTGTCATTCCATCATTATTGTCATTTCTATTTTTCTAAATTGTTTTCCAACATCTGTTTAACACAAGTCCTTCTAGGATGCTTCAATACATACAACCAACTACTTATGTGTTTGTTGTTGTTCCTTGCTGAAGAGCCTCTAAAAGAGGCCAGTTTTATGTCACAAAAATATATGGAATCTTCAACATTTGTTAATGTTCTCCTTGCTCAAGTTCTAGCAGTTGTTTTAGCTCTTATAGAGAATTTTTTGTTGTTGATCATTGTTTAAACTAAAAACTACACAAACTTTTTTAATCTTGTGTTAAAATGCAGAGGAACAAAAAAATAACAAGCGAAAATTTTCTAGGATATATAGAAATTTGTTGGATTTTTTTTTGCTTCTGTTCAACATTAAATTGTGTTGTCAAAAGTGTTTTACGATTTTTGTTCATTTTTTTTTTGTTGCTCACAGTTTAAGTTGGCATAAACACGAGGTTTTTTCGGGTTACTGGCAGTAAATGTGTTATAAATGGCAAGAAGAGACTAAAAGGGGGAGGAGGCTCTGTAGCGGAAGAAGTGGAAGAAGAATGCTTGCAAACAAACAAATATACACTATTTTGAACATGGATACATACAACATATTTTACATTATATTCACATATTCGTATGATGAACATATCGCCAGCTAAACAAAAAAGGCTATGATTGTTAAGAATTCTTACCCAATTTATATCTCAAACATTTATTTTTAATTGTTCTCCTTTCCATTTCAGCTGTCCATATCTATTTATAGGTATGACTATTTATATATTAAGTATGAGCTTTTAAAGACATCACCAGCCTAAAGTGTTAGTGCGAACATAAATTAAGACAGTACTAGCAGAAAAACTACTAGAAAAACTAGTAAAAATGTGTTGTTTGCTTGTAGGCAATAAAATATTTAAAAATCCATGGCATACTTTTAGGGCTTAAAAAAATTATTATTAAAAGATATTGTGGCATAGTTTAATATTTTCTATATTAAAGTCTTAAGAAACATGATAGATAGCTAGAAAATTTGATTTAATTACTAAAATTAAGCAAAAGAAAAAATAGTTTTCTATAGACAATTTTTTCTAGCGACCAATTTTCTATAGAAAACTTGTTTATAAGACAAATTTTCTATAGAGAAATACTTAAAGCCACAACTTTTATACAGAAAACTTGTTCTAGCAACAGATTTTCTACAGAGAACTTGTTCTAAAAAAGTTGTCACTGTGATAAGTTTTCTATAGAAAAAATGTCACTATGATAAGTTTTCTATAGAAAAGTTTTCACTGTGATAAGTTTTCTAAAGAAAAATGTCACTGTGATAAGTTTTCTATAGAAAAGTTGTCCCTGTGATAAGTATTCTACCGAAATGTTGTCACTGTGATATGTTTTCTATAGAAAAGTTGTCACTGTGATAAGTTTTCTATAGAAAAGTTGTTGTGTTAAGTTTTCTATAGAAAACTTGTTCTAGTGACAAATTTTGTATAGAAAACTTGTCCTAAGGAGAAATTTTTTATAAAAAACTTTGTCCTAAGGACAAATTTTCTATAGAAAACTTGTTCTAGCGACAAATTTTCTATAGAAAACTTGTTCTAGCCACAAATTTTCTATAAAAAAACTAGTTCTAGCGACAACTTTTCTATAGAAAACGTGTCCTGGCGACAACTTTTCTGTAGAAAACTTGTCCTGGCGACAATTTTTCTATAGAAAACTTGTCCTATCGACAACTTTTCTAAAGAAGCTTGTCCTGGCGATAACTTTTCTATAGAAAACTTCGCCTCTCGCCAACTTTTTTATAGAAAACTTCGCCTCTCGCCAACTTTTCTATAGAAAACTTCACCTCTCGCCAACTTTTCTTTAGAAAACTTCGCCTCTCGCCAACTTTTCTATAGAAAACTTCGTCTCTCGTGAACTTTTCTATAGAAAACTTCGTCTCTCGTGAACTTTTCTATAGAAAACTTCGCCTCTCGCCAACTTTTCTATAGAAAACTTCGCCTCTCGCCAACTTTTCTATAGAAAACTTCGCCTCTCGCCAACTTTTCTATAGAAAACTTCGCCTCTCGCCAACTTTTCTATAGAAAACTTCGCCATTCGCCAACTTTTCTATAGAAAACTTCGCCTCTCGCCAACTTTTCTATAGAAAACTTCGCCTCTCGCCAACTTTTCTATAGAAAACTTCGCCTCTCGCCAACTTTTCTATAGAAAACTTCGCCTCTCGCCAACTTTTCTATAGAAAACTTCGCCATTCGCCAACTTTTCTATAGAAAACTTCGCCTCTCGCCAACTTTTCTATAGAAAACTTCGCCTCTCGCCAACTTTTCTATAGAAAACTTCGCCTCTCGCCAACTTTTCTATAGAAAACTTCGCCTCTCGCCAAATTTTCTATAGAAAACTTCGCCTCTCGCCAATTTTTCTATAGAAAACTTCGCCTTCGCCAACTTTTCTATAGAAAACTTCGCCTCTCGCCAACTTTTCTATAGAAAAGTTCGCCTCTCGCCAACTTTTCTATAGAAAACTTCGCCTCTCGCCAACTTTTCTATAGAAAACTTCGCCTCTCGCCAACTTTTTTATAGAAAACTTCGCATCTCACATTTAATGTAGCATACTTTTAGATGCCAGAGATTTAAATTCACAAATGTAAATATGCATAATAAAAAGGTAATACTCAAATTATTTCCAATCAAAAACTTAATGAAGCTACCTCAAATAGTATAATACACACATACACCTAACCATACACATACTCCCAATTAATTTATATATGCTTGCATGTATTTGATGTATTGCCCCTGTAGATATGCTACGTATTAAACAAATTCAAAATATGTTCGTTTACGAGAGTTTTTTTCTTTCTTTGACCTTCTCCTTACTTTTTGCATATAAAATATTAATATTTCAACCAAATTTTTGTTTCAGACAGGATTTTTTGTATATTTTGCGATTTCATTTTAACTGATTGCTACACGTGTTTAATCTCTATGACAAATTTTTCTTCCTTTGAATCTTAATAGCACGAAAGGAACGTTCATGATTTGAAGCTGGTGTTTTCAAATGAAAAAATACATAAAATTAAAAGTTGTGCCAAAGGTTTTATGTATGAAAAGAAAAAAAAACAAGAAACCAACATTCGGAACGATGTCACAAAGGAATCCCTGGAAAATTGTTATCAGAAGTTTTTCATATTTTCCCAGAATCTAAAACACATGTAACGAAATAGCAGAAGATACTGTTACCAAAGTAATAAAAAGATATCGTGTTTTTGAAATACTTTAACTCCTCTGATTTTTAGGTTTAAGAGAAATAGTTCAAGTGCATCTTAAGATCATTGTAGCAGCTCTTACCAACATTTGAGGTTCGAGAATGTGGATATAGTTGAGGAATGTCAATATGCGAATGTGGCAGAAATGAAAGAAACATTATTTTTTTGAGGAATACTTGCAGAAAATTTATAAAATAATGACAATTTTAATGATGTTTCATATTTATTGTTTATTTAGTTTGAAAACGAATATATGATTCAAAGGGGAATCACATCATCAAATAGCTCAAGGGTTTATTTTAAATACTTATGATGACAGTTTTAATTAAAATTAATCACTAGGTTGGAACAAGTAGAAATTAATTACTTTTCAAATCTAGAAAAGTACGTATCAAAATTAAAGTAAAAGTAATAGAAAAGTTATAGTTAGTTTTCTATAAAAAAGCTATCGCTATTTTAGTTTTCTGTACAAAATTTGTTTTGTTTTCCATAGAGAAGTTGTCATTGTGATAAGTTTTTTAAAGAAAAATTATTAACGTGATATATTTTCTATATAAAAATTGTCACAGTGATAAGTTTTCTACAGAAAAGTTGTCACAGCGATAAGTTTTCTAAAGAAAAGTTGTCACAGTGATAAGTTTTTTATAGAAAAGTTGTTACAATGATAAGTTTTCTATATAGAAGTTGTCACAGTGATAAGTTTTCTATAGAAAAGTTGTCACAGTGATAAGTTTTCTATAGAAAAGTTGTCACAGTGATAAGTTTTCTATAGAAAAATTGTCACTGTGATAAGTTTTCTATAGAAAAGTTGTCAGGGTGATAAGTTTTCTATAGAAAAGTTGTCATAGTGATAAGTTTTCTATAGAAAAGTTGTCATAGTGATAAGTTTTCTATAGAAAAGTTGTCACTGTGACAGGTTTTCTGTAGAAAAGTTGTCACTCTGATAAGTTTTCTACAGAAAAGTTGTAATTGTTATAGGTTTTCTATAGAAAAGTGGCCATTGTGATTAGTTTTCTATAAAAAAGTACCACTGTGATAAGTTTTCTATACAAAAGTTGTCACTAGATGTTTTCTATACAAAAATTGGCAGTGTAAACAGTTTTTATGAAAAAGTTATTGCTGTTATAAGTTTCTTTGGAAAATTTGTCGCTGTGATATTTTTTCTATAGAAAAGTTGTCACTGTGATAAGTTTTCTATAGAAAAACTGTCACTGTGATATATTTTCTTAGAAAAGTTGTCACAGTTATAAGTTTTCTATAGAAAAATTGTCACTGTGATAAGTTTTCCATAGAAAAGTTGTCACTGAGATAAGTTTTTTATAGAAAAATTGCCACTGTGATAACTTTTCTATAGAAAAGTTGTCACAGTGATAAGTTTTCTATAGAAAAATTGTCACTGTGATAAGTTTTCCATAGAAAAGTTGTCACTGAGATAAGTTTTCTATAGAAATATTGCCACTGTGATAAGTTTTCTATAGAAAAGTTGTCACTGTTGTAAGTTTTCTGCAGAAAAGTTGTCATTGTGATAAGTTTTCTATAAAAAAATTGTCACTGTGATAAGTTTTCATAGAAAAGATGTCGCTGTGATAAGTTTCTATAAAAAGGTTGTCGCTGTGATAAGTTTTCTATTGAAAAGCTGTCACTGTAATACGTATTCTATTGAAAAGTTGTCACTGTGATAAGTTTTCTATTGAAAAATTTTCATTGTGATAAGTTTTCTATAGAACAGTTGTCACTATGATAAGTTTTCTGTAAAAAAGTTGTCACTGTGATATGTTTTCTAAAAAAAGTTGTCATTGTAATAAGCTTTCTATAGAAAACTTATGGCTGTGATAATTTTTTTATAGAAAAATTGTCACCGTGAAAAGTTTTATATAGATAAGTTGTCACTGTGATAAGTTTTCTATAGAAAAATTGTCACTGTGATGAGGTTTCTATAGAAAAGTAATCGCTGTGATAAGTTTTCTATAGGAAAGTTTTCACTGTGATAATTTTTTTATAAAAAAGTTGTCACTGTGATAAGCTTTTTATCGAAAATTTATCCCTGTGATAAGCTGTCTATAGAAAAGTTGTCACTGTGATAAGTTTTGTATAGAAAAGTTTTCGCTGTGGTAAGTATTCCATAGAAAAGTTGTCACTGTGATAAGTTTTCTGTAGAAAAGTTATCACTGTGATAAGATTTCTATAGAAAAGTTGTCAATGTGATAGGTATAGAAAAGTTGTCACTGTGATAAGTTTTCTATAGAAAAGTTGTCACAGTGATAAGTAGTCTATATAAAAATTGTCACTGTGATAAGTTTTCTAAAGAAAAGTTGTCACTGTAATAAGTTTTCTATAGAAAAGTTGTCATTATGATAAGTTTCTATAGAAAAGTTACAATTTTGAAAAGTTTTCTATTACAAAGTTTTTGTATGTATAGAACAGTTGTCGCTGTGATAATTTCAAGAATTTATTTTAAAAAATTCACATCAGTCAAATGTACAAGGCTACTAACTGTAACAAAAATACCGTTGGCTAAAATACAGAATCATGTGTATAGTTTGAGGCGTTTTGAAAAATTGTTTCCTTCTATGACCCTACACTCGACATTGTATATTACTCAAACAACAGGATAATGCAAATGTCTGACATATGTAGTAGATAGTAAATGCACATATGCAATTTCTATAAATTTGATTATAATATGATAAACACTTTTATTATAATGGTGATAATAATGTCGACGCCTAAAGTTATGCCATGCCAAAAGCATATTATTATAATAACCTTTTTACACTGTAACTGTGTTGTTGCTGTTGTTATTGTATAATTTTTGCTACTACCTTTATCTGTTGTCATGGTTGTACAAATACAATGTTGCAAAATTTTACAATAGCAATTGTAATTTTTACCTCTCACATTCTACAAAGCCAAACCAGGCAGGCAGGCACCTTCCTTCGTCTTGTGTGCATTTACATACTCGTACACATGTACAGACATTCCGTTGCAGTTGATGTAAGGATTCTAGTCACATACGAACAGAATCAGATATTCACTTACTCTCCAGTTGTTGTTGGCTGCCATTTCCACAGGCTGTGTTGCTGCAGTTTTGGCAGATTTTTATTTTTGAGGTATTCTGGCATTTTTTTCTGCATATTTTTTTGTAGCATTTTGCTTTGTATTGCATTAAATAAACAGAAATTAAGCCTAATAGTGTTTATTGTATAACAAATGGGAGATAAGGTGCAAAAAAGGTGTAGTGTAGGTGAAAGTGTAACGTATTTTGGAAGTAGAATAAAATTATTCTGTAGCTTTGTTGTTAAAATAATCTTTGTGCAATTAAATTTTATATGCAAAGCCTAAAAGTAGGCAATCTTTTGTTTAACAAATGTTTATATGCACTTATGTCATTTTAATCCCCTTTTTAGCTTAAATTAACTATAATTGCTTTCAAATATACACAAATTCATTTAATATTTGTATCTTTCTATCTTTTGCTTTTCGAATCTCTGTAATTTGTTAAATAAAATTACAAAGACCTTTTCTCTTTACCTACCAGTATTTACTTACGTTAAATTTTCGTATTTAAAATTAAACTAGAACAAAAACTAAATTATAAAAGATAAAACTAAAAAAGGTTAATGCAGTTATTTGCATAAAAAACATTTAAACTATTAAAATATTTTGTGCTGATAGTGGCATTTAATAAAATATCATGAATATTCAAAAACTATTGCATATCTTCTTCGTAAATTAAGCCCAGCTAAAGTGTTGCTAAAAAATGGTATTGCATAATTTTAGGCTTTAGATAAACCATTATTATTTATTTCATTATATTAGAAAAGTGCTAGAGTAGAGCAAAAGTTGAGTTATTTGCATATCAAATGGAACAGCCTTAAGGAATTAGATTAAGGCTTTAAGTATTTCAGCACCGAAGGTGATGCGAGCGAGGATTATGTGTTCAAGAAAGTCATGCCTGGGGGAGGATAGTTTCATTCTAAATAGCTGGTATAAATTTAATATAAATTTAAAAACTTTGTCTTATATTTTGAATCTTAAATCTTGCTTTAACTCTGACTTTGACTTCTACTATGACTTTGATCATGACTTTGACTTCGACTATGATTATGACTTAGACTATAACCTAGAGTCAGTCTACGACTTAGACTTAGATGACTGAGATTATGACGATGACTGAGTTTATTACTTAGACTTTGATTATGACTAAGACTATGACTTAAACTATGACTAAGACTATGACTTAGTTTATGACTTAGGTTATGACTTATACTATGACTTAGACTATGACTAAGACATAACATAGACTATGACTTAGACTATGACTTATACTATGACTTAGTTTATGATTTAGGTTATGACTTAGGTTATGACTTATACCATGACTTAAACTATGACTTAAACTATGACTTAAGCTATGACTTATACTATGACTTTCACTATGACTTTGACTATGACTATGACTTTAACTATGACTTAGACTATGACTTATACTACGACTTAGACTATGACTTAGACTATGGCTAAGAGTATGACTTAGACTATAACTTAGACTATGACTTAGACAATGACTATGAATTAGACTATGACTTAGACTATACTTTAAACTATGACTTATACTATGACTTAAACTATGACTATGACTTAGACTATGACTTAGACTATAACTTAGACTATAACTTAGACAATGACTTTTACTACGACTTAGACTATGACTTAGACTATGACGTAGACTATGACTTAGACTATGACGTAGACTATGACTTGGACTATAACTTAGACTATAACTAAGACTATAACTTAGACTATAACTTAGACTATGACTTAGACTATAACGAAGACTATGACTTAGATTATGACGTAGACTATGACTTAGACTACGACGTACATTATAACTTAGACTATGACTTTGACTACGACTTAGACGATGACTTAGACTATGACTTAGATTATAACTTAGACTATGACTTTGACTAGGACTTAGAGTATGACGTAGACTATAACTTAGACTGTGACTTAGACTATGACTTAGACCATGACTTAGGCTATGACTTAATTAATGACTTGGCTATGACTTAGACTATGACTTATGACTATGATTTTGATTATGATTTTGACTATGACTTTGACTATGACTTTGGTTTGACTATGACTTAGACTTTGATTTAGAATATGACTAAGACTATGATTTAGATTATGACTTATACTATGACTTAGACTATGACTTAGACTATGACTTAGATTATGACTTAAAATATGACTTAGACTATGACTTAGACTATGACTTAGACTATGACTAAGCCTATGACTTAGACTATGACTTAGACAATGACTAAGACTATAACTTAGACTATGACTTAGATATGATTGACTTAAACTTTGACTGTAACTTTGACTATGACTTGGACTATTACTTAGACTATGATTAAGACTATGACTTAAACTATTAATTAGACTCTGACTTATACTAAGACTTAGACTATATTTAGACTCTGATTTAGACTATGACAGACTATGACTTAGACTATGACTTAATCTATGACTTAGACTATAACTTAGACTATGACTTAGACGATGACACAGACTATAACTTAGGCTATGATTAAGATAACGACTTAGACTATGACTTAGACTATGACTCAGACTATGACTTAGATATGACCTAGAATATGACTTATACTATGACTTAGACTATGAGTTAGACTATGACTTAGACTATGACTTAGACTTACACTATGACTATTACTTAGAATATGACTTAGACTATGGCATAGGTTATGACTTAGACTATGATGTAGACAACGACTTAGACTAAGAGTAAGATTTATACATTGACTTTGGCTATGAGTTAGACTATAACTTAGACTATGACTTGGAATATGACTTAGATTATGACTTTGGTTATGACTTAGACTATGACTTAAACTATTGTTTTGACTATGACTTTCACCATGATTTTATCTATGACTTTGATATTGCTTCTGATTAAGAGGCGACTAAGACTTATTTGTAATTTGTGTTATTTAAGATGATTCCTAATCATGTGTATATACTTTACACATGTCAAAAATATGTTTACACTTTTATGTATATGTATAAATTTTTATACATATACAGACATGCATACATACATACATACACACAATCATACATATGTAAGTATTTTGTGTTAAACAAACCTATTAAAAAGATATTTATGCAAATATGCGGGTTTCTGACATAAAATTCCTTTTGCCAAAACTTCTGTAACCCACACATTCATAAAATGAAAACCTTAACTATTTCGAGTATACATACATATATATTTTCTGCTCCTGAAGTTATGCCGTAAACACTTTTGATATAATATTTTTCTAAATTTTATCACAACATTTTTTTACACAGAATCGAAAACCAAAAATGAAATATTTTGTAAGTAGAATTTTTCTGACACTTAAGTTCAATAATGTTGAAAATTTCTTTAGATATACATAAGTTTATGGGCAATATATATTGTAGATTGAAGTATGTGTGCGTGAGTATGTAAATAGTTTATATGCCTGAAAATATACAACCGAATGAGGTGGGTACCATTTTAGGAAGTAGGTAAGGCCTAGAAGTGTGTGAATATTTCGTAACTCAATTTTATTTCCATTTATGCTCCCCGTTTGAGCTCTAGAAATATATATTTTTATTTCATTCTCATAACACAAAATGTGTTAAATGTATTGGTAAAATATTTTATTTCGGTTTTCTTGGTATTACAACTTGAAACTTTGTAGCATATTTTAAGGTGAATGTTAATAATAAAGTAGAATATAATTTGTATAGGTAACATCTGTTTTAAGGATATTGGTTTTATTGAAACTTTGCCTACGATACAATACAATATTCAATTATATATTTACCTCATAGTAAATATGTGTAAAATTTAATATTTAGCAAATGTTAGTTTGTTATTAAATAAATGAAAAATAATTTAAAATTAAACAAATTAAATAGAGCAAGCTGTGACTTTGCTTTATAATGATAATAATATTAAGCTATGAAACAATTTTACAAGGCTAAGATCAGACTAAGATTTTTAAAAAATTTTAGTTTGAATATGTCTTTGTCTCTGATATTTTCTAAGACTTAGACTACAACTTTTAATATGACTTTAATGATTTTTACTAGATTTTTACTATTTTCTTACTACTCCCATCTTTGATTTTTTTTCTTTTTCTATTTTTTCTAATCTTCAATCTTTCTCGGTCTGTTCAAAATTGAATAACAATCCTTGTGCTGTTGTCATATCTAACATTCACCAAGTTTTGGACCAAAAAACAAAAAAAAAAAAAAAAGACAAAACTTTATCATTTCAAAACTGCCTAAAAACTTTTGTTGATGGGACATGACAGTACAACAGCATGATTTCTTCTAAACATTTTTCTTTTGCGCCTTAAAGCAGGCAATGTTTTGTAAGTGCAACTTTCAGCAGTAGAGAAATAAACAAATTTTGAGGAAATTTAAACAGTTTTCACTTTTAATTAAAATTTCCGTTATCAGTTAACCGCCTCAATTACGAGGTTTCCTGTATTTCTGTCTATTATTTAGAATACAACAGGATTTGGTGGTGTTTTTCTGGTCACAGCTGCTGCCTTGACTAGAAATAGGTTTCAATTGTGGGTTGTTTTTATGATACTAGGCCTGAAATTATGCAACACTTTACCATAAAGTAAGCTTTGGTGTTGAATTGTTTGAATAAGCGCAGAAGAGGAGGTGTGTTAAAAAATCAGAATTTCTTTACATATTTTCAAACTAGAAAGTTATTTAAATATGTTACTTCTTTAATTTAAAATTTTTTTAATAATTATTCCCAGTAAAAACAAGAAAACTAACTCATATTCCAAAAATGCATCATAATTACTTTTGTTTTTCCAACCATCACTCTCAAAATTCCTTTGAAAAAAAAATAATGCCTGAAACTTAGAATGTCTTTTCAAGCAGAAAAATGTTTGTTTCTTTTTTGTTTTAATTTTAATAAAAGTTCAAAGAGAAAAATTCCCCTTAAATAATGTAACATGTATTTTTTTTGCCTGTAAGTAGGCAATGCTTTGCCATACATGAAAAATAGAAAAACTTTAAAAAAATTGTAATTTTTTTTTCCTAAAAAAAGTTTATTTTGTTTTAAATTTATTATACCTGAGCTACAGTTGCAGTTTGATCCCTTCCTTTTCCTGTGTCATTTATGTTAAGATTTCTTAAGCAAATAAAAACAATGCCCAAGGCAAATTTATGCATATGTATATAGTTTTTTTTTTCATTAAAATATAAATTACACATGTTTGTGAATTTTTAAGTAGTGATGACATTCTGAAACCTACAACCTTTTAAATAGGAAAAAAATTAAGAAGAGAAATAAAATTAGGGTCCATGTAATAATTTGCGTAAAATAAATAATCCAAATCGTAGCCAACGTCATAGTCTAAGTCATATTCATAGTTTAGTCATAGTCTAAGTCATAATCTAAGTCATATTCTAAGTCATGGTCTAAGTCATAGTCTAAGTCATAGTCTAAATCATAGGCTAAGTCATAGTCTAAGTCATAGTCTAAGTCATAGTCTAAGTTATAGTCTAAGTCATAGTCTAAGTCATGGTCTAAGTCATAGTCTAAGTCATAGTCTAAGTCATAGTCTAAGTCATAGGCTAAGTTATAGTCTATGTCATAGTCTAAGTCATAGTCTAAGTCATAGTCTAAGTCATAGTCTAAGTCATGGTCTAAGTCATAGTCTAAGTCATAGTCTAAGTCATAGTCATAGTCTAAGTCATAGTCTAAGTCATAGTCTAAGTCATAGTCTAAGCCATAGTCTAAGTCAGAGTCTAAGTCATAGTCTAAATCATAGTCTAAGTCATAGACTAAGTCTAAGTCATAGACTAAGTTAAGGTCTAAGTCATAGCCTTAGTCATAGTCTAAGTCATAGCCTCAGTCATATTCTAAGTCATAGTCTAGGTCATAGCCTAAGTCAAAGTCATAGCCTTAATGATAATCTAAGTCATAGTCTAAGTCAAAATCTTAGTCATAGTCTAAGTCATCGTCTAAGTCATAGTCTCAGTCATAGTCTAAAGCATAGTTAAGTCATAGTCTAAGTCATAGTCTAAGTCACAGACTAAGTCATAGTATAATTCACAGTCTAAGTCATAGTCTTAGTTATACTAAACGTCACAGTCTGAGTCATACTCTAAGTCATAGTTTAAGTTGAAGTCTCAGTCATTGTCTAAGTCATAGTCTAATTTATAGTTTAACTCATAGTCTAAGTTATAGTGTAAGTAATAGTCTAATTCATAGTGTAAGTCATAGTCTGAGTCATAGTTTATGTTATAGCCTAAGTCATAGTCTTAGTCATAGTCTAAGTCATAGTCTAAGTCATAGTTTAAGTCATCATCTAAGTCATATTGTAAGTCATAGTCTAACTCATAGTTTAAATCATAGTCTAAGCCATAGTCTAAGTCTTAGACTATGACTTAGACTATGGTCTAAGTAATAGTGTAAGTCATAGTCTAAGTCATAGTCTAAGTCATAGTCTAATTCATAGTCTAAGTCATAGTCTAAATCGAAGTCTAAGTTATAGTCTAAGTCATAGTCTAATTCATAGTTGATGTCAGAGTCTAAGTCATAGTTTATGTTATAGCCTAAGTCATAGTATTAGTCTTAGTCATAGTCTAAGTCATAGTCAAAGTCATCGTCTAAGTCATAGTCTAACTCATAGTTTAAATCATAGTCTAAGCCATAGTCTAAGTCTTAGACTATGACTAAGTCTTAGACTATGACTTAGACTATGGTCTAAGTAATAGTCTAATTCATAGTTTAAGTCATAGTATGAGTCAAAGTCTAAGTCATAGTCTAAGTCATAGTCTAAGTCATAGTCTAAATCGTAGTCTAAGTCATAGTCTAAGTCATAGTCTAATTCATAGTTTAAGTCAAAGTCTAAGTCATAGTTTATGTTATAGCCTAAGTTATAGTCTTAGTCTTAGTCTAAGTCATAGTCTAAGTCATAGTCTAAGTCATCGTCTAAGTCATAGTCTAAGTCATAGTCTAAGTCATAGTCTAAGTCATAGTCTAAGTCATAGTCTAAGTCATAGTCTAAGTCATAGTCTAAGTCATAGTCTAAGTCATAGTCTAAGTCATAGTCTAAGTCTTAGTCTTAGTCTTAGTCTTAGTCTAAGTCTTAGTCTAAGTCATAGTCTAAGTCATAGTCTAAGTCATAGTCTAAGTCATAGTCTAAGTCATAGTCTAAGTCATAGTCTAAGTCATAGTCTAAGTCATAGTCTAAGTCATAGTCTAAGTCATAGTCTAAGTCATAGTCTAAGTCATAGTCTAAGTCATAGTCTAAGTCATAGTCTAAGTCTTAGTCTAAGTCTTAGTCTAAGTCATAGTCTAAGTCATAGTCTAAGTCATAGTCTAAGTCATAGTCTAAGTCATAGACTAAGTCATAGTCTAAGTCATAGTCTAAGTCATAGTCTATGTCATAGTCTAAGTCATAGTCTAAGTCATGGTCTAAGTCATAGTCTAAGTCATAGTCTAAGTCATAGTCTAAGTCATAGTCTAAGTCATAGTCTAAGTCATAGTCTAAGTCATAGTCTAAATCATAGCCTAAGTGATAGTTTAAGTCATAGTCTAAGTCATATTCTAATTCACAGACTAAGTCATAGTCTAAGTCATAGTCTCAGGCATAGTCTATGTCATAGTCTGAGTCATAGTTAAGTCATAGTCTAAGTCATAGTGTAAGTCACAGACTAAGTCATAGTATAATTTATAGTCTAAGTCATAACCTTAGTTATACTCTAAGTCACAGTCTGAGTCATATTCTAAGTCATAGTTAAAGTCTAAGTCATAGTCTAAGTCATAGTTTAAGTCATAGTTTAAGTCATAATTTTAAGTCCTATTCTAATTCATAGTCTAAGTCATAGTCTATGTCATAGTCTATGTCATAGTCATATTCTAAGTCATATTCTAGGTCATATTCAAAGTCATGTTCTAGATCATATTTAAAGTCCTAGCCTAATTCAAATCTTAAGCTATATGTAGTCTAAATCTAAGTGATAATCTAGATCATAGTCTAAGTCATAGTCTAGGTCACAGTCTAAGTCATAGTCTAAATCATAGTCTAAGTCATAGTCTAGGTCACAGTCTATGCCATAGTCTTTTTTATAGTCATAGTCTAAGTCATAGTTTAAGTCATAGTCTAAGGCATAGTCTAAGTCATAGTCTAAGTCATAGTCTAAATCATAGCCTAAGTCATAGTCTAAGTCATAATTAAAGTCTAAATTACAGTCTAAGTCATTGTCTAAGTTTACGTCATAGTGTAAGCCATAGTTGAAGTCGTAAACAAGCTAAAAATCATAGTCATACAATGGAGAAGCTTACAAATAAAGGCATAATTAAGGTAATGATCAAAGCCAAGGTCATGATCATAGTCACAGACATTGGCATTGCGGCATAGCCTTTCCATATTTTAATATCCCAGTATATAAAGGTTATAATTTATTATAATGAAATAATTTACATGAAAAATATTTCTCATGAGCAGATAAACCTTTTACCCAACCCAAAGGAAAATGCTAATAAACAGTTGAGAAGAGTGTGTGAAACAACCTTGTAAAGTTGTGCAGAAAAACAGTGCAAAACAATGGATAAAATTTATCAATAAATGTTTTGGCATAATTTACCATGAATGAATATTTCGCACTTGATGGTATGTGTTGGCGCCCCCTCCCAAAAAGAAAAAAGGAGCCATAAAATAAAAATATGAAAATCATAGAACAACGACGACAAAATCTGTTGTGAATTGCCAAATAAATGTTATCTAATTGATAACATGTGTACCCTACTTTGAACACAGAAAAAATAGCAAAAACAATAACTTGCATTTACTAAATGCCTTCTTTTTCGCATAGCTAACACTATTTTATGGCATACTTTTAGGGATTGCGAAATGTTTAGTCGTTTAGTTTTAGTGAGAGTTAATATTAAAAGCATAAATTTGAATAGGGTCTGTAAGTGTGTATGTTTGTGTGTGTGTGTGGGAGAGTAAATATTATTAATAAAAATTGTAGCAATAAATTCTAGAAAATTTTTATGATAATTTTAAAGTTAAATAACGATATTTGCTTTTGTTTGAAAAACTAAAGGCAAAATAAGAAAAATTTTATTGCATACTTTGGGGATTTATAGATGAAATTTATTTTGTGGGAAATGTCTTGCATATGCAGTTTTATTTTGTGCAGGTCATTAGTGGAGAATTTATTATATTGTTATAACATTTTATTTAAGATTTATTTTATTTCTATTTAACTGAAACGAATGAAGCCAGAAACAGCAGAACCCAATAATCAACCACAGGCGTAAAACGTAGTTTTTTTTTTAAGTATTAAAAATAATAAAGCAAATATATTTATGGCCCGTTTTTATACATAGTCTAATTTTTCAAGCGAACGTTTGGTGGCAGGCGATTTCGTAAGAAAATGAGTTCATATAAAATATTCGTCTGCTTACGTTATGTTACGTTGAGTTTTTTTCTCTTGTCAACACTTCTTGTTGCCATCATATTTAAATTTAAGGTTTTGTTTACCTTTTCAATACATATTTTTACCAAAAATTGGTAACCCTAAAAATTATCATATTAACAGCTGATGTTGTTGACAAAACAATTGAGTTAGATTTTTTTCTATTGACAAAATTAAAATATCAAACAAAATATAAATAGTTTTTTTGAAAAAATAAGAAAATGTTTCCTTTGGTGGCTATATATTATAGCGATTCCAGTGAATCCAGTGATGGTGGCATTGGCGACACTAGAATATGCCGTAAAAATATTCGAGATGCCCAAAATGTAATGGATTTGTCGGATGAGCGGTAAGTTAAAAAAAAATTGCAATATGTTACTAAAATGCATTTGTTTTTAGTTTTATCGCCGCATTTCGTATCAACAAAGCCATTTTTTCGATGCTATTGCAAGAAATAAAGCCGAAGCTCAAGATGGTTTACAGAAAAACCCACATTCCGGCGCCTTTGAAGCTGGCGACTTTTTTATCGTTTTTGGCAACTGGCGGTTATCAAGCCTCCATTGGAAATGAATTTATTTCGTCAATGAGCAAGTCCATGGTTTGTACCATATTAAAAGAACTTCTCAACATTTTCGAGAGTTTAGGACCGAAGTGGATAAAACTAGATAGAACGATAGAGGAGGAAAGTGAAACAAAAGACTATTTCTATAGAAGTGCTGGTATGCCAGGTGTTGTCGGCTGTGTAGATGGTACGCACGTACGTATAAAAGCGCCAGGTAATGACAAGAACCACCTTTATTATAACCGTAAAGGTTATTACAGCATCAATGTCATGCTGGTGAGTATAACACATAATAGTGGATCAAATGTAATTGGGTTTACATTTGTTGTCCAAGTCGAAATTAATGATTTGTATACCTAATACAAACAACTAATAGGTTTTTTTTATGTTATATGATTAGATTTGTGATGAAAAGCTGATCATCAGGTATGTGGATGCTAGACACCCTGGTGCAAATCATGATGCCTTCATTTGGGATCAAAGTGCTGCAGACCATTTCTTCAAAAGAAGCTTTATAAATGGAAAAAGGAATACCTGGCTTCTTGGTAAAAAATACACAGCGACAAAGAAAATTAAGTAAAAGTTTCTGGGATTTTTTTGGAATTTTTAAAACTCCCCCAAAATCTGGGTTTACCCGTATGCACTTACTATCCTGCAACTTAGACAAATGACAACCGATTTAAATCTTTTTGAAAGACATTAGAAGATTAGATAGATAGATAGATAGATAGACAGATAGACAGATAGACAGACAGACAGATAGACAGACAGACAGACAGACAGACAGACAGACAGACAGACAGATAGATTGATAGATAGATAGATAGATAGATAGATAGATAGATAGATAGATAGATAGATAGATAGATAGATAGATAGATAGATAGATAGATAGATAGATAGATAGATAGATAGATAGATAGATAGATAGATAGATAGATAGATAGATAGATAGATAGATAGATAGATAGATAGATAGATAGATAGATAGATAGATAGATAGATAGATAGATAGATAGATAGATAGATGGATAGATAGATGGATAGATAGATCTATCTGTCTGTCTATCTGTCTGTCTATCTATCTATCTATTTTTTAATTTTTCTGTAGGTGATTCCGGTTATAAACTGCAACCTTATTTAATGACACCCTACAGAAGTCCAAATGATACGCACGAAAGGAAGTTCAATGAAAAACATTGCAAAATACGCAATGTTATTGAACGCTGTAATGGAGTGTTGAAAAACCGGTTTAGGTGTATTATTGGTTCCAGAGGTTTGCATTACAGTCCAGAAAAAACTACACAAATCATTAATGCATGCTGTATTTTGCATAACATATGCATTGCATATAAAAATAATTTGGAGCCGCTGGAAAGCTCCGATAACTCACACGAAGACGAAAGCGTAAATGAAACATATGACGAAACAAGTGTTGCAAAATCAATAAGAGACGAGATCTCAAGAAATTTAATATAATTATAAGACAAATGTTTATTTTTTATTACTTTTTATTTATATTTCATTAAAAACAAAAACAATAACAACAATAAAATAAAACTTATAATAAAAAGAGAAAAATTCAGGTTTATATGTATATATATATATTATGTTATATAGCTAATCATCACTCTTTAAATGATTTAACAGTTGCTCTAACGACTTTGACATGGATTTGACATAATCTGCAATTTCTTGCAGACAAACAGTCTGAGCTTTCGAAGCTTCGGCCTGTATTTTAGAAGCTTCAGCTTGTATTTTAGCCGCCTCTGCCTGAATACATGCAGCCTCCGCATTTTTAATTGAAGCCTGCAATTGTTTCTCCATTATGTCAATGGTTTTTTGCTGTAACTCCACTTGCTGCTTAATAATTTTTGTTTTGTCTGAGTCATGTGTGTCCGTGTCAGTACATTTTCTTTTTCTATTGTTCTGAATTAATTTTGGTGTCGATGTCAGTCTTTTTGATGTTGTAGGTATGTCCCAGTAACTTGTCTTGAAAATTGTTGATGATATTGTTGGTGTAATGTCCGTAATGTTCGTGTCGTTTGGTTTAAAAATTTCATTCATGTCACAGTTCGAGTCTTTTAGTGTCGGTGTCTCTTTGGTGTGGTTGGGTGTAACAACTGCAACTTGAGTATATTTTCTTGGTGGTGTTGAACTTGGAAGCCCTAAGATTTTTCCACTAGGTGCTGCGGCGGACGATAGGTGGCATATTTTATCAATATGTTGTTCCAAATCTGTAAGGTTGATCACTTCACATGGTCCGCCACCGGTACCGTGAATGCTTTTGTTGTTGGCACCAATTTTTTTTTTAAGGCGACACTTTTGATCCTGCCATATCTTAAAAAGTAAATGTTAAAAAAAAAGTGGAAAAATCGACACAAGTAAAATAAAAATACCTTAATAATTTTATATACATTACCTTCTTCCATTCCTGCCCGTTTCTTAGTGGTGGTCCAAGGGCATTAACCTTTTCTGCTACGAGTTCCCACGTCTTCTCCAGAGTAGCTCTATTGCACCCAAACGATGGGTTACACGTCGCGAGCTGAGGGTATTGCTCCATCATTTCAACCAGTTTTTCAAACTGGGAAAATGTAGTCTTTTTAAGGCTACAAATAAATAAAATATATAACTAAACTAGTTAAAATAATTAAATTTGTATTTTAAAAATACTTACCATTTATTATTCATTTTCCAATTGATATTATTTTATTTTTCACAAAACTTATTTTGTTTCCAAACGATTATAATTTTGCGCTCGTTGCTTTTTGACATTAGTGACATTTGTAATTGAGTTGGAAAAACCAACATTTTTCAGCAAAACGTCACCGCTTACGTTTTTTACTCAAAAAAAGTGACACATTAGTTATAAAAACGGTAGAGGCAAAATTATACTCATTTGAACGAACGTTTAAAAAAAAACCAATTAGACAAACAGGCCATTATTTATGTTGAGAAAAACAAAGATAATGTTAAAAAACTTTTGCAATTTGTTTTTTTTTTGTTGCTTTTTTTAAATAAGGGTGTGTTTATACAGTTTTTAGTTTATTTTTTTGAATTTCTCTTGTTGTTGCCTAAAAGTATGTTAACAGTTTTGTATGTCAAACAAAAGTGAAATGATATTATAGCAAACTGTTTACAACAATTTTTTATTTTTTCTGTTGTTGTCGTCAAACTTGTCTTCTGGCGACATGGTTTCTCTATACGATTTTCAGTTTTTGTTTTTTTTTTTCAGTACTTCCTTTTTTAGCCATAAAAATAACATACAAAAAAAACTAAAGCATACTTTGCGGGCCACTTGTTTAAACGCCTGTTTGTATACATTGTTAATAATGATTGCAATATTTTTCACATTTTCTGCAAAAGCAAATATTTCAATTGCCACTGGTCATTTTTACAAACAAAAAAATAATAAATTTCATTTGTTTAAACGATAAAAAACAAAAACTAACTAGCAATAAAATTATAAAATATGTAAATAAAAAATTTACTCAACTATTCGAGAGAAATTAATCCAGGAATACTTATGAACTGCATTTAATAGAATAATTTGTAGTCAAATTTATTTAACTTAATCAAGAAAACCATTTTAAAACAATTTTCATTTTTTTTTTTGTAACTCCTAAAATTATACACCAAATCTTTTTCAGGTTAATTTTACCTAAAAGTAGGCAGCTAAAATTGATTACAATCATTAATATTATTTAAGATATTTCATAATTTATTATTACAATTGCTAACATACAATTTCTTAATCCTCCCTAATTATTAATTATCAACTCTTATCCCTAAAATCCCTCTGCTGCTATTTCAAATTTGAAATTAGATTCTAAATTGCTTCTTTAGCCCTCAGATGTTTTTCGAAATGTCTGTTAAAATAAATAAAACATTAAATTCTACTTACATCTCTCGTAAATAGCAAATAATTTCTAAATATTCCTTTAATACCCTCCCGCTCTGAAATGTATGTAAATTCATTAAATTGATTAAAATTCCTTAGTCTATATTTAGGCTTATACGCTTACGAAAATCAACATATTTATTTAGAAACTCTCGTATATTATTACAACTCGAGTCTTTAGAAATTCAAATTAAATGTTGCTGCTGAAAATAAGAAATATTTACTCTAAGGACAATTCCTTCTCGCTACATGATGGCTATGCTACATTTAATTTCTTGGAAGAATAATTTATACTCTGCCTACATTTAGGCGATTAAGGAGGTTTTGTCTTGAAAGACTTTTTTCGTTTGTTTATTTTAAATGGGTATTAAATTGTGTTTTCTTATTATGTTTTATTTAGGGAAGAATTGCAATTTTAATCACTGGTGATATTTATTATATGACTACATACATACCTACATATGTATGTATGTATAAGAAGTGCCTTTGCCAAGGAACAAAAAACTAAAGGTTTAAAATTTCGTTTGATTGTAACAAGGAAGTCTTCCGAATAAAATTTGAAATTGTTTATTAGAATTTTAAACAAATCTAACCGGCATTGAAATATTGACATATGAAAATGTCGACAGTATTTATAAATTTATCGACTATATTCCGGAAATTATTCCATGAACGATCTTTAAGGAGCTGGTCCACTTCCGCTTAAAATCAGATATAACAAGAGACTAATACCTTTCCCAAAGACCGAACTATGGCTAAGACTATGACTTAGACTTTGACTTAGAGTATAACTTAGACTACGACTTAGACTATGACTTGGACTATGACTTAGGCTATGACATAGATTATGAGTTAGACTATGACTTAGACAATGACTTAGACTATGACTTATTCTATGACCTAGACTATGACTTAGACTTTGACATAGAGTATAAATTAGACTATGACTTAGAATATGACTTGGACTATGACTTAGACTATCATATAGACTATGACATAGATTATGACTTAGTCTATTACTTAGACTATGACTTAGACTATGACTTAGACCATAACTTAGACTATGACTTAGACTATGACTTAGACTATGGCTTAGACTATGACTTAGACTTTGACTTAGAGTATAACTTAGACTATGACTTAGACTATGACTTGGACTATGACTTAGACTATGGCTTAGACTATGACTTAGACTTTGACTTAGAGTATAACTTAGACTATGACTTAGACTATGACTTAGACTATGGCTTAGACTATGACTTAGACTTTGACTTAGAGTATAACTTAGACTATGACTTAGACTATGACTATGACTTGGACTATGACTTAGACTATGACATAGACTATGACATAGACTATGACTTAGACTATGACTTAGACTATGACTTAGACTATGACTTAGACTATGACTAAGACTATGACTTAGACTATGACTTAGACTATGACATAGACTATGACATAGACTATGACTTAGACTATGACTTAGACTATGACTTGACTATGACTTAGTCTATGACTTAGACTATGACTTAGACTATGACTTAGACTATGGCTTATACTATGACTTAGACTATGAATTAGACTATGACTTAGACTATGACTTAGACATTATTCATAGTCCAAGAATTAGACTATGACTTAGATTATGACTTAGACCATGATTAAGACTTAGACTAAGACTTATACTATGACTTATACTATAACTTAGAGTATGGCCATTATCTAGGCTTAAAATATGCCTAGACTATGACTTAAACTATGACTTGGACTATGACTTAAACTATGACCCAGACTATGACAGAAAAATTTTGATAACATTTTTTTATAGAAAAATTTTGATGAAATTTTTTTTATAGAAAAATTTTGATGAATTTTTTTTTATAGAAAAATGTTGATGAAATTTTTTTATAGAAAAATGTTCATGAAATTTTTCTTATAGAAAAATTTTAATGAAATTTTTCTTATAGAAAAATTTTAATGAAATTTTTCTTATAGAAAAATTTTAATGAAATTTTTCTTATAGAAAAATTTTAATGAAATTTTTCTTATAGAAAAATTTTGATGAAATTTTGTTTACGGCTATGGCTAAAACTATGACTTTGACTATGATTATGACTATGACTTTGACTATGAAACAAAAAAAAAAATTATAAAATGCAATTTAACTTTGTAATTCCAAAACGAGTATGCATGACGTAGTACCAAATGCTAGAATAAACTAAAAAAAAAAACACATCTTAAGTAAAATCATTTAAACATGAGATTTTTTAAATTGAGGGGAAATAAAGCAAAGATCATGAACTGCATAAGATGAATATTAATTAACAGGTTGATGCCTTAGAATATTTACTAGAATTTGTTTTAACAAATAAAATCCAATTTTGTGCAGTTGCTTAAATATAATAATTTCAAAAACTAAAGATAAATGTAAATTCTTAGGAAAATTCTAAAATATCTTCAAATAATAAAATCAGTTAGTCAAGGTATTCAAAAATTATAAACATTTTTAGTTGATTTAATTTCAATGAAATTTATTTTAAACGACTAAAACTTGTCTTTTATAATTAAAAGTCAACTCTGGCGTATGATTGATATTAATTCGAAAGTGTTCAAGGAAAAATCCGTATAACACTTGATCTTAAAGATGTAGGAATTGTTTAAAAAAGGATTTTGAAAGCTAAGACTTTAAGCAATAAGAATTTAATTTTCTTTATCAAAACTTTTTGTAAGAAAATTATTATATTTAATACTTAAGTTTAGTTTTCTGAATTTAGGTAAAAAGAAAATTTCCTAGATTTTTATAAACTTCAGCTAATATAGAAGTTTTGTGTTTTTTCCATTCATTTCTTATTTTATTTTTGCCAAAGTTCATTATTACACATATTTTTTCATTATACATAAATAATTTATACACAAAAGAAATTTATATAAAATCTCTAAAAAAAAAAATTGAGAAAATGAAATGAAAAGAAAGTGGGATCCCAAGTTTGAATTTCTGCTCTTTATTGATTGTTTGTATATAAATTTTCACAAAAATATCCTGTGAAGCATAAATAAGGACAAACTTAATTCATGAAGCTTCGAGAATATCTAAAGGAGTGTTTTCATATGTACATGAATGTATAATAACTACGAGTTTTTGTGGGCTTATGTTTCCTTAAAGCCTTTAAAAAGGATTGTTTATATAAATTTTATTATTTATTTTCGTTTTTTCCAATTGACTCGCTTTTTGTCTGAAATTCTTTTGAATGGCTTTTAATTAAAAATAAAATACTTTTGGTACACAAATAAAGTGACATCAACCAGTAGATCCCGAAAAGACTTTATGAAGTATCTCATCAAATTCACTTTTTACTTATAAGGGAGAAGGTTTACACAAAGAATTCAAGACAAGCAAATTTGAAATTTATGCCGGATATTACATAAGACAATTGAAGAAATGATAAAGTGTTAAAGGTTCCAAGAATTGGGGCAGAGTCATAGCTTAAGACATAATCAATGTCACAGTCAAAGGCATAGTCAAAGTCATTATTATAGATAAAGTCATAGCAAAAGCAGAAGTCAAAGCTATAGTCAAATTCAAATCCAAAATTATAGTATAAGTCATAGTCTTAGTCAAAGTCTAAGTCAAGTCATAGTCTAAATCATGGTCTAAGTCATAGACTAAGTCATAGTCTAAGTCATAGGGTAAGTCATAGTCTAAGTCACAGTCTAAGTTAGTCTAAGTTAGTCTAAGTCATAGTCTAAGGCATAGTCTAAGTCATAGTCTAAGTCATAATCTAAGTCATAGTCTAAGTCATAGTCTAAGTCATAGTCTAAGTCATAGTCTAAGTCATAGTCTAAGTCATAGTCTAAGTCATAGTCTAAGTCATAGTCTAAGTCATAGTCTAAGTCATAGTCTAAGTCATAGTCTAAGTCATAGTCTAAGTCATAGTCTAAGTCATAGTCTAAGTCATAGTCTAAGTCATAGTCTAAGTCATAGTCTAAGTCATAGTCTAAGTCATAGTCTAAGTCATAGTCTAAGTCATAGTCTAAGTCATAGTCTAAGTCATAGTCTAAGTCATAGTCTAAGTCATAGTCTAAGTCATAGTCTAAGTCATAGTCTAAGTCATAGTCTAAGTCATAGTCTAAGTCATAGTCTAAGTCATAGTCTAAGTCATAGTCTAAGTCATAGTCTTAGTCATAGTCTAAGTCATAGTCTAAGTCATAGTCTAAGTCATAGTCTAAGTCATAGTCTAAGTCATAGTCTAAGTCATTGTCTAAGTCATAGTGTAAGTCATAGTCTAAGTCATAGTCTAAGTCATAGTCTTACTCATAGTCTAAGTCATAGTCTAAGTCATAGTGTAAGTCATAGTCTAAGTCATAGTCTTACTCATAGTCTAAGTCATAGTCTTACTCATAGTCTAAGTCATATTATATCTGTGTCTGTTTGTGTCTGTCTGTGTTTGTCTGTGTCTGTCTGTGTCTGTCTGTGTCTGTCTGTGTCTGTCTGTGTCTGTCTGTGTCTGTCTGTGTCTGTCTGTGTCTGTCTGTGTCTGTCTGTGTCTGTCTGTGTCTGTCTGTGTCTGTCTGTGTCTGTCTGTGTCTGTCTGTGTCTGTCTGTGTCTGTCTGTGTCTGTCTGTGTCTGTCTGTGTCTGTCTGTGTCTGTCTGTGTCTGTCTGTGTCTGTCTGTGTCTGTCTGTGTCTGTCTGTGTCTGTCTGTGTCTGTCTGTGTCTGTCTGTGTCTGTCTGTGTCTGTCTGTGTCTGTCTGTGTCTGTCTGTGTCTGTCTGTGTCTGTCTGTGTCTGTCTGTGTCTGTCTGTGTCTGTCTGTGTCTGTCTGTGTCTGTCTGTGTCTGTCTGTGTCTGTCTGTGTCTGTCTGTGTCTGTCTGTGTCTGTCTGTGTCTGTCTGTGTCTGTCTGTGTCTGTCTGTGTCTGTCTGTGTCTGTCTGTGTCTGTCTGTGTCTGTCTGTGTCTGTCTGTGTCTGTCTGTGTCTGTCTGTGTCTGTCTGTGTCTGTCTGTGTCTGTCTGTGTCTGTCTGTGTCTGTCTGTGTCTGTCTGTGTCTGTCTGTGTCTGTCTGTGTCTGTCTGTGTCTGTCTGTGTCTGTCTGTGTCTGTCTGTGTCTGTCTGTGTCTGTCTGTGTCTGTCTGTGTCTGCCTGTGTCAAAAGATTTATATTATTTTTCCATTCAATCCAATTTTTCCCCAAGTGATTCAGAGAATCCATTTCAAGTTGAAATTTCCCATATTCACAGTAAAAATTCTAAAGTTGTTCTTTGCCTTAACCCTTTTATAATCGCCATTTTGCTCAAAATCATCTTTTTATGAATTTCAAAGTATTATTTATGTTAAAATATCATACCCTTTTTAGTTTAGAAGTTATTACTCGGTTTTTGTAGATCATAAAAATAATAGTGAGTCGCTTAAAAAAATATTTTTTTTTTCAGAAAACAAAGCATAAGGGGCTAAATCGCCGCGTTCAATATCGATGGAAATGTAAGATATTTGACATTTGTATAGCATACTTTTAGGATAATCTTAATATTATATAACATATAAAGTTCACTATATCGTAACTTATTTCTAAGAGGTTCCCTGATGTTTAAAAATGTTTATTTAAACTAAATGTTTAACAAACAAACGAATATGTTTAGATCTAAAATTTTTTGCAAAATAAATTATTATTAAAATCCCTAAGGTATGCTACACAATATTTTCGATCAATATCAAATAAGGCGATTTTGCCTCTGAACTTAGGACCGAATTTCTGAACACTCGCAATAAAGGGTTAAATTACATTTCTTCTCAAGTCTTTGGCCTAAATTGCCAATTGTTTTTTGCTGGCTTTCTTTAATGGATGTACAAAAGTATCGAGCAATTCGTTTTGAACTCTGTTGGAGAGGTGTGACTGCAGAATAATTGAATACGATTGCGGGTGCTATTGTTGAGATTTTGCTACGAAGATTGTGAGTTGTTTTCTGAGGTTTTTTTATTTACCCTCAAAAGGGGTGTGAAAATTGAAAAAGTTTTTGACAGTTTTTGGCGTAAACATAAAATACGGTTTGTAAAGGAAAATGGAAGATTTGAATCCTTTTTCTTGCCTTTATGAAGAGCATTTTTAAACGACTCAAATAAAACGCAGCGACACCCAAAAAATTGGAGGAAAAAAAATTGGAAAAAAAGGATTAAAAATTTGTTGGTTTAGTTCTTAATTCTAAGTTTTCTTTTATTAAGAGATTTTTTTTAAGGGATAACTTTTTTTTAATTTAAACTCAAAATAATTTTCTAGACTACTTTTAGGCTTTAAAATTATTCAAGCAAAAACTTCAGAAAATTTTAAACATTTGCCATTTTTAACATAAATTATTTAACTACATAAAAGCCACCCTTAAGTATGCCATACATTTTCGTAATGTAATAAATTATGACAAAATAATTCTACGCAAAATATATATGTAATAAATATACAGAGAATATTAAAAACTACTTTCACATAGAAAATATTTTAAAAGCTCCTAAAAGTAGGCTATTAAAAGATTAATACAAATTACAATTAAAAGCCTAAGAGTATGCAAATGTAACAAAAACAAATTAAGCCTAAAAGCGGGTAACAACAACATATTTCATTTTTTTTTGTTTAATAAATAAATTTAAAAACTTTGTTATCAAAAATTTATAAATTATTATGAAAAACAAAAATATTTTCCAAAAAACCCAATAAATAATTCTCCGAGCTCTTTCTTCCCAACAATTTATTTCACACGTGTAATTTAAATTTTCTAATTCCCTCCATTAAATCAAATCCCTTCGAAACTTTATAATCTCACTAGCAGCCCCTATAAATAGGCAATAGAAAATATAAATTTGTTTATACCAGCATTTCAGCTCTAAGTTTTCTTTCTATTGTTTATTTGATTTTTCTGATAAATTAAGGCAAATGACAGTAAGACGAAAAAAAAATAAAATTCAATATAATTTTGTATTGTTTTAGTACTTGAAAAAAAACTAAAGAATTCCTTTCTCAAAAGTTTTATAAAAACTTTCGAAAAAAATACTTTTAAGCTTGAATAATAGAGAAATTAAGTTTTGTAGAATTTGGGGATTTTTTTTATAACAAATTTCTTTATTTCTTTGGTTATTTACAAAAGTAAATATTTACTGACTACAAAAAGTACATAGGAAATTCAGTTGATTTAAGACATTAAAAACGATATATGTATGTATAACAATGCGTAAGTAATGGGGGTGAAGATATATTAAAGCCTAAAAGTAGGCAGTAAAATAGTAAATATATAAAAGCCTAAATGTAGGCTTTTTTAATACTACTTACTTGATTTTGACTATGACTTTGAAGACAGTTAAATTTTGAAAATATTCCTATCAAAATAGCAAAATTTTCCATAAAAATAGTAAAATTTTAAAAAATTTCTATAAAAATAGTAATATCTTGAAAATTTTCCAGTAAAAAAAGAAAAATTTTGAAAATTTTGCTATAAAAACAGCAAAATTTTGAAAACTTTTCTATAAAAATAGCAAAATTTTGAAAATTTTCATATAAAATAGCAAAATTTTGAAAATTTTCCTATAAAAATAGCAAAATTTTGAAAAATTTCCTCTAAAAATAGTAAAATTTTGAAAATGTTCCTATAAAAATACCAAAATTTTGAAAATTTGATTACACAAATAGTAAAATTTTGAAAATAATCCTATAAAAATTGTGAAATTTTGAAAATTTTTCTATAAAAATAATAAAATTTTGAAAATTTTCCTATAAAAATAGCAAAATTTTAAAAATTTTCCTATAAAAATAGTAAAATTTTGAAAATTTTTCTATAAAAATAATAAAATTTAAAAAATAAAAACAAAAATAGCAAAATTTTGAAAATTTTCCTACAAAAATAGCAAAATTTTGAAAATTTTCCTATAAAAAAAGGAACATTTTTCTATAAAAACAGGAAACTTTAAAAAATGTTCCTATAAAAATAGTAAAATTTTAAAAATTTATATAAAAGTAGTAAAATTTTAAATATTTTCCTATAAAAATAGCAAAATTTTTAAAATTTTCCTATAAAAATAGCAAAATTTTTAAAATTTTCCTATAAAAATAGCAAAATTTTGAAAAATTTCCTGTAAAAATAGTAAAATTTTGAAAATTTTCCTATAAAAATAGCAAAATTTTGAAAAGTTTCCTATAAAAATAGCAAAATTTTGAAAAGTTTCCTATAAAAATAGCAAAATTTTCCTATAAAAATAGTAAAATTTTTCTATAAAAATAGTAAAATTTTTAAAATTTTCCTATAAAAATAGCAAAATTTTCAAAACTTTCCTATAAAAATAGTAAAATTTTGAAAATTTTCCTATAAAAATAGCAAAATTTTGAAAATTTTATTATAAAAATAGTAACATTTTGAAAAATTTCCTGTAAAAATAGTAAAATTTTGAAAATTTTCCCTTAAAAATATAAACTTTTTGAAAAATTTCCTGTAAAAATAGCAAAATTTTGAAAATTTTCCTATAAAAATAGCAAAATTTTGAAAAGTTTCCTATAAAAATAGCAAAATTTTCCTATAAAAATAGTAAAATTTTGAAAATTTTTCTATAAAAATAGTAAAATTTTTAAAATTTTCCTATAAAAATAGCAAAATTTTCAAAAACTTTCCTATAAAAATAGTAAAATTTTGAAAATTTTCCTATAAAAATAGTAAAATTTTGAAAATTTTCTTATAAAAATAGTAAAATTTTGAAAATTTTCCTATAAAAATAATAAAATTAAAAATTTCCCTAAAAAATAGTTAAATTTTGAAATGTTTCCATAAAAATAACGCAACTTTGAAAATTTAATTGTTATATGTTTTAGTTAAAGTTTTTAATCCATAATTAATGCCTTAAGGTATACTGTAATTAATTTTTAATTACTTCTGGCCTGCAGATATGTTAAAGTATTGTTCTCTAAAAATCTGCTGCATATATTAAGGATTGAATAAAATTTAACAATCAGTAAATATTGTTTTTTTGTTTATTATTAAAAAATTTTGTTGAAAATTAAATGCAATAAAAAACTCCTAACAATAGGCAACTATTTATAAAAAAAAAACTTTTTGTGATAACGAGTAAATTTCCTCTCACATGCCAATAAATAATTCCTTTTACCTTCACCCTAAAACTACTTTTAAGTACTACCAAGTACTCAGTACTAAATATTTTGCAGCTGAAAACTTTACCTTTTTCAAAATTTCCAACTGAGTTTATTTATTATTAAACTCTTATAATTTTTGCTTTTTTTTTCTTCTACTCGATCCCAGCTGCATGCAATACCAAGAAATACACACATTTGTTATTTAATATTTTCCTTACATCCATAATATTTTCCTTACATCCAATAACATTTTCCTGGTATGAGGAAAAAAGAGGTTAAATTCTGATTAAATGCTAATTTTTGCAAAAATCGATACAAAAAAATTTTTTTTACCAAGTTCTTGGAATTAAATAATGGTTTTAAGAGCTAAATAAATAAGTAGTTAAACTATTTAAATGCTTAACTTTTTACAATTCAATTTAAATCTAGAATGTGGAAAATTGTTATGATAATTTAAGTTATTGCGTGTGTTAGTGTTATTATTTTAAACAAAATATGCAAATAATTATGAAAAGTTAATTAAAATAAAAAATTTTCATAATTAGCAGAAGTTCGCAACATTGATTAACTTGTGAAAATATTATCAGGAAATTTTTAAATAAATATAAAAATAATGATAATTTCCCTAAAAAACTAGTAACATTTTTTTAATTTTCCTACAAAAATAGTAAAATTTTTAAAACAGTCCATTAAAAATAGTGAAATTTTAAAAATTTCCCTATAAAAATAGTGAAATTTTGAAAATTTAACTATAAAAATAGTAAAAGTTTAAAAATGTTCATATAAAGATAGTGAAATTTATTTTCCCTATAAAAAGTAGTCAATTTTTGAAAATGTCCCTATAAAAATAGTAAAACTTTGAAAATTTCCCTATAAAAATAGTGAAATTTTGAAAATTTCCCTATAAAAATAGTGAAATTTTTAAAATTTCCCTATAAAAATAGTGAAATTTTGAAAATTTCCCTATAAAAATAGTGAAATTTTGAAAATTTCCCTATAAAAATAGTGAAATTTTGATAATTTCCTTATAAAAATAGTGAAATTTTGAAAATTTCCCTATAAAAATAGTGAAATTTTGAAAATTTCCCTATAAAAATAGTGAAATTTTGAAAATTTCCCTATAAAAATAGTGAAATTATGAAAATTTCCCTATAAAAATATAAAAATAAAAAAAAAATTTTAAATTTTCTTAGATATTTTTATAGTAAAATTTCCAAAATTTTCATATTTTTATACGAAAATCTTCAAAATTTTCTTATTTTTATAGGAAAATTTTAAAATTTTTTTTATTTTTTAAGAAAAATTTTCAAAATATCCTTATTTTTATGGAAACATTTTCAAAATTTTCCTATTTTAATAGGAAAATTTTCAAAATCTTCTTATTTTTATACGAAAATTTTCAAAATTTTCTTATTTTTATAGGAAAATTTTCAAAATTTTCTTACTTTTATAGAAAAATTTTTAAAATTTTCTTAGTTTTATAGAAAATTTACTAACTTTTTTAGGAAAATTTTTAAATTTTCTTATTTCTATAGTATAATTTTAAAAATTTTCGTATTTTTTTAGAGAAATTTCTTATTTTTATAGAAACATTTTCAAAAATTTATTTTTATAGGAAAATGTAAAATTTTTTTTTATTTTTATGGGAAAATTTTAAAAATTTTCTTATTTTTATAAACAAATTTTAAAATTTTCTTATTTTAATGGAACATTTTTCAAAATTTTGCTATTTTTATAGGAAAATTTTCAAAATGTTGCTATTTTTATAGGAAAATTTTCAAAATTTTGCTATTTTATAGGAAAATTTTCAAAATTTTGCTATTTTTATAGGAAAATTTTCAAAATTTTGCTATTTTTATAGGAAAATTTTCAAAATTTTGCTATTTTTATAGGAACATTTTCAAAATTTTGCTATTTTTATAGGAACATTTTCAAAATTTTGCTATTTTTATAGGAAAATTTTCAAAGTTTTGCTATTTTTATAGGAAAATTTTCAAAATTTTGCTATTTTTATAGGAAAATTTTCAAAATTTTGCTATTTTTATAGGAAAATTTTCAAAATTTTACTATTTTTATAGGAAAATTTTCAAAATTTTACTATTTTTATAGGAAAATTTTCAAAATTTTACTATTTTTATAGGAAAATTTTCAAAATTTTGCTATTTTTATAGGAACATTTTAATAATTTTGCTATTTTTATAGGAAAATTTTCAAAATTTTGCTATTTTTATAGGAACATTTTCAAAATTTTGCTATTTTTATAGGAAAATTTTTAAAATGTTGCTATTTTTATAGGAAAATTTTCAAAATGTTGCTATTTTTATAGGAAAATTTTCAAAATTTTGCTATTTTTATAGGAACATTTTTAAAATTTTGCTATTTTTATAGGAAAATTTTCAAAATGTTGCTATTTTTATAGGAAAATTTTCAAAATGTTGCTAGTTTTATAGGAAAATTTTCAAAATTTTGCTATTTTTATAGGAACATTTTCAAAATTTTGCTATTTTTATAGGAAAATTTTCAAAATGTTGCTATTTTTATAGGAAAATTTTCAAAATTTTGCTATTTTTATAGGAACATTTTTAAAATTTTGCTATTTTTATAGGAAAATTTTCAAAATGTTGTTTTATAGGAAAATTTTCAAAATTTTGCTATTTTTATAGGAACATTTTTAAAATTTTGCTATTTTTATAGGAAAATTTTCAAAATGTTGCTATTTTTATAGGAAAATTTTCAAAATGTTGCTAGTTTTATAGGAAAATTTTCAAAATTTTGCTATTTTTATAGGAACATTTTCAAAATTTTGCTATTTTTATAGGAAAATTTTCAAAATGTTGCTATTTTTATAGGAAAATTTTCAAAATTTTGCTATTTTTATAGGAAAATTTTCAAAATGTTGCTATTTTTATAGGAAAATTTTCAAAATGTTGCTATTTTTATAGGAAAATTTTCAAAATTTTGCTATTTTTATAGGAACATTTTTAAAATTTTGCTATTTTTATAGGAAAATTTTCAAAATTTTGCTATTTTTATAGGAAAATTTTTAAAATTTTGCTATTTTTACAGGAACATTTTCAAAATTTTGCTATTTTTATAGGAAAATTTTCAAAATGTTGCTATTTTTATAGGAAAATTTTCAAAATTTTGCTATTTTTATAGGAACATTTTTAAAATTTTGCTATTTTTATAGGAAAATTTTCAAAATTTTGCTATTTTTATAGGAAAATTTTTAAAATTTTGCTATTTTTATAGGAACATTTTCAAAATTTTGCTATTTTTATAGGAAAATTTTCAAAATGTTGCTATTTTTATAGGAAAATTTTCAATATTTTGCTATTTTTATAGGAACATTTTTAAAATTTTGCTATTTTTATAGGAACATTTTCAAAATTTTGCTATTTTTATAGGAAAATTTTCAAAATGTTGCTATTTTTATAGGAAAATTTTCAAAATTTTGCTATTTTTATAGGAACATTTTTAAAATTTTGCTATTTTTATAGGAAAATTTTCAAAATGTTGTTTTATAGGAAAATTTTCAAAATTTTGCTATTTTTATAGGAACATTTTTAAAATTTTGCTATTTTTATAGGAAAATTTTCAAAATGTTGCTATTTTTATAGGAAAATTTTCAAAATGTTGCTAGTTTTATAGGAAAATTTTCAAAATTTTGCTATTTTTATAGGAACATTTTCAAAATTTTGCTATTTTTATAGGAAAATTTTCAAAATGTTGCTATTTTTATAGGAAAATTTTCAAAATTTTGCTATTTTTATAGGAACATTTTTAAAATTTTGCTATTTTTATAGGAAAATTTTCAAAATGTTGCTATTTTTATAGGAAAATTTTTAGAATTTTATATTTTTTCAAAAAGAAATTAAAGAAATATATGTTTTTGACTATTTTGTTTTGATTTGAAGTATATGCTTTTGTTTTTTATTAATTAAAAGTACTGCCTAAGAGTATGCTGTAGATTTTTTCTTCTAATGTAGAACTAAATTATGCATGTAATTTTAGCTTACTGAAGCATTTGATTTGTTAATTATTTATCTAGAATTTTCCTCTATTACACTTGACATAATTGAAAAAATATTGCCTACTTTTAGGAAGTATTTCTTTTTTCTACTTCAACAGCTTTCAACAATGTTAACCTCAAATGTTGAAACTGATGACAATTTTAAATTGTTTGTTTTATAATTAAAATAATTAAAAGGATACACAAAGAATAAAAAAGAATTATTGTCAAGTTTGTTTCTGCTTGACTGGCAATTTTTACGATTTTTTTTTTCTCAGACATCTGGAAATTTGCTGCATATATAGAAGTTCATATAAAGAAATTTAAACATAAATGAATAAATGGCCTTTGTTTGGTAGAATTAATGGTTGACTGGTTGGTTAGTTGGTCTGTCCAACGGGGAATATATGATCATTAAAACAAGACCACAAACTAATAACCTCAAATGGTCATGAGGAGAAGTTAAAAGGAAAAAGTTTATCATTTTATACTCGTTTTACTCCTAGGAAACATGTCACATTTATGTTTAAATTTCTGCATTATTTTTTCCCTACTTATTTTGTTCAGAGTCTCATTTCAGCCATAAAACACTTGATTGCATTTACTGCAGAGGCCAAACTGATGACAACTATAAAAGAGTTCTAGAAAAGATAAATACACAGAATAGGGGTAAATTGTAGCTTTTTAGTTGAGTAGAATGAAAAATGACACAATCAACCACAAGCCCATTTAACCACAAAAACTAAACTAATTGTTAGTTTTGCCTTTAACAAATAGAAATTGCACAGAAAAACCCAAACAGCCAAACCCAAAAATTATCATCTATAAACTCAAAATGTTACATTTGTAAGCAAATTTTCGAAAAACGAAAACAAAAAAAAAATTTTAACGAACTAAATTTAATTCTTTCTTCGCCTTAAAACCTCGAAAATCCTGTAAAGCAAAAACTGAAAACAAAAATAAAATTTATTTTCATGATTCAAGTCAAAAGTGTTCAACTGTTGGCCCTTTCCTGCCTCTTTTTTGCGTCCTTCTAAATGTACAAATTCTCACAAAAAAAAATTTGTGCAGCTGTCGTGTCATGTATAATTGACATATGAAATGTTAGTGTGAGACAGTTTTTAGCTCTAGTATGTGGGTGTTGCAACTTGTTTTTTTTTCTACTTCTGTATGTTCTATCCCATGTGTGTCTTTAAAACGTTAACTCAAATGGCCAATAAAATTGCTGTATTTTCAAAACCAAACCACTGCCGTTTTAGTTTTTTTGTAAGGGAAATTAAAAGAAACATATTTTAAATAAATTTTAAAAATGATTGCATACTTTTGGGTAAATGCTAAAAAACTAACTTAGTTTTTTTTCATAATCAAAATAGTTCATATGGATTGTGGTGATGGGTTTAGGGTTTCAAACAAAAGCTGAAAAAAAAAAAAAACAAAAAAAACCATGACATTTCATTAAAATGAGAATATAAGAAAAATAAATTGCATATGTTAGGGCTGGCAGTTTAATTAAGGAGTTACAAAGAAAAATCTCTTTCTAAATAAATTTAATAGGAAAATATGTTTTTTTTTAAAAGGAAACTTTTCAAATTTACTACTTTTATAGGAAATGTTGAAAAATTTTACTATAATTATAGGAAATTATCTAAAATTTTATAATTTTTATAAAAAAAAAAAAATTTATTATTTTTACAGGAAAACTTTCAAAATTTTACTATTTTTATAGGAAAATTTTACTATTTTTATAAAAAAATTTTCAAAATTTTACTATTCTTATAGGAAAATTTTGAAAATTTTACTATTTTTAAAGGAAAATTTTCAAAATTTTACTACTTTTAAAGGAACATTTTGAAAATTTTACTATTTTTAAAGGAAAATTTCTTAAAATTTCACTATTTTTACCGTAAAATTAATAAAATTTTACTATTTTTTTAGTAAAATTTTCCAAATTTTACTATTTTTATAGGAAAATTTTTAAAATTTTACTCTTTTTATAGGGCAATTTTCAAAATTTTATTATTTTTATAGGAAAATTTTCAAAATTTTATTATTTTTATAGGAACATTTTTAAAATTTTACTATTTTTATAGGGAAATTTTCAAAATTTCTCAATTTTTATAATGAAATTTTCAAAATTTTACTATTTTGTTAGGAACATTTTTAAAATTTTACTATTTTTATAGGGAAATTTTAAAAATTTCTCTATTTTTATAGCGAAATTTTCAAAATTTTACCATTTTTATAGGGAAATTTTCAAAATTTTACTTATTTTATAGAAAAATTTTCAAAATTTTACTATTTTTATAGGAATGTTGTTAAAAATTCTATATTTTTATACGGAAATTTTCAAAATTTTACTATTTTTATAGGAAAATTCTCAAAATTTTACTATTTTTATAGGAAAATTTTCAAAATTTTACTATTTTTATAGGAAAATTTTCAAAATTTTACTATTTTTACAGGAAAATTTTCAAATTTTATCTATTTTTATAGGAAATTTTTAAAATTTTACTATTTTTATAGGAAATTTTTTAAAATTTCACTATTTTTACCGTAAAATTTATAAAATTTTACTATTTTTTTTAGTAAAATTTTCAAAATTTTACTATTTTTAAAGAAAAATTATCAAAATTAGACTATTTTTACAGGAAAATTTTCAAAATTTTACTATTTTTACAAGAAAATTTTCTTATTTTTATAGGAAAATTTTCAAAATTTTACTATTTTTATAGGAAAATTTTCAAAATGTTACTATTTTTATAGGAAATTTCAAAAATTTCACAATCTTTATAGGGACATTTTTAAATTTCACTATTTTAATAGCTATTTTGTATAATAATTGATTGCTTCAGTTTATTTATAAAACCGTAGCATATTATTAGGCTTAAACAATTTAAAATAAAATCCTGACTTTTTTTAAATTAGTTTTGTATTGAAACCACAGATTATGGCATTATCTTATTATTTAGGTGTTGCTAATGCGTTTTAATATCAAATATCAAAGAAAAAATCTTATAATTTGATTTTTTCTGTTTGATTTTTAAAACTAAAATAAAAAGTTGGTAAACAATAAAAATAATTATAGTTTAAATTTTCTAAATATGTATTTGTGAATATTAATTGAAATAATTTCAATTAAATAGCAAAAAAACAAAAATATATAATTTGTAAAAAAAGCTAATATTTATTTATGCCAATAATTAAATAGTTAACATATTTATTATAAAAACAAAGGTCATTAAATATTTAATTTAAAACATACTTTCAGGTTTTCAATAATTAAGGGATTATTTTCATTTGGTCTGTGAAATTATTTAAAGCAAATATTTACTTTTAGAAAAATTGTATATATTTATTAGTTTTATTTATTGCTAAAATCTTTTGAGCGTGCAAATCAAACTTATACTCGTTTTAATAACAATTTAATTAAACATCAATCAATAAATGTATATTTTTTGCTGAAGCCACATTAGCTTGGCTTTTGTTTTTATTTTAGTATAAAACTTTTCTAAAAATTGCTTCCACTTCAACACGCAAACACTCGCACGAGGGAAGAGGGTAAACAAACAAACAAACGAACACATTTGCAAAAATATTTTCAAATGAAAAACTAATTTACCAATCATTTAGCAAAATGCCAGAAAACAAACAAATTTCAAACACTGACAAATAATAGTCGCTCAAAAAACACATGGGTACTTCAAAAAATGCATAAGTATGAGTGTTTTGCTTATTAGGGGTTATCCAAAAAACATGGCATACTTTTAGGGGCGAACAACATTTAGTATAATTTAAAATTTCATTTTATTGCAGGGAAATATTCCATATTTTATACGAAAATTTTCAAAATTTTACTTTTAAAATTTCACTATTTTTATAGGGAAATTTTAAAAATTTATCCTTTTTTATAGAAAATTTTTCAAAATTTTACAATTTTTATAGGAAAATTTTGAAAATTTCTCTATTTTTATAGGGAAATTTTCAAAATTTCACTATTAGTATAGAGAAAATTTCAAAATTTCACTATCTTAACAGGGAAATTTTGAAAATTTTATTATTTTTATAGGGAAATTTTCAAAATTTAACTATTTATGTAGGAAGTTTTCAAAATTTCAATATTTATATAGGGAATTTTTCAAAATTCCAATATTTTTAAAGGGAAATTTTCAAAATATCACTAATTTTAAAGGGATTTTTTTCAAAATTTCGCTATTTTTAAAGGGAAATTTTCAAAATTTCACTATTATTATAATGAAATTTTTAAAATTTCACTAATTTTATAGGGAAATTTTCGAAATTTTAATATTTTGATAGAGAAATTTTCAACATTTTTATAGGGAAATTTTCAAAATTTCACTATTTCAAAAGAAAAATTCTGAAAATTTCACTAATTTTATAGGGAAATTTTCGGAATTTTAATATTTTGATAGGGAAATTTCCAAAATTTCACTATTTTCATAGGCAAAATTTCAAAATTTTAATATTTTTGTAGGGAAATTTTAAAAATTTCCATACTTTTAGAGGGAAATTTTAAAAATTTTACTATTTATTGAAAATTTCATTATTTTTATAGGGAAAGTTTCAAAACTTCACTCTTTTATAGGGAAATTTTGAAAATTTTACTATTTCAAAATTTCACAATTTGTATAGGAAAATTTTTTAGGGAAGTTTTTAAAATTTCAATATTTATATAGGGATATTTTTAAAATTTCATTATGTTTATAGGGAAACATTGAAAATTTCACAATTTTATAGTGAAATTTTCAAAATTTCACTATTTTTATAGGGAAATTTTCAAAATTTTAATATTTTTAAATATTTAAATATTTTTATAGCGAAATTTTCAAAATTTAACTATTTTTATAGGGAAATTTAAAAAATTTCACAATTTTATAGTAAAATTTTCAAAATTTCACAATTTTTTAGTGAAATTTTCAAAATTTCACTATTTTTATAGGGAAATTTTCAAAATTTTAATATTTTTAAATATTTAAATATTTTTATAGCGAAATTTTCAAAATTTAACTATTTTTATAGGGAAATTTAAAAAATTTCACAATTTTTATAGGGAAATTTTAAAAATTTCACTATTTTTATAGAGAAAATTTTCAAAATTTCACTATTTTTATAAGGAAATTTTCAATATTTCGCTATTTTTGTACGGAAATTTTCGAAATTTCTTTATTTTTATAGGGAAATTTTAAAAATTTCACTATTTTTATAGGGAAATTTTAAAAATTTCACTATTTTTATAGGGAAATTTTCAAAATTTAAATATTATTATAGGGAATATTTCAAAATTTCAATATTTTTAAAGGAAAATTTTCAAAATTTCACTACTTTTATAGGGAAAATTTCAATATTTTGAAAGGGAAATCTGCAAAATTTAAATATTTTAATCTTCAAAATTTCAATATTTTTATAGGGAAAGAAACCAGAAACTACTTTAGCCCCCAAAATTTTACACAAAACCGGTGCCACGTTATTATTTTTGCCTCTATATGTCTCTTTCTCTTTTTGTTAACATCAAAGCCTGATAAAGCTCTTTTTTTCATTTTTGTTTGAAAATAATGTTTTCCAATGTAATTTCCGCTTGATTACAGGATTTAATAATAATGTACATTTTAACGTATGTTTAAGGATTTAAAACCATTAAAAACACACACACACAAACACACACTCATGAATAAAATAAATGAAAAACGAATATGATATAAAATGTTGCATACATTTGAGCACGAGCACAAAATTCAAAGAAGGAAGTATGAAAAGTTCTTTTTGAAAAAATTCCAATAAAATTGCAAAAAACTAAATTTCAAAATAAAATCAAAAATCTTTTAAAACATTTTCATTTCAATCACGTTTATATATGATTGCTTCAATTAAAATTAAATAAAAAAAACTGAAGGAATCTAACACAAGAAATCAATGAAAAGAAATTCGTGGCAAAAAGCTCTTAAGGAAGGAATATAAATTTTAGTAGATTTCATTACTTAACTTGAAGCAGATTGAGCCCTAGCACTAGAAAATCATTCAAGGATACTTTTTTTCACGAAAGTGTTTTTTTTTTATTGGAATTATTTCTTTGCCTAAAATACTGCTACGATATGTTACACAAAATATTCAGGCATGCATTCATGCAGGCATGTTACCAGAAAGACTTAAGTCTGTCTGTAAAAAAGCATTTGTTAGTGTATGTGTATGTGTGTGTGTGTGTCTATGCATTTGCCAGTAAGTGTTTCCTTCGGTGAAATGTAAACTCTTGCCATGATTGATTGTTGGGCGCTTCCGTTGCAGCCAACATGGCGTATTAATTTTCATAGATACTCGTAGTAAATTGTTGGGCGAACACAGAAAAAAACAAGAAATCTACCAAAATGAATCACCAAAAAAACGAACGAAAAAATGAATACAAATTTCAGTTTTCCTTTTGCTCGAACATTCATCTCTAACTGAACAAATGAATATTTGTCTCTAGTCATATTTTTTTTGTAGGGTTTACTTCATTGTCTAGTAAACTTTAATTGCAAACATATTTCATTCGCTTAGATAACCAAGAGCTACATTTATCCATCCTTCGAACTAGTGTTGAAGGTATCGCAAGTTGTTTGCTCAAAGGAATTAAGACTTAATGAAGCAAAACTTCAGAGAAAAACTGATAATAGAGAAATATTTGTTCATTTTCTAAAGAGACTAGTTTTAGGGATTAAGTTATTTAAAAGTAATTAAATGTCAATTATTTTTGTTACAGTGATAGGTTTTCTATAAAAAAGTTGTCACAGTGAAAAGTTTTGCATAGAAAAGTTGTCACGGTGATAAGTTTTCTATAGAAAAGTTGACACTGTCATAAGTTTTCTATAGAAAAGTAGTCACTGTGATAAGCTTTCTAAAGAAAAGTTGTCACTGTGATAAGTTTTCCACAGAAAAGTTGTCACTGTGATAAGTTTTCCATAGAAAAGTTGTCACTGTGATAAGTTTTCCATAGAAAAGTTGTCATAGAGATAAGTTTTCTATAGAAAAATTGTCACAGAGAAAAGTTTTCAATAGAAAAATTGTCACAGAGAAAAGTTTTCAATAGAAAAATTGTCACAGAGAAAAGTTTTCAATAGAAAGTTGTCACAGGGATAAGTTTTCAATAGAAAGTTATCACAGTGATAAGTTTTCTATAGAAAAATTTTCACAGAGATAAGTTTTCTATAGAAAAGTAATCACAGTGATAAGTTTTCTATAGAAAAGTAGTCACTGTGATAAGTTTTCTATAGAAAAATTGTCACTCTAATAAGTTTTCCATAGAAAAGTTGTCACAGATATAAGTTTTCTATAGAAAAATTGTCACAGTGAAAAAATTTCAATTGAAAGTTGTCACAGTGATAAGTTTTCAATAGAAAGTTTTCACAGTGATAAGTTTTCTATAGAAAAAATGTCAGAGAGATATAGAAAAATTTTCACAGTGATAAGCTTTGTATAGAAAAGTTATCACAGTGATAAGTTTCTAAAGAAAAGTTGTCACAGTGATAAGTTTTCTGCAGAATATTGTTCACAGCGATAAGTTTTGTATAGAGAAGTTGTCATAGTGATAAGTTTTCTATAGAAAAGTTGTCACTGTGATAAGTTTTCTATAGAAAAGTTGTCACTGTGATAAGTTTTCTATAGAAAAGTTGTCACTGTGATAAGTTTTCTATAGAAAAGTTGTCACTGTGATAAGTTTTCTATAGAAAAGTTGTCACTGTGATAAGTTTTCTATAGAAAAGTTGTCACTGTGATAAGTTTTCTATAGAAAAGTTGTCACTGTGATAAGTTTTCTATAGAAAAGTTGTCACTGTAATAATTTTTCTATAGAAAAGTTGTCACTGTGATAAGTTTTCTATAGAAAAGTTGTCACTGTGTTAAGTTTTCTATAGAAAAGTTGTCACTGTGATAAGTTTCCTTTAGAAAAGTTATCACAGTGATAAGTTTTCTTTAGAAAAGTTATCACAGTGAGAAATTTTCTTTAGAAAAGTTATCACTGTGTTAAGCTTTCTTTAGAAAAGTTATCACAGTGATAAGTTTTCTTTAGAAAAATTGTCACAATAAGTTTTCTTTTAAAAAATTGTCACTGTGAAAAGTTTTCTACAGAAAAGTTGTCATTGTGATAAGTTTTCTTTAGAAAAATTGTCACTGTTATAATTAATATTCTATACAAAAGTTGTGACAGTGATAAGTGTTCTAAAGAAAATTTGTCACTGTGATAAGATTTCGATTCAGATTTTTTGTCAGGTATTTCTAGGAAGACTGATACAAGGTCATAAGTATGTTTGGTAGCTAAATTATTCCCTTCTAAAATAATGTAGCATACCCTAAGGCATGTTAGTACTTTACTGAAGAAGTACAGCATGCTTTTTGGCAAACTTTTTTTATATTTCTAAAGCATACTTTTTGGATGTTGTTTTTTTAATATAATGTATATTTATAATTAATATGTTTTTGTTGTTGCTGCTGCTTTCATTTAGTTAATAAAAATAAATTTTAAAACCACCACCAACAAACAGAACAAAATAACAACATAATCACTAGCCATTAGCAAAAACGACTAGAAAAACGTAAAACATTTTGCAGTCTTTATTTTTTTTCTGAAAAAGGGGAAAATACTCGTAGCAGAAAGTAGCTTTAAATCTAAAATGTTGCTGCTAAAAAACAACAAACAGCAGACTTAGGAATTATGTGAAATGTTGAATGTAAGTTTTAATACTAAAGGGTCCTTTTGCACTAGAGCACTTCTAGAGATAAAGGTGTTACGTTCGCTATGAATTTTTTAGAGCTTAGAAAAAAATTTAATACTTTAAGTAAAGTTAGAGGCAGGGAGGGGCAAAAAACGAAACGTGTAAAATATTGGTTTGCCTTTTGGTAGAAAATACACAGAAACTTAGATCGAAAGAAGAAAAGAAAGAAATTTATGCCCGTAACGTTAAACAGTGAACAATTCTTTTGCTTTACTCTAACAGTCAGGGTCTTGATGATGACCTTGATAAAAGATAATGGAGACGACAAATATTTTATAAAATAAGAAACATTTAAAGTTTCTTTTTTTTTTATTTTAAAGAAAACATAAAATAGAATACATTTGAAGGCAAGCAGAGAAAACGCCCAAATATATACTTTAGATAAAAAAAATATTTGAAATAAATCTAGAATGAAAACTGCAGCATAGCAAATAGGTTCGTTCTTATTTTAAGTTTTTGTCTTCTTTTTTAGGCTTGCTGACAATTTTCTTAGAATTATTTATTATTCAGAAAGTGAAACGTAAAAGAACAAAAATTTACGGAAGAATTATTTGAAAGAAAAAAAAATCACAAAAACTTCTAACAATTTTTACACTGAGCAATGTCATGATTTTTGATTATCATAAAGTATTTCAAAACTAGAGAAGAGAAATTTTTATGACAGTTTTTTCTTTTCATTTCTCGGAAAATAGACAGACAAAACTAACACACTCTGAAACATCAAATGTATATTTTTGTCATACTAATGAGACAGAAATCAAAAGGGGAAAAATTAACCAACGTATATTTTAAGGCTGGAGCAGAAAATATAATGTAAAGCATACTCTAAGGCTGTTAGAGGGAATACATAATATAATTTATTATAAAGTTTAAAGAAATTTGTTAGCAAAATTTGCTGATATTTTCTAAAGTTTGGTAATGAAAATTTCATGAAAATTTTAGGGGGTAAAATTTTCAAAAATTATTTAACGAAAAAAAAAAATTTCCCGGAAATTGAAATTAAACCACTTTTAAGCAACTTGATATTAATCTAAAGCTAAAACTGTTAAAAAGATATGAAAGGAAATGAAAGCCATTATAAAAATACTTTATCAGCTAGAAATTATGATTAAAAAAGTTTTCAAAGCTTTAAATTTGCAAAGAACATAAGAGGACTAAGCTCTTAATATTCAAAAATGGAAGCCGGGATAAGTATCTAAAATAATAGTAGCTGAAATTAGTTTTATATAAAAATTCTATTAGGGATAAGTTTTTTACATAAAAGTTATCGCCGGGATAAGCTTTCTAGAGAAAAGTTATCGGTGGGATAAAATTTCTATAGAAATGTTGTCGGCAGGATAAGTTTTCTATAGAAAAGCTGACGGCTGGATAAGTTTTCTATAAAAAAGTTGTCGGCGGGATAAGTTTTCTATAAAAAAGTTGTAGCTGGGATAAGTTTTATATAAAAATTTTGTCACTGTGATAAGCTTTCTATAGAAAAATTGTCACTGTATAAGTTTTCTAAAGGAATTTGTCACTGTGATAAGTTTTCTATAGAAAATTTTTTACTGTGATAAGTTTTCTATAAAAAATTTGTCACTGTGATAAGTTTTCTATAGAAAATTTGTCACTGTGATAAGTTTTCTATAGAAAATTTGTTACTATGATACATTTTTTCAAAGAAATTTGTCCCTGTGATAAGTTTTCTATAGAAAATTTGTCACAGTGATACATTTTTTTATAAAAATTTGTCATTGTGATAAGTTTTCTATAGAAAATTTGCTACTATGATAAGTTTTTTATAATAAATTTGTCACTGTGATAAGCTTTCTATAGAGATTTATCACTGTGATAAGTTTTTTATAGAAAATTTGTCACGGTGATAAGTTTTTTATAGAAAATTTGTAACGGTGATAAATTTTCTATAGAAAATTTGTCACTGTGATAAGTTTTCTATAAAAAAATTGACACTGTGATAAGTTTTTTGTAAAAGGTTTGTCACTGTGATAAGTTTTGTTTAGAAAATTTGTCACTGTGATAAGTTTTCTATAAAACATTTGTCACTGTGATAAGTTTTCTGTAGAAAATTCATCACTGTTATAAGTTTTCTATAAAAAATTTGTCACTGTGATAAGTTTTCTATAAAAAATTGTCACTATGATAAATTTTCTGTAGAAAATTCATCACTGTTATAAGTTTTCTATAAAAAATTTGTCACTGTGATAAGTTTTCTATAAAAAAAATTGTCACTGTGATAAGTTTTCTATAGAAAAGTTGTCACTGTGATAAGTTTTAAGTTGTCGCTATGATAACTTTTCTATATGAAATTTTTCACTGTGATAAGTTCTCTATAGAAAATTAGCTGTGACAACTTTTCTATAGAAAACTTGTTACATTTCTTTAGAATATATGTCACTGCGATATGTTTCTATCACTGTGATAAGGGTTTTTTGAAAAAAATTTTCACCACGATAAGTTTTCTTTAGAAAATTTGTGACTGTGATAAGTTCTCTTTAAACAATTTGTCACTGTGATAATTTTCTTCAGAAAATTTATCACCACGATAATTTTTCCAAAGAAAATTAGAGACTGTGATATGTTTAAGCAAAATAAAATATCTATCATACCTTTTAGTTATACTTCACTTGGTCATTATTCGTGTGAAAAAATCATTTCATAAAAATTTACCTGAAATTAAAAGAAACATTTTTCAATTAGTTACGAAACAAGTTAAATCCCTCAATATTAAAAAAAATTATATTTCACAGAATTCAAAGCATACTTTTAGCTATAGATAATATTATTAATGGAAAATATTCCTCTTATCTATTCAGACTCTAATTGTAGTTTTCCCATTAAAATTCACCTCTTAAATTTTCAAACCAAAAGTTAAATAAATGTATTAAAATTTTCAACTAAAACTAAAATTTTTATATAAATAAAAACTATTTTGGCAAACTTTACGGGGGAATAAAATATTTGCTTAAAAATCAAAGCATACTTTTAGTTAGATTTCGTCTATTTACACTTCGTTTTTTGGCACAGGATTTATACACATTAACACATACATATGTAAAAGGATTTTGCAGAAATAAAAGTATTTTTTAATTATAGGTAACGTACGAGTATTCTAAGGCAATGCAGCTTTTCCGTTTCATTTTGAAAAAAAAACTTGGCTTAAAAAGTGAAAATAATTTCATAATAATAATAATTTTCCAAAAATAGTTCAATGTTAATTTAATGCCAAAGAGATTATTTTTGGATTTAAGTCAAAACTAAAAGAAATTTAGAATATTTAGTTTTTAATATAAAGTAGAGCTATGTATAGCACTTATTAGCCTTAATATGCCAAAATAAGCAGAAATTTGCACAGCTTTCATAGAAAATTTGTTACTGTAATAAGTTTTCTGTAGAAAAGTTGTCACTGTGATAAGTTTTCTTTACAAAATTTGTCACAGGGATAAGTTTCTTTATAAAAATTGTTAGTGTGATAAGTTTTCTTTAGAAAAATTGTCACTGTGATAGGTTTTCTTTAGAAATATTGTTAGTGTGATAAGTTTTCTTCAGAAAAATTGTCACTGTGATGAGTTTTCTTTAAAAAAATTGTAACTGTGATAACTTTTCTATAGAAAAATTGTAACTGTGATAACTTTTCTATAGAAAATTTGTCACTGTGAGAAGTTTTCTATAGAAAATTTGTCACTGTGAGAAGTTTTCTGCAGGAAATTCTTCACTGTGATAAGTTTTCTACAGAAAAATTGTCACTCTGATAAATTTACTATATCAAAATTGTCATTGTTATAAGTTTTCTATAGAAAATTTGTCACTGTGATAAGTTTTCTTTACAAAAGTTGTTACTGTGATAAGTTTTCTATAGAAAAATTTTGCATCTATAGAAAATTTCTTATTGTGATAAGTTTGCTATGAAAAATCACTGTGATAAGTTTTTTTATAGAAAATTTGCCACTGTGATAAATTTTCTATACAAAAATTGTCACTTTGATAAGTTTTCTATAAAAAAGTTATCGCTGTGATAAGTTTTCTATACAAAAATTGTCACTGTGATAAATTTTCTGTGGAAAAATTTGTCACTGTGATAAGTTTTCTATAGAAAAATTGCCACTGTGATAAGTTTTCTATAGAGAAATTGTCACTGTGATAAGTTTTCTATAGAGAAATTGTCACTGTGATAAGTTTTCTATATAAAAATTGTCACTGCGATGAGTTTTCTATAGAAAAACTGTCACTGTGATAAGTTTTCTATACAAAAATTGTCACTGTGATAAGTTTTCTATAAAAAAGTTTTCACTGTGATAAGTTTTCTGAAGAAAATTTGTCACTGTGATAAGTTTTCTATAGAAAATTGTTCACTGTGATAAGTTTTCTATAGATATTTTGTCACTGTGATAAGTTTTCAATAGAAAAGTTTTCACTGTGATAAGTTTTCTATAGATAATTTGTCACTGTGATAAGTTTTCAATAAAAAAGTTTTCACTGTGTTAAGTTTTCTATAGAAAATTTGTCACTGTGATAAGTTTTTTATAGAAAATTTGTCACTGTGATAAGTTTTCTATAGATAATTTGTCACTGTGATAAGTTTTCTATAGAAATATGGTCACTGTGATAAGTTTTCTATATAAAATGTGTAACAGTGATAAGATTCATATAGAAAATTTGTCGCTGTGATAAGTTTTCTATCGAAATTCCTCTCAATTTCCTTGTGGTCCCTTAATAGTTTAGACACCTGTCCATTACTATTATTTTCAATTTTAGCCTCTGGCTACAAATGATAAATTGTAATATTTCAATTACCAACAAATTTCATCTTCGTTTTCCTTCATTTATCTCTTTTCTTGTATGTCTTAAGTTACATCTTCATCTTCAATGAGTGATTGATCACTCTCGATAATATAATTTAATAAAAATTAATTAAATTTCCTGTAAGAATTGTAAAAGTGCCAAAAAGTTAGGCCAAAACATAAATACACGTTTTTCTTCGATTTTGAAAAAAAAATAGCGAAAATTACGAAAAACTACTTTCGCTTGACAGCAAGAAAAACTTTTTAATTTTTCTAACAAATTACAAATAAATGGCAAAACAATTCATGTCCGGGAAATATATAAACAGAAAAAATATGAGAAATACGCAATAATTAATCATATTATGTTTAGGCGTTAATGGCAAAACGAGCAAAAGCGTAATCAAGGGAAGGGCAGTGGGAACGTTTTGGAATATGTGCGTTTTTCAAATGAAATATTGATTGGACATTCTAGAGAACATGAAATTAAAAATGACATATATGAAGGTATGAAGGTGAAGAACTAATTAATGAAAACATAGAATTGAGTTTCAAGTACAAAAAAGCTCATATCTCGACACATGGACAAAGAAATACTCTAGATTCTATTAAATATTTTTCACAGTGACAATTTTTCTAAAGAAAACTTATCACAGTGATAAATTTTTTAAAGAAAACTTATCACAGTGACAATTTTTTTAAAGAAAACTTATCACAGTGACAATTTTTCCAAAAAAACTTATCATAGTGACAATTTTTCTAAAGAAAACTTATCACAGCGACAATTTTTCTAAAGAAAACTTATCACAGTGACAATTTTTGTAAAGAAAACTTATCACAGTGATAATTTTTCTAAAGAAAATTTATCACAGTAACAAATTTTCTAAAGAAAACTTATCACAGTGATAATTTTTCTAAAGAAAACTTATCACAGTGACAATTTTTCTTAAGAAAACTTATCACAATGACAATTTTTCTAAAGAAAACTTATCACAGTGACAATTTTCTTAAGAAAACTTATCACAGTGACAATTTTTCTAAAGATAACTTATCACAGGGACAATTTTTCTAAAGAAAACTTATCACAGTGACATTTTTTCTTAAGAAAACTTATCACATTGTCAATTATTTTAAAGATAGCTTATCACAGTGACAATTTTTCTAAAGATAACTTATCACAGAAACAATTTTTCTAAAGAAAACTTATCACAGTGACAATTTTTCTAAAGAAAACTTATCACAGTGACAATTTTTCTAAAGAAAACTCATCACAGTGACAATTTTTCTAAAGAAAACTTATCACAGTGACAATTTTTCTAAAGAAAACTTATCACAGTGAAAATTTTTCTAAAGAAAACTTATCGGAGTGAATATTTTTCTAAAGAAAACTTATCGCAGTGAATATTTTTCTAATGGAAACTTATCACAGCGACAAATTTTCTAAAGTGATTTTATAGGAAAAGTTGTCACTGTGATAAGTTTTCTTTTCTTTTCACTGTGACAAGTATTTTATAAAAAATTGTCATTGTGATGTTTTCTTAAGAAAAAATGTCTCTGTGATTAGTTTTCTTCAGAAAAATTTCTTTAGAAAATTTATGACTGTGATAAAGTTTTTTAGAAAAGTTATCACTGTGGTAAAATTTTTTTTAGAAAAGTTGTCAGTGTGATATAGTTTTTTCAGAAAAGTTATCACTGTGATAAAATTTCTTTAGAAAAGTTATCACTGTGATAAAATTTCTTTAAAAAAGTTGTCACTGTAATAAAATCTCTTCAGAATATTAATCGCTTTTAGTAATTATTTTAACAAAATCTATTGCTGTAAAAAGTTGTCGCTGTGATAAGGTTTCTTTGAAAAAGTTCTTGCTAGAATAAGTTTTATTGTATTTCAATCCATATATTATGTTTTTTTTAAGTAATTTTATTCAGATACATATATAATTCCTTTTGTAATGCATATCTTAGTTACGGTATTAGTTTACAAAACAAATGGGGTCACCTTTTAGCCTTGTATCTTTTGTTATTAGAATTTGCCTTGCAAAATTTTTCTTCTTTTTTTTGGCCAAAAATTTTATCATAAAATTATTTTAAATATGAAAAAAGAAAATCAAGGTTTCTTTTTAAATAAATTATTTAGAGAGAAAAAAGTAAAATGCAGAGAAAAGCATTGCCTACTTTTTGGCAAATTTTATTAGTCCTTTTAAATACATATTTTGTTACTTGAAATAACAAATATTTATTTATGGTTTTTAAGTAACAACATAAAATAATAATAAAAATTTGCTCAATACTTGAGGGAATTTTAGAAATAACAAATTGTTTTTTGAAACGTAGTAGAAAATAAAGTTTTAAGCCTAAAGGTAGGCAATAAATTTTCGTATATAATATAAGCCAATATATTGGCAATACTTTTGAGTACAAGGAGGCAAAGACGAATCAATTAAATAAATTAAAATATAGCAGGTAATAATTTTAAAAGCCTATAATTTATTTTAGCAAAATTGTTAATAAATAAAATTTGTGTATAATAATTAAAAAAATTATTTTAGTTTTAACATTGAACCATTTCTACTTCAGTGATTCCGAGATTTGTTAAAGGTTTGAGGGTAAATAATTTTTTAATTTATTATTTAAATTATAATTATGGATTTTTATGAAAACCAATTTTCACCCTCGTGGTTTTTGGGTTTAGGGTAAGAACTACGTGTTAAAAAAATAGATCTCATTTTTTACAGATTTTAATTTTTTCCTCTGCTTATTCAGCCATAAATTCAAATGTTAATGGTTTTGTATGAGTTTAAATAAAAATATGATAAAATACTTTTAAGCCATTAATTTTTATGTACTATAATAATTTTAGGGTCATTAACTACTTTTTTTTCACATTTTTTTCAGTTAATAAGAGGTTAATAATCATTATGCGTTAAACGCGCGTAATGTTAAATATTTTTAAAAAAATATTTAAAAATTGAACTTTATATTATCAATATAATTTGATAATAACTTATTTTCAAAAATCGAAATTTTAGAAGTCCAGAAAAAGTTATGGCTTTGGTAGCCACAATCAAAGTATGTACCAAGTTTTGTTCAAATTTGACCATACCTCCCATACCTCTCCATTTACATTTGTAACTTTTCTAGAGAAAACATATCGCAGTGATAACTTTTCTAAAGGAAAATTCCCACAGTGATAACTATTCGAAAGAAAAATTATTACAGTGATAATTGTTCTAACAAAAAATTATCAGTGTTAACTTTTCTTAAAAAATATCACAGTGATAACTTTTCTAAAGAAAACTTATCACAGCGATAACATTTCCAAAAAAATAATCACAGTAATAACTTTTTTAAAGACAACTTATCACAGTGATAACTTTTCTAAAGGAAAATTCTCGCAGTAATATATATTCGAAAGAAAAATTATCACAGTGATAATTGTTCTAAAGAAAAATTATAACTGTGATTAGTTTTCTACAAAAATATCACAGTGATAACTTTTCTAAAAAAAATATCAGTGATAACTTTTCTAAAGAAAACTAATCACAGCGATAACTAAACCAAAAAAAATTATCACAGCAATAACTTTTTTTAAGAAAACTTATCACAGTGATAACTTTTCTAAACGAAACTTATCACAGTGATAACCCTTCTAACGGAAATTTTACATACGATCAATTTTCTATAGAAAAGTTCTCACTGTGATAAGTTCGCTATAGAAAAGTTGTCACTGTGATAAGCTTTCTATAGAAAAGTTGTGCCTGTGATAAGTCTTCTATAGAAAAGCTGTCAGTGTTATAAGTTTATAGAAAAGTTGTCACTACCCAGTAAAAAATATATGGATTAATCCATAATCGAGCAACAAAGGAGTAATGACTTGTTCATCCATTTGGAGTAATAAGCGAGCTATCAAAACTTTTTTTTTTGTTTTGTTATTTATGCCTCCCTTAATAGTCCAAATGGATCAACGAGGGATGCATCAGTTCGTTTTTTTTTTTCTTTGACATAACTATTGATGTTTACGTTTTGTTTTTCTATTTAGTCGGTTTAGTTAAAAAAAGTGAAAGACGTGTTATTTAAAAAAAAATGTGTGAACATTTTGTTTCTAAGCGTCATTTAAGACGACTAGTTGGAAAAGAAATTCAAAAATTCTCGAATTCGCGTAGGGAGACTTTAAGTAAACAAGATGCATCAGCACCTAATAGTCAAGTCAATCAATTATTAAATGAAAATAGCCAAGCGGAAAACTTTATTGATATTCATTATGATATCAATTCAATCAATGTTAGTAAAAATTTGAATCTGAAGCTTGCTTCTTGGGTAATTGAAAATCGCGTTTCGGACGAATGCTGTAATTCACTACTCTACATTTTAAAAAGTGAAGGTATGGACGTTCCACTATGCAGAGGAACATTGTTGAAAGCAATGCATGCAGAAAACCCATGCTGCTTTACAGAGAGCCCAGAAATATCAGATATGCCACCAGGCGAATACTTTCATTTTGGTCTAGAAAAACAACTGATGATGCACGGCCAATACTTATCACCTAATGCAAATGCCGAGTTACAGATCGATATATTTGTGGATGGAATGCCGCTTTATAAAAGCTCATCAAAGTCATTATGGCCAATCCTAGGTGCCTTTTCAGAATTTAAAAACACAGAGCCATTTTTAATTGCTACATATATTGGCCCATCAAAGCCTCCAGATGTACAAATATACCTAAAACGGTTTGTAGAGGAATACATCCAATTAAATAATGAAGGTATTAAAATTAATGACAAAGTGTTCATACCCAAAGTTAGACTTTTTGTGTGTGACACACCTGCAAGAGCTTTTTTAATCGGTACAGTGGGTCACACTTCTGCCCAAGGTTGTTCGAAATGTGAGCAAGAAGCTTCATATAAAAATAGAAGACTAAATTACACTATAGTACCCGGAAATGCAAGAACTGATGTAACTTTCAAAGCACGAAAAAGCAAGGCTTATCACTTACCGCAATTTCAGAGCGAAATTCATCCCTTGGAATTATGCAACATCAACATGGTCACACAATTTCCGCTGGACACTATGCATTTGATTGACCTTGGAGTATTTAAAAAGATGTTGCATTTAATTTTACAAAAAAAGAAAACAAAATATAAATTAGGCATTTTGGAAAAGAATGAATTAAATCGCAAAATATTATATGTAGGGAATTATAAGCCAAAAGAGTTCGCTCGAAAAGGAAGAACATTTGATGAAGTGTGCAGATGGAAGGCAAAAGAATTCCGACAAGTAGTGCTTTACACAGGAATAGTTATTTTCAAGGATGTATTACATGACGATTTATACACACACTTTTTGCTTTTACATACAGCATATCGTATGGTTTCATGTCCTTCGAATTGTCAACAAAATTTGCAATGCGTCCAGCAACTAATGGAAGCTTTTGTTGCAGATTTTGCCTTGATTTATGGAAGTGAAATGATCAGCTATAACGTGCACAACTTACTGCATTTGGCAAAATGCGTTGAAAGCTTTGGAAGTGTTGATAATTTTTCAGCATATAAATATGAGAATTTTTTGCAAACCTTAAAAAAAGATTGTCGGAAACCATCACAGCTTAGCCAACAGCTAAACAATCGTGCCATAGAAAGACATTTGATTTTAAAAACGGAAGATCCTAAATTTTTACCACTTGGGAAAAAACACGAAAACAACTTGTTTTTGAGGTATAAGTTCGACACGTTTTTCTTATCCGGAAAGTCTCCTGACAATTACTGCTTCACTATGAATATGGTTCCCATAAAAATATATGGTTTCCAAGTAGATGGCGGTGAAGAATACGTAGTCGGTAACGAATTCACAGATGCTGTAAGCTTGTTTCAGTATCCCGTAGACTCTAAAAAGTGTTTAGGAATTTGTAAGGCAAAAACTCTTAATACTAATCGAGAGAAAATTAACGTGCGTGACATATATTGCAAAATATTTTGCATACCTGATGGAGAATACTTTGTATTTATTCCTATTTTACATCACTGTCAGAATTGAAATTGTCATACAGTACAGTACAGAATCGCCCTTTTTTCGTTTATTTATTTTTTTTGCACAATTTAGTGTATTTTTTTTAATATCTCGAAATCTGAACATTCTGGGTATAGAGATCTTTATGTATATTACTTTAATGTTTTCTACTTGTTATAAATATTTAATATCATTTTTGATTTTCATGTTTAACTTTTGTTTTTATGTAAAATAAATTTTGATTAGAGAATTTGAATTGTCATTAAAAGAAAAACTTGAAATTCAATAAAAGAATATTTTATAAAAAATCAATATTAAATTAAAATCATTCAAATAAATATCAAATTAGATTAAAGAGTCATGAATTTCAAGGCGAACATATTCCAAACGCAGCCAATATTTACACCGGAAACTATAACGAGCGCTTCGATTAATGTGACAGGTAAATATATAGAGGCTCCTTATTATAGTTCTTGTAGTATTCATTTTGTTAAATTTTTCTTATCATTAATTTACATATATTTTTCCAGAAAGATGCCATGAAGCTAAGGAAGAGATAAAAAACCTGGTAAACAAAGTTGATGTTCTCACAAATGAAGTGGAATCATTAAAGCAAATTATGTGTAAACAGTCAGTTTTATTAGAACAGCTTGCTAAACATATACGCCCAACTAGTAGGGATCTTAAAATTTTTCCAATTAATTCCTTGGAGGAACTGAATTCAGCAGAACAGCTGATTACAACCGAGCCTGAATCAGAAGTGGTAAGGCAGAGTTTTTTAATGCAATCTGTTAAATAAGTATTAAAAATTCGTTGTTTTTTTTAATTTAAGATTTCTTATATTAAATTGAAGTTTGACAAAATCAAAATTGAAAAAGCACTACGCAAAATGATCGGCGAAAATATTTTGCTAAAATTAAATTGGGATGGGTCAAAAAATAAGATCGCATTAAACAAATACAAATTGTTTACCTTTTATTGTTTCGGTAATAGCTAAATTTTTAATTTGATGTTTTAAATAATATATTACGCGTTAACTTTTCTTTATTTTTTTTGCAGAAGCATTTAAACCGACGTATCCAACATACCCGGAATATGAAAATTCCTTTAAGCTGGCATTTCGCAAATCTAAGGCTACTGTTTACCGACAGACCTACATATCAAAAACTTTGACTTCGGTGAATCCAACAAAAAAACAATAATATTTAAAAAAAAAAATTAAAAAAATAAATCTAGTTTTTGTAAAAAATAACCAAATTTTTATTTTATATGAATGTTTACTCCCTTTGTGCTCTTTTAGGAGACAAAAAGTATTACTCTGTTTATGCTCTTTTAGGAGACAAAAACTATTACTCCCTTTATGCTCTTGTAGGAGACAAAAACTATTACTCCCTTTATGCTCTTTTAGGAGACAAAAACGATTACTCCCTCTGTCGTCATTTTCAAGATCAAAAGGAGTACTCCATATGGAGCTTAAAAGGAGTGCTCGTGTCTGCGGACATGCTGTGTTAAAAATCCTATGAGTTTTGGAGATTTATGGAGTAATCTATTACTCGCAAAGGAGCGCTCTAAGAGTACTCTTTGGATGATCCTATTTTTTACTGGGTAATAACTTTTCGATAGAAAAGTTGTCACTAATAACTTTTCGATAGAAAAGTTGTCACTGTGATAAGTTACCTTTAAAAAAGTTGTCACTGTGATAAGTTACCTTTAGAAAAAATGTCACTGTGATAAATTTTCTATAAAAAGGTTGTCACTGTGGTAAGTTTTCTATAGAAAGGTGGTCACTGTGGAAAAAATGTCAAAAGTTGTGATAAGTTTTCTACAGAAAAAATGTCAAAAGTTGTGATAAGTTTTTTATAGAAAAATTGCAACTGTGATAAGTTCTTTATAGAAAAGTTTTCACTGTAATTAGTTTTTTTTAGAAAAGTTGTCTTTGTGATTAGTTTCATTTTAAAAGTTGTCACAGCGATAAGTTTTCTTCGGAAAAGTTGTCACTGTGATAAGTTTTTTTCAAAAAAGTTGTCACTGTGATAAGTTATTTATAGAAAAGTTGTCGCCGGAATAAGTTTTCCATAGAAAAGTTGTCACTGTGATAAGTTTTCTATACAAAAGTTATCACAGTGATAAGTTTGCTATAGAAATCTTGTCACTGTGATAAGTTTTCCATACAAAAGTTATCACTGCGATAAGTTTTCTATAGAAAAGTTGTCACTGTGATAAGTTTCCTATAGAAAAGTTGTCACTGTGATAAGTTTTCTTTAGAAAAGTTGTCACTGTCATAAGTTTTCTTTAGAAATGTTGTCACTGTGATAAGTTTTGTTTAGAAAAGTTGTCACTGTGATTAGTTTTCTTTGGAAAAATTGAGGCTGTGATAGGCCTTCTTTAGAAAAGTTTTCACTGTGATAAGTTTTCTTTAGAAAAGTGGTCACTGTGATAAGTTTTCTTTAGACAAGTTTTCACTGTGATAAGTTTTCTTTAGACAAGTTTTCACTGTGACAAGTTTTCTTTCAAAAATTTGTCCTTGTGATAAGTTTTCTTTGGAAAAGTTCCCACTGTGATAAGTTTTTTTCAGAAAAGAAGTCGCTTTGATAAGTTTTCTTTTAAAAAGTTGTCACTGTGTTAAGTTTTCTTTAGATATGTTGTCACTGTGATAAGTTTTCTTTAGATATGTTGACACTGCGATAAGTTTTCTTTAGAAAATTTGTCACTGTAAAAAGTTTTCTTTAGAAAAGTTGTCACTGTGATGAGTTTGCTTTATAAAAATTCTCACTCTGATAAGTTTTCCTTAGAAAAATTCTCACTGTGATAAGTAATATTTAGAAAAGAAGTGGCTTTGATAAGTTTTCTTTAGAAAAGTTGTTACTGTGATAAGTTTTCTTTAGCAAAATTGTCGCTAATATAAGTTTTCTATAGAAAAGTTTTCACTGTGATAAGTTTTCTTTAGAAAAGTTGTCACTGTGAGAAGTTTTCTTTAGAAAATTTATCACTGTGATAAGTTTTCTTTAGAAAATTTATCACTGTAATAAGTTTTCTTGAGAAAAGTTATCACTGTGATAAGTTTTCCTTAGAAATGTTATCACTGTGTTAAGTTTTATTTAGAAGAGTTGTCACTGTGATAAGTTTTCTTTGAAAAAAAATGTCACTGTGATAAGTTTTGTATAGAAAATTTATTACTGTGTTAAGTTTTCTATAAAAGATTTTCGCTGTTATATTTTTTCTAAATTTTTCTCTTTAAGACTTTTTACCTTTAAGAAAACTTAAAAGAAATTTTCCCCAAACCTGAATTATTTTTACCCTCTTTTCCTCTTGTAACCTAATCACATGTTTTTCCCTACAAATCTTCTTAAAGGTGCTAATTACAACACTTCGATAAATGTTAAGCTCTTAAAGCTTCAAAAGACAAGCGGATGAATAGAAGGACAGACAGACAGATTTACTCATATAAGCAAGAAGCTTTCATTGTTTTTAATGGCGGCATCCTGGCTCCTGTCTAACAACAAAATTTTGTATATGAAGACAAAGAAAACCGAACGAGAGTACATTTTAAATTATGCATAAGATTCTTAATTATTATGGACCCAATCCTAAAGGCTTCGTTCTACACTCTCATGTCAGGTTTCTTAGTTAATTCAGGAGATTATTATGAGAAAACAGGCAAATTTTAAGCTTTGAAAAAGAGTAATAAGCAAAAAAGATAAAGAAATTTTGTTGCATTTTAAATTTAGCCTTTTTTAATGGTGGTCTCGTGTTTGTGAAGTTTTGGCTAATTTATAAAAAGTATTTGTTTGTATTAAAATTTAAGCAGGTAGAAGGAGATTTTTATATAGAAATAAAATTTGCTAAAAAAAATTGAATTTGGCAAAAGAGTTTTATATATAACTTTCTGCTAAAGCAAGTTTTGCAGAGAATATTAGGGGAATTCAGAGGCATTTGGGAATTTGGGCAAATTTAGTTTAACTCCTTGTCTTAGAATTAAATTTCCAGAAACTATAGTGCCAGAATTTTGGATAGGTCTGATAAATAAACCACAACTACTACTTTTAAAACACTTAAGTATGTGGCGGGCATGGCCCGTCAATGTCGAATTTGGTTCTAAATATGATAGCGGCTATTTCCACTTCAGTAGTTAAGTTTCAAAAAATATTAAAAATTTAATTGTGAGGAGGTCTTTAGAGTACCATTATCATAAAGTAATAATTATGACTCTAAATTCTAAATTTTGTATAACAAATGTTTTTTTTTTAATATTTTCAAACAAGTAACAATTAGTATTTGACAACATTAAACCTGTAATTAAAATTGTACTTCCGTGTTTGCTCAAACCACATGATTACCCCTAATGTTTGCTTGTGAGTCATTTAAACCTGTAACATCAATTTTTGCTTCTTCGTCCTTCCCTCCCTCCCTTTGTCTGTCTGTCGATTATTCAAGCATGCAGGAAGCGCCTGTACGTGTTTGAAGCAAATTATGTATTTATAAAAATAACTAGACCTATGTTGTTGAGGCATACAAATATTTGAACTATGTGCTATCTTTTATATATAGAACTTGCTTGAATTGTTAATTATAAAGGTTTTTTTATGGAGTTATTCAATTTTTGCGGTTAACAACAGAAACATGCGATACAAAGAAATTACCTATAGCCAACAAAAATTTAAGGGTTTTTTTCAATTGACCCCTAAATTGAAAAGGTACTATAATTGAAGAATAACAACAAATTGAATTAATTGCTCTTAGAAATATTGAGTTATTTAACAAATATTATTTAATAAATGAAATTGTTAGAAATTAAAAAAAATCAAAAAGGGTAGATGCTTTTATATAAAATATTACCGTTGTTATTGATTGCATCTGATAATATTATAGCTTGTTTGAAAGGTGGCCTATTAGTGACCAACTTCTCAGAAGACATTAATGCAATTGCATTATTTCGTTAAAAGTTATAAACGTTTAAAAGAGTTAAAAAAAATTTTGTTAAACATTTTTGTAGTTGGCTTTAAAATTTTAAAACTCGGGTAATATAAATGGAATCTGGCAACGTTACAGCTTTTTTAAAAAGTGATGTATTAAGCCTTATTTTCTAAAAAGAAATTAGAGCAATAGAATTATTACGATAAAAATATATACATTTAAAAATGTTAAATTTTCAAAAAAAAAAATTCTTAAATTTTGTAGATCTGGCAACACTGTGATAAGTTTTCCATAGAAAATTTGTCACTGTGATAAGTTTTGTATAGAAAAGTTGTCACTGTGACAAGTTTTCTATAGAAAAGTTGTCACTGTGACAAGTTTTCTATAGAAAAGTTGTCACTGTGATAAGTTTTGTATAGAAAAGTTGTCACTGTGACAAGTTTTGTATAGAAAAGTTGTCACTGTGACAAGTTTTCTATAGAAAAGTTGTCACTGTTACAAGTTTTCGATAGAAAAGTTGTCACTGTGACAAGTTTTCGATAGAAAAGTTGTCACTGTAACAAGTTTTCGATAGAAAAGTTGTCACTGTGACAAGTTTTCGATAGAAAAGTTGTCACTGTGACAAGTTTTCGATAGAAAAGTAGTCACTGCGACAAGTTTTCGATAGAAAAGTTGTCACTGTGACAAGTTTTCGATAGAAAAGTTGTCACTGTGACAAGTTTTCAATAGAAAAGTTTTCACTGTGACAAGTTTTCGATAGAAAAGTTATCACTGTGACAAGTTTTTGATAGAAAAGTTGTCACTGTGACAAGTTTTCGATAGAAAAGTTGTCACTGTGACAAGTTTTCGATAGAAAAGTTGTCACTGTGACAAGTTTTCGATAGAAAAGTTGTCACTGTGACAAGTTTTCGATAGAAAAATTGTCACTGTGACAAGTTTTCGATAGAAAAGTTGTCACTGTGACAAGTTTTCGATAGAAAAGTTGTCACTGTGACAAGTTTTCGATAGAAAAGTTGTCACTGTGACAAGTTTTCGATAGAAAAGTTGTCACTGTGACAAGTTTTCGATAGAAAATTTGTCACTGTGACAAGTTTTCGATAGAAATGTTGTCACTGTGACAAGTTTTCGATAGAAAAGTTGTCACTGTGACAAGTTTTCGATAGAAAAGTTGTCACTGTGACAAGTTTTCGATAGAAAAGTTGTCACTGTGACAAGTTTTCGATAGAAAAGTTGTCACTGTGACAAGTTTTCGATAGAAAAGTTGTCACTATCACAAGTTTTCGATAGAAAAGTTGTCACTGTGACAAGTTTTCGATAGAAAAGTTGTCACTGTGACAAGTTTTCGATAGAAAAGTTGTCACTGTGACAAGTTTTCGATAGAAAAGTTGTCACTGTGACAAGTTTTTGATAGAAAAGTTGTCACTGTGACAAGTTTTCGATAGAAAAGTTGTCACTGTGACAAGTTTCCTATAGAAAAGTTGTCACTGTGACAAGTTTTCTATAGAAAAGTTGTCACTGTGACAAGTTTTCTATAGAAAAGTTGTCACTGGGACAAGTTTTCTATAGAAAAGTTGTCACTGGGACAAGTTTTCTATAGAAAAGTTGTCACTGGGACAAGTTTTCTATAGAAAAGTTTTTTTATGGAAATGTCACTGTGATATGTTTTCTATAGAAAAGTTGTGAATGTGATAAGTTTTCTACAGAAAAGTTGTTACTCTGATAAGTTTTCTATAGAAAAGGTGTCACTGTGATAAGTTTTCTATAGAAAAGTTGTTACTGTGATAAGTTTTCTATAGAAAAGTTGTCTCTGTGATAAGTTTTCTATAGAAAAGGTGTCACTGTGATAAGTTTTCTATAGAAAAGTTGTCATTGTGATATGTTTTCTATACAAATGTTGTCACTGTGGTAAGTTTTCTATAGCAAAGTTGTCACTGTGATAAGTTTTCTATAGAAAAGTTGACACTGTGATAAGTTTTCAGTAGAAAAGTTTTCACTGTGATAAGTTTTCTATAGAAAAGTTGTCACTGTGATAAGTTTTCTATAGAAAAGTTGTCACTGTGATAAGTTTTCTATAGAAAAGTTGTCACTGTGATAAGTTTTCTATAGAAAAGTTGTCACTGTGATAAGTTTTCTATAGAAAAGTTGTCACTGTGATAAGTTTTCTATAGAAAAGTTTTCACTGTGATAAGTTTTCTATAGAAAAGTTGTCACTTTAATAAGCTTTTTATAGAAAAGTTGTCACTGTGATATATTTTCTATATAACAGTTACTTTAATAAGTTTTCTATATAACAGTTACTGTGATAAGTTTTCTATAGAAAAGTTGTTACTGTGATAAGTTTTCTATAGAAAAGTTGTCACTGTGATATGTTTTCTATAGAAAAGTTGTCACTGCGATAAGTTTTCTATAGAAAAGTTTTTACTGTGATAAGTTTTCTATAGAAAAGTTGTCACTGTGATAAGTTTTCTATAGAAAAGTTGTCGCTGTAATAAGTTTTGCATAGAAAAGTTATTACTGTGATAAGTTTCTATAGAAAAGTTGTCACAGTTAACATTTGAAAAAATTTGGTTATAAACTTTTGTAGTTGTCTATTAAATGGTATAATTCGGGTAATAGTTATTGAAACTGGCAACACTATAGCTCTTTTAAAAGGTGACTTATTAAGCCATATTTTCTTAGAATTTATAAATGCAAAAGCATTATTCCGTAAAAAGTTATATAAGTTTAAAAGTAAGTAATAATTAAAAAAAGTTTGGTTTGAACATTTTTTTGTAGTTGGCTGTTAAATGTAAAAACATGGGAAATATTGATTGGATTTGGCAACACTATAGCTAGTTTGAAAGACGACATATTAAACTGTATTTTCTCAATAGACATTATTGTAATTGCATAATTCCGCAAAAAGTTATATAAGTTTAAAAATGAGTTTTTAAAAAAGTTTGAATATAAAAATTTTTGTAGTTGGCTTTCAAGCGTAAAAACTCGGGTAATAAGGCGACAGATTTAGCCTAAAACGAGATTCACAGCCGATCAATATAATTTAAGTGATTTTTTTAATGCTTTAGAAATTCCCAAAAAACATTAAAATTAAAATTTTCTAATCTTTCCTCTTATTTTCTAATAACAAAAATTTTCTTTTCGAAAATTTTGTGTTTAAGTATTTATCAAACTTTGAAATTTATTTACTTAACCTAAATCGTACTTTTTGAAGTGTTTATCAGCTCCTGCAACAAAAAAGGAAACAAACTGACAACTTTTAAGAACACACACATACACATTGATGCCATTAGACGTCAGTTGCCTCCCTGTTTATCAAATAACAATTTTTATATAAAATTTTTTTGTCATAACAAAATATCAAAAACTGTCAAAAACACGTTAAAAAATATTTTTTAAGCTACTACTCCCTCCTCCCGATTTAATATTCGAGAAACGTGTTGGAAAGGAAATTTATTTTTCCTCATCATTTGAAATAACAAATACTTTTTGTTTTTTTTTTTTTAACAGACTCAAAGGCTCCTGGAGACCTACAATACAAAGATTAATCTAACGCCGCCAACTAATGAAATTTATCATCATAAACAAATTTATTTATTTATTTAATATGATTTATTAGAAATCAGTTGAGGCTAAAAGTGGGAAATAAAGAGCTTTTTAAAATATAAAAGTTTTATAAATGAAAATTTTTAAATTTCTTTTGATATGAAAACATTAATTTTCAGCATAAATTTGGAGGTTAATTTTAAACAAAAATCTTGCTTTAATGCTTTAATTTAACTAACAGATCCTTAGAGAAAGCATCAATAATAAGAAATCTGCAGAAAAAGGTGAGGCCTGCATGTGCCAAAGACGCCTAAAAGCTACATATAGTAGCGCACAACTTGTAAAAGTTCTTACTGCTCTTTGCGACAGTAGAAGTTTTATTCATTCATTTAAAAGTTTAATAATATATTTCCTCAATATCTACATCATATTGGTCACGTAATATTACCTCAGAGATCACTCTATAAAATTTATTAAAGATAGGATACTTCAAGGCTCCAAATTAAAGTAAAAGCAATATACTTTCTTCTTTATGGGATTTTTCAAAACGACCATACGGAAAATCACTGAATGAAAGTGCAACTTCTTTATATAATAGAGTCTTTAGTAGTAGAATTTGTCATTTGAATTCATTATTAGCGGCCAATCCTATTAGAGATTGGAACCAATAAGCAAAGCATGGATAATACGCACCTGTTTATAGAATATTGTTATATAAAAATAGAGTGGGTGAACCGATTTAAATGCTTGAAGCATGAAACACAATTGGAACAAACAACCAATTTTTTGGAACGAATATTCGTCGTTAGGAATCGAATAAATGGGCTTATTTGAAAGTGCTCAAAAAAAAAAAAATAAAAAAATTACAAATGTTGTGAGTGCGCGATATGTACGAAAGCGAGAGGGATTTGTGCAAATGGAAAATCAACAAAAATGGCGTCAACAACGTTTATTCGCCCCAAATGTGTTCAATGGACGAATGTACAAGACGAATTTTTAAAGCCGAATTCGTCGCGCTGGACGAAATTAGTCGTTCGTCCCAATTGTGTTTCTTCCTTGACCCAATTTTGAAAAGGGAATCATTTGTTTTATGAACTTTTTATAATAGTATTACGCTACAAGTGAACCTCCACGGTTCTTTGAATATTTAAAATCGATTTTCTTAAAATTCTGACGTGCTACAGCAAAACGCCGAGACACGTATTTCTTTATTTTAAGCCTATTTTTATATTCTGTTAACATTACTCATGTGTACTCAAAAAAAATTGATTTTGTCGTACTGTGTAATAAACAAAAAATCTTATCGTAAGGGATAGTTTTCAACAATTTTCTAAACTTAACGCTTACGTCAGCTCGAGTTATTTCTGGTTAAATTGTAAGGGCCGATGTTAAATGTGAACCACACCTAAACGCGAATTTTATTTGACATTTCTCTATTTCAGACTTACTCAATTTGAACCATGGAGAGATACACAACCCAACAATGTGTTAAAGTTATCCAGACTCATTATGAAAATGGGCGTTCAAATCAAAATGCATATCGTGCACTTCGTGATTTTTTTGGTCAATTTGATCATCCAAATGTGCGTACAATCGCAAAAATTGTGGAAAAAATCGAGCAAACCGGGTCTGTAGAAGATGTGAGAACACCAGTGCATGCTCGTACTGCAGAAAATATTGCTGCTGTTCGCGATAGTGTGGCTGAAGAGCCGTCCACGTCAACTCGTCGTCGTGCCCAACAATTGCACCTCTCACGCTTACAAGGTGCAATTGGCTCAAGAACTAAAGCCTCTTGACCATTCCAAACGTCGTGAATGGGCAGAATGGTGGCAAGAAATGGCAACAGTGGATGATCAATTTTCGAAGAAAATCATCTTCAGTGATGAGGCACATTTTCAGTGGATTCGTCAATAAACAGAATTGCCGCATTTGGGCGAATGAGAATCCAAGAGTGATTGTCGAAAAACCAATGCACCCACAAAGAGTGACTGTTTGGTGCGGTTTATGGGCTGGCGGCATCATCGGGCCGTAGTTTTTCCAAAATGAGGCCGGTCAGGCAGTTACTGTGAATGGCGTTCGCTATCGTGAGATGATAACGAACTTTTTATGGCCCGAATTGGAAGACATGGATGTGGACGATATGTGGTTTCAGCAGGACGGTGCCACTTGCCACACAGCTAACGAAACAATGGCTCTTTTAAGCAACAAATTCAATGGCCGTGTTATCTCACGTAATGGCGATGTCAATTGGCCGCCAAGATCATGTGATTTGACACCGTTGGACTTTTTTCTTTGGGGATATTTGAAAGAAAAGGAGTACGTCGATAAGCCAGCAACAGATAATTCGGATGAGATAATTCGGCACATTAACGGCATAGAACCTCCATTATGCCTCAGGGTCATCGAAAATTTGGACCATCGGATGGAGGTGTACCGCCATGGTCGCTGCGCCCATTTGGCCGATATTTTGTTTCATACATAATTGAGTAATACCAATATATCACAATAAAATAAAATTACAAATAATTTCCCAAATAGTTTGTGTTTTATTCAAAATCAACATCGGCCCTTGAAATTTAACCACCCGATAGTTTTGGTTTTTTTGGGTTGCGGATAAGTATTTATTTTGTATGGGGTCCTACCAAATTTGTTTCAATCTACGACCATTGACAACAACGTCGTTTGCAAACTTCCCTTACTCCGATTCTTTTTAATTTTGTTCAAAGTGCGGCTATTAGCAATAACATTTACTTGTATTTAGTCTTAACTGTTCTAGTTTATGAATGATTACATGACTAATATTTAAATCTGTTCTATTTACCGGTATAGGCTTCAAAATGGGTCATAGACCATTACAACTTATGTGCATAACATTATCATATCATTCAATTATAAATCTTGAGAACATTTTTGTATAGTATTTTTTTTTAACTTGTTTCAACGCTGAGGGAGATGACACCTACGCAAGCAAAGTATTGTGTTGGAACTAGGAAAATAGGTTATGTAAAAGAGGATAGAGGGCGTAGTGTTTTTGGATATTCGATTTGAAACCTTTCACATGAAATATAGAAAGTAAGACTTTTGCGGGAAGCTTATTCCTTATACGAACAGTGCGGCTAAAGAACGAATTTTCTCTACAAAGCGTTGTGTGATCTAATGGCCAGCCGATCACAAATTGGTGTGCTCTAGATGAAGAACGTTTGTTTTAGCAAAGATATACGTTTTTCGTTTAAATAGTTAGGAGATCAGAGGGAAAGCAATATCTTTTATTCCTTTTTAAAAACTGAGACACTTGAAAAATGTTTCTAATATAACATCTTCTGATTCCTCAATATTTATACCATTTATGAGTACAGATGAAGCAACACGATCGGATGTGCTTTTGCGTTTAAACACAGAATATTGGGTCTTTCGGGCATTCAAATTGAGCCTACTTCCCCATTCAAAAATTTGATTAAGAATGTATGACAAATGTTGCTGTCATCTGCAAAAGAGTACATAGGGAAAAGAGAAGGAACTGATTATTGCAGTACTTCTCACTTGATCTTAAACTCGTTTGATGAGATTCTATCTATAACAACTTTTATGGTGCGTTTCTGAGAAAATTAGATAAAAATCGAGAGAAATCGGTAATCAACAAAAGCAATTGTAATTCTATTTATATTGGAAATTTATTATTTATGTAGGAAATTCTGACAAAATTTGAACCAAATTTTCTTTTTATGGGAATTTAGGTAAAATTTTCTTTATATATGAATTTTGGGCCAATTTTCTTTATATAGAAATTTTAAACCAATTTTTTATACCCACCATTAAAAAGAATGGGGGGTATATTGAGATTGTCATTTCGTTTGTAATTTCCTTAATATTGGCTCAAAAATCAAAAACGATATATATTTTGAATCCTTATGAAATTCTAAGACGATTGAGCGAAGTCCGTCTGTTTGTCCGTCTGTCTGTCTGTCTGTCTGTCTGTTGAAATCACGATAACGCCTAAACGAAAGGAGCTAGCTCACTGAAACTTAGCAGAAACATTCGTCATCTATGAGAAAATTTTGGTATTAAAATTGGGCAAAATCGGTTAACATTTGACCATAGCTCCCGTATAACCTCGTCACTTATTTGCTAATAAATGACAAATTATAACAGCTATGATGACAAAATTTGGTATCTAGAAGTTTTACAAAAGCACTAGGCAGCAAATAAAATTTCATCGAAATCGGTTCACATTTAACCATAGCTCCCATATAAAAAACTTATGGAAACAGCCTAAATTCCACCTGAAATCCACTTAAATGCCAATAAATAATAAACTGTAATAGCTTTGGCCACTAAATTTAGCACAAGGAAGTCTTATGTGAATGCCAGCCAGTGTGCAAAATTTTGTCACAATCGGTCACCATTTGACCATAGCTCCCATATAAAAACTTGTTGCCGTAAGTTTTTATATGGGAGCAAAAATACAAAAAGAAAAGAAGATTTATGTCCGTCTGTCCGTTAGATAAAAGCGCGATAGCGCCTTAACTAAAAAGGCTACAGCAACAAAATTTTACAAAAGGAAGTCTTATGTGAATGCCAACCAGTGTGCAAAATTTTGTTACAAACGGTCGCCATTTGACCATAGCTCCCATATAAAAAACTTACGGAAACACAAAAATACAAAAAGAAAAGGAGATTTATGTCCGTCTGTCCGTCAGATAAAAGCGCGATAGCTCCTTAACTATAAAAGCTAGAGAGACACAATTTTATAAAAGTATTTTTGATATGTAACAAAAGTTGTGTACTGAAAATGGGCGAAATCGGTTCACATTTAGTTAGAGCTCCCATATAACCCCGCCCCGGGAAATACATAAATGCTGTTAAATTGGGTACAATTGTAATAGCTATGACGACTAAATTTAGAATAAAGAAGTTTTATGCAACTATTGGTCAGTATATCAATTTTTATAGGAATCGGTCCATATTCGACTATAGCTCCCGGAAACCAAAAAGAAACTGTGACAGCTATTGCCACTAAATTTTGCAAAAATAAGCTTTATATAAATTCAACTGCAACCGAAGTTATTCCAAATATTTTACCTACAATACCAACTAGCGTAACAACTTTTTTCCAATTTGGTCCATGTTTTGAATTTGCTGCTCCCTCGTAGATATATGAGATATGTTTCTAAATTTAGCACAACTTGATGGTGGGTATATAGGATTCGGCACAGCCGAATATAACACTTTTACTTGTTTTTATTTAGGAAATTTGGACAATATTTTTTTTTTAATTTGCAACAAATATTCTTCTGTATAAAAAATTAAAAATCTCTTTTATTTAGGGAATTTTATTATAATCTTCTTAAAATGGAAAATTTAGGCCAAAATTTTTTGTTTAGAAAATTCTGACAAAAATATAATTTTTCAAGAATATGGAACAAATTTTCTTTATATAAGAAATTTGGACCAAATATGGACAGAAATATTTTTTATTAGAAAATGGACCAAATTTTCTTTTTATAAGAAATTTGGACAAAATTTTCTTTGGATAAGAAATTTGGACCAAATTTTCTTTATAAAGGAATTTTAATTGAAATTTTCTTTATTTAGGAAATTCAACAAAAATCTTTTTTACATGGAAAATTTAGGCCAAATTTTCATCAGAAAGAAATTTTGGTTCCAATTTTCTTTATAAAAGAATTTTAGACGAAATTTTTTTTATTAAGGAAATTCAACAAAAATCTTCTTTATATGCGAAATTTAAGCCAAATTTTTTTTATTTAGGAAATTCTGGAAAAAATATTTTTTATAAGAACATGGACCAAATTTTCTTTTCATAGGAATTTGAATCCAAATTTCTTAATATGGGAATTTTGGTCTAAAATTTCTTTATATGGAAATTATGGCCCAAAATACTCTTTGTAAAGGAAATTTGAAACAATATGTTTTGTATCAGAAATTTGGGTCAAATTTTTTTTAGGAAATTCTGACAAAAATATTAAAAAAAAAAAAACGGAGCAAATTTTCTTTGTATAAGAAATTGCGACCAAATTTGGACAATAATATTTTTTATAAGAATATGGACCAAATTTCCTTTGCATAAGAAATTTGGACCAAATTTTCTTCATTTGGGAATTTCGGTTCAAATTTTCTTTATAAAGGAATTTAAGTCGAAATTTTCTTTATTTAGGAAATTCAACAAAAATCTTCTTTATATGTTAAATTAAGGCCAAATTTTCATCATATAAGATTTTTGTTTACAATTTTTGTTTTCCTTTGTACTGTTTTTTATTCAAATCCAATTTAAGGTGTGTCTTTCTTTCTATTATCATCTATTTTTAAGATAAAAAACATTTCTTCAAACGCATTTTACCAAAAATTTAACAATTTCTTTTTAAATTTTTAGTTTTTTCTTATTATTATGGTAAAAAAATCGTTTATTTTCTTAACTTTTTAAATTTAACGGGAATATTTTAAATGTTCAATGTATAAGAGTAGATGTGAGTGTGTGTGTGTGTGTGTGAAGCGAGTGTGTTTGTTTGAGTGTTAAGGAGGATATAAGCATCAGAACGAACAACTACATTGACAGTGTCCCTGACATTTAAACTTAACGGTAATCAATGTCAAACTTACTACAAAGAATTTGAAAAATTCTAAAAAAAAAACTGATAAATTTATAAGGAAGAATTAAAAATTTTTAAATGAATTTTTATTTTAACAAAAACTAACCTGTTATTTGTTGTTGTTAAGGAATTTTAAGTATTAAAATCCTTTGTTTGTTGTCTTAACTGTTTGATGTTAATTGTTCCCAGGAATTTTTTTCAGTATTTTTTCCTTTATAGATGATTAAACTGAATCAAATATTTAACAATTTCAGCAGAGAAAAGAATGAAGAAAAAACGATAACAATCTAAAGCTTTTTTCGTTAACAGAAACACAATTTCTTTTTATTTTTTTTTTTTCCTTTTTTGGAGAATCTTCTACCAAAAAATGCCTCAAACAAAACTAACTTTTTTCAAACGTTCACACAAAAGAACGAAGAAGCATAAATTGTTAAAAAAGAACTTAGATGATGTTGATGCTTTAGACCACAAAAACAACAAAACCTTTAGAGATGAGTTTAGAACCGACAATCAGGACAACGAGCACAAAATGTTCTAGGAGCATTACCTTTAACAAATCCTAGAATTCACTCAGGCAATCAAACTATTCATCACTTTTCCTCATCAAAAACACTTTTTAATTCACTTTTTTTAAGGGGCCCAGAATTTGATTTCATTTAAATTCAATTCAATTTTTCTTTAATTTAAAAACTTATTGTGGTTTTGAACAAAGCTTTTAACATTTATTAAAATTATTTATTTATTTATGATATCCTTTAGCTTAAGGATTTGAAAAGGCTTTTGCTGCACCTGTGCTTGAGTGGTTTTTGCAAATTTTTTCTTTATTTCTTTCCTTTTTTATTTTTGCTTCAAAAAAAGTTTCCTTTTTTAATCCTGTTTTGCAGAAATTTTATTTTTTTTTTATCCTTAAAATTCAACGTAATTTTTTTCTTTTCTTTCGTTTTTAAAAAAATAAGAATTAAAAATGTTTCTTTCGTTTTTTCTTTTTCATAAATTTTTGTGTTAATAAAGGACTATTTTGTCAGGATATCTTTAGTATTTTTATCTCTTTTCATTCCTCTAGATTCATTTCAATATTTATCTGCCTTTTTTTATAAAATTTTTCTTACTTTTTTTTATCTAAAAAAAATTTCATACTTTTTTTTTTTCTTAAAACGTTTTCAATTGATTTTGTGTGCTACTGCTTGTTTTTTTGGTTTAATGTGAAAATTTAACGTTCTAACGCGTTCCGCGTATTGCACCCAACTGAGCTGAAGTCTGCTCATGAAATTTGCTTAAACACAACGAAAACTTATGCTTCTGGTTTTTTCTCGGTTTCAATTCTCACTCACTTTCATTTGTATTGACAACGGCAACACACACACGCACACACTTACACTCACACAAATGAACACTCTCATAGATTCACCAGGAAATACATACCAAGATAAAATTTCTAAGCAAAAAGAGGGGAGGATTTTTGAAAGAAAGTACCAAAGTTCTAAAATCTTCTAAAATAGAGTCAATTTTCAAATAAAAATACAATTTTGGGACAAAACTTTTTTTCAGAAAAATTTTTTGGGACAAAATTTTAAATATAATAAAATAAATTTTTTTCACAAAATATTTTTTGTGACAAAATTTTCGAAAAATAAACTTGTTCTATAAAAAAATAATTTTTATATAAAATTTCAAAAACAAATTTTTTTTAAGAAATATTTTTTTGGGACAAAATTTTTGAACAAGATTTCAACAATTTTGGGACTATTTTTTTGACAATTTTTTTTAAATTTTAGGATAAAATTTCTATATGAAGAAAATTAGTACCAAATTTTTAATATAAAGAAAATTCAGACCAAATTTTCCATATAAAGAAAATTCAGACCAAATTTTCTATATTAAGAAAATTTATACCAAATTTATATATAAAGAAAATTTCGACCAAATTTTCTATATAAAGAAAATTCAGACAAAATTTTCTATATAAAGAAAATTTAGAGCAAATTTTTTATATCTGGAAAATTTAGTCCAAATTTTCTATATGAAGAAAATTTGTACCAAATTTTCTATATAAAGAAAATTTTTACCAAATTTTCTATATAAAGAAAATTTGTACCAAATTATCTATATAAAGAAAATTTGTACCAAATTTTCTATATAAAGAAAATTTGTACCAAATGTTCTATATAAAGAAAATTTGTACCAAATTTTCTATATAAAGAAAATTTGTACCAAATTTTTTATATAAAGAAAATTTGTACCAAATTTTCTATATAAAGAAAATTTGTACCAAATTTTCTATATAAAGAAAATTTGTACCAAATTTTCTATATAAAGAAAATTTGTACCAAATTTTTTATATAAAGAAGATTCAGACCAAATATTCAATATAAAGAAAATTTGTACCAAATTTTCTATGTAAAGAAAATTCAGACCAAATTTTCTATATAAAGAAAATTTAGAGCAAATTTTCTATATAAAGAAAATTTAGAGCAAATTTTTTATATCAAGAAAATGTAGTCCAAATTTTCTATATAAAGAAAATATAGACCATATTTTCTTTATAAAGAAAATTCAGACCAAATTTTCTATATAAAGAAAATTTAGACCAAATTTTCTATATAAGGAAAATTCAGACCAAATTTTCTATATAAAGAAAATTTTTACCAAATTTTTTATATCAATAAAATTTAAACCATAATGAAAATGTGTACCAGATTTTCTTTATAAAGAAAATTTGTACCAAATTTTAAATTTGTACCAAATTTTATATATAAAGAAAATTTGTACCAAATTTTCTATATAAAGAAAATTTGTACAAATTTTCTATATAAAAAAAATTTTTACTTAATTTTTTTTATAAAGAAAATTTGTACCAAATTTTCTATATAAAAAAAATTTGTACCAAATTTTTTATATAAAGAAAATTCAGACCAAATTTTCTATGTAAAGAAAATTCAGACCAAATTTTCTATATAACGAAAATTTAGAGCAAATTTTCTATATAAAGAAAATTTAGAGCAAATTTTTTATATCAAGAAAATGTAGTCCAAATTTTCTATATAAAGAAAATATAGACCATATTTTCTTTATAAAGAAAATTCAAACCAAATTTTCTATATCAATAAAATTTAAACCAAATTTTTTTATAAATAAAATTTGTACCAAATTTTTTATATAATGAAAATTTGTACCAGATTTTCTTTATAAAGAAAATTTGTAACAAATTTTCTGTATAAAGAAAATTTGTACCAAATTTTCTGTATAAAGAAAATTTGTACCAAAAGAAAATTTAGACCAAATTTTCTATAAAAAGAAAAATTGTAGCAAATTTTCTATATCAAGAAAATTTGAGATATTAAATTTTTATTGAAAAATTTGAGATATGAAATTTTAATAGAAAAATTTAAGATATGAAATTTTTATAGAAAAATTTAAGATATGAATTTTTTATAGAATTATTTTTATTGCAAAAGTTGTGTAGACAATTTTCTTTTCAAAATTTTTATATTAAAATTTTCATTACAAAATTTTTGTAGAAAATTTTCTTTACAAAATTTTTATAGAAAAATTTTGATGCAAAATTTTTTATATAAAAAATTTCTTTACAAAATTTGTATAGAAAAATTTTCTTTACAAAATTTTTATAGAAAAATTTTCATTACAAAAATTTTGGTGAAAAATTTTATGATTGTAAAAATTTTTTAAAAAAATTTGTATTAATTTTTTTTTTTATAGAAAAATTTTCATTGTCAAATTTTTATAGAAAAAGTTTTATTGTCAAATTTTTATAGAAAAATTTTCATTACAAAATTAAGAAACATTTTCATTGTCAAATTTTTATAGAAAAATTTTCATTACAAAATTTTTATAGAAAAATTTTCATTGTCAAATTTTTATAGAAAAATTTTCATTGCAAAATTTCTATAGAAAAATTTTCATGGTCAAATTTTTATACAAAAAATTTCATACTAAAATTTTTATAGAAAAATTTTTATTGTCAAATTTTTATAGAAAAATTTTCATTGTCAAATTTTTATAGAAAAATTTTCATTGTCAAATTTTTGAAGCAAAATTTTCATTGTCAAATTAATTTTAATTTCAGTGCCGCCATCTGTGGAAAATTAGTTTCAACAACGTAGAAACCTTTGTCTGCTCATGCATAACAGCTTTGCTTTAGGTAATTATATAATCAAATGCAAATGCTTAGTTTTTAGTGCCGCCATATATCGGAAGTTAATCAAACCTACTTAGAAATCTCCGTCGACTCATGCGCAATAACTTTGCTAAAGATCAAAGCATGATCAAACGAAAAGTTTAGGACTTAATTCATGTTGAGTAATTTTCAGTGGCGCCACCTGTCGGACATTGGTTACACTAACTAAGAAACCTTTGTCGGCTCTTGGGCACCAACTTTGCTAAAGATCATAAGATGATCAAATTCATAGTTAACTATTTGTCTGAAAGAGTTTATACAATATATGGAAACTATATTTTACAATGTGTTTTAATATATAAAAATGTCCATCGATTTTAAAAACTCTAATTGTGTAAATATAAAAAATTTCCATCGATTTTAAAAACTCGAAAAAAATACTAATTAATTTAATAAAAAAAATGTTATAAATCAAAAACCGCTCGACCGATTTTTAGCAAACTTCACATAAACTTTATACTAACAATTCCAAAAAAAATCCTAAACATTTGGTTTGGATAGATTCTTGAGTTATAAAGTAATAACGAAAAGTGGCAATAATTTTTATATGTTAAGATTTGGACCTAATTTTCTTTATATTGAAAATTTGGATACAACTTCCTATATCTAAGAATTTGGGACCAAAATTCCACTATGAAAAAAAAATTCTATACATTTTTGATATACATATATAAAATTTGGTACATTTGCTTGAAACTAAAGTACCATTTCAGGCTCAATTTGTACTACTCTTACTAATATGTATTGAAATGCGGCTCCAGCGACCATCTCAAAACAAGAATAATACCAAAACATAAAAATCTTTATTTTTGTGTATTTTATTAGTTTCGAACTTTTCTGACACGAAACTAACGAACATATACAATAAATACAATATTTGCCGAATTTGGGCCCCCGAACAAAAAAGTTCGGCTTTAAGTTCTCAAACTCACAAATACATTAACCACAATTTGTCACAGGTTCTTGCAAAAACAAAAACTATACAAAAAAATCCACCTAATAATTGCACTTCATATAAAAATTTAGCTGATTCTTAGAAGAAGAGTCTCATACATCTGAGACCTGTGAGACATCTTAACTGAACTAATGTTGAGTATTCGGGAAAGCCATAGCCATATTATACACGTGATAAAAGCGATTTAACAAAAGAGCAATTCAATGCGAAACAATAACAAAACATCAGCAGAAGACAGACAGACAGTCTGACAATACGAGTAAAATATTTAATAATAACGATTTAAGCTCTTGCTCATTTCAAGTAACGGGCGGCCGTTACACTTGAGAGAGTTGCAGACACAAGAGAAAGCTTTTGTTTTAGAACTTTTCATGTTTTGTCTGATTTGATACGGATTATTTTGTATTTGTATCTTTTACCAGTTTTTGCACTTGTTAAATTATAAAATACATTTTTATATAATATTTCGGAGGCCTACAGAGAAAGATATATTCGTATATTGAAAAAAAAAAAAAAAATGCCGGTGTTGGTTGATTTATTTAAGCTCAAGAGAGTGTATAAAAAGAGAATGAATGTGATAGAGAAGTACTTTCGACCATATTTTCTAGATAAAGAAAAATTGGACCAAATTTCCTATCAAAAGTAAGTTTGTATCAAATTTTCTACGAAAATAAAATTGGTATAAAATTTTGCATATAAAGAAATTTTGTACCAAATTGTACCAAATTTTCTATATAAAGAAAATTTGTACCAAATTTTCTATATAAAAAAATTTGTACCAAATTTTCTATATAAAGAAAATTTGTACCAAATTTTCTATATAAAGAAAATTTGTACCAAATATTCTATATAAAGAAAATTTGTACCAAATTTTCTATATAAAGAAAATTTGTACCAAATATTCTATATAAAGAAAATTTGTACCAAATTTTCTATATAAAGAAAATTTTTACCAAATCTTCTACATAGAGAAAATTTGTTTAAAATTTTCTATTTATGTAAAGAAAATTGTACAAATTTCTTATATAAAGAAAATTTGTACAAATTTTCTTTATAAAGAAAATTGTAAAAAAATTTTATAAAAAAAATTTGAACCAAATTTTTATTATAAAGAAAATTTGTACCAAATTTTCTATACAAAGAAAATTTTTACAAAATTTCCTATATAAAGAAAATTTGAACCAAATTTTTTATATAAAGAAAATTTGTACCAACTTTACTATATAAAGAAAACTATAACCAAATTTATTTATATAGAAAATTTGGTACAATTTTTTTATATAAAAATTTGCTACAAATTTTCGTTATATGCAAAATTTGGTACAAATTTTCTTTATAAATAAAATTTGGTACAAATTTTTTATATGGAAAATTTGGTGCAAATTTTCTTTTAATAGAAAATTTGGTGCAAATTTTCTTTATATAGAAAATTTGGTACAAATTTTCTTTATATAGAAAATTTGGTACAAATTTTCTTTATATAGAAACTTTGGTACAAATTTTCTTTATATAGAAAATTTGGTTTAAATTTTTTATATAAAAAACTTGGTACAATTTTTTTTCTTAGAAAATTTGCCATAAATTTTCTTTATATAGAAAATTTGTTCAACATTTTCTTTATATAGAAAATTTGGTACAAATTTCCTTTATATAGCAAATTTGGTACAAATTTTGTACCAAATATAGAAACTTTGGTACAAATTTTCTTTATATAGAAAATTTGGTTTAAATTTTTTATATAGAAAATTTGGTACAATTTTTTTTTTAGAAAATTTGCTATAAATTTTCCTTACATAGAAAATTTGGTCAAAATTTTCTTTATATAGATACAAATTTTTTATATAGAAAATTTGGTACAAATTTTTTTTTTTAGAAAATTTGCTACAAGTTTTCTTTATATAGAAAATTTGGTCCAAATTTTTTTTATATAGAAAATTTGTTACAAATTTTCTATATATAGAAAATTTGGCACAAATTTCCTTTATATAGAAAATTTGATACAAATTTTTTAAATAGAAAATTTGGTAAAAATTTATATAGAAGATTATATAGAAGATTTGATCTAAATTTTTTTTATATAGAAAATTTGCTACAAATATTTATTATATAGAAAATTTGGAACAAATTTTTTTTTATATAGGAAATTTGGTACAAATATTTATTATATAGAAAATTTGGTACAAACCTTTTTTATATAGAAAACTTGGTACAAATTTTGTTTATGTAGAAAATTTGGTATAAATTTTCTTTATATAGAAAATTTGGTAGAAATTTTCCATATATAGAAAAATTGTACAAATTTTCTTTATATAAAAAATTTGGTAGAAATTTTCTCTACATAGAAAATTTTGGTACAAATTTTCTTTATATAGAAAATTTGGTACAAATATTCTTAATATAGAAAATGTGGTACAAATTTTCTTTATATAGAAAATTGGTACCAAATTTTCTTTATATAGAAAATTGGTACCAAATTTTCTTTATATAGAAAATTGGTACCAAATTATCTTTATATAGAAAATTGATACCAAATTTTCTTTATACAGAAAATTGCTAACAAATTTTCTGTATAAAGAAAATTAGTTATTTTGTATTTTTACCCATCTCCTTGAGGTAGCAGTAACCTGTATTTTAGGGCTTCATAACTTTTATTTACTTAACTTTACTCTCACTTAACTTCTCCCATATTTACTGTGATTAGATACTCTCTCTTTCTCTTTTATTCGAAAAAAAATCAAAACAAAAACAAACCCGTTGCAAAAAAAACTAGCGGTTCCTGTGACGTAAAACGGTGTCTAATAAACACATAAACACGGGGCACTTACACTAATGCAAGGAAACATCAAAACAATAAACACAAACATACAAACATGTATTTGTAAAGGATTCAATGAAAAGCTCTGGCTCTCTTGAAAAGCTTTATTTTTCATCTGTCTTGATTTTGACGAAGAACTTTCAAAAATGGGTAGTGTCGGTGTTACTTAGAAAGTTTTTTTTTTATAGTGAAAACAAATAAAAAGCTTTATTTGGAGAGGGAGAAAGAGAGATAGAGAAAAGGAGAGAGAGTGCCAGGAATTGTAATTGGGTGTAAAACATAACCTTGCAGGATTAAGTGTGTACAAGTATATGCATACATATATTTACTAAGAATTCAAACTTTTTTTTAATGGGAAGCTATTAAACGTAAAGCTTTTTAATCATCCAAACAAGAGTCACGTAGCAAGAGAGCTGATAAGTGAAACAGAGAGAGAGAGAAAACTTAAACAAACGAGTCTTAAAAAAAGCCATTGAAATGATGGTGAAAGTGAGCATTAGCATCAGTGGCAGCATTTCAGGATGTTCCTTTTCGTGTTCATATGTAGTCAAGATGATGGTGTCCTAATGAAGGTCAGATAAAATATATGTACCAAGGAACAATAACAAATACTCTTGCTTACAGAGACACACATACACACTTACACACATACACTCATATGGAAACACTCCCTCACATTCATGTATTAAGCCATAGGAAGGAATTTTTACCGACCACTATGATTTTTTATTAGGTAAGGTTATGTTTTTTTTCCTTCTGTGCTTCATCATATTTTTTTTGCTTCTGGTGGGCTACAAATTCGTTACAATTCCTTGTTTCTTCTCCTCTTCTACGTCGCATTTTATTATCTTTGTTGCTATTTTTTACAAGTATTTTGACAACAAACATTTTTGTGTTGGAGAAAATGTAAATAATACAAACAAAAAAATTGGCAGTAAAATTGTAAATTGCTGCTAAAGAGGGGTGGGGGAGAGAGGTAAAAAGGTGTATAGGGTTAAGTAGATATTGTTAGGATATTTAAAATGGATGTGAGAGGTATTTAACATATGTATCATGTGACAGATGTTTTAGTTAAGGTAAAAATTTCGTGACGTTTAATAAAGTAAAATGTATGGAGAGTAAAAGAATATCTTCAATCCTTGAGTTCATGAAGTAAAAGTCAAAAATAAAAAGGAAAAAAAATAATTGTTCTTATTTTTATTTTTTCAAAAATTTTTTGAACCTGCCTCGTAAAAAAGAAAATTTTAGAAATTTTTGAAAATCATTCTTTAATATGTTTACTTTCATTGAAAATTAAGAAAACATTTTTAAAACTTAACGTCCAAAAGTTATTAAATTTTTTCTCTATTAACTTCATAATTAATATTAATCATACGCCACCTTTTTAAAAAATTAAAAAAAGTTATTTTTCTCTAGTTTCTTAACACTTAATTAAAAAATATTTTAGCACTTCAGATTTCTTATCATGCCAACAAACTTTCTTTAATTTTCTCCTAAATTTTGGCTTAAAATCCATCAAAATCTGTCAAAAACTTTCAATATCACCCAAAATATTTAGTTCCAGTTCCTAGTTATAGGGTTAAGTAGATATTGTTAGGATATTTAAAATGGATGTGAGAGGTATTTAACATATGTATCATGTGACAGATGTTTTAGTTAAGGTACAAATTTCGTGACGTTTAATAAAGTAAAATGTATGGAGATTAAAAGAATATCTTCAATCCTTGAGTTCATGAAGTAAAAGTCAAAAATAAAAAGGAAAAAAAAATTAATTGTTTTTAATTTTATTTTTTCAAACATTTTTCAAACCTCCCTCGTACAAAAGAAAATTTTAGAAATTTTTGAAAATCATTCTTTAATATGTTTACTTTCATTGAAAATTAAGAAAACATTTTTAAAACTTAACATTCAAAAGTTATTAAAATTTGTCTCTATTAACTTCATAATTAATATTAATCATACGTCACCTTTTCAAAAATTACAAAATTTTATTTTTCTCTAGTTTCTTATCAGTTAATTAAAAACTATGTTAGCATTTCGGATTTCTTATCATGCCAACAAACTTTCCATAATTTTCTCTTAAATTTTGCCTTAAAATTCGTCCATCAAAATCTGTAAAAAATTTTCAATATCACCCAAAATATCTAGTTCCAGTTCCTAGTTATAGGGTTAAGTAGATATTGTTAGGATATTTAAAATGGATGTGTGAGCTATTTAACATATCATGTGACAGATGTTTTAGTTAGGGTACAAATTTCGTGACGTTTAATAATGTAAAATGCATGGAAAGGAAAAGAATATCGTCAATCCTTAAGTTCATGAAGTTAAGGTCCACTATAAAAAGGAAAAAAAAATTGATATTAATTTCTTTTTTCAAAAAATTTTTCAAACCTCCCTCGTACAAAAGAAAATTTTAGAAATTTTTAAAAATCATTCTTTAATATGTTTACTTTCATTTAAAATTTTGAAAACATTTTTAATTCATAACGTTTAAAAGTTATTGAAATTTGTTCCTATTAACTTCATAATTAATATTAATCATACGCCACCTTTAAAAAATTAAAAAATTTTATTTTTCTCTAGTTTCTTATGACTTAATTGACAAAATCTGAAAGGCTAAAAGCCTTTCAGATTTCTCATCATGCCAATAAACTTTCCTTAATTTTCTCCTAAATCTTGCCTTAAAATTAGTCCTGCAAAATCTATCGTAAACTTTCAACTTGGCCCGAAATACCTGGTTCCAGTTCCTAGTTCTTTGTTTTAGTCTTTTTTCCTCATTTTAATTCATTCATCTAACAGATTATTTGGTAAGATAACAATTGTTATTGTTAACAAATGCCAAAATACAACCTTGACAACCATAGACACGTACAAAAAGGATGAAATATATTAAAATAACAAAAAAAGTACTCGTAGGAGGCCGTATTTGAGATCATACGTGCTAGAAAAAATAGTAGAAATTCTATATATGAAAGACATGTATTAAAGCTTACAGATTAATGGAAGGCCCTTTTACTTATGACTTCTATCATTTATTCTGATTTTGCTTATGACTTTCCCTTTGATCATGACTTTAACCATATTTTGACTATGACTTTGGTTTTGACTAAACTTTGAATTTGAGTGGGACCATCTAGTTTGTTGGATGTTCCTAGCCATACTAATCTGCAAGCTTCTGGTGCTGAAACTGCAGGCACACAGAAATTGATGGGTAAGATTAGGTTGATTTCAACATCACAATCGGTTCCATAAGGGAAGATAATGAAAATTACGAAGATTAATCTTCATTAATACAAGGTAGCCTCTGCATCTCAGCGTGAGGTGATGAATGAAGAACCCTGGCAGATTCGATGCAGCATTTATGTAAGCCAATGGAGCAGGTATATTACGGATGTGTTTATTAGCCAAGAGCTCATAAAATATCTTCATTCTTTTGGATTTCTGCGAGAAAGATATGTTACTAGAAGCCTGTAATATCAGTGTAGGATCTTTAATGATCTTGTCGTGCTACTTGATCCACAACCACACTGGGATGTCACTTAGTACCTTTGTCCGTAAAAAGTCGATGAGAAAGCCCTTCTTCCTGTCATCAAGATCTATGTTAATCTTGATGACGTGAATTAAGATGACTTCAAGGTCACAATCGTCCAGCAAACGAAAGATGATCAAAATTAGACATATAAGTATTCTTTTCATGGTTGCTTATCGAGGGAACGAGCAGGTAATAGTCTTAGAATCCTGTCCTTAAATCGTTACAAGCTATTGCACGTCAGTGGACGAAATAGGCTAAGAGCGCGTATATAGTCCAAGAGCTCATTGAACATCTTCTCTGATTTCTGCGATTCAGTTATGGATGTAGCGACCTGTAAGAACATAGTAGGATCTATAAAAGAATTATCGTGCTCCAGAAGCCACACTTTACCACCACTAAATACAATCTCTAATCAAGACCTAAGGTTACGCAACGCTCCAGAATCGCTTCAAACAAGTATACGCACTAGCAAATATCGTTGGCCAGGACATACATTGAGACTGATATTACTCGGCAAGCTGTCGAATATAGTCCTCAAGGTTCCAGGAGGTCTGGTAGACCTGCAAATACGTGGAGACGACAAACTGAGAACAAGCTGTGGGAGTTTGGTGTATCATGGAACGAGATGAAAATGATGACTACCGATAAACCTACATGGAAAACATTTGTTAAGGCCCTATGTTCCATCAGGAATTAAAGGACTAAATATAATACATTGGTAGCCAAATAAAAAGAATCTAAAGCCAAAACGCCGCATTCGATAATGATCGAAATGTAAGATATTCCAGAAACATTTGTGTAGCATACTTTTAGGATAATCTAAATAATATATAACCTATAAGGTTCCCTAAATTGCAAGTTATTTGTCCAAAAATCCCCGATAGTAAAATAATTTTATTTAAATTAAATGTTTTGACAAACAAGCGGATATGTTTAGATATCAAATTTTATAAAACTGTTTGCAAAATAAATTATTTTAAAAATCCCTAAAGTATGTTACACAACATTTGCTTAAAAGTCGGAGTTTATGATCGATATCGAATGGAGCGATTTGGGCACCAAACTTCAAACAAACCATAATATCTATGGAAGTTTTCAGTCAAACTCGAGGGGTGAATGACTATGATTTTTTTTTCTTCGGTAACTTAGCGCATTCATTTTTTTTGCCAAAAGCGGATAAAGAACAACAAAAAACACATAAACACACAAACAAACATACATTTCATGAGTACGTGTGTGTGCCTTAGCTTTCTCTTATTAGATAATCGTCTTCATTAGTTGTTTCTGAATTAGAGTAAAAGTGGTATACTCTCTTCTTTTAAGGGACTTTTCAAATTGACCATACGGCAAATCAAAGTATGGAAGTGTAAAATCTTTATATTATAGAGTCTTTGTATAGAGGTACCTAGTTAACTCTAGGTTAGCACCCAAGTTTGTTATTAGAAATAGACAGGAGGTTCTAAATTTCAGCGTAAGTTAGGTCTAAGAATACTCATTTGGTTATAAATTGGAGAGTTTTTTAGAACGACTTCTTCTCTGATCGATACAAAAAATTTTCTAATCAAGCAATTCTCTTTAAAATAGTAAGAGGGCATATCCGTACGGCTACGCAAAGTGGACCTTAACATCTCCTAAAGATTATTTATACTCGTAATGTAACTGACCACTCATTAGATATGCTAACCAACTCTTTGGATCAATTTACCTTTCAAGCTTGACTAAGACATTGCCTATGACTTTGACTAGGAACATGACATTAATATGACTTTGACACTTTGACAATAGTAGCAAAACTCTAAACTTCATTAGGTAATTTTCATACGCCTCTTATGGTCCTTTTTTGTTTCCCTTCTCTTCCCATCCCTTCCCATGTTCATCTTTTCTTCGAAAAAGTCTAATCGTTGTTTACTATTATTTTGTACAAGTATTTTTGCTCTAGGCATTTGCAATGGGGTAAATTCATGGCAAAAGAGACCAAAGACTGATATTCTTGCGTTCATTGTCGAGGAACTAAATAATGAGTTTTTAGACCCTAGAACCTATTCGCTTCTTTGTTATTAAAAAACTTGATAACCTGCTAAATAATGAATTTTTAGAATCTAGATCAAGGCTGGCCATTATTTGTGTGTCAGGGGAATGACAACAATTTACATTAAACAAGAAAACTTTTTTTTTTAAATCGTGCTTAAAGAAAATACGACATACCAATTGGAGCAGGGGGTACTTCTCTCAGACAATGAACTGCATCCGATTCTTTTATTAGACTCATTGAAAGACCCCTACATTTTAACTCCGGCTCCGAACTGCAAATGCATTAGTTAGACAAGTTTTACATAGGGTAATACTCAATAACCAGTGCCTAGCTGAGTTTTGAGGTGAACCTATTCCAAAAGCTTTAAAAAGCTCACAAGTCGGCAATTATCAATATCAGCCAGATCGTCCAGGTCGTTTAAGAAAAGTGAACCCAGCATTAATAGAAGATGTTTTATCGATTCAGTTTTCGCCTCGTCTCCACAGCTTCTGCAAAGGTCAATAATGTTAACCTTTAGCCATATTGCATATCTTCCAATCAAATAGTGTCCGGTTATAACAGACACGAGCAAGAAAGTCGAGGTTTTACGTGGATACACTACAGTACAGGCCTATTCCACGATGCTCTCAACACCGGGTGGTAAAAATGACTTGGACTGTGACTTAGACTAAGACTTAGGCTATGACTTAGACTATGACTTAAACTCTGACTATGACTGCGACTATGACATAGACTATGACTTAGACTATGACTTGGACTATGACTTGGACTATGACTTAGACTATGACTTAAACTCTGACTATGACTTAGACTATGACTTAGACTATGACTTAGACTATGACTTAGACTATGACTTAGACTATGACTTAGACTATGACTTAGATTATGACTTAGACTATGACTTAGACTATGACTTAGACTATGATTTAGACTATGACTTAGACTATGACATAGACTATGACTTAGACCATGACTTAGACTATGACTTAGACTATGACTTAGACTACGACTTGGACTATGGCTTAGACTATGACTTAGACTATGACTTAGACTATGACTATGACTATGACTATGACTTAGACTATGACTTAGACTATGACTTAGACTATGACTTAGACTATGACTTAGACTATGACTATGACTTAGACTATGACTTAGACTATGACTTAGACTATGACTTAGACTATGACTTAGACTATGACTTAGACTATGACTTAGACTATGACTTAGACTATGACTTAGACTATGACTTAGACTATGACTTAGACTATGACTTAGACTATGACTTAGACTATGACTTAGACTGTGACTTAGACTATGACTTAGACTATGACTTAGACTATGACTTAGACTATGACTTAGACTATAACTTAGACTATGACTTAGACTATGACTTAGACTATGACTTAGACTATGACTTAGACTATGACTTAGACTATGACTTAGACTATGACTTAGACTATGACTTAGACTATGACTTAGACTATGACTTAGACTATGACTTAGACTATGACTTAGACTATGACTTAGACTATGACTTAGACTATGACTTAGACTATGACTTAGACTATGACTTAGACTATGACTTAGACTATGACTTAGACTATGACTTAGACTATGACTTAGACTATGACTTAGACTATGACTTAGACTATGACTTAGACTATGACTTAGACTATGACTTAGACTATGACTTAGACTATGACTTAGACTATGACTTAGACTATGACTTAGACTATGACTTAGACTATGACTTAGACTATGACTTAGACTATGACTTAGACTATGACTTAGACTATGACTTAGACTATGACTTAGACTATGACTTAGACTATGACTTAGACTATGACTTAGACTATGACTTAGACTATGACTTAGACTATGACTTAGACTATGACTTATACTATGACTTAGACTATGACTTAGACTATGACTTAGACTATGACTAAGACTATGATTTAGACTATGACTTAGACTATGACTTAGACACCGGGTTAAAAATACGTCCACCGACGCCCGGATATACATCCGTACCAAATTAAAACCATGCTTTTTGGACAAGGTTTCCCCTTTGGTGGGGGCGGAGCTATCTAATCTCCTTCCGGTCTATGGGTACGGCACCCGGTTGCAATGCAACTCACATCGAACAGACGCGATTTTAGGTATAACCACAGCCATTACGATGCTCCCAACAGGGTCCATATCAATAAACAGTCTAGAGCCGAAGCTCCAGGGGCTTCTGACTCCCGTAGTACAAGACAAAGTCTCTGGTCGGACTTCGTGGATAAGCTACTACCAGTAAATGCCCCCCAAAAAAGGCTACGGACTGGTTCCCTCACAATAGAAACGAGCAATGAGACATCAGGTCTTAATAATGACAGTAATTTGTGGGAGTGTTGGCTATCTGTTTGGAGTGAATACACCCATTAACAGAGGCCCACCAATCATTTGTTAAAAAGTTAGATCTCTCTATGCGAGGCACGGTAGTCTTTAGTCTTGCAAGCTCGTCTGTTCTGCAATTCTCTGTAATATTCCTGTGGCCGGGCACTCATATGAGGTTTATACTGAACTACTGGGTCATTTCGTTAAGAGATTTGCGGCAACTCAGGGCTAATGTTGAATTTAGGAAGACAGAGTCCAGAGATTTAACGGGGTTAGTTTGCAATCAGTAAATATCAAATTCTATATAAAAATTTTCTAATTAAAAAAAAAGGTTTTTTAAGTTAATTCTCTTAAAATATACCGTTGGAAAGGAAATATTTTTGAATACTTTTGTATATTATTTAAAGGCTAGTTTCTTATCTTGAAAACGAGTTATGTGTGGTTAGTTTATCTTATATAGTTTCAAAGTTATAAGCAAAAATAAAAGAAAAGTTTTGTTAAATGTTATAAGATAACGAAATTTTCGGTTTGTAGTTTATTTTTCTTGAAAGAATTAGGATCGAATTGAAAAATATAAATTAAGTAGGAAATTGGAAGTATTGGGTCCAAAATTGTTACTAACAATTTTAGCTACTTGGTCCATTTTGCTGTGGTTTCACCCCGTAAAAGAGGAGTGTTAAGTGTTATTGCATTAGCATCAACAAGAAGCCGAGAGAGCTGAGACGAAGGGAATGAATATCAACCTTAACCGTGTATAATGTTTCTATCTATTTGTACATGGAAACGTGTGAAAGAGGGAGGAGCATTGGTTGGTTTATGGTAATAAGGAGACTGTCAACCAACACCTAAGTTTTAGCTGTTTTCTTTCTGCTTTTTTGCTCTGTAAATAGTCAATTATAGTCGATGTCCTTTTTTTTTTGTTGGTTTGTATGCTTTTATGTTAGAAAGGAGTCTCTTAATTTTTATCCTTCATAGTCGTCGTTGGCAGTTAAAAAAAAAATTGTTGTGTTAATGGTCTGAGCTATATCTAAGGGACGGACAAAGTGTCAGGTTGTGTACGAGTCTATTTCATGAATCTAGTATATAAAAACATTCGTTTTTTTGTTGTTTAAGTAGACAAACTAAATTGTATTGCTATTTTTGCTGACGTTATTTAAAGGACAAAAAACTGTCCCATGAATGGCTGTAAATGGAAAGTGTATGGGTGTGAAAGGATGTGAGTGTGTATATATGAAGTAGAAATGTATTTCCGGTTTATGGTGCAAAACTAACACAAAATTTCAACTAAATTACTGGCTACTCTAAATAAATGTTGTGTTTTTATTTCGTTAAATTTTTTTTTGTTCGTTTGTTGCAATTTACTGTTGGTGCAACATAAAGTTTTAACACAATTTTTTGTTTTTTCTTTGGGTTGAAAAAGAACAATTTTTTAACATTTTAAGGTAAAGTTTTAAATGAAACGACCTATGAAATTAAAAATAAAAACCTTTTAAAAGGACCAAATTGATTGAATTAGAGAGAGTAGAAACGGAAATTTATATAATTTCCAAAATTTTTCTACAGAAAATTTTTTTAACGAAAATTTTTCTAAAGAAAAAATTTTTTAACGAAATATTTTCACCAAATATTTTCTATAGAAAAAAATTTTTAACGAAAATTTTTCTAAAGAAAAAATTTTTTATCGAAAATTTTTCTATAGAAAAATTTTTTGTAACGAAAATTTTTCTATAGAAAAATTTTTTGTAACGAAAATTTTTCTATAGAAAAATTTTTTGGAACGAAAATTTTTCTATAGAAAAATTTTTTGTAACGTAAATTTTTTTAACGAAAATTTTTCTATAGAAAAAATTTGTTAACGAAAATTTCTCTATAGAAAAAATTTTCTAACGTAAGTTTTTCTATAGAAAAAATTTTTATACGAAAATTTTTCTATAAAAAAAAATTTTCTATGGAAAATTTTTTTTAACAAAAATTTTTCTACAAAAATTTTTTAACAAAAATTTTTCTATAGAAAAAATTTTTTAACGAAAATTTTTCTATAGAAAAAAATGTTTAACCTAAATTTTTCTAAAGAAAACATTTTTTAATGAAAATTAGAATAGAAAAATTTTCGTAAACAAAATTTTCAATAAAAAATTTTTCCTAAAGAAAAATTTTGGTTAAAAAATTTTTTGTATTTTTACAAAAAATTTTTATATAGAAAAATTTTCGCTACAAAATTTTTTCAATAAAAAAATGTTCATTAAAAAATTTTTTCTATAGAAAAATTTTCGTTACAAAAAATTTTTGCTATAATTAAAAAAAAATTTTCTATAGAAAAATTTTCGTTACAAAAAATTTTTCTATAGAAAAATTTTCGTTACAAAAAATTTTTCTATAGAAAAATTTTCGTTACAAAAAATTTTTCTATAGAAAAATTTTCGTTACAAAAAATTTTTCTATAGAAAAATTTTCGTTACAAAAAATTTTTCTATAGAAAAATTTTCGTTACAAAAAATTTTTCTATAGAAAAATTTTCGTTACAAAAAATTTTTCTATAGAAAAATTTTCGTCACAAAAAAATTTTTCTATAGAAAAATTTTTGTTACAAAAAATTTTTCTATAGAAAAATTTTCGTTACAAAAAATTTATTTATAGAAAAATTTTCGTTACAAAAAATTTTTCTATAGAAAAATTTTCGTTACAAAAAATTTTTCTATAGAAAAATTTTCGTTACAAAAAATTTTTCTATAGAAAAATTTTCGTTACAAAAAACTTTTCTATAGAAAAATTTTCGTTACAAAAAATTTTTCTATAGAAAAATTTTCGTTACAAAAAATTTTTCTATAGAAAAATTTTCGTTACAAAAAATTTTTCTATAGAAAAATTTTTGTTACAAAAAAATTTTCTGTAGAAAAATTTTCGTTACAAAAAATTTTTCTATAGAAAAATTTTCGTTACAAAAAATTTTTCTATAGAAAAATTTTCGTTACAAAAAATTTTTCTATAGAAAATGTTCGTTACAAAAAAATTTTCTATAGAAGAATTTTCGTTAAAAAAATGTTTCTACAGAAAAATTTTCGTTACAAGGAATTTTTCTATAGAAAAATTTTCGTTAAAAAAAAATGTTTCTATATAAAAATTTTCGTTACAAAAAATTTGTCTATAGAAAAATTTTCGTAAAAAATATTTTTTATCAAACTGGTTTTAAGTAAATTTTGTAAAATTTACTTATAAAATGTAAGTCATAAAATTGATTTTTTTTAAATGGTATGTATTATCATTTTATTATCTTACCAACCTAAAAACTCATTTTCCGCCACTTTTACCATAAATATCATCATAAATACCAGAAACACTAATTCAATTAAAAACATTAATTCATTAAAAAATTAAACGAATTAATTTAATTTCTTTTCTTTTTTTGCAATTGTTAATTTAATCAACCAGAAAAACACTCACATGAAATTTCATTTCTGTGTATGCCAATATCCTTTATGGATATCCTTGCACTGCGAAGCCAAGTGTCGAACATGACATTATTTGGCTGTTGCATGAACTTGGAATTAATGAATGTTTTTTTTCAATCATTCATTTTTTTTTGCTTTTAATTATTATCTGCCATAATATAACAGCAAATAAATTATAAATATTTACAAGCTTAACATTATACATTTAACATATTGCCTTACAATTTATTATCGAGATAAGGACCTGGCAGGTTATTTTTTTTCGTGATGCGAAATCAAATAACCCTCTATAAAATTTCACTCTGAAGATACTTATCAATGATTTTATATCTGTGGTTTGGTACTAAAAGGGACAATGTCAAAAAAATAGTTTTGAGAAAATTTGATATATAGTAAGATTGCCCATAAAACCCCTTATAAATCTGTTTTGAGTTAAGAAAGAGATTGCCTGGAGACAAATAATAGAGGTTAAAATAGAAAATCTAATGCTATGATTAACTCAAAACAGCAAAAAATCGATATTGGCCCTTTTAGCACCAAACCACAGATATAATCCCCTTTAACGACTTCGACTATGATACCAATTAGGGATGCGTGGAACTCTATGGAACTCCTGCTGAGCAAAAGGGTATAACATAATGACTTTAGCACTAAAGGCTTCCAAGACTTAGACTATGACTTAGACTATGATTAGACTATGACTTAGATTACGACTTTGACTAAGTCTAAGTCATAGTTATTGTCTAAATCATTGTCTTAGTCATAGTTTAAATCATAGTCTAAGTCAAAGTCTAAGTCATAGTCTAAGTCATAGTCTAAGTCATAGTCTAAGTCATAGTCTAAGTCATAGTCTAAGTCATAGTCTAAGTCATAGTCTAAGTCATAGTCTAAGTCATTGTCTTTGCTATAGTCTAAGTCATAGTCTAAGTCATAGTCTAAGTCATAGTCTTAGTCATAGTTTAAGTCATAGTCTAAGTCATAGTCTAAGTCATAGTCTAAGTCATAGTCTAAGTCATTGTCTTTGCTATAGTCTAAGTCATAGTCTAAGTCATAGTCTAAGTCATAGTCTTAGTCATAGTTTAAGTCATAGTCTAAGTCATAGTCTAAGTCATAGTCTAAGTCATAGTCTAACTCATATTCGAAATCATAGTCTAAGTCATAGTCTAAGTCATAGTCTAAGTCATAGTTTAAGTCATAGTCTAAGTCATAGTCTAAGTCATAGTCTAAGTCATAGTCTAAGTCATAGTCTAAGTCATAGTCTAAGTCATAGTCTAAGTCATAGTCTAAGTCATAGTCTAAGTCATAGTCTAAGTCATAGTCTAAGTCATAGTCTAAGTCATAGTCTAAGTCATAGTCTAAGTCATAGTCTAAGTCATAGTCTAAGTCATAGTCTAAGTCATAGTCTAAGTCATAGTCTAAGTCATAGTCTAAGTCATAGTCTAAGTCATAGTCTAAGTCATTGTCTTTGCTATAGTCTAAGTCATAGTCTAAGTCATAGTCTAAGTCATAGTCTAAGTCATAGTCTAAGTCACAGTCTAAGGCACAGTCTAAGTCATAGTCTACGTCATAGTCTAAGACATATTCTAAGTCATAGCCTATGTCATAGTCTAAGACATAGTCCAAGTCATGGTCTAAGTCAGACTATGACTTAGACTATGTCTTAGACTATGACTTAGACTATGACTTAGACTATGACTTAGACTATGACTTAGACTATGACTTAGACTATGACTTAGACTATGACTTAGACTATGACTTAGACTATCACTTAGACTATGACTTAGACTATGACTTAGACTATGACTTAGACTATGACTTAGACTATCACTTAGACTATGACTTAGACTATGACTTAGACTATGACTTAGACTATGACTTAGACTATGACTTAGACTATGACTTAGACTATGACTTAGACTATGACTTAGACTATGACTTAGACTATGACTTAGACTATGACTTAGACTATGACTTAGACTATGACTTAGACTATGACTTAGACTATGACTTAGACTATGACTTAGACTATGACTTAGACTATGACTTAGACTATGACTTAGACTATGACTTAGACTATGACTTAGACTATGACTTAGACTATGACTTAGACTATGAATTAGACTATGACTTAGACTATGACTTAGACTATGACTTAGACTATGACTTAGGCTATGACTTAGACTATGACTTAGACTATGACTTAGACTATGACTTAGACTATGACTTAGACTATGATTTTGGCTATGATTTTGGCTATGACTTACACTGTGGCTTAGACTATGACGTAGAGTATGACTTAAATTATGACTTAGACTATGACTTAGACTATGACTTAGACTATAACTTAGACCATGACTTAAACTATGACTTAAACTATGACTTAGACTACTACTTAGTCTATGACTAAGACTATGGCTTAGACTTTGACTATGACTAAGACTATGACTTAGACTATTACTTGGACTATGACTTGAACTTAGACTATCACTTAGACTATGACTTAGACTATGACTTAGACTATGACTTAGAGTATGACTTAGACTATGACTTAGACTATGACTTAGACTATGACTTAGACTATGACTTCGACTATGACTTAGACTATGACTTAGACTTTGACTTAGACTACGATTACCATTTTGCTTCAACTATAAACTCTTTTGGAATTTTTCTGCCAGGGCATTTGACGTTGTCCTGACCGACTTCATTAAATTAAATTAAATTTACGAACATGTTGCGGCTTGTTTCGGCATATCCACTTCAGTATTAAATCCAATATTAATTCATTTAATTTTAACTCAAATAAAAATTAATTACATATTTACAAAAATTAATGACAAGGATACAGAAATCCTGCAAGAGGTAAATAAAAATATGAACGTGAAAATGTATAATCAACTTCATTTCATTTATTGATGATGAGGTTTTTATATTTAAAAGAAATTTCAATTATTTCTGATATTTGTCATTTAACCAAAATCAATATTTCAATGCGAATTAAAGCAGAACGTGTGCAATTCTTCGATGAAACATTGTAGAGAAATTTAATTGAATTTAGTTAATTTTTTTTTATAGTTATTCTGGCAATTTATTTTAATTTGCAAAATTTTATTATATTTTTCGTTTGGTCAATTTCATTATTTCATTTTTGATTTATTTAATTTTAGAATATTATTTTTTTCATAATTTTTGTTCTCTTTAAAAGTTTTATTTATAGTATGTTTGTGACTTAAATTGAAATTGACCTTAAAAAAATGTTTTGTATCGGATTCTGGGCGTTTTTGCTGCAGTTTTATGCAACAAATTTCATTTGTTACGAATTCATTTGCATTTAAAACAGGTGTGGGAATTAGTTGGAAATTGTTTAATTCTAATTTATTTGTTCAATTTCATTAGAATTTATAGGCGAAATATGAGAAACATTTTATCTAAAGCAAAAAAAAAAAGATATACGATACAAATATTGATTGGCATATGTGGCGTATGATTGATATTAATTGATGGTCATTTGTGGAAAAAATTGCATATAAATTACATATAAAGGAATTATGATATAAAAACATAGATGAAATGGAAGGTAAGATTAGAGAGTAAAATACAAAAATAAGTATTAATATAAAAGTTGATAAAATTTCAAAGAATCTTCAGGAGAAATTGAGATTTTGTTAAGAAAATAATGAAAAAATTGTTATTGAAAATTTCAATTTAAAGGAAGGACTACATATAGTGACGATTGAGGCTGAAATTAGACTTTATAGAGTCATAATTGAAATAGAATAGTTGTATATAGATTAAGCGTGAAATTGTACTTTATATACATCCAAGATTAAGGATAAAATTAAACTATATACATAGCCATTATTCAGGATGCAATAGGACTATATAAAAGGCCACGTTTGAAAATGAAATTTTAATTTATTAAAAGCCCCAATTGAGGATTAAATTTGGCTCTAAATATAGTAACGATTGAGTATGAAATTAGGCTTTATTTTGAGTCACAATTGACTAAAATTTGAAATTATCTTAAGTCATGCTTGAGGATGAAATTGGATAATATATAGGTCTACGATTTTTTATTATGTTAACAATAAATTCATTTTGAAATGTCAGGCATTCAAATTTCATTGTTAACACTAAACTCAAAATCTATTGCCTACATTAAGGCTTTAATAAAAACATTATTTCGTTGCATATTTTTACCTGCAGAAAAACAAATTGAAAAAGAAAATATTTTCAAGAATTTCTTACTCGAAAACAGCAACAAAACAACATATTGCATATTATTTAGCAAGTAACGTCCTTTAGATATTTTCATATCTAAAGGAAATATTATGTAGAATATTTGAGAATAATAACAGTTTATTTATTTTAGCAGGATAATTTTAAATACAAATAACTACAAAAGACTTATACATACATGAAGACATGTGGTTTTCAAAGTCAAACAGACTTTAGGTCTGTCTGTCTGTCCCCACCGCAAAACCCTTCATATGTTCGTCCGTCCGTATACCTAAAGGTCCTTTTATTTAGCTTTAGAATTCTTTTATATGTAAAACAAAACAAAATTATGTAAATTTAAAGGATTTGTGAAAACAATGTCAGTTTTATTATTGTTATTATTAACATTTTGCATAAGGCTCAATTATAAGCAAAAGAATCTAAGTCACAAAAATTACAAAATAATAGCTGGAAATATTCTTAAAGTTTTTTGAATATCCTTTATTTCTAAAGTACATAAATAATTCTTTTAAGTTTAAATCCTTGCAAATTATTTTTATAATTAAACTTATCCCATTTTGATTATAATCTCTCAATATGTTTTTGATAAAAACAACTTGTTTCTGTAAAAAAAAACTCATAACAAGATAAGGTAAGAAGGATATACTGATTTCAAAGGCACTTAGGAAGACAATTTGTATTATTGTGTGTTTCTCTTAATGGGATCCTTAAATTCTCGACCTTTCAATAAACAAAACATGTAAGGAACTATAGTCAGTCAATAGCGACCGTAATAAACCCTATAACTCTTTATAAAAGCAAAATATTTGTTTATGAAGTTGTGCTAAATATAGAACCACGATTAAGAATGATATTAGCCACGGTTTAGTGTGTATTTGGCCTACAAATAGTGTCACGATTGAGTGTGAAATTAGCCTGCAAATAGTCACAATTGAGTGTGTAATTAGAAAACAAATTGTCAAGATTGAGTATGTAATTAGCGATTGAATATTAAATTGTACTATATAGATAGCCACGATTGAATATTAAATTGTACTATATATACAGCCACGATTGAATATTAAATTGTACTATATAGATAGCCACGATTGAATATTAAATTGTACTATATATACAGCCACGATTGAGGATTTACTATATAGATAGCCACGATTGAATATTAAATTGTACTATATAAAGAGCCACGATTGAGGATTTACTATATAAATAGCCACGATTGAATAATAAATTGTAGTATATATAGAGCCACGATTGAGGATTTACTATACACATAGCCACGATTGAATATTAAATTGTACTATTGATAGAGCCACGATTGAGGATGAAATTGGTCTATAAATAGAGCCACGATTGAGGATTAAAATGGTCTACAGATAAAGCCACGATTGAGAATTAAAGTGGTCTAAAATTAGAGCTTCGATTGAGGATTAAAGTAGAGCTTCGATTGAAGATTAAATTGGACTATAAATGGAGTCACGATTGAGGATTTAAATGGTCTATAGATAGAGCCACGATTGAGGATGAAATTGTAGTATATATAGAGCCACGATTGGGGATTAAATTGATCTATAGATAGAGCCACGATTGAGGATGAAATTGGTCTACATAAAGAGTCACGATTGAGTAACAAATTGGTCTACATAAAGAGCCACGATTGAGGAAGAAATTGGTCGATATATAGTGCCACGATTGAGGATAAAATTGTACAATATATAGAGCCACGATTGAGGATTAAATTGGTATACATAAAGAGTCACGATTGAGGAAGAAATTGGTCTACGATTAGGGATGAAGTTGTACGATTGAGGATAAATTGTATTATATATATTGACACGATTAAGGATGAAATTGTACTATATATAGAGGCACGAATGATGATGCAATCGTACTATATAGAGAACAGCGATTGAGGAAGAAAATTGTCTACATATAGAGCCTTGGTTGAGGATAAAATTGTACTATATACAGAGACGCGATTAAGGAAGAAATTTGTCGGCATAAAGAGCCACGATTGTATAGAGGGCCACGATTTAGGTTGAAATTGATCCAAGATTGAGAATGAAATTGAACTAGAAAGACTAAATTGGAGGACTTAATTGGTCTATAGAGCCACGATTGGGGATTAAAATGGTCTATGTATACAGCCACGATTCAGGATGAAAATGGTCTACAGATATAGACACGATTGAGAATTAATATGGTCTATAGATAGAGCCACGATTGAGGATAAAATTGTACTGTATAAGAGCCACATTCGAGGACTTAATTGGTCTATAGATAGAGCCACGATTGAGGATAATTATGGTCTACAGATCGATCCACGATTGGGGATTCAAATGGTCTATAGATAGAGGTAATGAGGATGAAAATATACTATATCTAGGGCCACGATTGATGATGAAATTGAACTATAGATGGAGCCACAACATTAACCTTTGTGGACTATTATGGACTATTATAGAGTCACGGCTTAAGATAAAATTGTACTAATTGTTTCTACCTGAGGTGGCGTAGGGTGTAAACATATGAATATGAAATACCCGTATGTTGACTTGTATTAAAGATCCTTCAGTTGATTTGAAGGGTAAAAAAATGTAAAATAAACGAAAAACTTTCAATGGATAAATTTTGAATAAACGAAAAATTTTTCGTTCTTTAAAAGTTTTCTATAGAAAATTTTGCGTTCTTTTAAAAATTTTCAATAAAAAATTGTTCGTTCTTTTAAAAATTTTCGTTTTCACACAAAAATTTTTAAATTTTTACACTAAAATTTTCTACAGAAAATTTTTCGTTTATTTAAAAATTTTTCGTTTATTTAAATATTTTCTATAGAAAATTTTTCGTTTATAGAAAAATTTTCTATAGAAAATTTTTCGTTTATAGATCCTTCGTTTATAGAAAAATTTCCTATAGAAAATTTTTCGTTTATAGAAAAATTTCCTATAGAAAATTTTTCGTTTATAGAAAAATTTCCTATAGAAAATTTTTCGTTTATAGAAAAATTTCCTATAGAAAATTTTTTGTTTATAGAAAAATTTCCTATAGAAAATTTTTCGTTTATAGAAAAATTTCCTATAGAAAATTTTTCGTTTATTAAAAAATTTTTCGTTTATTTAAAAATTGTTTACAGAAAATTTTTTGTTCATACATCTAGAGAAAACTTTTCTTGTATTCAATAATTTTCTATATTTTCGTTTTTACACAAAAATTGTATATAGACAATTTTTCCTTTTTATAAATATTTCGTTTATAGAAAAATTTTCTATAGAAAATTTTTTGGTTATAAAAAAGTTTCCTATAGAAAATTTTTCGGTTTTTCTATAAACGAAAACTTAATATTTTTTTTTTTTTCTTTTTTTTCAAAAATTTTGTATAGAAAATTTTTCGATTATTAAAAAATTGTCTATAGAAAATTTTTCGTTTAAACAAAAATTATCTATAGAAAATTTTTCGTTTACACAAAAATTTTCTATAGAAAATTTTTCCATAGAAAATTTTTCGTTTATTTAAAAATTTTCTATAGAAATTTTTTCGTTTATTTAAAAATATTCTATAGAAATTTTTTCGTTTATTTAAAAATATTCTATAGAAAATTTTTCTATAACCAAAAAAATTTCTATAGAAATTTTTCAATAAACAAAAATTTTCTATGGCAATTTTTTCTATAAACTAAAAATTTTCTATAGAAAATTGAAAAATTTTCTTTAGACATTTTTTTTAAAGAAAATTTTTTAATAAAAATTTTTTTAAAATATTAACAAAATTATTTTCTATTACACTTTTGCTTTTAGTCACGCACTTTTCACATGAAAACAAATTTCTTTAAATTATTTTTAATAGAGACATGACAGCTTAATTCCAGCAACAATTTAATGATTGACCGCTCAAACCAACCTCTATAATACAAATTCAATTGACACCTTTTAGTGGCGTTAATTAAAGCGAAGGAGGGGGAGTTGCATGAAGGCCACCACAAGCATCACTCGATATTCATAAACAAACCAGCCGTAGGCCACTCATACATATGTACATATGAAATAATGAATGATTGAATGGCCTATGTGGACCTTAACTGTTTATTTATCTTTTGCCCATAAATTATCAAAAGTACTTTATGCAAGTCCATACAGAGTCTACTCCCTTCCTTATTCCCCTTTCTTTTGTGCTTCAATGACAAATTGACCTTTAATGCGTGTTTGCTGGTTGCCTGAAGAGGGTTCTTCTTACCTCCCCCGCTTCTAGTTCTGATGGTCAATTGTTTGATTGCGTTAATTATTGGCTGATGCTGCATTGCAATTTTATTTGTAAACTCTTTATAATTGAGTTAAAAAAAAAAAACGTTTTTATTATCACAAACTGAAAATAACGTGTTCAAATAATTTTTACTCAGTGTAAAACTATCACACATGTGACTGCAATAAATCATAATTACGAGTAAGTGAGAAGTCCAAGAACATTACAGTGAAGACCAAAAATATCAAGAATTTCCTATTTTTCTATATAAACAAACTTCAAACGAAATAGAAATGCAAAAATGTTTATATGTTCATATAAATGTCTTTCAAAATGTCAAAGACATTGTCCAATTTTCAATATAAATTTTATAGGTAAACTTTTCCCTCTCACTGTTCTTCTTTCTCCCACTTGACTTTCTTTTGCACTTCTTTTCATATTTTCCAAAGTTCATGTAATAACTTAATATTAATATGACATAAATTGCTTGACAAAAGTATGAAAAATTCTTTCATCTTTTAAAGACTCAATTAATGGTCTTTTAATTGAGTTTTTAACGATATCGAACTTAAATCACCCCTCGTTTAAAATAAATCATGCAAAAAAACGATTTTCATCACTAGTTTCGAAAGACAATAAATTAAAGGTTTAAATTTTGTAAAAAAAATATAAAATAAAAAATATTTTTAATCACAATTAAATATTTTAACTCGTGTTTTATTTAAAAAAACAATATTTTATTATTTTTGCTTTCAAGTGGAAAATATTATTTTAATAAAGCCGTTTTGTTGTTATAACATATTTTTAAAAATTTCATACGCAATTAACTCGCAATTGATCAAATTTAAATTTATGTTCAAATTTGGTTTTGTAAATTATAGGGGAGTTTTGGTATTTAACATTAAAGGTTAAAAGTTTAAAACATAAATTGATAATTCAAACTTGATAAAAAAAAATCATGATTTACTCTAAAACTATAGGAGATAGAGCCTAAATGTTAGAATTATTTGGAATAAATAAAAATCAAATTAAACTTCTGAGTCATCCCAAACAGCTGAGTCATCCTTAACTGAGTCAGAGTCACCCTAAGAAACTGAGTAATTCTATAGTATATGACTCAAATTGTTGAGTCATCTCAAACTGGCAAGTCATTCCGAATCAAAACTAGAGGAGGTAAAACCTAAATATTATGATTATTTTTAATAAATAAAAAAGATTGTAACGAAAGAGTCATCTTAAACATCTGAATCATCCGAAACAGCTGAGTCATCCCAAACAACTGAGTCATCCCAAACAGCTGAGTCATCTCAAACTGCAGAGTCACCTCGAACAGTTAAGTCATCCTATAGTTCAGAGTCAACTCAAGTTTTGGAGTCTACCCGAATCGCTGAGTCATCTCAAACCGCTAAATTATATCAAACTGTTGCATTATCTCCAACTGCTGAGTCATCTTGAGTCAATTTTTTATCAAAAGAATTTTACATATAAAAATATAAAAAATTTAAAAAAAACTTTCAAAATTTGTAAACTCCTTAAAATTTAAAGTCATTTTAAGAATGGACAAAGAGGGTCGAATTTAAACCATAGAAAATTTTCATAAAAAATCGTTTTTAAAAAGGTTTTAACAAAAATTTTGGGACATCAAACATTTAATTAAAAAGTTTTACTGCAGTGTATTGCACTAAGATCCCAATTTATTACAATTATTTATAATTGTAATAAATAGTTTTTTGATAAAACCAAAAAAATGTTGGTGGGGAAACCTTTCCTCGTTTTTGTTAAAAAGCGTTTATATGAAAAGGGATGTAAATTTGGAATCACTAAAAGTTTTCATACCAAATCGATTTTAAGTAGAAAAATTACCCATATTTGAAATAAATAGAAAAGGATATGACTGCAGAGCCATTTCGAGCTGCTACTTAATTCTTAACTGCTGAGACATCCCATCCCTTTTGAGTCACCCTGAAATGTTGAGTCATCCTTAACTGTTAAGTTATTTTAAATTGCAGACTCATTTATAACTGCTAAGTCATTCCAAAAAGCTGAGTCATTAAAAAATGATGAGTCATTAAAAAATTCTGAATCACTCAAAACTGCTGAGTCATGTCAAAACGGCTGAGTCATCACTAACTACTGAGTAATTTCAAACCAGCAGAATCATCCTTTACTGTTAAGTCATTTCGAATTGCTGACTCATCTTCAACTATTTACCTAATCATTACAAACTGCTGAGTCATAAAAAAAGCTGAGTCATCCAAAACTGCTGAGTCATCTCAAACAGCTGAGTCATCTCAAACAGCTGAGTCATCACGAGCTGTATAAAAAATTTCGATTTTCTATAGAAAATTCCTTTAAAAATTTCCTATAGGAAATTTTTCGTGCCTTCAAAAATTCGCCATAGACAATTTTTAGTTTCTTAAAAATAGTTTTATTCAAATTCTTCGTAATATAATTTCTATAGCAAATATTACATTAAAAAATTTCTTGAAAAATAATTAAAGAATTTCATTAAAAAAAAAAAATAATTTTCGTTCTTTTTAAAAATTTTTTAACAAAAATGTTTCGTTTCTTCCAAAATTTTCCATTATACATTTTTATTCCAAAAAAATTCTACAAGAAATTTTTTAAAAAGAAAAAAATTTTCTATACAAAACTTTTTTAATTGGCAAATTTGCAAATGAACGAATAAATTTTTTTCTTAATAAAATTTAAGAAAAAGAAAAATTTTCTTTAGACAATTTTCTATACAAAATTTTCCGCTCTTTTAAAAATGTTCTATTCTATTTCCATCCAAAATTATTCTTTTCATAAAAAAAAATTCAGGAGAAAATTTTGGGTTTTCAATAAATTCTATAGAAAATTGTTTATTAAAAAAAATTTTTATTAAAGAAAATTTTCGTTCTTAAAAAATTTTTCAATTGAAAGTGGTCGATCTTTTAAATATTTTGTATATAAAATTTTTCGATTTTTTTCATCGTTCTTTTAAAATTTTTTCTTTTTAATATTCAATAGAATTTTTTTGTTCCTATAAAAAAATGTTTGCTTCTTGAAAAATTCTAGTTCATTTGAAAATTTTCTATAGAAAATTTTTTGTTCTTAGAAAAATTTTCGTTTGTTAAAAATTTTCTATAGAAAATTTTTCGTTTGTTAAAAATTTTCTATAGAAAATTGTTCGTTTGTTAAAAATTTTCTATAGAATTTTTCGTTTGTTAAAAATTTTCTATAGAATTTTTCGTAAAAAAAAAAACTTGTAGATCTTTCAAAAATTATCTATAGAAAATTTTTAGTTCTTTTATAAATTTTCTATAGAAAATTTTTCGATCTTTTTAAAATTTTCTATAGAAATTTATTTTATTCTTTTAAAAATTTTGCGTAGAAAATTTTTCGTTCTTTTAAAAAATTTCTAATGAAAATTTTTCGTTCTTTTAAAAATTTTCTGTAGAAAATTTTTCGTTCTTTTAAAAATTTTCTGTAGAAAATTTTTCGTTCTTTTAAAAATATTCTATAGAAAATTTTTCGTTCTTTTAAAAATTTTCCTTAGAAAATTTTTCGTTCTTTTAAAAATTTTCCATAGAAAATTTTTCGTTCTTTTAAAAATTTTCCATAGAAAATTTTTCGTTCTTTTAAAAATTTTCTATAGAAAATTTTTCGTTCTTTTAAAAATTTTCTATAGAAAATTTTTCGTTCTTTTAAAAATTTTCTATAGAAAATTTTTCGTTCTTTTAAAAATTTTCTATAGAAAATTTATCGTTCTTTTAAAAATTTTCTATAGAAAATTTATCGTTCTTTTAAAAATTTTCTATAGAAAATTTTTCGTTCTTTTAAAAATTTTCTATAGAAAATTTTTCGTTCTTTTAAAAATTTTCTATAGAAAATTTTTCGTTCTTTTAAAAATTTTCTATAGAAAATTTTTCGTTCTTTTAAAAATTTTCTATAGAAAATTTTTCGTTCTTTTAAAAATTTTCTATAGAAAATTTTTCGTTCTTTTAAAAATTTTCTATAGAAAATTTTTCGTTCTTTTAAAAATTTTCTATAGAAAATTTTTCGTTCTTTTAAAAATTTTTTATAGAAAATTTTTCGTTCTTTTAAAAATTTTCTATAGAAAATTTTTCGTTCTTTTAAAAATTTTCTATAGAAAATTTTTCGTTCTTTTAAAAATTTTCTATAGAACATTTTTCGTTCTTTTAAAAATTTTCTATACACAATCTTTAGAAAATTTTTCGTTTCTAAAAAATTTTTCTTTTGTTAAAAATTTTCTATACAAAATTTTTCGTTTCCTAAAAATTTTCTATAGAAAATTTTCGTTCTTTTAAAAATTTTCTTTAGAAAATTTTTCGTTTCTTAAAAATTTGCTATGGAAAATTTTTCGTTTCTTAAAAATTTTTTATGGAAAATTTTTCGTTTCTTAAAAATTTTCTATTTCAAATTTTTCGTTTCTTAAAAATTTTCTGTGGAAAATTTTTCGTTTTTTAAAAATTTTCTATACACTATTTTTCGTTCCTTAAAATAAAAATAAAATAAAATTTCTTTAGAAAATTTTTCGTTCTTTTAAAAATTTTCTTTAGAAAATTTTTTATTCTTTTAAAAATTTTTTATAGAAAATTTTTCATTCTTTTAAAAATTTTCTATAGAAAATTTTTCGTTTAATACAAAAGTTTCTATAAAAAATGTTTAATTTGTTAAACATTTCTTTAACATTTTCGTTTTCTTTCAAATTTTCTATAGAATTCTTTTTTTTTTTTTGGTTTTTTAAATGTTTATTTAAGAGTGACTAATACATTTACATACATTGACTCTTGCCTATTTTGCATATTTGTTGTCTAGATCAAGTCGTCCATCTTAACTATTTTTTTGCACTTCCGCTTTAAGCTGTGTGTGTGTTTCCTTTGTATATGTGGGTATGTGTCTTTGCATGTGTCTGTTATTTATATGTTTTGGTATTGCAATGTTTCACAAACATTTTGCTGCGTAGAGGAAAAAAAAAAAGAAAATGTTTTCAAAAGAATTATCGTTTTATTTGGTCTTTTTAATCCTTTTCTCGGTTTTGTTGTGGGTTCGGTTGGTTATGGCCAGCCAAGTCCTGTTGTCAAAGGGGTAAATTAAAGTGGCATTTACCAACTACAAACATACTTTTATGCATATATACATACGTACACTCTGAACTACTTTTGGTCTTTGTGACTGTGGTTAAAATAACAAGTGTGTGTTTTAAAAATATGACTCTCGAAACAAAACTAAAGACTGAAAAGGGACCGTAAAGGATCATAAGCTAGTTTACTCTAAGGACTTGGCTGTAATGCATATGTTGGCATATGAGTAAGTGTTTATGACAATGTCCGTCCTGGTGTACAGTATTTACTCTATCACATGCCTCCTTTACAAGTGTTTATTAAGTTGATTAAGTGTTTTACATGATTTTAAACACCAAAACTATTCAGGAATGGTCTAGTGGTTTAAGGCTTCATTTCCTCTTTGGAAGATAAATTCTTCCTTTACTAAAAATTTTGTCACATTTAAGGTTCTTTACTTCTTAATTCTAAGAGAAAGTTGTTAATTGAGGAAAAGGCCAATTTTTCTAGAACAAAAAAATGGCCACTTAAATGTTGAGGAGTAAAACATATGAAGTGTAAAATATTTAAGTGACCAAGATGGATAAGGCCAAAAGTTAATTAAGTCCAACAAAGAGACGAGAATAATAAAAAGCAGAATGAAAGGTGCAGAAAAGCAACTCATTAACAATTTTTTTTTAATTTTAAATTTTTAACTTTTCTCCCACTCCCATCCCTGGCTCATTTGTAATCTTGTGGTTTTACTTCCTCTTTTGTACTATATAATATCATGCCAAATACTTCCTTTAACAAACTATAAAATACCAGTAACAGTTGGATATACACCTTTAGACCCTCTTTCCCATGTAAATGAATGAATAAATAAATGTGCGTGTGTAAAACTGAAACACATGTTCTACAATTTTCTTGACAATAACTATTTGTTCTTAATTATTGCAATTTTCCCATACCAGAAAAACACTTTTACAATTTTCAAAATAAAGGCCGAAAAACAAAGTCAAAGAAATTATGACCAAAATGTTTCATGTCGTATCGAAATTCGATATATAAAACATAAACAACAAGAAATTTTTGGTCTAAAAAATTAGTGATGACAGAATTTCGTTATTTTTCCTCTAGCTATCATAATTAACGAGAAAATTGAGTTTAAGGTTTTTATAAAAAATTTTCAAAAAAATCAATTTTTGGTCTAAAAAATTAGTGATCACAGAATTTCGTTATTTTTGCTCTAGCTTTCATAATTAAAGAGAAAATTGAGTTTAAAGTTTTTTATAAAAAAAATTAAAAATAAAATCAATTTTTGGTCTAAAAAATTAGTGACCACAGAATTTCGTTATTTTTGCTCTAGCTATCATAATTTACGAGAAAATTGAGTTTAAAGTTTTCTATAAAAATTTTTCAAAAAAAATCAATTTTTGGTCTAAAAAATTAGTGATCACAGAATTTCGTTATTTTTCCTCTAGCTATCATAATTAACGAGAAAATTGAGTTTAAAGTTTTTTATAAAAAATTTTCAAAAAAATTAATTTTTGGTCTAAAAAAATAGTGATCACAGAATTTCGTTATTTTTCCTCTAGCTATCATAATTAACGAGAAAATTGAGTTTTTTATAAAAAAATTAAAAAAAAAAAACAATTTTTGGTCTAAAAAATTAGTGATCACAGAATTTCGTTATTTTTGCTCTAGCTATCATAATTAAGGAGAAAATTGAGTTTAAAGCTTTTTATAAAAAAATTTTCAAAAAAATCAATTTTTGGTCTAAAAAAATAGTGATCACAGAATTTCGTTATTTTTCCTCTAGCTATCATAATTAACGAGAAAATTGAGTTTTTTATAAAAAAATTTAAAAAGAAAACAATTTTTGGTCTAAAAAATTAGTGATCACAGAATTTCGTTATTTTTGCTCTAGCTATCATAATTAAGGAGAAAATTGAGTTTAAAGCTTTTTATAAAAAAATTTTCAAAAAAATCAATTTTTGGTCTAAAAAAATAGTGATCACAGAATTTCGTTATTTTTCCTCTAGCTATCATAATTAACGAGAAAATTGAGTTTTTTATAAAAAAATTTAAAAAGAAAACAATTTTTGGTCTAAAAAATTAGTGATCACAGAATTTCGTTATTTTTGCTCTAGCTATCATAATTAAGGAGAAAATTGAGTTTAAAGCTTTTTATAAAAAAATTTTCAAAAAAATCAATTTTTGGTCTAAAAAAATAGTGATCACAGAATTTCGTTATTTTTCCTCTAGCTATCATAATTAACGAGAAAATTGAGTTTTTTATAAAAAAATTTAAAAAAAAAACAATTTTTGGTCTAAAAAATTAGTGATCACAGAATTTCGTTATTTTTGCTCTAGCTATCATAATTAAGGAGAAAATTGAGTTTAAAGCTTTTTATAAAAAAATTTTCAAAAAAATCAATTTTTGGTCTAAAAAAATAGTGATCACAGAATTTCGTTATTTTTCCTCTAGCTATCATAATTAACGACAAACATGGTCACTCTATTTTTTTGGAGGGAAAAGAGCTGATTTCACTTTTTTCCTCCCCAAAATCCTATTCTCGCTTGTCTGTAAACAAATTCTAGATTAAAGTACCGTTAGTTCCACGTGCTAGTGGAAACAAGCGGAAAAAGAAAATCACAACAAAATGTAAACAAAAAGAAAGAGAGAAAAGGAGAGAGTTAAAAAATATTCAGAGAGAGCTAAATAAAGGAAAAATCAATACAAATGAAGAAAAAGCAAATTTGAACAAAAAATGTAAACAATTTTGTAGGAATGCAGCTGATTTTGACATTTCTTTTGAAATGTCTTTCGAAAAAGTCCTGCTAAAAATAGCCCCCATTTTCGTTCTCCCAAAAAAAAAAAAAAAATATTTTGACGTTTATTTTCTTGTGTTTTCTTTTCCGACTGACAGAAAAAGAAAATTTTCTTTTTTAGTTTTTCGCAGCTTTTCAAAGTTAACGGGTGGACCAACGGTTTAAGAGAAAAATATCGAAAAAAATGAAAATATTTAAATACATATAGCAAAGAAAATTCGGGCATATGTGTGTAAAAAATAGAAAAAAAAAAATCAAGTGAAAATACCAACAACATTAAAGTGAAAATGAATGAAAAAAAATAATTATAGAGGTTGAACGTGGTTTATATATAGAAAATTAACGCACAGCTGAAAATTTTTTATGGTTTTTCTAAAGAAAATTTAAATAAAATCAAGAAAATTTTATATAAATTCATAAAAATTACAAGAAATTTTAATAAAATGCCAAAAATTCCAAATAAAATCAAACTGGAATACGGGGGCCATGAAAATTAAAGGAAAGAAGTGAAAAATAAAGAAAAATCATAACAGAAAATGTGAAAAAGTGCTAACACATAAGAAAGAAAATAAGGTTACACCCATAATTTTACAGAAAAATCTTAAATTCATTTCAAAATTTGTTCATAACTCAAAATATTAAAAAACATAATAAACCACAAAAAAAAGGAAAATCTTTCCCTCCTCTTCCTTAATTAAAAGAATAAGAAAAAACAAACAAATTTTTATAATTTAATTAAAAATTTAAGAAATAAAATAAATAAATTTAATTAAACTAAACTAAAATCTTCTTTTAAAAATAAATAATTTAATTTTTTTCTCATAACAAAAACTAAATTCGTCAAAGTCTTTTTAGACTAAAAATTTTCATCATAGAAATTCAAACGCAGCCACTGAAGAAAAAGAAAAAAATTACGTTAAGAAAATGCTAGAAAAATGTTTTGTTCATCGTGTGATAAGTTGATGACACATATTTCAGTTGTTTTGACCGCATTCCTGCTGTTTTACTTAATATGCCTGCCACCTAATTTGACACAAGTGAAAGCCACTCCCGAGGATGAAGCGTAAGTATCCTGACAACCGACAACAACATCAACAACTATATAATATACTACATCTCTTCTCATAAATGCTACCCCAACAACAACTGCCTCTTTATCACTCATCCTTAATAGCGATTTTGTTCCCCTCTTCATTTACACTTTGTGTTGAATGACGGATGACTTATTGTAAATATTCTTGTTGTTGTTGTTGTTGTTGTCGTCTTGCTCTTGCATACAAACAGTTTTGTTGTAAATTATTATGTTAGTCCTCTGAGAATAGAGTCTGTCTGTTTATTTTTTTGTTAATTCAAACATTTTAGTCACGACTTGTTGTTGTGTCGTCCTCTTGTCGCTGAGGAGGACTTTCACTAGCGTTTAGGTTTTAATTAACATTTAGCGTTAATATGCACGAGATACCCTACAGTAGGTAGTAAAAGTCATCTTCATACTCAAAGTCAAAGTCATAGTCAAAGTCATAGTCAAAGTCATAGTCAAAGTCATAGTCAAAGTCATAGTCAAAGTCATAGTCAAAGTCATAGTCAAAGTCATAGTCATAGTCAAAGTAATAGTCATAGTCAAAGTCATAGTCAAAGTCATAGTCAAAGTCATAGTCAAAGTCAAAGTCATAGTCAAAGTCAAAGTCATAGTCAAAGTCATAGTCATAGTCAAAGTCAAAGTCATAGTCAAAGTCAAAGTCATAGTCAAAGTCATAGTCAAAGTCATAGTCAAAGTCATAGTCAAAGTCATAGTCAAAGTCAAAGTCAAAGTCATAGTCATAGTCAAAGTCAAAGTCATAGTCAAAGTCATTGTCGTAGTCAAAGTCATAGTCAAAGTCAAAGTCATAGTCATAGTCATAGTCATAGTCATAGTCATAGTCATAGTCATAGTCATAGTCATAGTCATAGTCATAGTCATAGTCAAAGTCATAGTCATAGTCAAAGTCAAAGTCAAAGTCAAAGTCAAAGTCATAGTCAAAGTCGTAGTCAAAGTCATAGACAAAGTCATAGTCAAAGTCATAGTCAAAGTCAAAGTCATAGTCATAGTCATAGTCAAAGTCATAGTCATAGTCATAGTCAAAGTCATAGTCAAAGTCATAGTCAAAGTCATAGTCAAAGTCATAGTCAAAGTCATAGTCATAGTCATAGTCAAAGTCAAAGTCAAAGTCATAGTCAAAGTCATAGTCAAAGTCATAGTCAAAGTCAAAGTCATAGTCAAAGTCATAGTCATAGTCAAAGTCATAGTCAAAGTCATAGTCTAAGTCAAAGTCATAGTCGAAGTCATAGTCAAAGTCATAGTCAAAGTCATAGTCAAAGTCATAGTCAAAGTCATAGTCAAAGTCATAGTCAAAGTCATAGTCAAAGTAATAGTCAAAGTCATAGTCTAAGTCATAGTCAAAGTCATAGTCGAAGTCATAGTCAAAGTAATAGTCAAAGTCATAATCAAAGTCATAGTCAAAATCATAGTCAAAGTCATAGTCAAAGTCATAGTCAAAGTCATAGTCAAAGTCATACTCAAAGTCATACTCAAAGTCATAGTCAAAGTCATAGTCAAAGTCATAGTCAAAGTCATAGTCAAAGTCATAGTCATAGTCATAGTCATAGTCATAGTCATAGTCATAGTCATAGTCAAAGTCATAGTCAAAGTCATAGTCAAAGTCATAGTCAAAGTCATAGCCAAAGTCATAGTCGAATTTCATAGTCTAAGTCATAGTAAGAGTAATAATCAAACTTACTTAAATGTCCTATATTTACATGCGCTACGATCTTGTGTGCAAATTCTCCAATTTCGCATGCAAAGTTTTGAAAGATTTTCCTCTACTTGGACTGTCGATCGAAGTTTCGGGCGTCCTCTTCTACGAGTATCATTTTCGAACAATCAGTATTATTTTTGAACACTTTCCTCGCTGGAATATTTTCATCCATTCGCACAACATGTCCTAGCCAACTCATCCTCTGATAATTAATACATATTACAATATCGATACCAGAGTATAACTCATACAGCTAATGGTTCATCCCTTCCTCTCAAAAACTCCAAGAATGTCTTAATTTGCCTGGGCAAGTGCCCTTGATAACACGATTGTGTATTACTACTTATAAACGATAACAGAACCTAAGTTGCCTTGTAGAAGGGAACAAGAGTCAATTCTAGTTGCCAGTTATAGTTTATTTTAGCAACCGAAAATTCGTAGTTGCTGTGAATTGTGTTGCCTGTAGCAAAGCAACTAAAATTCGGTTGCTGTATACAAAAGAGCCATTAGTTCTTACAAAGAGAGCTTTATTTCTTATGATTTTTTTAATTTGTTTAATTTCGAAACATATGTCGTTATTTATGTTGCCGACGAAGCTATAGTTCTCAACGATCACATGTGGTCCAATTCTTGTGTTTTGATTCATTGGCAACTAGACCCATTTTATTAGATTTCTTCTCAATGCTTCAAAAGGCGGATGTCACTTCGGCAAACGTGAAAAGCATGTGGTTTCTTTTTCTGAATCCCCGTTTGGTTACGAAGGACTCCGGTAGCTTCTTAAGTACTACCTATGTCATCCTGTATTACCTAATTTACTTCGTAGGGATGCCAATTTCAGACATTGCAGCTTTGTAGTCAACGAAGAGATGTGTCTATTTGTTTCGTAGCGTGGAGATCTAGTCAGTGGTAAATTTACCTAGTCTATAGCGACATTGGTAGGTCCCAATTATTACCTTTCACATAGTATGGTTGATAGAATCGTATATGCAATGGAAAGGAGGCTTATGCATCTATAATTGGCGCATACGGTTTTATCTCTTTTTTTGTGCACTGGGCAAAGAACACTGAGACACCTTTCACCTCCGAGCTTAAAAAGCTCTGCTGGCGAACTATCGGCATCTGGAGCTTTGTAATTTTTCAGTCGATGATCGAGTGAAGTAAAGTTAACGATCGCTAAAGTGTTTTATAAAAGATATCTCTTTAAATGAATATGAATGATATACATATATTCATATATGATATACAGATTCTTCTCGTTCGAGCTCATAAAATTGTGAGTAGCGCACAAATTGTTCCTTGAAGACTTGCGAAAATTGAACAATATTTCTTGCTTTATGCACATATGCTTTTGTTTGGGATTTTATGACGAGATGATGTTTTGTTTAAAGAAAATTAAAAATCAACAAAAATTAAAACAAATAAAATAATATACATTAGGAGGGCTCCGGATATTCCTTTGACAAAAGAAAGGCTTGCAAATTTTGTGAATCCTAAGTTTAGCATAAGATCGGTCAATATCTATAGATTATAATTGTAACCTTGAATGGATTCAGAGGCTTTAATCAATTGTATAGATTAGCTTAAAATCTGAGCCACCCTTATATCTTCATAAGGTACATGTGTAAATATTTTTGAAATGAATGTTTTCTGTTCCGTAGTTTCGTTTAATAAATCGGGAGGTAGAGTGAATACAAAAAAACTTACGGTTGATTGTAGGTGGCAGTGGTGTCAACAGATGATTGGTGGGGTAATAAGGGAGAATGATTACATTATCAAAAGAAAATATTATTTGTCATGCACAATTGGGAAAATGTCTGCTAATTAAACAAAACTTCCACCAAAAGAAGGTTGTTCAGGTTTTTATACAAAGAAAAAGGAAAGAATTGCTTTAAAATTGTTTAGAAATGACGATCGTTTCAGTTTGTTATAAAAAATTTGACCATCGCTTAGGTTTTTTATAGGAAACTTGACGATCGCCTAAGTTTTTAACAGAAAAATTGACGATCGATGAAGTTTTTTTATAGAAAACTTGACGATCGCTTAGGTTTTTTTTATAAGGAAATTGACGATCGCTTATATTTATCATAGAGATTTGACGATCACTTATGTTTTTTTATAGAAAACTGAACGATCGTTGAAGTTTTTATAGAAAACTTGACGATTGCTTAAGTTTTTAATAGAAAACCCGAAGATCGCTTAGTTTTGTTATAGACAACTTGATCATCGCTTTTATAGAAAACTTAAACTGAAGCTATCAGTTTTTATGGAAAACTTGGCGATCGCTTAAGTTTTTTACAGAAAAATTGACGATCAATGAAGTTTTTTATAGAAAACTTGACAATTGTTCAAGTTTTTATAGAAAAATTGACGATCGCTTATGTTTTTCATAGAAAACTTGACGATCGCTTAAATTTTTTATAGAAAACTTGATGATCGCTTAAGTTTTTTACTGAAAAATTGACAATCTTTAAAGTTTTTTATAGAAAACTTGACGATGGTATAAGTTTTTTATAGAAAAATTGACGATCTCTTAGTTTTGTCATAGACAACTTGATCATCGCTTAAATTTTTTATGGAAAACTTGACGATCGCTTAAGTTTTTTATAGAAAACTTGATGATCGCTTAAATTTTTTATGGAAAACTTGACGATCGCTTAAGTTTTTTATAGAAAACTTGATGATCGCTTAAGTTTTTTATAGAAAACTTGACGATCGCAAAAGTTTTTTTTATAGAAAACTTGCGATAGTCATAGACAACTTGATCATCGCTTAAATTTTTTATGGAAAACTTGACGATCGCTTAAGTTTTTTATAGAAAACTTGATGATCGCTTAAATTTTTTATGGAAAACTTGACGATCGCTTAAGTTTTTTATAGAAAACTTGATGATCGCTTAAGTTTTTTATAGAAAACTTGACGATTGCAAAAGTTTTTTTTATAGAAAACTTGCGATAGTCAAGAGAACTTAGAAAACTAGAAAACATAGAAAACTTGACGATCGCTTAAATTTTTTATAGAAAACTTGATGATCGCTTAAGTTTTTTACAGAAAAATTGATGATCTATTGAGTTTTTTATAGAAAACTTGACGATGGTATAAGTTTTTTATAGAAAAATTGACGATCGCTTAAGTTTTTTATAGAAATTTCGACGATCGCTTAGTTTTGTCATAGACAACTTGATCATCGCTTAAATTTTGTATAGAAAACTTGACGATCGCTTAAGTTTTTTATAGAAAACTTGACGATCGTTTAAATTTTTAATAGAAAACTTGACGATCGCTTAAGTTTCTAATAGAAAACTTGATGATTGTTGAAGATTTATATAGAAAACTTGACGATCGTTGATGTTTTATATAAAAAACTTGACGATAGCTTAAGTTTCTTATGGAAAACTTGACGATCGCTTATGTTTTTTTTAAAGAAAATTTGAAGATCGCTTAAGTTTTCAATAAAAAAATTGTGAGGCTGCTTTCTTCGCCTAGATGGAGATAAACTGTTGGAACCATGTCAGGGTATTGAAGATCAGCAAAACTTTGCCAAAAAAAATGACAAGGAGTCACATGAAATCCATAGCTTAAATATCAAGTGAAATCTTTCAATTATTATGACCAGTTGTTTTAGACGAAGGGATAACTTATGGTAGGGGTCTAAACGAGTGGAATATCTTATATCGACTTGTTAGGAACGTTTGTGTGATGGAAAAGTATAGATGTTTAAGAGCCGTGAGATGTCCGAGTTACATCCAAAAATCTTAAAAATTCCCAGCCAAATGGAAACGAACTCGGAAGGAAAGGCCTCAGAAGACAAATACCACTAAAGGTGTAAATAGGAAAGATCGAAGCTGCTCTGAAAGGAACAAGTATAAGATAAAGTAAAAAGCTGATCGTCTGTCTATATTAGGTTATTGTGTTACTCTGGTAAATTTATCTAGACTTTAAAGTTTACTGTCCATGTTAAGGATTACACTATGACCGGAGCTGGATGCTGTGGCTTAGTTGGTTAACACGGTGACTATCAGGCATAACATATCATATTCAACCTAGGTTTGAGCCCCCCATCACCGCAACATTAACATTTCATTAGTTATTAATTTCTATTAAAACTACTAATTACAACAGCCTCGTCCATCAGCGGTAAGGCTACAGCAGTAACACGCTGTCGATGTAAAAGAAATAAAATTGCCAGGATCGCTTAATTTTGTTAGAAAACTTGACGATCGCTAAAGTTTCTATAGAAAACTTATGTTATGTTGGGTTTTAACACGCTGTCGATGTAAAAGAAATAAAATTGGCAGGATCGCTTGATTTTGTTAGAAAACTTGACGATCGATAAAGTTTTCTATAGAAAACTTGAGCTCTAATAAAGAATCCGACAATCTGTTAAATTTTCTTGGAAAAATTGGCGAGCTCTTATATTTCCTATAGAAATGAGTATTTTAAATTTCTTAAACACGCTAAATCGACCACATTGACGTCTTCTTCCACGACAAGATCATTTAATTCATCTATTTTTGGGATCATGTTTTTTTAAACGTATCTGCGTCTGTTTTATGAAGACAGTGCTTTCTTTTACATGCCTTAAATACCATTTGGGACTAAATACATACATATATGGATTTTAATGTGTGAAGATTTTGAATTCAAAGTGTATTGAACAATCAAATGTCAGATTCTTTGGGGATACTAAAATATTAATGCGTTTTGTCTGATAATTGAAAAATAAAAAAATTGATGTTTACATTTTCAAAATTCTGAGAAAAAGAAAATTTTTTTATTTTCGCGAAAATTGTTGGCCAATTGTCAGGTAAAAAGTATGAAATTCCAAAGAATTTTAAATATTTATAAACAATTTGAATCTTTAAATTAAGTATAAATCCCGAAACTCTTCTTTTAAATCACTTTAACTTTATCCTTTTTCAATTCTTTCATGTTTCAAGGAAAAGAAAAAACAAAACTTAATTAAATTATTTCAGGCATAAAGTTAAAATATAAGCCAAACAGACTGAATATATTAAATCCAATAATCAATATTGAAAATGAAAAGAAAAACAACTTCAAAACAAAATGTTTTTCATCAAAAGTGTTACACTTGTTGCCCCACTTGAAAAGGAACAAAACAATCTCACCCTACTCCTCCTCCTACTTGGCAATATCCTTCAATTCCAAACATACAGGTCCTTCAGTCTACACACAACAGCCAACAAAACACCATAAAACAATGAATGAATGAAAGACTGCACCTTTAAACGGCACAATGGCGACAACAAAAACATCCACCGCCTCGTTAAAGTGGCAGATGGGGAATTGGGTGGTGGAGGGTTAATTTAGAAAGAACAAAGAATGGCAGACGTATTGTTTTACATATTTAGGCAAAATTTTAAACGGCAGCTAAATATTTAATACTCAGGCTCACACTAAATGTTTAACAAGTGAATTTTTTAAAAGGGAGGAAAATCAACATGATTTAATGAGGGAAAGCGTTTACACTGGAACTTAATATGAGCATTTGAAATTTTTAAACGGTTTTAAAACCCTTTAAAATAAAACTTATATATAAAATAAGTAAAAGGATTTGCTGAATCAAAATTTTATTTTTTATTTCTAAAATATATTTCTATGATCAAATCTGGACCGATTTCAATCAATTTCAATACCTAACTTTCAATACCTTTTTTTTGTTTAGGATCTATCGTGTTTTCAAATGACAGGCAGAACCCTCCTATTCCTTTTGGCATTTAAGTTGCTTCCATAAGTCGTTTATATGGGAGCTATGGTCAAATGTGAACCGATTTCGCCCAAATTTAATACTAAACTTTTCCAACAAATTTGAGTTAAGGAAGTACATTTTTCAATTACATACAGCCAATTTTATTTGTTTTACATCGGCGGCGTGTTATTGCTGTAGGCTTACCGCCTATGGAGGATGCTGTGGTATTAATAATTTTAATAGAAATTGATAATTACAAAAAATTATGTTGCTGAGACCGGACATCGAACCTAGGCACAATGTGTTAGTTTATGCTTAGTCGACGTTTTGGTTAGCGCACCTACTAAGCCACAAAATCTACAAACAGTTTTCGAAAAATAACATTACATTTAAAGAAAGTAACCTTATGATGAGTTTTTGTCGTCAAGCGGCAGCATTTTTTCAAAACATAACAGATTTTTTGTGGCTACAATTGGCTTATTGTGACATCAGTGACGAAGCCCTTGTCGAGCAACGTTGATTTATAGCCTTCGAAGTATGTATCCTATCCGCCGCCATTTACGCTGTCATATTCTGTAGAAGCAGGCATTTGGTTTGTCGCGTTTAGTAGATCTTCATTTCTAATACGATTTGGCCTTCATATACCAAGGATTTGCCGTGAGTATTTGTTTGCAGAGGTTTGCAGGCACATATCGATGGCATTTGCGCGTTTCCAAGTTCCGCAACCGTGATACGGAATGGACTTGACATTTGAGTTGTAGATTCGTAACCTTTTCTTTCTTTTCTTTAAATGGCCTGTATTTACAACCTGCTTAGGTCAAAGGTCGAGCATATTTAAGAATTCCATATGCTTTGATCTTGTGTACATATTCTCCAATTTCGTAGGACAAGCTTTGAAAGATTTTACTCTACTTGATCTTTCCATCGAACTTTCGGACGTCCTCTATTACGAGTTCCGTCGGGATCGTTTTCATCCATTTCTTTGCAACATGTCCTAGCCAAGGCAGCCGCTGTTGCATGATGTGTTTCACTATGACGATGTCAGCGTATAACTCATACATAGCTCAATATTCGATGTCGATATTCATTGTAGATTCAGACTGGTCCAAATATTTTTCGTAGAATTTTTCTCTCAAAAACTCCAATAATAGCATTATCTGCCTGTGCAAGTGCCCATGATTCAACACCATAACCTTATTAGCTTCATGGGGATGCCAAACTCAGACATTGCTTTAAACAACTTCGTTCGTGTCGGGCTGTCGGAAGTCAACAAAGAGATGATACATGTCTAGTTGTTTCTCTTGGGTCCTTCCAGGCTTTCACGTAGCTTGAAGATCTGGTCAGTGGTAGATTTACCCGGTCTAAAGCCACATTGGTAGGTTCCAACTACCAATGTGGTTTTAACCACATTAACTTAGGGCTTTAACCTTTCGCACAGTATGGTCGATATAATCTTATATGCAATTGAAAGGAGGCTTATACCTCTATAATTGGCTCATAAGGTTTTACTTCCTTTTTTGGGCACTGAACAAAGAACGCTGAGACTCAAATCGTCTGTCATACGTTCTTCTAATTATATGGTTTTTATAAGCTGGGACATACTCCTTATCAACTCATCATTTTCGGCCTTAAAAAGTAAACCATCGACATCCGCCGTGTTCGCCCAAGTTCGATCCTCGGCCAGACCCACTTGTAAAAAAAAAATTCAAAAAAAGCGTAGGATTCACCTCATAACTCAGCTAGCCACTGGTTATTGAGTATTAGGCTATGTAAATCTTCTCTAACTAATGCATTTGCCGTTCGGAGCCGGAGTTAAAACGTAGGTCCCTTTCAATGAGTCTAAAAATAGAATCGGATGCAGCTCATTGTCTGACAGAAGAACCAATTGTTCCAATTGGAATATTGTCGCGGAATTTGGATAGGTGGTAACTTAGTTGTTGTTGATTTTTGCCGAGATTTACAACTAGCTCGGAGAATGCCGAATGCAGATTTTGTCTTATTAATACGCGATTCCATGTCCGACGTCACCTCTTGTTGATGCCAAACTTCCTAGATAATTGATAATTGAATCCAATGATCTCGTTATTCACATTGATGTGTGACGGGTTTGCGCCTCCAGGCATAATCTTTGACTTGGAAATATTGATTGACCGAGATTCAACAGTGATAGCATTAGTATTTATTTACTTGGAGGTGACCTGAGCTTGTCTTAGGAGATATTTCATTGGCGTATTCCAAGTTCTCTTTCCATTGGATACCGTGTCCACCTTCATAGCCGAGCGCATTATGTTGTCGATGACGAGAATACAAAGTATAGATGGGAAGATACATCCTCGCCTTATTCCGTAACTTCGAACGGAATTGACAATATAAATTTATGTGGGAACCGCCTATTAAAATACACGTACATTGCCTGAACGACGATTTTCTAAAATTCTCCAAAGATAGCTCCTATTGACACTGTCGAAGGTCTTTATACACAGTCGATGAACGCTAATTAAATGGGTTTGCGGAGTTTAATACATTGCTCTAAAATTATTCTTAATGTGTTGATTAGATCAACACAAGAGCGGTTATCTCTGAAGCCAAGCTGATTTTCGGGAAATGTAGAGGAAATTGCGATGGATCTTCTGTTTAAAATTACTCGACTTGGTAACTTGCTTTTGATTGGAAGAAGTGTTATTCCCCTGTAGTTGCTGCAGTCTTTATAGTCGCCTTTTTTGGTATTTTGACTAGTAAACCTTCACTCCAGTAGGTTGGCATAGATTTCACATTCCATATTTTACGCACAAGGTGTCAAAGGGCCACAGACGTACTACAAGTGGACTTTCGCCCGAATTCATTTTCCATTATAAATTCCTATATTTCTACTTTACATTGGTATCAATAAAATTGTGTTTGTCAAATAAAAATTGTATTTTGAAGCCAATTTACTTCCTAACCTAACAATTTTGCCCACCTTTCTTTATTAGTATTTCTTATTCTACCACTAAAAAGATTTTTCACCTTAAACATTTCTTAGAGATTCCAAAAATTTACGCTAGTGTAAACGCACCCTTCAAATTAATGTGTAATAGCAATGTTGTCAACAAGCACTTGTCAAAATAAATATGTGACAGGTAAAAAGCACACGTTCTGGCAAAAAATGTACAACAGAATATTTTAAGCTAATTTTGAACAAATAAAATATTTAAGGAAAATTTAAAAGTTTAACAAAAAGAACATGGGATAATATTGAAAAATGTACATATATGGGCGTATAATCTATAGGTTTAAATTCGAACCACCATTACATCTGGTCATACTTATGTCATTCTATTCTGTCACAAAATTTCTATCTCTAAACAAAATGAATCGATTAAATAGGAAATATTAAATTTGATACTGGGAACATGGAATAAAATGTTATATGTGTGGGCGGGCCATCTATCGGTTTAAATTTGAACCAACGGTTATTTCGAATCTGGCAATACTCCAATCTGCTATTTTGTCACAAAATTGAGAATATTATCTCCGCTGAACAAAACCTTGATTTTAGAACTATCAACGGTTCGCAACATAAGGCTTAAGACGAGGTAAATCTACAACTGATCAGATCTTTACACTACGCGAAATTCTGGAGAAGACCCATGAGAACAAATAGACACATATGATCGAAAAAATCTTTGGACCAGTTTGCGTCAACAATAAATATCGACATCGAATGAACTATGACCTGTTAAACATCAGCAGCTGCGAAAATACTCCAACGTAGAAGAGACGTCCAAAACTTCGATGGAAAGACCAAGTAGAGGAAAATCTTTTAAAGCTTGGCCTACGAAATTGGAGAATATGCGCACATGATCGAAGCGCATGGAATTCTGAAATAAGCTAGGTTTTTGGTTGTAAATATAGACAATTTAAGTAAACAAATATCAACTGTGATCCATGGTATAAAAGGAATGAAAACATTTAACAGGGACCACCAAATTTCAATCGTCAAAGATGAGTTTAAGAAGATTCGTGATAAATTCTATACGTTACAAAAATCAGCTCAAACCCAATATATCCTTTCCACCTAAAGTGATGAAGGGGGTATTAAACTTAATACAACTACAAATTTTATTTGGAAGAATTCTTATAAAATTACGATTTTTTACTTTTATAGCTCTCAAGTCCTTAAGTATTTGAGAAATCAATCGGGAACAGACCTATTAAATTTGTCTAGTTTTAATAAAACATGACAACGCTAAACAAATGACTTTTTAAATTATGACTAAACTGTTAAACATAAATTAAAACTATACTAATTTAAATAAAATAAAATGAAAACCCCTCAAAAAAAAAAAAAAGAAAAGCTAATGTCAAAAAACAAAAAGTGTGAGAGCGAAAGGAAATTTAAAATAAGACCAAAAGAGAGAGTGAAATCTACGAAGTCTAGAGCAAAACAAACCAAAAGGAAAACCTAGAAAATGAAACGCCGAAAATATGTATAACAAGAAAATAAACAAAATTTTGACATTTTACTTTATACGCTCTATCGTCACTAGCTCTCTTTCGTTTTGTAGCTTTTCCCGATTTTATCCTTGCTTACGTTTTAGATTCTAATTCTAACACTTGTTGCTCGAAATGTCATTTTGTTTTGACACAAAGAATGAAAGTGCAAGAAAAACATTTCGAAGAAGGCTCGTCTCCGTCTGGTGGTCTTTTCGTGTTATTTCAATATTTTTATCTGTCTTTCGCAGTTCTGTGTAGGTGTAACAAATGTTTGGGTTTTATTCTATTTTGTACGACAAAGTACAACAAAGTCTATTTGTTTTCGGTGTTAATGACACGCATTTCACTGTTATTCATTTTGACGTCTAAATTTAGATTAGAATTTATTTTTGATACATTTTTTTCTTTTCCGTTTTGGTTCAACACCAAAATGACGCAGTTACGTGTTTGATGACGATGATGATGAGGAGTGTAGCACAGCACATTAACATACTTGGGCGTTTAATGTGATTAAAACATTTTGCTTGAGTTATTTAAATGCCTAAATTAGTCATATGAAAATTGAGTTAATTAAATTAACGGAAATAACATTACCGGAATTAAAAGGAAATTATTCATATATCCTTTCATATGTCATTTAGTTATTCTAAATGATTGATATTTTTAGAAATTTAAGTGTATTTTTTAAAATATTTGTAAAATTTATAATAACACTTTAAATAAATAAACTTTTTGCAAAACGTTCCTATAGAAAATGGAAATGAAACACTGCCATTTGTCATTATTTTAAGCAAAATTTAAGGAGAATTTTATAAAAATAAGAAGTTAGAAAAAAATTTTAATCATTCCTATGAAAAATGGAAATGAAACACAAAATTATTTCCTAATGCTATAAAAAATGTACACAGCTTTTACTAATAAGAACGATTTTGTAAAAAAAATCTAAAACTGTTCAACATTCCTATGAAAAATGGAATTGAAACACAAAATTATTACCTGATGAGGTAAAATATAAGCACAGCCATAACTAATAAGAAAATTTTTGTAGAGAAAAATTTTAATTGACTATAATTGAAACACATTTTCCTTTTAAATGTCATTAAATGTTTATTGAAATTTACGTATTTTTTAAATTATTTCTGAATTATATAAAGAAATTTTTAAACAAATAAACTTTTTCCAAAACGTTCCTATAGAAAATGGAAATAAAACACTACCATTTGTCATACTTTTATCCTAAATTCAAGGAGAATTTAACAATAGACATATTTTTGCTGTAAAATTGTAAAAAAAATTTCAACATTTCTAAGAAAAATGGAAATGAAACACAATTTATTGCCTGGTGCAATAAAATATGTACACAGCTGAAACTAATAACAAAATTTTTGTATAGAAAAATCTAAAATTGACAAGTTTTTGCAAAATGTTCTATAACAAAGTGAAATTGAAACACTTTTCCGTTTCAAATGTCATTTAGTCTGACTAAACGATTGATATTTATAGAAATTTTGGTATTTTTTCTAAAATATATAGTGAAATTTTAGAATAAATAAACTTTTTCCAAAACGTTCCTATAGAAAATGGAAATGAAACACTGCCATTTGTCATAAATTTGTACAAAATTTAAGGAGAATTTCACAATAAACCTATTTTTGCTATAAAAACAATAAATTATTGAAGAAAAATTTCACCATTCCTATGAAAAATGGAAATGAAACACAAAATTGTACTTCCCGATGCTATGGAAAACGTACACGGAAATAAATAATAAATATATATTTGTAAAAACGATCTGAAATTCAAAAAATTTTGCAACATTCTGAAACAAAATGGGATTGAAACACTTTTTTTCTACTTTAGTGTCATTTAGTCATTGTAAATGATAAATGTTTCAAGAAATTTACATACATTTTGGCAATATAGAGGGAAATAAAATTATATATAAAATTTGTTCCAAACGTTCCTATGAAAAGTGGAAATGAAACACTTCCTTTTATCACTATTTGATACAAAAATTAAAGGCACTTTTACAGTAAACGGATTAAACGGATAAAAATAATAATTTATTAAAAAACATCATTCCTATGAAAAATGGAAATGAAACACGAAATTAACTGACATTAACATTTAGTCATTGTAAATGATTGATGTTTCAGAATTTAGGCTTATTTTATTTTTGTTCAAGAATAAATTTTTATATATAAATAATCTTTCCAAAACGTTCCTATAGAAAATGGAAATAAAACATTACAATTTAACATTATTTTATACAAAATTAAAGGGGAATTTAACAACAAATATATTTTTGTTATAAAAACTATAAATATTTAAAACAAAATTTTATCATTTCTATGAAAAATGGAAATGAAACACAAAATTATTTCATGAAGCTATGAAAAATGTAAACAAAAATTCTAACATTGACAAATATTTGCTTTATTTCTAGAATTTATAGTAAAATTTGAACAAAGTAAGAATTTTTCAAAAATTGTTTGTATTCTAATGGAAATGAAACACAATATTTTTTCATGATCATATACGAAATGTATACACCGTTACCTCATGAGCAAAATGATGTGAAAAAAAAACTTACAGAGGTAATTTTTTACAAAACGTTCCTATGCTAAATTGAATTGAAACAACATATTTTATAAAATATTCAGGAAAAAATGTACAAAGCTATAACTTTTAACCAATATTTTATGAAAAAAAAAACTAATACAGACAAATTTTTTCAAAACGTTCCTATGAAAAATTAAAATGGAACATTTTCAATTTGTAAAATAACATCGGAATTTAAACCAGAAAATGATTATTAGCATTATCACTTAATAAAAACATTAAAATCAACAATTTTCTTAAGACGTTCCTATGAAAATTGAATTGAAACATTTTCAATATCAAAAAAATAGTAAAGAAATTTAAGTCAAAAGATAATTATAAGACCAATTTTACAAGAAAACCCTTTAAAACTAGAATTTTCTAAAAACATTACTATGAAAAATGGAAATGAAACATACTCAAATTAAAAAATAGCAAATTTATTTAAATCAGGCATTTAAATTAAATTATTAAAATAATGGTTAAACCAAAAAAACAACAATTTTCTTAACACGTTCCTATTAAAATTGGAAATGAAACATTCTGTTTATTTCAAAATTAAACGATTTTCTTTTAATCATTACCATTTTTCTTCTCTTTATTTTACAGTGTTGGCAAATGGGCCACCCAATTCGGCGATGAGCTGTGGGAACTCGCTCAACGTATGACCAAATCACAGGAAATTAAAGCGGTAAGTTTTGAACTTCCCTCAAAATCAATTTTTCCCCTTATCTATTTGTTATTCTTAGAAATACAAAGAATACAATGCCCGTGTAGAGCTTAAAAATGGCACCGAACTTATAAAATCAATCACAGCCAATGTGGGCAAGATGTTGGCCCGGAAAATGGACGCCGTCAGATGTATACAGGCCAAGGCCGAAGAGGTATTCGAAAATTTCGAATACAATGAAACATATGCCGAAAATGATTTTCAATATTATTCGAGTAAATTTTCGGCATTTGATGGTAAAGCGGCCGAAGAACTAATGGAACATTTGCAAAATAATAGTTATATGTATTTGAATATGACCCTAAATCCGGACACACATTTTTATAATATCTCTGTGAATACAGAGCATAGTTCCGTCCATGTACCATCCAATGTGTATGATAAACGTAAGTTGGGTAAAAGTTTTTCAAAAGTTAGATTTTTAATAAAATTTTCTTTTACAGACCCTCCAGTCCTTAAGGCCATTATGTGGACCGAAGAATTAGATGAGGTCTTTAAACAAAACTACCAATCCGATCCCGCCTTATCTTGGCAGTATTTTGGCTCTGATACGGGCATTTTACGCCATTTTCCTGCCTCTCAATGGGACGAACATGAACTGGATGGCAATGCCGATACCTATGATTGCCGCAAGCGTTCGTGGTATATTGAAACGGCCACCTGTTCCAAGGATATTGTTATTTTATTGGATAACTCCGGTTCTATGACGGGCTTCCGTTTTCATGTGGCCAAATTTACTATACGCAGTATATTGGATACCTTTTCCAACAACGATTTCTTTACCATATTCAATTATTCCTCGACAACGGATGATATTATACCCTGCTTTAAGGATGCTCTGGTCCAGGCTACTCCCGAGAATATCAATGTTTTCAATGATGCTATTAGTAAGATGAAGCCGCAGGGCTATGCAAATTTATCGATAGCCTATACCAAGGCCTTTGAATTGTTAAAGACGGTAAGACAAAGTTTTTGTCGAAGATTTTAGAGCTTGCTAACTATATCTCCCTAACCCTTTATAGTACTACATAGAAAGACGCTGCAATGAAACCTCCACCTGCAACCAGGCCATTATGGTGGTTACCGATGGCGTGGCTAGTAATAATTCGGAGGTTTTTGAACAATACAATTGGGGTGATGGTGAAAACGGGACCATGAGTATGAAGGTTCGGATATTTACGTATCTTCTGGGTAAGGAAGTTACCAAAGTTCGAGAGATTCAGGTGATGGCTTGTCAAAATCGTGGCTACTATTCACATGTGCAAACGCTGGATGAAGTACAGGAAGAGGCGTTAAAATATGTAGATGTAATAGCCACGCCTTTGGTGCTGCAAGATGTGGAACATCCGCCTACTTGGACGCATTCGTTTACGGATAAAACGGTTTGTATAACTAAGGACGATATTTCGGAAGAATTTTAAGTCATTAACTTTTTATACAGTATAAACTCGAGGGGAATGCCACAAATGCTCGACTTATGATAGCGGTGGGGGTGCCGGCTTTTGATCGTTCCTATCTAAAGGCTAATCATACGCCTCATGCTCGTTTACTGGGTGTGGCAGGTACAGATGTGCCGGTAGAAGATATAGACAAACTAACATTGCCTTATAAGGTATTTCTTAATCAAATATAATCTCAAACTGATCTTTAAAAAATCCAAATTTTTTCTTTAAAACTAAAGCTGGGTGTTAATGGCTATTCGTTTGTGGTTTCCAATAATGGTTATGTTTTACTACATCCCGATTTGAGACCTATAGGGGTAAGTCTGGCTCAAAATATATAATCATCCCTTATATAACTTCTCCCTCAATTTTTAGCCCAATGGCGTTATGAATCCCAACTACAACAGCATCGATTTCACTGAGGTGGAACAGCTATTTGAAGATAATTCACCGCGTAACCCCGGTGAAGCTATACTACAACTAAGACGCAGCATGGTCAATCATGAGTCGGGTGAATTTAAAGACATTAGTGTAAAGTTGCACTATGACAAAATGAGACGTGTTTCAGAAGAGAAACAGGATTATTTCTTTGCCCCTCTGCCCAATACGCCCTTTTCACTGGGTATTGTCTTGCCCAGTGAATATGGTAAGACTTGGATTAAGGTGGGCGAAGAGGTCTTGAAGAATATCCACATGAAAGTAAATATATCGGATTTCTTTGTGGGTGACAATTGGAAGGTGCATCCCGATTGGGTCTATTGTAAATATCATTATTTGGAAGGTCATGAATTTAAGACACCCGAGGCCGAGTTAAGGCATTTTTTGGGTAAAATGGTGCTTAAGGATTGGAAGTGGTCGGAACAGTATGAGGAGGATGAATTGGATAGGGATGAAAATGATTGTAAGTAAAAATATTTAGTTTTAAGTTTAAGGGAGTCGAAAATTGACCACAAAATTTATAAAAAATTTTCTAATTCCTCTTTCATATCTTAGTGAATTGTGGCCGCAAATCCCTAAACGATGATGCCTACTATTGCAACAAAGAACTGGTCCACTTGTTGATCTTCGATGCCAAGGTCACCAATTCCAGTTATGGCGTTTGGAAATTCGAAAATGAGGAAGAAAAGTCTTTAATTGAGAGCTTTGGTGCCACTTTGCGCTTTGTGGCCACCATGAGTGGCTTGACGCGCTGGCAATTTATTTACGGAGAAGTGGAGGTGGAAAATGATCGTGAATTTGGTGATTATCATACAAAAGCTATTGACGAGACCTGGTATAGAAGCGCTATATTAGCCCATCACGAAGAACGTACCGATAGTTTTGTATACTCGGTTAAATATCCCAATGATCCGGCAGAGGATAGTGAATTGAAGGTGACCGCTTCCCATGCCATTTTCCCCAGAGATGGCGGTAAAGAGGCACCAGCTTGTGTGGTGGGTTTTCAGTTTTCTCATGCCCAAATGTTGGATAGATTCTTCAATATAACCTCAACGGATAATGTGAGTTAACGAAGGAGCTATATATTTGGATTATATTGAAATATTTGGGAATTTCTTTCCTTTCAGTGTAATGGCTGCATTAAAACCTGCAATAGTGACGAATTTGAATGCTATGTTGTGGACAATAACGCCTATATTGTACTGGCCCGAAATGTTAATCATACGGGTAAATTTTTTGGTGAATATCAGGGAGATGTTATGGATGCCATGGTGCAATTGGAATATTTTCAAAGTATTGATGTCTATGACTATCAGTCTTTGTGTGTAGATGAAGATGCTAAACAAAGTGAAGGCCATATGTTAATGCATGTAAGTATTTGGAAAGGCTTTAGCTAGAAAGTCTTTATAATTTCTAAACTTTTCTTAGCCCTGGAAAGTTATGAGTTTGGCCTGGAAATGGCTGGTTTCTTCATTGTTCTGGCATTATTCCCGCATTCAATGGTGGGTGGATGGTTCTCCTTGTAAGTTTTCACCCTACAAATCTCTTAAAATTAACAAAAGTAAAATACATATTCTTTTGCAGTCCTAGAATATAACGATGACATTGAAGATGACTACGATGCCGGAGGTTATGGCCATGACAGTTATGCTCCCATTCAGCCCAAACCCAAAGAGGAGGATGAAGATGAAATGATCTTCAATGAACCCGAACCACCTCCAGTTTACGAACCTTGCGATAAGGTTACTACTTTATATAATCTCCAGCCGAATACTCTGGAAGGCATTACGGAAGCCATAAAAATGCCAAATGTACGACCGTTTTATATAAAGAAGATACCGCGTACAAATCTATTGTTGGTGGTAATAAATGTTTTAATGCCTTCGAAGGGTACGAAAAAGACCACCGAGCCACAAAGACAAATCTATCCGACGGATTTTCCGTGCTACAAACTCAATATGAGTTTCTATGAGCGAAGACGTATAGAGGAGTGTTTTACGGAGCATGCTAATGTGAGTATAAATATATTTTCAAAGAAATCTCAATATTCCCAATAACGTTCCTATGAAAATGGTATTGAAACATACATTTTTTAACAATTTCGTAAATTTTAAACCTTAAAATTATTGTTTAGAAAACTTTGTAATATTAATCTAGGAAATTAAAATTTTTTGCTTAATGTTCCTACGGGAAATGGAAATGAAACATATGAAAATGGTATTGAAACATTTACATTTTTTAACAATTTCGGAAATTCTAAACTTTAAAATTGTTATTTAACAAACTTTATAATATAAATATGGGAAATTAAAAGTTTTTCAGAACGTTCCTATGGGAAATGGAATTTAAACACTTTTAATCCTAAAATTTTATCTGGAAATTAAAAGATAATCTCGCAATTAGCTTAAGCCTGTAGGAAAACGTTATAAATAGACTCCTTTTCGCAAATTTTGCTAAAAAAATATAAGTTTTTGTTTAATGTTCCTATGACAAATGGAATTGAAACATGTTGGATTTAAAAAATGTATATAAGGAAACAAAGACTTTTGTGGTATTAGTTTAATACTATACAAAAATAGTATAAATTGTGATTTGTAAGCAAATTTTAATCATAGAAAATTATTTAAAAAATGTCTGTTAAAATTAATGTTAGGAAATTCAATTCAGATTTTAAAAAATTGTAAAAATTTTCGGTCGTTCAACTGAAGAATGGAATTGAAACAATCAAATTATTATGGAAATATTCTCAAAAACTGAAAAAAAAACGTTTAAAAATAATCTAAACGTTCAAATAGAAAATGAAAAGGAGATACTTTAAATTTAATTTTACGTAAAAATATTTCGAAAATATTTTTGGAAAATACTAAAATTAAACATAATAAGTTAAAAGCTCAAAATTTAATTAAAAATTAAAAACAATTTTAAAATTTAAAGGAACTTTCAAAAATTGTTTGAAATTTTTTAGATGTTCTAATAGAAAATGGGAATAAAACATTTTTAAATTGAAAAATTCTACGAATAATGGAATTGAAGCACATGATATTCCAATAAATGTAATGGAATAATTGATAGATTTCTAAAGTTATTTAAAATATGACAATATTTTTAAAATTGAATTAATTTTTTTCTGACGTTCCTATAGAAAACGGGAATGAAACATAAAACATTTAAAAAACTAGCTTCTAAGCATGATAAATTTGTACAACATTCCTCTAAAAAATGAAATCAAACATATAGAATTCCAATATCTGGAAAATAATGAAAATTTTTGCAACATTCCTATGAAAAATGAAAATGAAACACATGATATTCCAATATCTGTAATGGCATAATTCATAGATTTCTAAAATTAACCAAAAGCTGAAAACAATTTTAGAATTTTATGAAAAATTATCAGGCGTTCCTATAAAAAATGGGAATGAAACTTATTAAATTAAAAAAAATCATTTAAAATCATAATTGGTGGATGAAAAATTAGGCCAAGAGCAAAAACTGATTCTCAAAAATTTAAATTTGAACAACATTCCTATGAAATATTGAATTGAAACAATATTTGCAATGAAATAACTGAAAGATTTTTGTGGTTCCTATAGAAAATGGTAATAAAACATTAAATTTGATAAACTGAGTCAAAATCAGGTAAAATAAAGAGATTTTTTATAACATTTCTATGAAAAATGGAATTAAAACACATAATATTAAAATAATTGTTAAACTTCTAAAGTTATCTAAAAGATGACAAAAACTTTAAAATTTAGTGAACATTTTTTTGACGTTCCTATAGAAAACGGAAATGAAACATAGAGTATTTAAAAAATAACTTCTAATTTTAAACAACATTCCTATAAAAAATAGAATCGAAATACGTGGAATTCTAATATCTGAAAAATTATAAAAATTTTTGTAACATTCCTTTGAAAAATGGAATTGAAACCCATGATATTTCAATATCTGCAATGAAATAATTTGTCGATTTCTAAAGTTACCCAAAAGCTGAAAACAGTTTTAGAATTTAATAAAAAATTTGCAGACGTTCCTATAGCAAATGGAAATGAAACTTATTAAATTTAAGAAATTCGATCAAAAACAATTTCGGTACATGAAAAAACTAGGGCAAGTGTAAAAAATAATTAAAAAATTTTTTAATTTGTACATCATTCCTATGAAAAATGGAATAGAAACATAAAAAATTTCAAAATCTGCAACAAAATTACTAAAAGATTATTATAGTTAATTAAAAACTGAAAAGTATTTAAAAATTTGATAAACAATTTTCTAACGTTCCTATAGAAAATGGAATTGAAACTTTTTTAATGTTATAATTTTAGGTTTAAACGAATATTATCTTTATTTCCAGGAAACGGATTACACTTACTGTGGTGATGCCTCATCTGTTACATCTAATATGTTAATTTTAAGTCTAACATTAACGCTCGTTTTAATTGCACGTTATCTAAGACGGGTTTAAATTTGAATTTTATTTTTTCTCTTACTCCATTTTTTGTCTCTGGCTGATGAACTAAGCATCTAATTAAGCACAATTTAATACTCTAAACGAAACTTTTAGCCAAATACTAAAAATTTAAATTTAAACTAGAAGAAAACTAAAACAATCAGGGAGTTTAAAAAAATGAAGATTAATTTGCCAAAAAAAAAACAACTAGAAAAAATACATAAATCAATTAGCAACACTGTTTTTTAAGTTTTTTGAGTAACACACAACACAAAAATGTCCAAAACTCAAAAAGAAAATATTTATACAATTATATATTTATACACAATTTACTGTAGTTTCAGTTTTACTTAGAAATTTTAGAAGAAAGAATACAAAAAGTTTCATAAATGGGAAATCTAGAGCAATAGTTTAAAGTAAAAACTTCCTATTAAATGAAATTAAATGAAACTTTAAAACTTTCCTATTAATTGTTTTTGTTTTGTTAATTCGTATAGAATTTTTGTTAAAAAAGAAATGTTTTATATAAAAAAAGTTTTTTTAAAAAAGCCAAAAATTAAGTTTATTTTTATATATTTACCAAAATGTTTAATAGATTTTTTATAAAAAGTGAAAAAGTTTTGTTACAATTTTTATATAAATTTTATGAACATAAAGAAATTTGAAAATAAAAGGAAAAATTACACAAATTACTAAAATAGTTACAAACCACCTTAAGTGTCAATCAAACTCTACCAACAAAGAACTAAAGAACAAACCAACTTACGAAGAAAATCTTTACTTTAGAAGACATTTTACAAAAAATTATAAAAATAGAAGAAAAAGGTTTTTAAACTAGAACAATAAAATCTTCAAACTCTACTCTTAGCCTAAAAAATGCAAAAGATTTAAGTTAACATTTTTCTGAACAACTTTTTTGCCAAAAAATTATTTTCTTTAGACTCTTTTTTATTTAGAAGAACTTAAAACCAAATAGAAGAAAAACCTTAAAAAAACTAAAAAAATGCCTTTATATTTTAAAAATATTTAATAAAAATAACAAAAAAAAAAGTAATCGAATCAAAGAAGAAATTTATGTTGTAAATCAAAAATAATTAAGGGTTCTTAGGGTTTGTCTTAAAAGAATGAAATGGCAAAAATTATAATATAATAAAAAAGTTAACTAAAAAACCTTAATTAAAAAAAAAACAAGATTCTTTTACATTGTAGACAAAAATTTATAAAAAGAAGTTAAAAGAATTGATAATAGTTATAAAATATTTATTTTTGAAAGATTTAAATTAAATTCATATTAAATAATAAAATGTAAGAATTTAATAAAGAAATTTCTTTGAAAAAGAATTGTTTTAATGTTAAGTTAAACAACAAAAATGTAAAGAATAATAAAAAAAGACCAATTGTTTAAATAAATTCAAGAAGAAATGTAATGGGAAAATGAAAGAAAAACGCAGTAAGTACAAAAAAAACAACTTTTTTTAAAAAAAAAATTAACTTTTCTAAAAAAAAAATTTGCAATAAAACATGTAAAAACAAGAAATATTTAAAATAAAACAAAAAATTTCCACTTAAAACTTGATTTTTTAGAACATAACTTCAAAAAAACGATCAAAATGTCAAAAGTATTGAAAAAAATTTAAACGTTCCTATGGAAAATGGAAATGAAAAACGCAAAATTCAAATATTTCTAGCCAAACAATGCACATCATTCAAAAACCTCTAAAAACCTTAAAGAATTTTCCAAATTTCTACAAAATTATCAAGAGTTCCTATGAAAAATGGAAATGAAACACGAAAAATTCAAATTTTTTTGATGATATAATGAAGATCATCAAAAAATCTTATAGAAACAATTTTGTAAGTTAATACGAAATTTTCTGGCATTCCTATGGAAAATGGAATTGAAACACGCAAAATTCAAATATTTCTAGCAAAAAAATGCACATTATTAAAAAAACTCTCAAAAACTTAAAAGAATTTTTTAACTTAATACAAAATCATCGCAAGTTCCTATGAAAAATGGAAATGAAATACAAAAAATTTAAATATTTTTGACAAAATAATGCATAATACTTAAAACCCTTTTGGAAACTTAAAACCATTTTTCATGTTAATACAAAATTTTCATGCGTTCCTATGGAAAATGAAATTGCAACACACACAATTCTAAGATTTCTAGCAAAATATTGCACATCATTCATAAAACTCTCAGAAACTTGAAAGAATTTTTTGAATTAATACAAAATTATCAGAAGTTCCCACGAAAAATGAAAGTGAAACACGAAAAATTTAAATATTTTTGACAAAGAAATACACATCATTCACAAACCTTGCAAAAAAAAATAGAGAAACTTTAGTAATTACTACAAAATTGTAAGACGTTCCTATGGAAAATGAAATTGAAACACGAACAATTTTAATATTTTTAATAAAACTATTCAGATCATTAAAAAATATCATAAAAACTTGAAACAATTTTACAAATTAATACAAAAATTTCAGACGTTCCTATGGAAAATTAAATTGAAATATTTAAAAGTCAAATACTTTTCACATATTAATGCAATCCATTTAAAAAACATATATAATCTTAAAATAACTACACAAATTAAAATAAAATTATCAGACGTTCCTATTGAAAATGAAATTGAAACACTCAAAATTTTAATAGTTTTGAAAATTTAATGCACATCATTAAAAATCTTTTGAAACTCGAAAGAATTCTACAAATTATTACAAAATGTTCATGCGTTCCTATGAAAAATGGTAATGAAACACACTAATTTTCAAAAATAACAAAAAAAGATAATTATTTATATTAACTCAAGAAGAAATCTAATAAGAAAATGGAAGAAAAACGCAGTAAGTACTAAACATTTTAATATTCTATGAAAATTTTCATTTTTGCGTTCCTATGGAAATGAAATACTCAAAATTCAAATATTTCTAACAAAATAATGCTCATCGTTCAAAAACCTAATAGAAACGTAAAATATAATGGAAAACGATCGTTTTCAAATCGATCGATTTCAGATATATTTTTGATATAATTTTCGGTTATTTTCCCAAAACATTCAAACCAAATGAAAGACAAGATGTCAATCAAAAGGGTTAAAGCCAAAATTTTCATTTTTTTTGGGGAAATAACCGAAAATTATCTCAAAAATATATCTGAAATCGATCGATTTGAAAACGATCGTTTTCCATCACATACCTCATAATTACAAATCAGTACAAAATTATCAGTCGTTCCTATGAAATATGGAATTAAAACACACAAAATTCAAATATTTTCAGTAAAATAATGCCCGGATTAAATAACGTTTGCAAAAATCTTAAAGAATTTTAGAAATTAATACAAAATTTTCTAACTTTCTGTTTTAAAATGGAATTGAAACACTGAAAATTCAAACATTTTTAACAAAATAATGCTAATAATTCAAAAAAAATCCATTTAAAATGGCAATGAAACACTTTTTAATTTAAAACTGTTGCGAGTATAAATTTATAAATTCAAAGCAACGTTCCTCTGAAAATGGTATTGAAACATAATTATTTTTGAGCAATTTATGAAATTCTAAGTTATGTTTAAAATTTCCTAACAAAATTCTGACAAATTTAAAGTTTGTGCTTAGCATTCCTATAGAAAATGGAATTGAAACATATTCAATTCAAATAATTTATGTAAAAACGAAGAAATTAGGAATTAGACAAGTTTGCAAAAAACGTGTTATAAAGGAATACTTTTTCGAAAATATTCTTATTATATTCAAAGTTTTTGTTAAACATTCCTATGAGAAATGAAATCGAAACACATGAAATTCAAATATTTATGATAAAATAATTAACAGAACTCAAAAAACAATTAAAGAAAAGTTTGTGAAAAAAATAATTTTTCTTGAATCGTTCCTGTTGAAATGGAAATGGAACATTGCAAATTTAAACATTTTTGGTCAAAAATAAGTATTATAATGTTTTTTTTTACAAAAAATCGAAATTTTTAGATGAAAAAAAATTATTTTTTGAGAAAACTAAATTTTTTGTAAGAACTTTAATTTGATATTTTGATTGAAAATTTTATTTTTTAGCGGAAAAATTCCTATTTCTAAAAAACCTAAAAATCACTTACCTGCATTTTTCTATAATTTAAAATTGTTTGTTATTGTTCTTGAAATTTATCAACAAATCGGAATCTTGCTTTTTTCTTTTTGTTTAATTTTACTAAATCTTCTTAAAGCTGTAAAAAATAGAAACAATTTTGTTAAAATCTTATGAATTAAATGCATTTATTCACTTTTATTTAGCGAATTAAAAATGGAATGACAAACTTCACCCAAGGTGAATCGGTTCAAAAAATATATATTAAAAAATTAAGAAAATATAATTCATTCAAAAAACTTACTTCTAAAAGTTCTTGTTTAACATAAACGATAACAAAATTCAAGATTCAATTCTCTCCACTGGCTGTGGTTAAGACTGCCTTAAAGTACTCACTATCCAATTTCTTAATATCCTTGGTAAATTGTTCTACCAATTTGGTAAGATCATTCTCATTTATATCTTTATTATTACCCGTGGTGGATAACTGCTCTATGGCTTTATTGATTTTGTCCAACAAAGCTTTATCTTCATCTGTCTGCTTGGCGGCATGTTCATCTTCAAACTCATTGTAGACCTGTTGGGCATTTTGTACAACCTTTTCGGGAAAGTTTGCCAAACGGGCTACTTGTATGCCAAAACTTTTCTCCATTACTCCGGGACGCACTTGATAGAGTAGGGTGAAGTTTTCATTGTCAGCCATGGCGGCCATGTGACAATTGTGTACCGTATTAACCGAGTCTGCAAGGTTGGTGATCTCATGAAAGTGGGTGGCAAAGAGTGTAAAACATTTGGTTTCTTTAGCAAGGTGTCTAAAAAGAAATATCAGAATATATTTATTATATAATAGATCTTCGTTTCTTGTCCATAAAGTTTCTTAATTGTTTTAGTTACTTACTCTGCTATAGACCAGGCAATACCGCATCCCTCATAGGTAGAAGTTCCTCTACCCAATTCATCTATAATAACCAAAGATTTCTCAGTGGCAGACTGTAATAAGAGAAAATTTAATATGATATCTTTGTTTAACCCTCTGCGACTGACGTGTAGTCATGCAGACACCAACAAAGTCTAAGTACTACATTATCGCTTTGATTTTAAAAATATAACTATAAATAATAATTTAAATACAAAACGAATCTTGGAAAATATAAGCCTTAGCTGTGGTGCTATATAGTACTATATCACGTTAGTCGAAGAGGGTTAAGAAGTCAAAAAACTTACCCTTATTATACCCGAAGTTTCTATCATTTCCACCATAAAAGTACTAAGACCTTTAATGATATTATCACTAGCTCCTACGCGACCTAAAATCGAATCTACCATAGAAATAGTGGCCTCTGAACAGGGTACAAAAGAGCCCACATGAGCCATTAAAACCGCAGTACCCACAGATCTTATATAAGTAGATTTACCACCCATATTGGGGCCAGTAATAATAAACATATTACATTTATCTGCAAATTAAAAAAGTTTTAAGCAAATCTCTAAAATTTATAAATTTCAAACCTTTCTTAAACTCCACACTATTGGCTATAAAGGTAATGTGTTCCTGCAGTTCCAAGCAAGGATGTCGTACCTCATTTAAAACCAGTTCCCCTGCACCTTCTTCCAAAATCTTAGGTCTCACATAGGGAGTGGGGGCTGTTTGGGCTGCCATGGCAAAACTTACCAAACAATCAAGCTGGGCAAATTCATTATTCAGACAAGTCAAGGTATTGGCATAACCCACTGCCACCTTAACAATCTCCTCGACAATATTCTTCTGCTGCTCTTCATAGCGCGTACGTAAGGAACCAAATTCCTCATTGATTTCGGTGAGTTTTTCCGTTGTAAACCGTATGCCCCCTTTGACCACATCAATAATTTTATAATTTTTATTTTTCCTTAAGGCTGTGTCATCTCTTAGGGTTATGCGAAAGTGATAGCCAACATGGGAAACATTTTGTAATTTCAAATTTTGATTCTTGTCCAAATCTAGGTCTTGTACAGCTTTCTCTTGTAACTTTTCCATTTTGTGCAATAACTTGGACATGCGTTCTTTCATTTCCAAGAGTTCAGCATCAAAGGAGGCTTTTACCAGATATTCTCCCGTTTCAATGGCATCAAAGTCCATTACTTGCTCCACCATTTGCTTAAGGCCAGATAAGTCCTCTAGATAGCTTTTCAAGGGATCACATAAAACACTTTTAACGGTGTTATGTTCCAGACTTAATAAGACATTGACTATTTTAGGAGTACGCAGCATAACCTGATAAATACGAAAGATATCTTGTAAATTGGCTTTTTGACGGAGTAATTTCTTGGTTAACATTAGAACATCGGGTATGCGTTTCAAATACTCATCATGTAAAGAATTAAGGGTGGTAGGGGATTCCAGAAAGCATTGTACAATATTATGACGGTCGTTTAATATCTCTCGGCTTCTCAAAGGTTGTTTAACCCATTGAGCCATTAAACGATGACCTTGAGGAGTGCGACAATGGTCTAGAACACCCAAAACACTTTGCCATCTATAGGAAGGTGAGCTGAAATGAGTACCCGGTTTTGGAAGGATATTGAGAGCACTAACAGCAGCTGCATCCAAGTGCACAAATCTGAAAATATATAATTTTTGGATTTGGAAAATTCTTTTATTTAAAATTTAGACCGACCAATGCTTGACAATATTAAAATTTTGCTTTCATAATAATTTACTAACAAAAAATTTTATTTTTCTTAACAAACGACTTTTCAAAAAACAAGTTGCTAAAGTTGTAATCTGTTCAAATTACAGATTTTTGTCCTAAGCGGTTTAGATCGGTCTAATTACCTATAACTCAGTTTACTCTTTTATATTTATAGATTTACCTTTTCAAATTCAATTGCTTTATTTCATAATGCCCAAGAGTTCCAGCATCATTGATAAGATCCAAATACTTTATACCCAACCTTAAAGCCTCCATGGCTAGAGTAAGTTGTAGCTCGGGCATACCCGTAGCATCTTCTTGTTGGCCTTTAGCAAATCGCAACAAATGATTTAAATCTTGAACCAAATCATTTTTTTCGCCACTAGGTGGTTTGGGAATAACAGTGACCATAACACCATTACGCTCCAAAAGATTCTTAACAGCTTCATACTAAAATAAAAAAATATAATACAAAGCAATAAAATATATTAAACCAAAAAGCTACCTCTCCATCCAGTTGAGGCAGCAAACATTCCTTGGGACCCAACAACACCACGGTAGCCTCTAATTCAGTGAAAAAGTCATCATCTACAAATTCCACAACTTGAAATAAGCAATCATTTTGCTCGACAGAAGCTACTCCCACATTGCGTTGATTATTTTGCAAACGCAATTGCAAAGACAAAATACTATTGCCCACCAGTATCTCCTTGTTGGCAAAGAGAATATCTTCAAATTGCAAAAGATTTCCAGGAGAGCCTCGATACTCCAATTGCCAGCCTCCACCGGTAGAACGGCGTACATAGACCTCAACGCGATAGTTGCGCACTAGCAAAAGTTCACGAACGGCCAATTCAAAGTTATTCTTTGAAAGCATTACAAAGGGTGATGGATCACTTTCATCTTTGAGCAATTGGCGTATATATGCAGTGGATTTGTACACCAAACGGGCTATTATTTCAGAGTCATCGGGACCGTGAACAGAATAGGAATCGGTGCGATCAAAAAATCTTATTGTAGTTTTGGGTTTCTAAGGGACGAGATTGGGTGTGTGTTTATGAAAGCTACAATGGAGATATTTTGCTAATTTATGTACTTACCTCTCCCATTTGTTGGAAATATTTTAGGAAATTGCGTCTGGCATTGGTGTCTGAAATGGATTTTTTAAACGGGAAAGAAATTATTTATTACTACATAAAACAATAATACAAAAACAAATCATTTGATTTGGTTGCTAAACGATAAACTCTTCCAGGGAAACCCGCTGTCCGCAATGCTAACTATTTTGAAGAGATGGATAGTGAATAAATATATTCGTAGAGTTTGAAGACCAACGTTTAAAACATCGTAGAAATAAACAGAGTTAAATTCTATTTAACTTCTACCTCTTTAAAGTGCCCGCTGCGACACAAGTTGTTGAATTAATATTATTCGCGGTCGACTTCCAAGATATTTCCTGATAATGTGTTGAGGTTTTATTCTCGGATAAATTAAAAAATTTTAAATACAAGTTAAACTACAAAACATAGAATACTTGATACAAAATATAAAACAAGTTGAACTTCAATTCTTCAGACCAACACCTGAACGTAATCTGAAGATAAAACCTACCAAAATCTCAAACCCATATTTATCAACTGGACACAAGATAAAAGGCCGATTGTGTATCAATTCCGAGCATTAACTGCCCAAAAAATCCTGAAAATTTTTGCTCATTAACTGCAATGCAGAAATAAAGACCTCAAAGCACTTAGCGTATGGACAAAGAATATAAAACGATTATCCGGTTAGTGGCAAATCAAGCTACTCGGGATGGAGCAATAGACTTTGAATTTTTTGGTCCATGCCGTCCTAAAGTTATGCTCAGCTACTGTTCATGACTAATGGCAACTATACTATCTAACTTTATTTTGTCCTTAGGATTTGTAGACCCATCCACTTAAACTTTTGTTGGCCCCACCAAATGGATTTTTTATCTTGTTCAATGGTTTCAATTATTGACAGGCCACTTCTAGTTTTATGGGACAATTATGTTGCTATTTTATAAATTTCAATGTCTGAATATAGTTTAAGCAATGAAATGTAGTCTTCAATGCCCCAAGAAAGGGAAAACGATAATTTAAACCTTTGAAGTATCCCAGAAGTATTCCTTCCATCAGTCCTTCTTTTCAGACAACCAAAATAATCTGGGCCAATCAGAAAATTGGTTTAAATTGACAACTTTTATTAAAAACTTACCCAAAGTCAGCTCTGGCTCTTGTTTATTAGCATTAATAGCCTCCATATTTATTTAAATTTAACAAAAATTATAATAATTGGCAATTTTTTAACAAATTTGTGGCGCAAAAAATTGTTGACAATTTTTGCAATAAAAAAGCTTTAGCTGTCTTGCTATTGTGAATTATCATAAACTAAAAGAGATGCCACAGTGAAAAATAGTAGTTATTTTATTTTGTTTGAACATGTGGCATCTTTCTTTTAACTTGTTTATTAAACAAAAAATAACAAAAACAACATTATAGTAATTAGTGAACACAATTTAAATGCACAAAACCATTGCAAAATCTTCAATTTATTAAAATTAGGTTAAAATATATTAAACAAATTGTAATATTTCTATTTTTAAAACAAACCGTGCCACGTTATTATTACAAAAATGCAGCTAAAACGTAGAATTTTTAAATCTTGTACTCTGGAAACCTATCTAGTATTATTTGGTGTATTCTCTTTATTAATTTATCTTTACCTCTTAAGAAGTGACATAGCCAAAGGCGGCTGGTCCACTGATGAGCCGGCATCACCCAATCCTCTCCTGCTATACGAAAATAGGGTACAAACCAAATGCCTAAGTGAGAAAGTGGAGTCGTCCACAGATGCTTTAAGCGGCTTGGCGGCAGTTGATGATCCCATAAATGGCCCGGGAGTAGTTAGGAATAAACAAGACAAGTACATCAGGGATATAGGCTATAAGCATCATGCCTTTAATGCGTTAGTCTCAAACAATATTGGTTTAATACGACCCATACCGGACACTCGTCACAAGGTGTGTCCCCGTTCGCCAACACAAGAAACAGAATCACTGCCTACTGCTTCCATTATCATGTGTTTTTATAATGAGCACAAAATGACTTTGTTTCGTTCCATAAAAACGATAATAGAACGTACTCCCTCCTGGCTTTTAAAGGAGATCATTTTGGTAGATGATTTCAGTGATTTACCCGAATTGGTGTTTCATTTGCAAGGAGAACTACATGGTCAACTACACTATGATAATCTTAAGTACATCAGAAATATACAGCGTGAGGGCTTAATAAGATCTCGGGTAATAGGAGCTCGTGAGGCTAAGGGTGATGTCTTGATTTTCTTAGACTCTCACATTGAGGTTAATCAACAGTGGTCAGAGCCTTTGTTGCGTTTGATTAGGGATGAAAATTCGACATTGGCCGTACCTGTAATAGATTTAATTAATGCTGATACATTCCAGTATGCATCCAGTCCCTTGGTGAGAGGAGGCTTTAATTGGGGATTACACTACAAATGGGAGAATTTACCAGAGGGTACGCTTAAGCATGAGGAGGACTTTAAAGGTATGTATGGAACTAAAACTGAACAAAAATTTAACTAGAACTGAAATAGAAATAAACTGAACTAGAACTTAGGCAGAACTGAGCTTTAAATAAACTGGAGCTTATATAAAATTGCATTTTAAAAGTTTTTACAAAATTTTTAATTTAAATATTTCTTCAAAAGGTCCCTTTAAATCTCCTACTATGGCCGGAGGCTTGTTTGCCGTTAACCGTCTGTATTTTGAACATGTAGGCAGCTATGACATGGGCATGGATATTTGGGGTGGTGAAAATCTTGAAATATCATTTCGCATTTGGCAATGTGGTGGTGCCATTAAGATTGTTCCATGTTCCCGAGTAGGTCACATCTTTCGCAAACGAAGACCTTACAGTTCTCCCGATGGTAGCAATACAATGCTTAAAAACTCCCTCAGACTGGCTCATGTTTGGATGGATGACTATAAAAAATACTATCTCAAACATGAAAAAGAAACCACCAACTTTGATTACGGCGATATAAGCGAACGTTTACAACTAAGGGAACGTTTGAAGTGCCAACCTTTTGAATGGTATTTGAAAAATGTCTATCCCGAACTACGACTACCGGGAGAGCAAAGCAGCAAAAACGAAAATTCTCCTGTATTTCAACCATGGCATTCTAGGAAACGCAACTACATATCCACCTATATGTTAAGACTCTCTTCGAGCAACTTATGCGCCTCGGTAGTGGCACCCAAAGTAAAGGGCTTCTGGAAAAAAGGCAGCTCCTTGGTTTTGCAAAAATGTGAGGAACAAAGAAATCAAATATGGTATGAAACAGATAAGTCGGAAATAATATTAGATCGCTTATTGTGTCTGGAGGCGCCCGGTGATACCCAGGTGGTCATTAACAAATGCCATGAAATGCTAGGAGATCAACAGTGGCGCCATACAAAGGCCGAACGTAGTCCTCTATATAATATGGCTACGGGAACTTGTTTGAGAGCCGATAAGGCTGAATTGGGCGCAACTTTGCGCATGGATTTGTGTGCCAAACATGAAGCTAGTGCCTGGGATATTGTGGGTGTGGTCAATTCATAGAAGAAAACAGAGGAGTAGAAAACAGTTTGACTGGTTTTTTATTGTGTGTACATTCAAAAGAGAAGACAATTTTAAAGATATTTTCGAAGAAAACTACAAGACTTTTTTTATGTGAATTTTTTTTGCTCGTTTTTAAGCTACGTCCAATATTTGTATTTCTGCAATTTATGCAATATTTTTAAAGATAAAAGCTAATAAAAAATACTTTCCATTTTTTTATATGTATTAAATAAAGTTTTTTGCCCTAAAGTGGGAAATAGATTCAAAAATACCCAATTAGCACTGGTACGAATCTGGACTAGAACTGAACTACAACGGAACTAGAACTGAACCAAAATTGTACTAGAACTGAAATTGAAATGAACTAGTACTAAAGTAGAACTGAACTAAAACTCAACTGGAACTGAACTTAAACTGAACTAGAACTGAACTTAAACTGAACTAGAACCGAACTAGAACTGAACTAGAACCGAACTGGAACTGAACTAGAGCTGAACTAGAACTTAAACCGTATCTCGATTCGAAAGAAAATGTTTTCGAAACACAATGTTTTAAGCATACAAATTCATCGAGATACGGAGTAACCCCCTGAACTTTAACTGAACTAGAACTGTACTTAAACTGAACTAGAACTGAACTTAAACTAAACTTAACTTGAACTCAACTAGAACTCATGTACTTATGTACAACCCAACTAAAACTGATCAAAAAATTGTTCATATCGTCCAATCGTTGCGTTTTGGTTGATTTTGAGAAAATGCGGCAGAAATCTTGCGGAAAGCTTTCTCATACCCAAGAGAACATTAAAAATTGAAACCAGTGAGCCATGAAGGATGTCTATGCTGTCCACAACCTCTACCACTTTTAATCTCCGATCTTCTAAAACCATATCATAACATTTTTTAATTGTTTCGTATGTTGATACCACAACTAAGCATCAGAACGTTTGGCATCTTCCGTTCTATCTAATGCTTCCAAATTCTTTCATTTATTCGCATGTATTACATCTCAACACTATGCATTTCATTTAACGACTGACCTTTATTACTTCAATTCTTTTTACATTTCATTTCAATAATCATATATAACAAAAATAACTGTAATACAATTTATATATGTTCACATGTACATATCCCAGTATACCACATCTCTCCACCACTTAACTTTAGGCTACTGCTGGTAGCGTTTGGGAATCTTCCTGCTTCGCATGGAACGACGTAACTCACATTCCTCGGATGACGCTTCTTCTGGGCTTGCCGACATTCTCCTCTTTGATTGAGCTACAATTTTAGGAGTCAAGGATACCTCAGGGGAAACCACAGGAACTGGTATAGTAGCATCAGACTGCGCAATGTTATCATTGTGATTTTCATTAATCGCCACTGGAAGAGGTACATTCTGAGCGGTTTCCTCAACATGTTCACGTGTCTCTGTTGCCTCTACTAATTCACCGACTTTTCGCAATTGGTCCACATGTCGTTTCCAAATTCTTTGATCATTAAGCTGGATTTTATAGTGGATCTCACCTTCTTTCTCTAATACTCGTCCTATTTGCCATTTATTTTTTCCAAAGTAATCACGAGCCGCTACTTTCTGCCCTGGTAAAAATTGTTTCGGGGTTGCTTCAAAATAATTTTGATGAGTTGTATATTGTGGTAAAATCAGTTCTAAACGCGATGATATTTGACGTCCTAGCATCAGCATGGAAGGTGACTTTCCAGTAGCAGGATGTATGGCTCTACGATATGCCATTAGGATTTTTGGGAGCACTGTACTAATATTATTGCTGCTACATTTCAAAGCGACTAACTTATTTTTAATTGTCTGAATAAATCGCTCTACCTGGCCGTTTGTTGCGGGATGGTATGGAGCACCTTGTTTGTGAACAATGCCGTTGTTTTTTAAAAAAAATTTAAATTCACCGGCGTTGAACTGAGTGCCGTGGTCACTAACCAGCACGCTCGGTGTACCAAAAACGGAAAAAATTTCTCTACATTTTTGAATTGTCGTAGCTGTAGTTATATTGGGTACCAAATGTACTTCAGGCCACTTGCTAAAAGCATCAACCAATACAAACATATATTTTCCAAGGAACGGTCCCGCATAATCGACATGGACTCTCTCAAATGGACGACTCGAAGGCTTCCACATGTTTACTGGAATCTTTTTTGGATCAGGACGATTTATTTGACAGGCACTACAATTTGCTACCATATCTTCAATATCTTTGTCCATGCGATTCCACCAGCAATAAGCTCTTGCCAGTGTTTTCATTTTGCATATACTAAAGTGAGCAGTGTGGAGCTCGTCCAAAATTCTTTTACGTAAGGGCTTTGGTATATACATTCGTATTCCTCTCATTAAACAATCGTTGTGAATATTAAACTCCGACATAGGGATACCAAACCTGTCTTTGGGATTAACGCTACGACCAAATTTGAGGGCGGTGACTAAGGTTCTCACTTCTTCATCTGATTTAGTAACCTCTCTTAATTCTGAAGCTGTCACTGGTATTGTTTCAAATACTTCATCCTCTATAAGATCTACCTCCTCTACACTTTTGTATTCATCGTCACACGGTAAACGCGACAAAGCATCGGCATTACTGTTCTCTTTTGACCTTCTAAATCGAATTTCATAATCAAAATGTTCCAAATATATTGCATAATGTTGCATACGAGTCGCAGATAACGTTGGTAGTCCTTTATAAGGTGAAAATATTTGGGAAATCGCCTTATTGTCCGTGACCAAAATAAAACGTCTACCATATAAATACTGATAAAACTTTCGGACACCATAAATTACTGCATATGCTTCTTTATCAACTTGGCTGTAACGTTGCTGAACTTTATTCAGTGTTTGGGACGCAAACTGTAAAGGTCTTTCTGTACCATCTTCTAACACGTGACTGAGAACTGCCCCGACTCCAATTGGACTGGCATCAACTGTTAAAACTAAAGGAAGCTTTGGGTTGTAGTGTGTAAGAACTATATTTGTTTGCATTTGCCTTTTTATTTCATTAAAAGACCTCTTACAATTTTCATCAAAAACAAATTGTACGTCGTTTTGCAGAAGACGGTTTAAGGGGTACGTAATATTACAAAGATTTTCTACGAAACGGCCATAATAGTTGATGAGTCCTAAAAAGGCACGCACTTCATCCTTATTTTCTGGTATCTTCATGTTTTGTATAGCATAAATTTTAGACTGCATTCGGTGGATTCCGTTCTTGTCTATACGAAAACCGCAATACTCAATAGAATCTCTCATCAATTCGCATTTATCCCCATTAACGCGCATATTATATTTTTCTAATCTTGAGAACACTTCTAAAAGCCGTTGAACATGTTTACTGTCATTTTCGGCTGTGACCTTGATATCATCTAAAAAGACTGACACGCCAGGAATATGACCTACAATTTGCTCCATTAAACACTGCCATTTTGCTGGGGCGCTCGCAATTCCAAACATTAGTCTTGTAGGCTGGTATAATCCTTTGTGGGTATTTAACGTCATCAGGTGTTGGTCTTCCGGATGCACCTCAAGCTGTAAATAGGCCTTTGATAAATCTATCTTTGAAAATTTTTCTCCGCCCGACACTTTACCAAACAACTCATCAATAGTTGGAATGGGGTGTTGATCCACTAATAATTCTGGGTTTAAGGTGACCTTATAGTCACCACAAATACGAACTCCACCATTCCTTTTCCGTACCACTACAATCGGAGTTGCCCACTCACTGTGCTCAACCTTAACGAGCAACCCTTGAGAAACTTGGGTTTCCAACTCCTTTTCAACGACATCTAACAACGGAAACGCTATGCGTCTAGCTTTTAAAAACTTCGGTGTAGCAGTTGGTTTTAGATATAACCGCGTTTGAATATTCGTGATTTTTCCAGGAGTCGCCGAAAATACATTCGGAAAATCTTGCTTTAATTTTTTTTCAATTTCTGCAGGTTTATACTGTGGTTCAATAAGGTTAATGTTTTGTAATTGATTACTGATCACTTCACTCCAATCTAATTTTACATTACGTAACCATTCTCTGCCTATTAATGGCTTCCGACTAGAGCGGATGATGTAAAGCTTAGCAAGTGAGCTTCCTGCCTCGGTTGCTACAGATACACTCACAAATCCTAGTACATTCAATGATGTGTTGCAATAACTTACAAGATTTATATCAGATTTGTGTACCTTTTCCTTTGGGAAATACCTTTTTGCGTCGTCTAAGCCCATAACAGACACGGGAGAACCTGTATCAATTTCAAACTGTATTGAATTCCCATTAACATTACAAGAGTACATAACCTTTGCTCTCTTTTCATATCTGTCATGTTTTTGTTCAATCTGCATTAGCTCTTCCACTTCTATATCTGAGCTCTCTTCTATTTGATTCATTTGCTTTTTCTCTTTGAAACACATTTTTCGCAAATGCCCGATCTTTTTACAGTAATGACATCTTACCTCTTTAAATGAGCATTCATTCGCGTTATGGTTGGCATTTCCACATCTAAAACATTTTTTAAAACTCATGTTCGGTGCATAATTCCTTTTTATTTCATATTTATTTTCGTTTTTTACTTTACTTTGTATTTTATTCACATAACCTGCTTCTTTCACTCCACTTTGTGTCTGAATTTCTTCTCCACCTTTTTCGGCAGCTTCGCATGCCACGGCCATATTAATAGCCTCATCTAAGGTTAAAGTTTTCTTCTCCAAAAGCCTACTTTGTATACGTTGATTGATGAGACCAAATACAAATTGGTTCCTCAAGGCGGTTTGAAGAAAATTTCCAAAGTTGCAATTTGAAGACATTCGACGTAACGTCACTAAAAAATCTGCACATGATTCTCCAATGATTTGTTTCCTCATGTTAAACCTGTAATTTTCAAGAATTTCGTTAGGTTCAGGATCGAAGTGTTCTTTTAGGACTTTAACAATTTGATTATACTGAACATCTTCGGGCGTAGACGGCGCTAACTTGTCACACAGCACGTTATATGTGCTCGTACCCACGTAATGCAACAATAATTTAGTTTTCTTTGCTTGTTCAGAACCATAAATTTCCATTGCAGTTTCAAGACGTTTTACCCATCTTGCGAACGTAGTTACGTGAGGATCAAAAGCATCGAAATTAAAAAATACGGTGCTGGAAGTAGCTGTAGCCATTATAATTTGTATAATTATCCGTGTTTTAAAATATTTTCACTTGTAAAAAAGTTTCTTTGTTATTCCTTTTTCCTCGTCGCCAAAAATATTACATCTCAACACTATGCATTTCATTTAACGACTGACCTTTATTACTTCAATTCTTTTTACATTTCATTTCAATAATCATATATAACAAAAATAACTGTAATACAATTTATATATGTTCACATGTACATATCCCAGTATACCACAGCATGATGTATACAAAAGGATCACAATGAACCCATTGGGTATCCAACATCCATGAACCCTATTGCGATTGAAAACGTAACCGCTAATTATCTCCCTCAAATACAATTGAATCCGAAACACTTTTTTGTTCTTTTTTTTTCTATAACTACCATTTATTTTTGTTTAATTCAACATTTATTCATTCCATACATTTCTTTATTCTAATTTCAATTTCTTTAACCAAATATTCAATTTTATTTCAGAATCTTTTTAATAAAATAAAAACAAGTCTTTTTAGTAACGAACAAAATTGTTTGTTCTTTTCTAAAAAAAGAAGATGGAATTGATTTTTTGGTTTACAAATTTTTGTGTATTTTAATAAAAAATGCACTTTCAATACAAACTTTAAACATTTCTTTTAAAAATACTAACTTTTGCTTTAGCTTAATTTTTTTACTAAAAATCTTGAGTTTCTTTTTATATATAATTTTCATTAATTAGATAATTAATATTGATATTTATTTGGTTTGTGTCTGGGAGGTCTTGGAAAAAAGACGTTCTTCTTTTTTGCTGTTGCCATTATTTGAAATGTTTTTTTGTTTTTGTATGAAAAAGTTGTTGTTATTTTCTTTAATTATATTTAAATGTTTTAGCTAAAAAGTGTTTTAGTTTCGAGTACTAGTTTTTATTTTTATATACGTATATTTTTTTATTGTTGATTTTTTTTTTTATTTTTTCAATTTTATACTTAATTTATATAATTTAATAATAAACAGCTATTTTGTTCAATACAATATAATCAGGAAATTAAGGATACACAATGTTAAAAAAGAAAGTCCTAAGAATATTTAGGGTGAAGGAAATAATAATATACAAAATTATAATTTCTAGTAAATAATATAAAAATATTTGAAGAAAAAAAAAACAATTATGAAAGTTCTTATTAAAATATAAATAAATGTTTAACATGAGCACTGATCTTTGTTGTTGGGTGTCTCATTTGTTAATGAGGTTCGTCCAGGCTGTGAAGGACGATGTTGTACACCCGATTCCGAAGCATTGAGATCCAAACGGCCTTCTTGTATATTTTGATAGATTTTTCGAGCAGTTTCTAAAAAGGCTTCTTCCACATTTTGACCCCTGTTAAACAAAAAAATATTTAAATTATCCCTTTAAATATCAAGAAAGTATAACTCACGTCATGGCACTTGCTTCCAAAAACATTAAACCATTTTCTTTGGCAAATTCTTCGGCCTCTTCATAGGTCACCTCCCTTGTACTTTCCAAATCCGATTTGTTGCCAATTAAAAAGATCACAGTATTGGGATTAGTTAAGTTTCGTGTGTCTGTTAGCCAACTGCTAAGATGATTGTATGTTGATCGTCTGGTTATGTCGTAGACCATTAGAGCACCGGCAGCACCTCTATAGTAAGAGCGTGTTACAGCCCGGAAACGTTCTTGACCAGCTGTATCCCAGATTTGTAATTTGATTTTCTTGTCATCGACCTCAATGATGCGAGTGCCGAACTCAACACCAATCGTATGAGGACAATTGGCCATAACTAGGGAAGGCAAATAAAATGGAATTAATTATTGTACTTACAATTTTTAGAACTAAATTAGAATAACATGTAAATTTCGTGCTAAATGTATAAATTTTATGGATAAAATAGAATTTTGTAACAAAATTTTATACCAAAAATTTAAATCTTGTACTAAAATATGAATGACTCTGGTCCATTGAAGCATAATCCAATGACAGAGAATATGTTCAGCCGATTCGGACGAATCCTCGTCTGAGCACAGCTGTTTAGCATAGCATTTCCCATGATAAGTTCTACTAAGATCAGCAAAGGGAAGGTCGATAAGTTCTTGTCTTTTTAATTTAGCCAATCGGTGATTAAAGAGAATCTCTACCACATTCTGGACACCATAGGCATTACGCATGGTTTAGTGATTTCAATTTTGAATACTTGTACCGAAAAGATGTCATTCACGACATGAACCCCGATAACGGAAGAACAAATGGCTACTGGCGGAGGCGTTAAGGTATCCGACAGGCACATTTGAAACACAGTCTAACATTTACTCCGACTGCGGAGCAAAAGCCTTTGGTATGGATATCGGCTTGGGGAAGGGGTGTTCGTTTAAAGCAGTGAAGGGCAGCACGGCAACAAATTGTATATATTACAACAACTCCTACTCTACCTGTTTGATCCGCGAGAGATATTTAATTTTTCTCCTACCACCCACGCATGGAAAGGGGTTTATCGGCACCTATTTATGTAGCTGGTTATCCACACATAAATGGGAGAAATTCTCCTATCCGCCACGCGGGAACACGCCCTCTAGAGACTAGGTACCCCCGTGGGGGAATGAAATATAAAAACTACTTGTTTTTACAAATAATTTTTTTTTTCCTAAATATTAGGGATTTTGTAGTGGTTTAAGTAACCTTCTTGCTGTTCATGGACCACTTCATTCTAAAATTTTAAATCTTTTCAGCGAGTCCTTTTGTGTACTTCATAATTTTTTTACGAGAGTCCAATATCTCTCAATTGGTCTGTTCTGCACAGTTATTTTATGAAGTTATAAAGGGACTGCTTTTTTTTGCCACAATTACAAGTTGTTTGCCAAACCGAATTCATTATACTTTCTAATAACCCAAGAAACCGTATTTTGTGACACAAACGCAATAGTTTTCAATATACGGTTTGTTTTTTTTTTTAAATTTACAAATTTTGTTCTGAACACCCCTTAACTTAGAATTAAGAAAAACTTGTAATTTTAATGACAATTGGTCCATATTTCCAATTAGTGGTGAAAGGTATTAAATGGTCGGACTTGTCACACTATATATAACATTTTCTTGTTTTTAATTTAGAATATGACAGATGTCTGACTTTAGTGCAAATAAAACTACTTAATCTATTAATAAATAGTAAAATAAACAAATTTCTTATATAAAATAGCAAAAATTAATTAGTCATTAAATAAATGAAGATATGTATATGTAATTCTGAAACGATCATATCAATATTCCTATATATTGCCCATATTATATTACATATTTTCAAATTTATATAAATACTCGAATTTGAATCCAAATGTAATTAGAATCGAAGAATTTGTTGAAAATAATCTCATGTTAAATGTATATAAAACCTCAAGAAATTTGTTAATAGATTCCACATACATTTGAAAAACAAATTTGTAAATATGTTGAATACAGTGAATGAAGGGAGTGGCAACCAGAAGTCTAGTATGGCTGTGCGAGTCGGGTATACTTAGATATAGGCATGCGGGACACTCCCGAATTCTGAGCTTAACATGCTCTTGGACGTGGAATCAGGTCTACCACGATCTGACTATTTAGTCAAAGAGTTTCTGTTTAGCACAGCACCAGATATCGTAATCCCTCATTTCGATCTTCACAGATGCTTTTAAAATGGATTGCGGTACTGGATCTGGTGTTTTACTGGGCGACCAAAAGATTAGGAAATCTTTCAGACTCGCGGATGTGTGCAGTGTTTTCTAGGCAGACATTAATGGAACCAAAATTCTACTAGGTCTAAATAGGTCAAGCTTAAGAAGATGTATAAGGTTCTTGACGGGACACTGCCTTAAATTCATGGTTAAATAGGTAGGATGGTGGCATTCCGGACCCCTGCAGATTATGTCTGGATGAGGATTCGTCCAAATCGGTAAAACACATTCTTTGTCACTGTCCAGGCTCCAAAATCAAAGGCTCAGATATCTAGGCAACAGATTCTTTGCTGAAGGGTTCACCATTGGTCTCAGTTGGCAAAGATAGGATACTCTTCTTCTCCCTCTATACTCTTCTTTTCTCTTCCTCTATCTTCAATTTCCTCTTTTCTTCTCTCTAGTAAAGGATCACAATGGACCCCTGGGGTCTCTAAGTGAAGGTGTCGCTTGACGCTACATTTATAACATAACCTAGATTATAGTGGGTCAAATTGTATGGGGTTAAGAAAAAACTGAACGGGCGGTTGTTAGAATCGGATCTAAAATGTAGATCAAGCTTTTTTTCTGTTTTCATATACATTCTAAAATTTTATTAAAAAACTTAGAAAAAGTGTAATTTTACAAAGTACGAAGTACAATGGAACTTTCATATTGAAAATGGAAAGGTAGATCTTGATTCTAGACCTATGGTTTCTTGGGCAAAACTTCTTAGAGTTCATCGTAGTTTACGATTTTAAGTACCAACTATTCAAACAAAAATTTGACCCAATCTAATGTAAATTCTTTGGAAATCGTGTAACTGAACCAGGGGGCAGAATTTATTAAATATTCAAATAATATATACTCACATTTCTTTTCCGTAAATTGATGCAAAATACAAGATTTTCCCACACCCATATCACCAATTATGATGTATTTGAATATGTAATTATAATTATATGGCGCCGAAGACATTGTGGGATCTGAAAGAAGAAAAATTAAATTATTATAAAAGAAAATGTATTGCACTATATTCCTAATAATTGATATTTTAATAATTCCAAATAAATCTTTCCTACATTTTTCATATGCCATATCAAGGCCATTATAAAATTTATTATAAAGTACTAAACAATTCGTAGACATTTTCCTTTTAATTTTATTCATTTCAGAATTAAAATTGAAAACTATTTAAAAGTTTTTATATGGAAAACTTTTAACTTAAAACACAAAATTGATTCCAATTTAAACTTTTTTTGCTACTATCTTTAAGTGAAGTTATAAAAAAACTAAATTTGCATTAAGGTTCTATGATATCAGTTGAAATTGAAATAGAATTTTAAATTCACAGCGTGTGAGTTTTAATAAAGAAATTATTTTAATTTAGACAGGTGGCGGCTTAGTTTTGTATGAGAAATGTAAAGTTTATTTTTCTTTCTTTTAATATATTTCATTTGTTGAATTCTGTTCCAAAAAAAACAAACATTTTATTTACTCAAGAGTTGATGGATCTTAAAAATATTTTTATAGACTAAAATTAAAAACAGTTGTTGTATTATTTTGGCTTAAAATGAATTACGTTTTACCAAAGGGAATTGTAATTTGTTTGTTTCTTTTCATGATGTGATGAGAAAAGTGTTAAGTTTTTAAGGGTTTATTTACTTTTTTAAAGTAAGATTTATTTCAAACTAAATATATAGAGAGAACCCGTCGTTGTCTGTGTATTCCAACGATTCAACTTAGCTTCAGAAGAACATCTTTAGTAGTGACAAGGTTTGACTTTTGGAGAGGATTGACGTTTAAACTCGGATCATTTGACTCCATTAGGAAAAAATTAAGTCGTTTTTTTAATTAATTGAAATACTTCCTTCTTGAATGGATGTGAATCTATATATCTTTCTTTTTGAATTCCGTTTAGTTCTTCTACGATATAACTCTTTAATATCTTGAAAATAAGCGATTATTGTATTATTTCCAAAAAAATAGTGTCTGTTGAATAGTGTTATTGGAAATGTTAATAATAAAAAAATTCAATTAAGATTTTCCCAACTGCTGCATTGTGTCTATTTTATGAATTTATAATTTTATTTGAATTTTTATTGCTTAATTGATTTATACAAATTTAAAATTGTGTATTTAATTTTTTGTATGTTGGTATATATTAATTTAAACTGATAAGAATTTACAACTTTTAAGTGTTGAATATTTATAGAATTGAAACATACCTACTGACCGACTTGTATTGAAAAGAAAAAAACGTAGATATGAAGTTTTTATTACAAATCTTTTGTTAAAGCAATAATTGGCAAAAATTTCTTTGTTAAATTATGTGAAAGAATTTGAAACATTTCCCTTTATCTGATTTCAGAATAACTATGATAGAATTAACTGAAATCGTTTTTTTTTTTTTGTGATAAAAGGACAATAAAAATAATACTGGAAACATGATCAAAACATTTTGAAGACTGTCTTCTATGAAGAGTCGACTGCAGTATTTGGTGATATTAATGGCTCATCAGTTTAGTATCTATATTTTGAGGGTGCCAATGGAATTAAATAAAAAAAATTATTTTTGTAGTACATAGATGTAAATAAAACTGGTATAGTAATGAAAGATTTTGAAGTCGTTCTTGTATGTAGTGTCGATGGCATTATTTAAAATTTGTTACATTAATGGTTTAGCAGTTCAGTATCTGCCTTATTTGAGTGATTTGAGATATAAAAGAAATAGAGGTGTAATGTAGAAATTGCTGCATTCGAACAACAATGTCTCTTGCTTTGATCGAAGAGCACTTTAAGGTATGGAAATAGGAGAAAACAATTTTTGCACTGATGCCAGACATCTTCGTAACCAGTGTCACTCTCGAAATTCTTGAAATCGAAAATTTAAAATCTCATCAGAATTTTTCGAAAACTTTTGAATTTTTATACACTCTATGTCTTATTACGAAGATTTTGTACTTTGTCCAACTTCAAACCAAAATCTTTGTAGTTTGCTCCACTATGCTCCACTGGGAGTCAAGGATAACAGAAGAAGAAGATATAAAACAAACAAAAAATCTAAATTAGAAGTGTAAAATGACCATTGAATTTAACCCGTCTATATGCAGTCCTTCCCTGGATGCAGTCCTCTTAACCATGAGCCTGAGTTCAGTAGCTCGACTGTTTTTGAAACCACACCCATCCTCATTGATAGAGGAAAAGTCAAGCGGGCTCAAGACTGTTTGAAACCGTATAAATCAGCTGGTACGGATGGCATTATCCCAGCAGACCTTCAACACAAAGTTGACATTATAACTCCCTGGCTCATTAGGATATTTATGGGTTGTCTCAGACTTTTACATATACCTGAATCATGGACCAGATGTGAGGTAGTTTTCATCAATAAAGTGGGTAAAGATAGCCACACCAAACCGAAGGACTTCAGATCAATCAGAATCAGTTCCTTCTTTCTTAAAACTCTGGAACGCATTATTGATGTTCATCTACGTTCATCAATCAACCCGCTTGTTCTCTCTAAATCACAGCACACAGATCTCGAACATCAACATTCGTAAAATAGGCTCTTCTATTGTTGCACCCGGCTGGCTCTAGCTGAGCCTCTTATATACGGTAGACTAGAATTTTGTTTTTCTTTCTCCCCTGCAGCACAAAGGGACCTCATCATGGTTCCAAGTGACAGTCTTGGGCACTAAGAGGGTTATGAATATGTTTTATGCTATTCTTTTGGGATGTCATCGAAGAAATCATCTAAACTTTAACATCACGCAGTTGGCATCTTCCCCGAGGTATGTCAGGAAAGATTTTCACGAGGATAGCTTACGAAGATTTGTATTTGATCCTTTAGATCATACCTCGTACATATTAGCAATAAACAACATTCATAAAGACGCCACCAGCTCCGCGATTTCAGATTATCGCATGAATTTTGTATTAGTAGGTCGCCCAGTGCCCATGGCAGAAGAAGAAAAGAACCTGCCGCGGAAAACAAGAATCGTTCTGGCTCAACTGAGAACGGGATGAAGCCACAGATCAAAAATTTGTTTGTCCCGCTTAGACGGTGCCGTCCGTCAGTTTCCTCAATATACCCTCCAAATTTTTAACAGTATAGTCATCCCAACTTCACTTCTTCTGTTATCCTAGACTCCCAGTGGAGCATGGGGCCACTTCACTTAGTCCAGAGAATTTATGGACTCAGCCAGTAGAAGAAGCACAATTTCTTGGCCTTGATCTCCTAACAGTTCCCTCATAAAAACAAAATTATAAAATTGTTAATGTAAGAGCTGCTACAACAACTAAGAGGTTAAATAAAAGTGAGGTTACATTTTTGGCAATCACTGTATTTTTGTGTGTCTTGTTTATATCAGGCTAAATGAAAAAGGGGGTGTAGTCGGGTCAGCCAAACATTTGATAGTACAAAAACAAAAAAAATAACTAAACTTAACGGAACTACTTCCTCACACTTACATTTTAAAACTATTAAAAAATTATTGCTGTTTTTTTCTATTATCTTTTACTTGAAAGAGATAAAGCTTAGATCCAAAAGCAAGCAACAACTAAACACCAGAAATTTTGCTATGAATCATTGAATATGTAAGCCCCTACCTAATCTAATGGGTACTTACCACCTAAAATTAAACAACTTTTAGGCAATATTCTATAAAATTTTAACTTTAAGGTCGATTTTAAACTTAATTTTAATGATAACAAAAGCTGTTTTGATGAATTAGTTGCTGAATTATTAACACCAATACTTGAAAAATCTTATTAAATCGTTGCTAATTACTTTTGTTGGCTTTTTTTGTTTCATCAATAAAAAATTTTGCTTTATAAATATAATTTGTGTTTTTTTATAGACAAATTTATTTGCGTTTTCTCTTTTTGGATGATGATTGGGAAAAAAATATACACTCACTTTGTAAAGCACACAATGAAAAGAAATTACGTTGTTAATCTTTCTCTGCTCTAAAACCACAAAAATCAGGCAATTTTATTGTTCAAAAACTTAAATTTTTTATTTTATTTATAATTTTTATTAAATTTCCAACTATTTTAAGCTAATTTTATTCCTTTTTTCTTCAACTTCTTTGATTTTCTGTTTTTTTTTTTCTTGTGTATCGTTGTTATTTTTTATTTTTTGCAATTCTCTCAGAGATGTCAAATTAATCTGTCGATAAACGATAACTGATTTGTTAATCACAATAGTAAATTGTTTATGAAAAATTAATATAACAATCACAATAGTGTTTTGTTATGACAGTTCTTTTTCTTGTTGTTGCTTTTTTTACTCACACGTGCAAGTTGAGAAGTGTTTACATTTTTTTTTCATAAATTTTAAGTTAGTTTTTTGGGGAAAATTTTATAAAAATTATGTTAAAATGTTTGTCAACGAAGTGAATGATGTAAAAATATATAATCTTAGTGCCGGTAAATCGGTACCAGATGTAAGTATTTAAGTTTTCTTAAAAGACATTGCAAAATGGGTGGATAAGTCTTCAAATTGGTCCAGGCGCAATTGAATTAGTGATAAAGGATTAATGCGATTTACAATACATATAATTTGTAGTTTTCTGAGTAAAGTACTAAGAATAGCAATTGGAAGTGGGAAATCTGGCTGCAGTCTGCGGATATGACACATGCATGAGTATAAACCATGGTTTATAAACCCAACTTTCCGACTTTGATGGAGGATTCTATTTCTCGACAAGTCAACATCAATTAATTAAACCGAATGTTGTTACAACAACAACAACACTGCGATATCGGTTATCTGCCTTTAAACTCTCCATGATCTATCTCATCAGTCAATTTTCTATTTATTACTTATCTAATACAATTTTCTTCATTTCAGTGGCTTACCGATCGCCGCAAAAAGTCCCAACTAATGAAAAAGGTGGACTCTAGGCGTCAAATTGAACTCATACAGGATTTTGATATGCCCGGTGTCTGTACCTCCATACGTATGTCTCCCGATATGCAATATATCTTGGCCACCGGCACCTATAAGCCACGTGTTAAATGCTTCGAAGTCTCCAATTTATCCATTAAATTTGAAAGATGCTTTGATTCGGAGGTCACAACATTCGAAGTAATAAGTGATGACTACAGTAAAATGGTCTTTCTACAATGTGATCGTTATGTGGAAATACATGCTGCCCATGGACGTCATTATCGCTTGCGTATACCCAGATTTGGTAGAGATATGAAATATCATAAACCTTCGTGCGATTTATTTATCGTGGGCACTACAAAAGAAATTTATCGTTTAAATTTGGAAAGAGGACAATTTTTGCAGCCCTATGAAACGGAGGCTTCGTGCATTAATTGCTGTGATGTTAATTCGGAACATGGTTTGTTAATGGTGGGCTCTAAGGAGGGTACCGTAGAGGCCTGGGATCCTAGATCAAAAACAAAATGCTCTACTCTAGATGTGGCCATTAAATTGCCCGGAGTTAAGGAGTTTCCCTCTATATCGGCTTTGAAATACAAAGATGGTCTTCATATGGCAGTGGGTACCAATTCGGGTCATGTTTTGTTATACGATATTAGGTCTAAAGAGCCTTACCTGGTAAAAGATCATTTAAATAAACTTCCCATCAAGAGATTGGCATTTAATAATAATCATAATGCGGTCTACTCCCTGGATGAGGCTATGCTAAAGTTGTGGGATGAACAAACGGTAAGTTGTATTTATTCAAATTCCTTTGATTATTATCTGATGAAGGATTCTTTTATTTATTTCTAGGGAAAACAAGTGGCTTACATAGAATCCACTTCTTCCTTTAATGATTTTTGCACAATACCCGATTCTGGCATGTTCTTTTTGGCTCAGGAAGATGTTAAAATGTTAACCTTCTATGTTCCCGCCATGGGTCCTGCTCCCAGATGGTGTTCCTTCTTGGATAATCTTACTGAAGAAATTGAATCTGAGGTGGTGGAACATATGTACGATGATTATCAATTTGTAACACAAAAGGAATTGGATGAATTGGGCTTGGAACACTTAGTGGGAAGTAATTTGCTTAAAGCCTATATGCATGGGTAAGTTTTATTGTTATACAAGCAGCAACGTTTTATCATTTTCGTAGTAAGATTTTGTTTTAATCCAGAACTTTTGGGTTTTTACTTTATTCCTCAAATTTTCCAAAAAGTATTAATTTTTAAATAATACAATTTTTCCTATTTCCTTTACAGATTCTTTATCGATGCTCGTTTATACAACAAAGCCAAGGCCTTGGTGGATCCCTTTGCCTTTGAACGTTTCCGTAAAGAAAAGATTAGACAAGAAATTGAAAGTGAACGCAAACCACGACTACAACTCAATACAAAACTGCCTAAAGTCAATCAAGAATTGGCTCTTAAAATCATTGACGAACAAACGAATCCCTCTGCCAAAAAGGCCTCCAAACAAGTGCCTAATCTTATGGAAGACAATCGTTTTAAGGTTATGTTTGAAAATACCGACTTTAAGATCGATAAAAATGCTGAAGAATATAAGTTATTGGCTCCTGTACTGAATCGTTTAGAGAAATCTAAACTTAAGGAAGTCAAGAAACGCATAGAAGTCGCCCGTGTCAATGAACTGCATGAAGATGAGAGTAGGCCTCACGAAGAAAGTGATAATGATGAGGATTTGTTTGGTCTGGAGAAGAGTGACGATGATGATGGTAAAGGCTCCTCCGAGCCTGAATCTTCAGATGATGAGGGTGTACGAGAATTTAATAAAGAAATGAAAAAGGCCTACAAGGATGTCAAGAAACAAAGAAAAGCAGATCTCGAGGATTTAGATAATGAAGTAGAAGAGGACCTAAATCAAGCTAAACCTAAAACTCTAAGCAAACCCAAAGATTTTAAATTAGTTTCCTTAGAATCCACCACCGAAATGAGTGCTGTTAAGCGAGGCATGATGAAGGTCTCCTTGCAGGAACGTGTAGCTAAAGTAGAAGAGACCAATTCCAAGGTCCAGACAATAGGACGCTCTTTAGGCAATCGCCAGATGACATTTGACATGAAAAAGCCACCCTCCAAAGAAATGCGCAAGCGTGAATATCAAATGAAACAGCATCGTGAGGAACGCAAGAAACTGATAAGACCTATTAAGTCTTTGAAATTGAAAAAAGTTAATTTTAAGTAGAGAATTTTGATGGATAAGCGTTTAATTTTTAAAGTTTTAACCATGGCAGAACTACACTATGGTTTTAACATGTTTTTTTTAAGGTTTTTTTTTTTGTTTCTTTTTCTGAGAAATTAGAGTGTAAATAAAAAGTATTTTACTTGAAGAAAATATAAAAAGAGAAATACATTTTAGTTTTCGAAAATAAAAGGAGTTACAACAATATTTTCATCTCATCGATTTCTTATAACAAAAATTAATTTTTTGAATAATTTAATCTGGACATCTAAAATAGAGTTTTTATTCAGAACTTTAGGAGCTATAAACAAAACGATAGTAAACTCTTTCTCGATGATTTTATATAAAAAATTGATATTTTCAATAGCTTTATGTGAAAATCCTTTTTTTTTCAAAAAACGCTAGACTAAATTTTTCGAAAACTAAAGGCGCTACTACTAAAACTACGATAATCTCCTACCGCCAAAAACTAGAGGCCTACAGACAAGAGGATAATCTACTATCACCACGATTTCATATAAAAAATCAATATTTTGAAAACTTTTATATGAAAATCAAAAATGGCATTTATATTGAAAACTAATATCAATAATTTAAAAAAAAATAATTTCTTCAAAAGATAAATATACAAAATCGCAGCATAACCTCTTTTCGTTTATATTTATAACAATTATATTCGAAATTTTTTATATAATAATCCAAAATTATGTTTTTCTAGAAAAAGAACGAAAATCTGTCTCTATTTTAAAAAGTGCAATATACCATAATTTTGTTTGCCCTTAAGAAACTGCCTTATCGACTCTATATTATTCCACATTATGCCGTTTTTCTTTGCTAGTCTCATGTTGTAAACTTCACACCTTAGACCACAACAAACAACAGCTGTAATTAGAAATTTTTTTTCCAAGCTATAAATATTTACAAAAATTACTTTCAGAAGTTCTTTTGTTTTGAAAAAAAAAAATTCGTTATCAAATTTAACCGCTAAACGACTGTTTTGGATAACTCAGTTTGGAGGTGAGTTAACCTATTTCAAATACATAAATATTGAAATTAAATTTTGATTATAAAATGTTTAGCAAATTTTTATAGATATCAAATATTTTATACTTAGTGCGAGAATGCTAAAATTGGAATCCAATGATGATGAGTAAGTAAAGCTAATTAACGATTTTAAAGAGGTTCAAAAATGGATATTCGAAGTAATAGGCCTGTTCATTTGTATTCGATATAAATTGAATAAAATATAAATAAACTTATTATAATAGTATTGAACTAAAAGTGGATATTAAAAAAAAGAGAAAATTGGACGTATCACAAATTTCGTTTGAAATTGAAACCATTCCGTAGTTGAATACCGTTCGAAATGGTTTTTAGTTCTATAAATTCCAAAAAATTTTAAAGCAGCAAAACACGATTTTTTTAATTGAAATCAGTAACTCTATCTTTCTTTCATCAAATAACACAGATTAATTGAGGAAATTGTTCAAATATTGAATAATTAATGAAAAACATACAAATTAGATCCCGCTAAAAAAATTTATTTTACTTCTTTTAGATAAAGAAAATACGTAATTCATTCCATTTCCGGATGGAAAAGAGTTCTGTGACATGGCTGGTTGTCTGAATATTTTCAAAGATAATTTCCATTTTTGTATAGCTGAGTTCAAAATTTTGAATTACATACATTTTTGAAGTAATAAGCGATATATGTATATGTCCATTAAATGTTTTAACAATCGCATAACAATTCATTCAAGGAGTTTGAGAGCTAGGTCACAGTCCCTCAGGAGTCATTGTCAAGATTTGCCAAAATTTTATTTTAAGTAGGAAATCAAATTCTTAGTAAAAATTTGAATTATAGCAAAAGTTTGTATTTTTAGTAAAAATTTTACTTTTTTTATAAAAAACTAAATTTTTAGTAAAAATTTGTATTTTCAGCAAAAATTTGAATTCCCAGTGAAAAATACAATTTTTCGTAAAAATAAAATTTTCAGTACAAAAGAAAATTTTTTGAAAAAAATTAAATTTTTAGTAAAAAATAAAATTTTTAGTAAAAATTTAAATATTTTGTAAAATGTAAATGAAAATCAGAGACCGAATATTGTTTTATTTTTTAAATCAATCAAATATAAATATCATTGCCGATGAAAATTTATTTTCATTTCGATCGATGAATAAAAATGAGGGATTTATATTTGAAATATAAATATCCCTCATGATGAAAATTTTAAATATCTTTAATGATAAATATCCGAACAGAAAAATATTTTATTGATTGTTTTATTTTTGAACTTCTGTTTTGACTTTGAAAAAATAAAATATTTTTTAAATTTTAAAATTTTCAACAATGAATGTACATATGAATATGTTTCCAACTAATTGGAATGTTTTAGGACATCGAAGTTAAACCTAATAGTCCTAATGGAACTATTGGTGGTTTCTTTGACCCGCAAAACCATTTCAACATAAAATTTGCAACAATAATTATTGTTAATAATTTATTGTTATTTAAACGTCCTAAAGACTTTTTATACCAGGACAAATCTTCTTCTGTCATCCTTGATTACCATTGAAAATATTAAAAATTTTTATATACAGTAAAAATTTAAATTTTTAGTAAAAATTTTGATTTGCAGTAAAAATTTGATTTTGTTATTTTTTGGTTAAAATTTTATGTTTAAGTAAAAACTCCCATTTTTAGTTAAAAGTTCTTTTAAGTTATTTTTATTAAAATTTTAATTTTCAGTAAAAATTTTAACTTTTAGTAAAAATTTTAAACTTTAGTAAAATTTAAGCAAAAAATTCTTTGTAACAATTTTAATTTTTAGTAAAAATTGCAATTTTCAGTAAAAAATTGAAATTTTGGTAAAAATTTTAATTTTTAGTAAAAATTTGAATTTTTAGTAAAAATTTGAATTTTTAGTAAAAAATTAAATTTTTAGTTAAAAATTTAATCTTTAAAAATTTAAAAATTTTAATTTTTAGCAAAAATTTGAATTTTTAGTAAAAATTTGAATTTTTAGTAAAAATTTTAATTTTTAGTAAAAATTTTAATTTTTACTAAAAACTTGAATTTTCAGTAAAAATTTGAATTTATACTAAAAATTTGATTTTTAAGTAAATATTTTTAATTTTGGTAAACATTTTTTTGTTAAGTAAAAACTTAAATTTTTATTAAAAATTTAAATTTTTATTAAAAATTTAAATTTTGAGTAAAAATATGAATTTTCAGTAAAAATTTTAATTATTAGTACAAATTTGAATTTTTATTAAAATTTGATATTTTGGATAAAATTTGTATTTTTAGTACAAATTTTAATTTTTAGTACAAATTTTAATTTTTAGTACAAAATTTTGATTTTCAAAAAAAAAATTTCGATTTTTAGAAAAAATTCGAATTTTTTTGCATTTTTAGTAAAAATTTTTATTTTCAATTAAAATTTTTACTAAAAATTTATTTTTTTTTTCAAAATTTTAAATTTTTACTGAAAATTTATTTTTTTTTTTAATAAAAAAAATCAAATTTTTAAAAACTTTTCAGCAAATGTTTGAATTTTTTGTAAAATATATATAGGCCATGCCTCGGAAACTATTAGACTGATTTGATTTTTTTGCAAAAATATGGTCCATTTGTACAGGCCATAAAAAGGGTCTAAAATGTAAGGTTTTGTCGATCTTTAGACTTAGCCCATTGTTCATACAAGAGCCTTTTGTGCGAAGCTGAAAAACTAAGTGACGAATTATATTGAATTTTTAAAATCATTTTCAACGTTTTGAACATCATCGATAACTCGAAAACTGTTTGCCGGTTTGAATGATTTTTTTTTTTCAAGAAATAAACTTTATGTTGATCATTAGGGGTATAACTCATGTTTTGCAAATATCAAAATGGCCCTAGCATAGTCGAATAGACCATTGAAAACTATTACAAAAATTATATTACTTTTTTGCGGTTATACCTGTATTGGTCATGTCTTTAAGGGGTTCCAAAGGAAATATTTTTAAGAATCATTTTCAGACGAAAATCTCAAATTACTTCCAACGTTTTGAATATTATTCATACATGTCTGATATCTGGTCCGAAAAAACAGTTTTCGAGTTATTGATTCATATATCAGAAACGAAATCGACTCCGCTACCTATAAGAAATATATATATGTAGTTTTAGGGATCTTAGGTAAATATTTTAAAAAGGAAAAGATTTTCAAAAAAACATGTATATGTATTTTAAAATTTTACTATTTTACCTCCTTTTAGGACCGCTGCCCCGGAACTCCAGAATATTTGTCAAAAACTGGAAGATTGCGATTTAAATGAATGCCCCTTTACCACACTGCCCTTGGAAATACTCTACAATATTTTCGAATCCTGCCCCTTAAAAGATCAATTAGTTCTGGCCAAAGTTTGTAAACTATTTCGCCAACTTATACGCGATATCTTGCAGAGAAAATCGAAATATTTCTCCTACAACTACTTAACCTTCAAGTACCAACAAAATTTAGAAAACTATGAAATTTCCGAATTATGCTATTTGTGTGGTCGAACAGTGGAACGGGCCAGATTTAGCACCTATTTCAACATGGATTTACTGAAAAATATAGAATGGAGTGGCATACGCACAAATCCTATGGAAAATTTGAAATTTTTCATTAACGATAATTTTAAGCAAAATGTTAAGTACTTTAAGAACCTAGAGGAACTGGAGGTACAGGGCAAATTCTTGCAAGATCATACGATCAAGGAATTGTCTATATATTGCAAGAAATTGAGAACCTTGCGACTAATGGACGGTGACAATCGCTGGCTATGGGGTGAACATTTGCAGGATCTGGAGGCTATAGAAAACTTGGAATTGAAATCCTGTCGAAATTTAGATCCCAATCATTTGAGGGCGGTTAGTGAGAAGAGGCAATTGAAGAGCTTGAATATTGTAGAATGTGAACATTTAAAAGATATACCCAAAATGTTGAATTTGTGTGAAAGTTGGCAAAATCTGGAAGTTTTAAGATTAACAGCCTTTAGTCAGGATGGCAAGTTTTTAAAAGCTATCCTAAATTTGCCTTCATTAAAACATCTGCAGTTCTTTTGGATTAATTTTATGCCTCTGGACTTTGAGCAGAATTTCTTTTTGGAGCTTAGCTTAAATGAAAGTAAATCGGAAAAACTGAAACGTATTAAATTCGAAAATGATCGTTATTATATAGAAGATGAGTCCCTGCAGCAATGGACCCCCGAAAAATATTCAATAATGCGAGAAAATGTCTGCATAAATGGTCAAACCTGGCAATGGTCCGCGGAAATATTTGACAAGATTTCTTTAAATTTTGAAAAATTTCAAAATCTTTTATCACTTAATTTTCAATACTGTCGTTTATTGGACTATGAGCAAATGAGGCTGTTAAGTTTGATTAATAAAAATTTGGAACTGATAAAAATCTATGGTTGTCCCAAACAGGAAGATCTGAATTCTCAAAAGCAGTGGTTGGAGGAGGAATTCTCCTCTAGATGTCATTTGGAGTTTGAAAGTTTTTTATCTTTAAAGGAAGTTATGGTAGGTTTTGATATTAAAGACGATTTAAAAATATTTTTTTTTTTTTTAATATTTCTATTTTCCAGAATCTTTATGAAGAGGCCAATTCTCGTTTATTTTCATCATTCTATCGGCGGGAACCAGTATTGCGTAGTATAGAGTGTCAATTTTGTTAGAATTTTTCACTTTACTACTTTTGTCTTTCTAATATTGATTAATACCCCTAATGTTATACAAAATATTGCCAGAAGCTTTAAATAATAGATTTTTTAATGATAATTAATTTTATATGTTAAATAATTATGGTTTAATAAACTTTTTTGCCAGAAAAGTAAAACAAAATGAAATTTTTATTATTAAAGAAAGTTTCGTTGAGTTTTATAAAATAAGGAAACTAGAATATTATAGAAATAAAAACATCGTCAAGTCAAAATTTTAAATTAAATAAAGAATTTATTTAAATCTTTCGTTAAATGCTTTCAAAATCTGGTTTCGTTAAACTTTAATTTATTATCAACATAAAAAAATTTATATAGAATTTAAAACAAAATGTCTTTAGTTTTAAAGTTTCGACAAAATTTTTTTATTCGTTAAGTTTTGTTGTGAAAATCAAGTTGCGGTAAGTTTTTTTATTTGTTAAATATGAAAAATTGTTCATGATTTGAAAAGTTAATTCGATATACTTAATATATATAAAAAAAACATTTCTTAAATTTCATTCGTTAAAAAAATAATGTTTCGTTAAGTTTCAAAAAATGTTTAAATTCACAAGATTTTTATAGAAATAAGCTCAGAGTAAGACCATTTCATAAAAATAAAATCTTTCGTTAAGTTCAGTTTTGAAAATCAAGTTTCGTTAAGTTTTTTTAAACTTGGAAATTTAATTATTTTTCTCGATTTATAAAGCAAATGTTGTCTACTTGAGGAATTCAATAAAATTTTTCGTCAAATTCTCTTGGCTTTAAAAATAAAGTTTCGTCAAGTTTTTTAAAATAGTTAAAAATATAAAATGTGTATAAAAAAAATCAGAGTAAGTTCTTCTATAAAAATATGTAAAAACTGTTTGATACGTTAAATTTGGTTAAGGAAATCAAGTTTCGTTAAGTTTTTTTATGCGTCAAATTTGAAAAATTGTTCATGATTTGAAAAGTTAATTCGATATATTTAATATACATAGAAAAAACATTCGTTAAATTTTATTCATTTAAAAAATAATGTTTCGTTAAATTTAAAGAAATGCTTTAATTTACAAAACTTTTACAGAAATAGACTCAGAGTGAGACTATTAATTAATATTAAAAGAATTTTATACAAATAAAATCTTTCGTTAAGTTCAATTTTAAAAATCGAGTTTCGTTAAGTTTCTTTAAACTTGCAAATTTAATTATTTTTCTCGATTCATAAAGCAAATTTTGTATACTTAAGGAAATCAACAAAATTTTTCGTTAAATTCTATAGGTTTTAAAAATAAAGTTTCGTTAAGTTTTTCAAATTTGTCAAAAATCTTTTATTTCTATAGAAATGAAATCGGAGTAAGATCTGTTTTGAAAATATGTAAACATTTTTTGATATGTTGAGCTTAAATAAGAAAATCAAGTTTCGTTAAGTTTTTTAAACTTAAAATTTTTAAAAGTTCTTCATGATTTGGAAAGTAAATTTGACATAATTAATTAAAATGGAAAAAACATTCTTTAAATTTTGTTCATTTAGAAAATAATGTTTCGTTAAGTTTTAAAAACTTTTAAAATTTACGAAATTTCCTTAGAAACAAACTCAAAGTAAAGTCTTTTAAGGAATTTCATAAAAATAAAATCATTCGTTAAGTTGAATTTGGAAAATAAAGTTTCGTTAAGTTTTTTTAAATGTCCAAATTTAATTTTTTTCTTTATTCATAAAGAAAATTTTATGTACTTAAGGTTTTTAATTATAAAAAATTTAACTTTTAGCTTTAAGATTTTAGTTAAGTTCAATTTAATATATATTTTAACTCATTTCACAACGATACCCACTGTGCAAAGTACAGTTAAAACTTTAAGCTTAACTACAAATCTATTTTAACTCTCATTTTTATAACACAAAAAGCTTTTTTCTTGGTTCATAGCCGGTTTTGTTTTAAACTTAAATTAAAGCTCTAAATGTTTATAAAACAAAAAACACACAATTATGGTCTAAATGTTATAAATTTTTATTTTAATTTTTAGAATTTTGTATAAATAAAAGTTGAAACTAAAAGACAAATTTAGTTTAATTTAAGTTGTGTCACAAGTTTGAGTTTCAAAAAGAAATAAGTCAAGGTAATTTTGAAAAGAATTATGGAAAAAAATTGAAAAACAAGATTTTTTGTATAAAAACTTCAACAATTTTAAATAAAACATAAAATTTAAAAATTCAGAAACAAAAATAATCGATTCTCGGAATTATACAAGAGACAGAAAAAAATCTCTTGATAATTAAAAATAGAAAAGTGCTTCACATTTGAATAAACTAATTAAAAATAATAGACGAACTCAAGCCAGAATTAATAAAATTTCAAAGAAATAGAGATCAAATAATAAGTTATTCCCAAAAAGTCGGTTTGAAGTCAGAAATCAGTGTTTTCTAGTTTTAAAATTAATTTTAACTGCTTTCAGAGCAAAAATGGCATTTGTTCTACAACAGGTTCCAGACCCGGTCTAGTTTAGCGAAAGAACCAAAAATTCCCTTCAACTGATTCCACCACCTTTTGCCCAAAGTATAACCAATGACCAAAAATTTGATTGCAGAAAATTTGATATAAAAAAACATACAAATAAGTTTTATCTTTGTTTTTTTTAACCACTACTACTTCTTTGAAGCGCTTCTAGAAACACTTCCATCATTAATGATTTGGAATGATTAGTTTCAACATCACTAGTTCTGGTATTGCTATAGAATCAGGAGACGTTCTGTTAGAACTAGTTATAGAACTTATGACTTTGAAATACGTTATACAACTTTTGCTGGGTTATTGGGGTAAAAAACTTGTTAAGTGGTTTTTTTTAACTATATAATTAACAATTTCCAATTCCATGAAATTTTCTGAACTCTTTTCAAATCAACGTTGCGGAAAATTGCTAAATATTTAAATAGTCTCACGCCTATTAATTATAAATTATTAATTAAATGATAATGAAAAAAGAAACTAAGATTTCAGGGTTAAGAAAAAATGCAAAATAGTAACAAAGTATTATAATTGGTTAAGCTGATCATATGATACCATATACAAGTGAGGTCAAATATGGACCTGTAGTCAACATTTACAATTAAATCTTTAGAATTACTTACATTTTTGTTGTAACTGCGATATTTTTGTTAATATAGCAGAAGTGGCAGTCCTTGGTCGAAATCGAAATATTGTCTTTGGAAAATTTTGAAATCGAATAGTTTTCAATAGAAAATTTGTAATTAAAAAGTTTTACTGTAGTGTATGACACTAAGATCCCAATTTATTACAATTATTTATTATTGTAATAAATAGTTTTTTTATAAAACCAAATCATCGCTTTATGTTGATATTTGTTGGACACAATAATTCGTATTTATTCTGTCCCTCAAATAAGATATAATGTGTGGTTATCGCTCTCTCTAGAATTAGGGAACAAGATGGCCTAACCAACCATCGAAACAAGTCGAGGAAAGGTTTCCCCACCAATTTTTTTTTTTGGTTTTATCGAAAAACTATTATTACAATAATAAATAATTGTAATAAATTGAGATCTTAGTGCAATACACTACAATAAAACTTTTTATAGAAAATTTTTAAATCGAATAGTTTTCAATATAAAATGTTTAAACCGAATAATTAAATTTTTAAATTAAATAATTTTCAATAGAAAAATTTTAAATCAAATAATTTTCTTTAGAAAATTTTTAAACCAAATAATTTTCAATAGAAAATTTTTTAATTTATAAATTTTTTATGAAAGATTTTTAAAACGCACAATTTTCTATGAAAAATTTGTAAAACGCAAAATTTTCTATAGAAAATTTTCAAATCGAATAATTTTTAAATCTACTAATTTTCTATAGAAAATTTTTAAAACGCAAAATTTTCTATAGAAAATTTTTAAAACACAAAATCTTTAGAAAATTTTGAAATCAAATTTTAATTCTTTTAAAAAAAAGTTTTAAATAATTTTTTTTATAGAAAATTCTTAATTCGAAAAATGTTCAATAGAAAACATGTTTAAAAAATTTTTTTGAAACATATATTGACTCAAAAAATTTACTATAGAAAAATTTTTCAATCAAAAAATTTACTAAGGAAATTATTAAATTGAAAAAACTTTAATCGAAAAACTTAAACAGAAAAATTTTCTCAAAGAACTTTTAAGTCGAACAATTTTTAATAGAAAAATTTATATATCGAAAAATTGTATATAAAAAATTTTCGATGGAAAAACTTTTAAATCGAAAAATGTTTCATAAAAAATCTATGTAGTCTAAAAAAAAAAATTGATTTTGTATGGAAATTTTCATTTTATAGAAAAATTTAAGTTGAATGTTTTTTTATTTAAACACATTTTAATAAATTTAAAAGAGTTTTAAGTTTTTAACCAAAAAATTCGATTTTTTATTAAAAATTTTTTGAGTGCTTTTCAAACTTTTCAAACTTAAAAAGTTACAAGTTTTTGTTATAAGAAAAATGAGATTTATATTTAAAAATTTATGTTGTTTTTTTATTTAAATTGGATTCGATTTTAAAGGAAAAATTTCGATTTTATGGGAAACATTTTTTTCATGTTTTCCATTAAAATTAAAAAAAGTTAAAGAAGGGGTTCTATGTTTTTCAAAAAAAAAAATCGATTGTTAATGAAAGATTTTGGTGATTCCAAATTCATGACCTTTTTCTATTTGAACACATTTTAACAAAGTTAGAAAGGTTTTAAAATTTTTATCAAAATTTGTTTTTTTCATATGAAATTTTCTATTTTATTTTAAATGTATGCGATTCCAAATTGACAGAGCTTTCTTAATTTAATCTTAATTTTAATGATTTTTAAAGGTTTTATGTGTTTTAAAGTTTTAATCAAAAAAATCGATTTTATAAGAAAAATTTGGATTTTTCAAAAACAATTTTGATGACTCCAAACTGAGTATTAATCATTTTTCAGTCAGTTTTTTTTCTAAATTTCTCTATTTTGGTTAAAAATAGTAAATAATGAAAATTTTCCATAAAACTTTCATTAATTAGCCATTTAAAGAAATTTTGCTAATTTGAAATAAAAGTCGTTTATCATTAATTTAAGAACTGGTTTGAGCAGAAAAAATAGGTTTTTGCGCTTTAATTCTATGACCGAAATTTAAATAAAAATTTACATCAATGTGTTAAATATTTTATTTAAACCCAAAAAACTCAAAGTTTAAAGTAAAATTACAGACATTAACTAAAACACCCAGAAGCGTCAAAACAAAAAAAATATTTAAAAATCATTTTTTAAGCAAAATCTGGTCATGCAAGATTTAAAGTGCAGGCAAAAAGTCAACCTTTAACCAAAAGTTTTTTTAGTTTTTTATTTTTGTATTTTTAATTTATTATTAACTATTTAATTCTATGATTTTTTTCTGTTTGAATCAAGTTTTAAGTTATAATTTGTGTGGGATCTCCGAAAACAAAAACTACACGCAAAAATTAAAATCAATCATTTATTATTTATTTAAGAAAATTTGTGGTTTTGTTTGATTTTTAAATAGTTTTGAAAAAGGTTTTCAATCGTTTATTCAAATTATTTTTATAATTATATGTCTGCTGTGGTAAAATCGTTTAAATAAAATTCATATAAATAATTTTAACAAATTAATCAAATGACACAAGGTCAAAGTGCAAGATCTATTGTTTTAAATTAATGAGGTTGAACAAATATTGAGGGACTTATCAATTAAGATTCAATATCATTGGCATTATTCAAAGTTAATTAAATTTTTACCAAAGTAAACCTTTGAGCACGATTTAAAATTGTATAGACATTTTTCCATTTAAAATATTTTTTATGGAAAACTTCTTTATTTAAAAAAAAATTCTATGAAAAAAACTTTCGATTTTTGGCAATTTTGTAAAGAAACATTTTCGATTACAAAAAATTGGATACAAATTTTTATGGTAACTAGCTGTACCCTAAGCACGTTGCTGCGCCACCAACTAAAATAAATTTGAAGTAATGACATTAGAAACCTCCATTGACTCATAAGCAACAACTTTGCTAAAGATCATAACATGATTAAATGCACAATTTATGACTCAATTAATTTATACTTGGCGCCATCTGGCGAAAAATATTTTAACTTAAAAATTTCTCTCAAGAAAATTTTTGATTTAATAGGTGACGACATAGTCCTCATCACTTGGGGCCTATAATTTTTCATGTTAAAAATGTGTCCCATTCAATCTAAAAAATCATTTGTTGCATGCATAATATCTTGCTTTTGATGATCTTGAAAAATCGATCATATTCGTGACGTTCCAGAAGCGAATCAGAGACGTCAATCCGAGAATATAGGTAACTCAGATATCAAGCTTCAAGTGCTCTCAAACATTTAAATTTAATCAATTAAACCTAGCACCTTTATCCTGAAGAACTACGTTAACGCCCGTTAATGTAGTAAGCGAACAATTGCCGAGAGTTCTCCCATAGGAACGATAAAAATATGGGTAAGGACGTCGGACTCCTGGAAAAAAGCAATTACTATGAAAAAGCTAAAATTAAGAACAACAAAAAAATTTTATATTAGACAGAAAATGATAAAACTCTCATGTCTATTTTATTAACTCTCAAAGTCTATTTTGAAGCTTTCTGATCAATACAGGAAAGTTCCAAGTTGCTTATCGGCTATCCATTTCTATTGACTAACTGCAGCATCTTCGTAATATGAGGTTTATTGCATTGTTCTATCGATATTACAATGACATTTTTGAAGAGTTTAGAGATCTCGTACACGGAAACTCACGTTCTTATAGAGCCCATCTATTTGTAGTAGACTGGCCAGTTAATACCCCAATTTCAGAGAAAATTCGGTCCTTAGCCGAACTATTCACATGTGAATTAAACTTCCTAAAAAAGTTATTCCTCTATATCTATAACGTAGAAATGTTTAAATTTCCTATTTTTATCTATGTCGAGAAAAAACAAACTTTCCGAATTATTCAAAGCTATAAATTTCTGTCGAAAAAATCGACTTTGTTAGTGTCTGCATGTCTACACGTCAGTCGGAGAGGGTTAAAAATGTTTGACTCGTATTTAATGTTTACATTTGTTGTGCTATCGATTTGCTCCTGCCTTACCATGAACTGCCTTTCCCTAAAAAGGAAGGAAATAAGAAACTATTGTGAATGACGTCAATTTGTAAACATAAACATAACCTTAAATCTTAAGGAAAACAAACATTTTTCTTAATAAAAACACAAGATATATCTAGCAATTAATTTAAAAATCATTCAATTGTTTATTTATTAACAATTAAAATCAATTTCTTGCCAATAAGGAAGTTTGTTGATATTCTACAAAACTTTCCAATTCCTAAATGTTAAAATTTTTAATTTATACCTTTTAGAAAAAAAATCTAGTTTATTAACTTTTTAAATTCGCAAACTTAATTATGCTATAAATAATTCAAAAGTAATAGACATTTATCTTAACAATTACCTCAGGTTAAGTATCTCTATGTGGACGAAACAAACCGGTTCAATTATGCAAAAAGAGAGATACAAAAGATTTTGATATTACACTTAGATTCTATATATTATAAACAAATAATCGTGACTTTTGAATATTTAATATCTATTTTCTTAAAAAACCAGTATTAATTACTTTTTTATGTTTAAAGATTTCTAAAATGTTAATGTTTTTAAATGGCTTTAAGCAATTGGTCTATCTTGATTCTAGAATCGTTTGGGGAATAGAGAAGTCAGGGGCGTATAACAGCTGGTTTGAATACATTATTAACAGATTTAATGTTATTTGCTTTTTGTCTTAATACTTTTTATAAAAAAAAGTTAACTAGATTTTTTCCATTAATGTTTTCAATAAATCAAGGTTGATTTGTTAAATGATTTTCAAAAAATTGTCATGTATGGAAAAAAAACTTTTATCGGACAAGTCAAAAATATATACAAGAAACCTACACCTCGATTTAAACAAAGAACAGTGGGACAAAGAAAATTTGCTCTACCTTTAAAAATTTAAAGAAAATTTTCAAACTCAAAAATTGTTTATATAAAAAATTATAAATCAATAATTATAGCAAAATTTAAGATATCAAATTTTTTGTGTAAAAATTTTCAGTATTAAATTTTTATAGAAAAATTGTCGGTATCAAATTTTCATAGAAAATTTTTATAGAAAAATTTTCAATATAAATTTTTTTTAGAAAAATTTCCGATATAAAATTTTTTTAAAAAAAAATTTTTGATATCAAATTTTTTTTAGAAAAATTTTCGATGTTAAATTTTTCTAGAAAAATGTTTGATATTAAATTTTTTTTAGAAAAATTTTTAATATTAAATTTTTCTAGAAAAATTTTCGATATTAAATTTTTATAGAAAAATTTTTAGTTTAAAATTTTTACAGAATAATTTTCGGTATCAAATTTTCATAGAAAAATTTTCGGTATAAATTTTTTTAGCAAAATTTTCAATATAAATTTAAAAAAAAAAAAAAATTTTTTAGAAAAATTTTCGATATTCAATTTTTATAGAAAAATTTTTGATATTAAATTTTTATAGAAAAATTTTCGATATCGAATTATTATAGAAAAATTTTCGATATCAATTTTTTTTAAGAAAAATTTTCTATATCAATTTTTTTAGAAACATTTTCAATATCAAATTTTTGTAGAAAATTTTTCGATATTAAATTTTTATAAAAAAATTTTCGGTATCAAATTTTCATAGAAAATTTTACGATATAAAATTTTTATAGAAAAATTTTCGATATTAAATTTTTATTGAAAAAATGTTCGATAGTAAATTTTAATAGAAAAACTTACGATATAAAATTTCGATAGAAAAATTTAGGATATCAAATTCTTATCGAAAAATTTCTGATATAAAATTTTTATAGAAAAATTTTCAATATTGAATTTTAATAAAAAAATTTTCTACATAAAATTTTTATAAAAAAATTTTTGATATTAATTTTTTATAGAAACATTTTCGATATGAAATTTTTTTAGAAAAACTTTCGATATGATAGTTTTATAGACAAATTTTCGATATTACATTTTTAAAGATCAAATTTTTATGAAAAAATTTTTGAATTCAAATTTTTAAAGAAAAATATATGATATCAATTTTTTTTAGCAAAATTTTTGATATGAAAAATTATTATAGAAAAATTTTAGATATGAAATTTTTATAAAAAATTTTAGATATGAAATTTTTATAGACAAATTTTCTATATCAATTTTTTAGAAAAAAATTTTCGATGTCAAATTTTTATAGAAAAATATTCGATGTCAAATTTTTATAGAAAAATTTTCGATGTCAAATTTTATAGAAAACTTTTCCAATTTTGTAAAAAAATTTTCGATATAAAATTTTATTAGAAAAGTTTATGATATTATTTTTTTTTTTTTTTTTTTTAAATTTTCTATATAAATTTTTTTTCAAAAAATTTTCGATACAAAAATTTTTATAAAAAAATTTTCAATATAATATTTGTATAGAAAAATTTTCAATAAAAAATTTTTATAGAAAAGTTTTCGATGTAAAAATTTTAAAGAACAATTTTTGAAATTAAATTTTTATAAAAAAATTTTTGGTACAAAATTTTCGATATAAAATTTTATTAGAAAAATTTTCGATATAAAATTTTTATAGAAAAATTTTTGATATAAAATTTTTATAGAAAAATTTTTGATACAAAATTTTTATAGAACAATTTATGATATCAAATTTTTATAGAAAATTTATGATATAAAATTTTTATAAAAAAAAATGTATTAAATTTGTATAGAAAGAATTTCAATATTAAATTTTTATACAAAAATTTTCGATATAAAATTTTTATAGACAAATTTTCGATATAAAATTTTTATAGAAAAATTTTCGATATAAAATTTTTATAAAAAAATTTGCGATAAAAAATTTTTATAGAAAAATTTTCGATATAAAATTTTCGATACAAATTTTTTATAGAAAAATTTTCGACGTAAAATTTTCGGTACTAAATTCTTTAAAACAAATTTTCGAATTCAAATTTTTATAAAAAAATTTTTGATATCAAATTTAAAAAAAAAAATGTTCGTTATTAAATTTTTTATTTAGAAAATTTTTAATATCAAATTTTGAAACAGTTTCAAAGAAAACTTGGAAATACCAAATTTTGACACACAAATAATCATTTTTGTCCCACTGTCAAGTGCATTTAACTGCATTTTTTATACAACTGGGCCCCTCAACATTTAACTGACAGCTCAATTTTTCAAATGGAATTTTATTTTGACCCAAGGTTAATCATGTAAAAAGCATAAAATATATAAATTTTACAAAGAATTAAACATGCAAACTTAACAAAAGACCAAATGGAAAATCAGACAATTAGAAACAAATAAATATATTTTTTTAAACAAAAACTTTAAAATTGTAATTAATGCCATGCAAATAAAACTATTGCAAAAAAACAAGTAAATAAATATGCTAATGACCTGAATTGTATTATTTAATTTAAAAACTTGTTTTAAAACTTAACAATTTATTTAAATTTATGACTTTTTTCCCATTACAGCCAATAAATAAATAAACATGTTCCGTTTTGTGGTAATTGCCTTGTGTTTGTCGGTGCCCGCCGCTTTGGGTAACTCAGCTGGTGCCCCAGCTGCTATTTGCAAAAATGGTCTTGTGCCAGAACATCATGTAGAACCACAAGCCAGTCCAGTGCCCTATAGCTTTTCGGGTGGTAATGTTGTTAAAGCAGGCGATAAAATCTCCTTGACTTTGGGTGGTGGTGAATTTTTGGGTTTCGCTTTGCAAGCTCATGATGCTAAGGATCAGCCTATTGGCTCCTTCAAGGTCGTTGAAACCAACAAGTCACAATTGTTGACCTGCTCTGGTTCAGGGGTAGGTTTCTTTAACGTTTCAAACTTAATTTAAAAAATGTATTTAATTATATCGATTTTCTTTATCACAGGACACCTTGACCCATGTACAATTGAACAAAAAACCCATCACCAGTGTCGAATTCCAATGGATTGCCCCCGCTGACTATAAGGGTGCTGTTAAATTTGTTGGTACCGTTGCCAAGGATGGCGGCACCTACTGGATCCGCAAGGTCATCAAGGAAGTTTCTGTTCAATAATTTAATTAAGAATTTTTTTGAGTGCATGCCTAGACATGCACGAAATTTGTATTTTATGGGTATTTTTAAAGATAATGTGATAAATTTTTAATAAACTTAAAGTTTGTATTTGCAAAAACTTTTGGGATTGCAAAAAAAAGTCGAGTGTTTTATTAAAATTATTCAAAAAAATCTAATTAAAAAATTTTTAAAATTTTTTTTTTTTTAAATTCTATAATAGAAAAATTTCAATATCACAAAATTTATTTTGAAAAATTTTAGTATCCAAAAATTTTATTTGAAAACCAAAATTTTCTAAGAAAAATTGTTTTTATGAAAATTTTAAATATCGAATAAATTATAGAAAAAAAAATTATGGAAAGATTTTTCCATAAAAATTTTTTATTGAAAATTTTTCCATAAAAGTTTTTTAATGAAAATTTTTCTACAAAAATTTTGTAATGAAAATTTCTCTATAAAAATTTTTTAATGAAAATTTTTTATAAAAATTTTCTAATGAAAATTTTCTAATAAAAAATTTTCTATAACAATTTTCTAATGAAAATTTTTTTATAAAAATTTTCTAATGAAAAATTTTCTATAAAAATTTTTTAATGAAAAATTTTCTATAAAAATTTTCCAATGAAAATTTTTTTATAAAAATTTTTTAATGAAATTTTTTCTATAAAAATTTTCTAATGAAAATTTGTTATACAAATTTTTTAATGAACATTTTTCAATAAAAAAATTTTTTATCGAAATGAAAATTTTTCTATTAAAATTTTATGATGAAAATTTTTATATAAAAATTTCAAACCGCAATTTTTTTTATAAAAATTTCGTATCGCAAAATTTTCTATAAAAATTTCATATTAAAATTTTTTCTATAAAAATTTCATATCTCAAATTTTTCTATAAAAGCTTCATATCTCTTTTTTTTATAAAAATTTTTTAATGGAATTTTATCTATAAAAATTTTCTAATGAAAATTTGTTATACAAATATTTTAATGAACATTTTTCAATAAAAAAAATTTTTATCGAAATGAAAATTTTTCTATAAAAACTTTATGATAAAAATTTTTATATAAAAATTTCAAACCGCTAATTTTTTTATAAAAATTTTATATCCCAAATTTTCCTATAAAAATTTTACATCACAAATTTTTTCATAAAAATTTCATATCTCAACTTCTTCGATAAAAATGTTTAACATCGCAAATTTTTTTTATAAAAATTTCATTTCTCAAATTTTTCTATAAAAATTTCACATCGCAAATTTTCCCATAAAAATTTCATATCTCAAATTTTTCTATAAAAATTTCATATTGCAAATTTTTCTAAAAAAATTTTATATCACAAATTTTTTTATAAAAATTTCTTATCGCAAATTTTTTTATAAAAATTTCACATTTCAAATTTTTTATAAAAATTTTCCATCACAAATTTTTCTATAAAAATTTCATATCTCAAACTTTTCTCTTAAAATTTCATATCCGATATTTTTTCTATAAAAATTTCATATCTTATATTTTTCAAAAAAAAATTTCATCTTAAATTTTTCAAAAAAAAATTCATATCTTAAATTTTTGAAAAAAAAAATTTCATATCGCAAATTTTTCTTTAAAAATTTCATATCGCAAATTTTTCTATATTAATTTCATATCTCAATTTTTTTTTATAAAAATTGCAATTCGTTAATTTTTCTATAAAAATTTCGAACCGCAATTTTTTTTTTATAAAAATTTCATATCATTTTTATCTATAAAAATTTTCTAATGAAAACAAGGTAGATTATATTGAAGGTAATTTCACTTCAGGTTACTAAATTTAATTTCACTTTCTGACAATTTTAAGGGTTCTGACATTTCAATAGAAATAAAGCTACCATATTATGTTAAGTTTTCCCTTTTTATTCGTCGCTGCGTCGACAATATGAGTTATGTGTAAAAATTTAAACACTTTCTTTTTTGCACAGTTAAATTTTTGTTGCATATACATCTACATATCTAACTGTTTAACCATTATCTACCTATTTGTGGAGAAATAAAGCTGATTTATATAATTCCTATTCACATATAATAAAATTTTGTTTAATTATTTTTATCTCTAAAAAGACACATAGCTCATGTTGTAGTCACAACGGCAATTTGAAGTATTAGAAATTAATTAAAAAATTCTAAATAAAATCGTCATTTCAAAAAGCAAAAAGGTAACAAATTAAATAAATTGTAAAATAGAAATAATATTTTATATTTTTTTGTAGAAAAAGTGGATCTCTTTTTAGCAAAACATTGTGGTCATCATCCTTTAGCACAGAACCTTAATTTAGTTGCTTATTCTCATCCTGAAGAGTTTGATGCTTCGTATGTAATATTGTCAGTATTTTCATTGGTTAATTTTTTGGAGGAAATGCGCTGCACTATATGAACAATCAGATGCTGAGAAAATGAATTTGTATTAAAAAATTAAAATAAATGGGGTCACTATAATGCAGAACTTCTTTTTAAAAATTCGACAAATCCTTCTCGATTACGGAAGGAGTCCCTGCCAAATTTTAATGGTGTATTGTTTCCCTGCTGATTCTCCTTAATGGCGCACTTGCTTTAATATATTTGAATGTACTTTATGTCTAAAAATATTATTATTGTTCTAAAAACGTCACTCTCTAACAGGCTGATCTTTGTTGCCTCCTTATTTGGCTCTAGGAACTTTCCCTAAAATTTGGCTCTAGGAACTTTCCTTAAAATTTGGTAGATGAGGGAACCTCGGAATGCGCTATTGGGAAATATCAAAAACAAAAGGCGTCAATTTCTACTTTATTGATCATTTAAACCATATAAACTGTATTGATGCTGTAGATGTTTAAAAAGAAAAAGCACATTTTATATTCCTGTTTTTTAGAGTATGATAGAACTAGGGTATGATGATGAGTTTATACTTTGCAGTGTGCTTTACGGGCATTTCTGACACTTTGTACCTCTACTAATGTTTTCAATATTTTCATCATATTGCTTTTAATTGTGTAATTGATCATATTATTGATCCTGACAATACCTTCCCTTGCTGCGTACAGAATTTCTTCTATGAATCTGCTTGGCTACGTTTTTCCGATTTGATTCAGTTTGTATCTGATGCATTTTTATTTTTGTTTGCGTATTTCAGTTGTAACTAGTACTTTATTGGCTAAAGCGAGCAATTTCGAGTTTGAGATCCCTCGGGAAAAAATACGTGGTTTGTATTTTCTTTTAGTAGTTTTTGTTCGTATACAATTTATATTGTACACATTACACATTTTATTAAAAAAATTACAAAATAAAAAAATACATTTTTTATAATATGGTAACGTTATATTTGATATGACGTAGAAAAACAAACTTCAAAAACCCTTATTAAAATTTAATGAAAGCAAGTGAAATTACCTTCAGTATATATGCCTTGAATGAAAATTTGTTATACAAATTTTTTAATGAACATTTTTCAATAAAAAAAATTTTTATCGAAATGAAAATTTTCATCATAAAATTTTTATAGAAAAATTTCAAACCGCAAATTTTTTTATAAAAATTTTATATCCCAAATTTTCCTATAAAATTTCACATCACAAATTTTTTCATAAAAATTTCATATCTCAACTTCTTCGATAAAAATTTTTAACATCGCAAATTTTTTTTATAAAAATTTCATTTCTCAAATTTTTCTATAAAAATTTCACATCGCAAATTTTTCTATAAAAATTTCATATTGCAAATTTTTTTTATAAAAATTTCATTTCTCAAATTTTTCTATAAAAATTTCACATCGCAAATTTTCCCATAAAAATTTCATATCTCAAATTTTTCTATAAAAATTTCATATTGCAAATTTTTCTAAAAAAATTTCATATTACAAATTTTTTTATAAAAATTTCTTATCGCAAATTTTTTTATAAAAACTTTTCATTTCAAATTTTTTATAAAAATTTTCCATCTCAAATTTTTCTATAAAAATTTCATATCTCAAACTTTTCTCTAAGAATTTCATATCCGAAATTTTTCAAGAAAAATTTCATATCTTAAATTTTTCAAAAAAAAACATATCTTAAATTTTTCAAAAAAAAATTTCATATCGCAAATTTTTTTTTTTTTAAATTTCATACCGCAAATTTTTCTATAAAAATTTCATATCTCAAAATTTTTCTATAAAAATTTCGTACCGCAAATTTTTTTTATAAAAATTTCATATCACAAATTTTTCTATACAAATTTTAGATCTCAAATTGTTCTATACAAATTTTAGATCTTAAATTTTTCTATAAAAATTTCATATCGCAAATTTTTCTGTAAAAATTTCATATTGCAATTTTTTTTATAAAAACTTCAAATCTCAAATTTTTCTATACAAATTTTTAAGAAAAAATTTTATATAATAAAGTTTCCTAAAAAAATTTAATATAGCAAATTTTTCCATACAAATTTGATCATTTTTAATACTCGGTTGTTTTATTTTCTACAAATATTTAAAATTTATTTCAATTTTTATTCCACCTCAATATCCTTGGTTACACCTTGAACCCAAAATGTGGCATAATCCTTTACAACAGTAGCCACAAGTTTAGCTTTTCCCTTATATTCAGCTGGAGCCAACCATTCAAATTCAACACTTTGAATAGGTTTGTTGTCCAAAGCAACATGAGTTAGGGTATCCTAAATTTAAAAAAAAAAAATATTAAAGAACAAATTCCTAATTTTCTAGTTTAAGCAGGAAAACTTACACCCTTAGCTGAGCAATCCAAGAGCTGTGACTTATTAGATTCAACAATTTCAAAGCTTCCAATAGGCTCTTCCTTTTCATCACGTGCCTGCAAAACGTAACCCAAGAAATCATCACCGCTTAAGGTGATTTTGATTTTCTCACCCGATTTAACAGTATTTTCACCCGAAAAATTATAAGGTGCTTTTGTGGTTTGAGGTTCGGCATCATGTCCTGGTGTAAGATTATTAGAGCAAACAGATTTTGGTGCTCCAACAGAGTAGCCCAAAGCGGGTACAACCAAAAGGCAGGCAAGTAAAATAAAACGTAACATTATCGGAGCAAAAAGATGATGTTTTTAGTCAAAATGATCTGATATTAATGAATCTAGTTTGAGATAATCTATTTATATAAATATTCTCAAACTGATTTTTATAAGTTGTAAATTCTTGGAAAAAATGAGAGATAGTGAAATTGTTAATATGAAAGTGGGATTTTTCAGAAAATAATTACCTAGTAGATTTATTTGATTTTAAATGGTAAATAAATATTAATACCAAATGAGATAAAGTAATTTATTTTTGTATTTAATTAACAAGTATTATCGGATCCAGGGGATATGGAGAAGAATGTAACGAAGATTAACTACAAATAGGTGGAAATCGAAAAGGGCATTGTAGATTCAGTTGAAGGTACATATATTTAATACAAGTATTTAGTCTATTTTTTTTATAAACAATTTATCGATATGTATCAGCATTTTGAATAAAATATTATTCAATATAAAAATTTTCAGTAAAGAAAAATTATAATAGAAAACGCTTCTATTAGAAAGTTATCGGGTGTAAATTATAGATATACAATTTGTTTTGCAAATATTTATTTTCACTTCCTTTTTATCTGATAAAAGAAGTCAGTACATTTTTTCTTTTTATTTCAATTTACCCCTACATTTGTAGGACTTAACAGCATTGATGTAAATTATTTTTAAAAATCTAAATTTTGCAATAAAAATAACACTATAAATAAAAGTTAAATTTTAAATAAAAAAAAAACACAATTCATACATAAACTTAGAAACACACTGAGATTAACTTACTTTTCCAATTTGGTACGTATTGCCTGTATATAACCATTGCGATAGTAAAACTCCTCCTTATCTCTGGTATACCATTGTCTCAAAGGTCTAAGATCATGAAAGGGATTTTTGTCTACCTTAAGAATGGGTTCAATGTGAACTTTCAGTTTTTGTTTTACGGCGGCATTTTGTAGAGTGGCAAAATCAAATTGTGATTCTTGTTCAGTGAAGGAGGTAAATACTATGGGGGTATCGAAAGTTTGTAAAATTTCTACCAGACCCTCAAACCAGGTATCCTTAGAATTATTAATTTCAGAAGAAGTTACTAGAGGATCCAAGGTATTCAAGTTTGTTAGGGCAGGTTTTTTGCTATGACATTGAGAGAACTCGGAGAAACCACAGTTAAAAGCCACCATTAAGGAAGGTTTGACATGATAGTATTTACAGTAATCCTGAAACAGGCCTTGGTAGGTGTGAAACTTTATAAGACGTTCTGAGTTCTGTAAGAGAAACAACAGTTAAGTATTAAGTTTTTAAGAAAAAATCTATTTTTAAAATTTACCAAATAATTAAATGTTAATTCTTTATAATTTGGTTCAACAACCTCTGGTCCTATAAAATCTAAAGTCAGTTCCTTGATTTGGGGATATTGTAGAAAAAAGAATTTACAGTGTATTTCTCTAAACCATAAAACAGCTTCCACACTCGCTCCCAATATAAATATCTCAAATTTATTTATTTTTGAATCCAGAACATACAGATGCTGCAAGGCATAACAAATAGACATAATACAGCTAAAATCTGCAGCACCGGAAAACAATTGATAACTCTTTAAGCTATCACAGGGATCTAGGGGAAGCTTTAAGGAAAAAGCCCTTTGAAAACACTCGACCAGATCCTTTTTCTTCAAGTCTTTGATATTAATATTGCACTGTAGTTCAAGATCCTCGGTAATAGGTTGTACTTTATAAGGACAGTAATACATTTTTAATAAGCCACATATTTTGGCATGCTCTTGCTCATGCAAATCCTTGTGCAGCTCGGAACAGTATAACTGACTGCCACATTTTTTACAAATAACTTTTAGATTCTTAAATTTAAGACATTGGCCACAAAAAGCTGGAAAAGAACTGAGCTCTTCTTCCTGATATTCTAAAGGCCGGCCTAAAGCATTTCTTAACAAATATTTCAATTGTACTATAATTTTCTCCAGTTCCTCTCGTGACTTTGGCACTCCGCCGTTTATATAAAAGGGATGTGAGACATTTAAATTTTGCTTAATTTTCTGGACTGCCCGACAAAATTCTTGATGCAAGGGCCAGTCTACCTTTTGGTGTTGTCTGTTGCAGTATTTAATCATTTGGCAGCCACTGCAGGTTAATAATTGTTGCAAATCTGGAGTAGGCGGGAAGTTTTGTAGTTCCGAATTTTCATGCGACATTAAACAAATGTTACAATTGAAGGGTGAACATAAATCGTTGGACATTTTAGCTGAAATTTAATATTCAATTAATTAATTTTTAAATAATAATTTAAAAAAAGTACCTCTATTGTTTTTTAATTTAATTTTAGTTCCATGCAATTTATGTTTAAGCAAAATAATTGTATTTGTTTACATGTGTTATTATTTGTTTGTTTACATTCTATTGTGAATTGTCACGAGGAAAATATGTTACCATTTAGCTTTGAAGTGCAGCGTTGCCAGAATGATGATTTTATATTTTTGATGATTTTTTACCTAAAATATGATATAATGATTTTTTTTTGTCAAAAATATGATTATTTTAAATTTGAATATTATTTTTCATAAAAATACTTTCTACATTGTCTTTGCTAATGGAAAGATTTCTAAATTTAATTAATAAAAAATGATTTTCAAAATTTAGACTATAAAATCAAACCTTAGAAAATGTTAACTGTGAAGATTTTTGGGCCACATTTTCTTACGATACGTTGTATCAGGTTAATTGAAGGCTTGTGCATCATCATTTCGTTCGTTCCGCAGAAAATATCGCTGCTGTAAGTGAAAGTGTTACCGAAACCCGAATGTGTCGATTCCTAGTCGTTCTCAGGAATTAGGACTGCCTACGGCACATTATTGAAGAAAACGACTTGGAGAATATGTGCTTTCAATAAGACGGTGCCACAAGCCACACAACTCGAGCGAATATGGTTTATGTTAGTCTGACAGTGTAACTCTGATCTGGTAACATAATTTTAACAGCTGTATTACTTACTATTGTGAATTATTAAAATTAATTTCCAGGTGTTTTTCTTCACTTTGTTTAATAATATTGAGTAAAATGCAACGATATTGAAACTTGTATACAAAAAATGTGGCGTTATTTAATAAAAACTTTCGAGCGATCCGTAATTATTACTCCTAAATCTTTTCCAAATAAAACTCAGTCATTGCCATGTGGTGTGATCTATAAACAAACCCCACAAAGATTCCTGGCAAGCTCTTCAGTGCTACGTAATACAGAGACGGTGCTGGCAGTGCCGGTGACCATAAGTGAAGCAGATGCAGAATATATTGTGCCATACAAAGCTGAATATGAAAGACGTGACACTCCCAAGAAACTAATACAAGCCTTACGCAGCCGTTATAGGCTCAGCGAGGAGGAGGTAGAAACCATTATGCAAGATGAGGTGGTAATGAGAAATTACCGCCAAAAGTCATTAATAGACACTTTGGATACTTTGTGTGCCGAGGGTGTGTCCAGACAGAATTTCATCGATTATCCTTGGCTAATAACATTGGACAGAAGTAAGCTAACAAGGTTTTATCAGATTTTTTTTAATTATTTTATTTACTTACAGAAAAATTATCCGACAAACTGGTATTATTGAGATCTCTTAATGGTTTTCAAGACATTAACGATTTTGTGCCTTTCTTTCGCTTGCAATATCCCCGCATGCATAAATTAGTGAACAGTCTTAATAGAGAAGCCAAAAGTTTCCCTCAGGGCAACAGAGTTTACTATATAGCCGAGTGTCTAAATGTTCCAGCCAGTGTTGTTACCAAATTCTTAGCCAAACGTTTGTTTGTCCTAGAAATGCCTTTGGATATGTTTAAAAAAAATTTACAGCACATGATTACCTATAATGTGGAACCTATGAATATTCTCAAGGATTTATGGGGTTTCCGTTATGCACCCCGGGCCGTGGAGCTGCGTTTGAAAAGAGCTTTGCAAGCCAAAAAGGATAAAATAATGCCATGGATGGTTAGATGTCCCGAGCCAATATTACAGAAGTATGTTTAATATTTAATACAAAGAGTGTTTTATTGATTAAACTAATTTGTATACCCAAAGATCCCTCCAGCTTTCCTTGGACGAACTAGAAGTCTTGGGCAATAAAACTTCTGTAGCCGAGTATATAGGCGAACGTTTGGGTTTCTCAGCCGAAGAGGCTCAAGCTATTATGGACAAACATCCTCAGGTCAATACGGTAAGAGTGACCAAAATCAAAGAGGTTCTAGATTATCTTTTGGATGAGGCGAAATTCACTCGTTATGAAATCGCTCAAGTACCCCGCATCTTATGTCACAGCCTGGAAACTACCAAACAGAGAATGGACGAGCTGAAGAAATATGGCTGTAGGCCAACGACTTTAATTATAGTTTGTAAAAGTAAAAGAGAATATGAGAAATTCCTTAATCAATGGCTACAGCATTATAATCCTAATAGAAATGTAGTCGAAGAAACGGTGGAACAACAGCCAAAGGAATAGAAGTGGTTAAATAAATTGTTAAGTTGGAAATAAAAACAATTTAAGTGAATTGAATTATTTATGAAGACAAAACAAAATGTGGTAAACAAAGGTTTGAGAAGCATTGTAAAGTTTGGAAGCCATTGTTAGGGAAGTTCTTTTCAATCATTCACAATAACACATTGAAAAAAAAAACAGTATGGGTTCTTTAAACTTAACGTTACAGTGGATCGAGTTCCTTCATTTTGGTTATTTATTTTTTTTCGGTATTGAAATGTTTTTATGAAATATTTCCTGGCATAAAATTTTTACATGATAAACAGTGTAGCTCAACAATTGTGCAACAATAACAAGTAATAGTTTTTAATTGATTCCATGCATTTGGCTTTTTTTTGTATTACTTATTATTTGCATTTTATTTTTTGGTTTTTGAACATGATAGTCCGTAAACGACCTCGAATACGCGAAATCTGATCTGAAATCGATTCATTTTGGCCAAAGGGTTGAAGTCGGGACTGTCTTAATTAATTGATTAATTCCATTTGGTCAAATTTTGTATAACCATTAACAATTTTTTTAGTGCTATCAGGTCAGGTGACCCTGACCTGATAGCACTAAAAAAATTGTTATGGCTATGTCTAAAGTTGCTACATCTTACTGTAACTAAATTTTGTTGAAAGGTATACAAAATCCATTTAAATCTTTAATAAAGGTAGCGGTCGTCATTGGCACTTATTCGACAGTTCTTGGCCAAAGATGAAAATACCCCAGGTCGTTTCGGCTAGTAGATCCGACGGTCGTAGAAACGTCATGCCCTCAATCAAAAGAAGCCATGTGAGCGCACAATAATGGTTGCGCTTGACTTGTCCAAAGCATTTCACATGGTCAGTCATGCAACCCTCTTTGACGACATCACCAGTTCAAGTCTTCCAAATTTCATCGAAAGATTGGTGGAGTTTAGAAACAAGAAGTTAAAACTCCGTAGAGTTAAACAAGGAGTACCACAGGGTTTAGTTCTCTCTCTCTGATCCTATTTAATTTCTACCTTCGCATGCTTGGGTGGAGCTTATGAAAATTCCTAGAAAATTCTTGGTATAATGGTAAATTCTTTAGCCACGCTCTGCCTGTGGCTCTTCTTCTCCTTAGAGTTGAGTGGATATTTTTATTAAAAATTAAAAAAACTAAACCAACATTTTTTCTGTGATTAAATATTTCTTTTTATTTTATATATCTTCCATATATAGATATATCAATTAATACAGTTTCATATATAGTTTTTTTTTGTTTGTTTAAATATAACACCAATTAGTTTTCAATACAATCAATAAATAATTAAAACAATTTTTGTTCTCAACAATCATTTAACACGGCTCAAATTTATGTGCATAAAAAGACATTTTTATAAAAAACCTAATATTATTTAATTAAATAACTAAAATACTTAAAAAGAAACACGAAAAGGAACTTAAGACTTCAAAACTAAAAGTTTTGTAAAATAAAAGTATTAAAAATTAAAATGTAAATGCATTAAAAAAAACTTTATTTTCAAAAACTAATAAATATTTTAAAGGAAAACCTATAAATTGCACCTTTTTGAAAATTTATTCTTTAAAAGTATTCTCTTCTGTTTAAAAATTTCCTTTCTAAAACTTAATCTAAAAAATTTGTGCTTTTTTTGAGGAAGTTTTCCTTTTTTAAAAGAAAATCCCTACAGCTGAGGCCTTTAACAAACAAGCTCTTGAATTTCACTCTATAATATAGTTATAAATATCTTTGGTTTTCTACTATTTTTAATATATGTGTTAAAAATATATAAATAGGGTATATACGAAATTTAAATAAAAATAGACATTGTACTTTTAACTGCACCTTAAATTTGCCAAAAAAGCTTTTACAATTACATTTAATCTTGTGACTTTTTTTCCATTTATCAATTTAATCTAATTTAATCTCTTAAAGCCTTACGTCTTTCCCAGGCCACTTGCATGGACCAAATACTTAAGGGTCTCATATAGCCAATCGAACGATAACGTTTTTCACCATAAAAAGCCTCTGGTGTCTCAAAATTCATGCCACATTTTTCGGATATTGTTTCATAAAGACCGCCCGCAGTTTTGAAACCTTCTTCGAACATACCCTCTTGGATCATGGTGGCTGCTAAAGCAAATGTTACGCCAGGCCATACCTCCTCGGCTTGAATGCTGCTAGTATCGACATGTCCTGGCTTTTCGGGATCGGAATTGGCTATAAAACCATTGGCGGCTCCTATCTTGCCCTCATGGAAACCCATAACATTGTTATCGTAAATACGTTTCAAGGCAGAGCGCACATTTTCTTTGGGATAAATCTAGAATAGGAAACATTAGAAAATATTTAATATCGGAAATGGGTTTAAAAATTAAAAATGTAATGATTTTTGATATTATTGGCTTTTTCTTCTTATATAAAGTCTAAATTTAAAAATAACTTCGATTATATCAAGGCGAATTCATTACAGGTGGTGGCAAGAATACAACAAATACAACATGACAAAATGAAACCCCATGTTGTTTTTGTAGGTTTGCTTATATTTTGTCAAACTTGAAAAATTTCCAGGCGAATTCATCAGCTGGGCTCTTGATATCACTTGTATTATTACCATAGTGTAATAATGAAAGTGATATCAAGAGCCCAGCTGATGAATTCGCCTGGAAATTTAACATACAAAAATTTGACAAAATGTATGCAAACCTACAAAAACAATATGGGGTTTCATTTTGTCATGTTGTATTCTTGCCACCACCTGTAATCAATTCGCCTTGATTATTACACTGTGGATTATATTAAAATTCTTTAGAAGTAGGGATTTCTTTGACGTTTTTGAATTCAATCCCAGTAATTATTGAATTCTTTTTAAAGCCCCGAGAGCTTTCTTAAACTGAAAACTTTCTAAAACTCACCTCATAATCGAAACCACAGGTTTTCATATACCAATGACCACATAATTGATCAGCCATTATGGTATCCTTGTGACTATTGGAGGTATCGAAACGATAATAACTGCCATTCCAGAGCTTTTCCTCTAAGGAGCGCTTGCCTTTCTCCAAAATATCCTGATAACGTAAACAGTCGTTGGGTTGATCAAGTATGGTAGACATAACGGACATGCTTTGCAAGGCAGCCAGCCAAAGCCCAGAACAATAGGAGCTAAGTTATAGAGTAGTTAAAAAAATTTTCAAATTAGTTAAAAAAATTTTGAAGTTTTAGGAATTTTGAAAATTTTTTTGTCTAAGTATTTTTGTCTTTACCTTGGTCCCTCCATTACCCATGAATCATAGGTTTGATCGGGCATTTTGGTATTTTCTATTAAACCATCATTGTCCCTATCATATTCAATGGTTCTTTCCATGATGGCTTTGCAGGAGGGATACATGGCCTTTAAATATGCCATGGCATCCATTAAATAAACTTTGCCATTGGTTTCGTTAATATACATGGAGGCGGATTTACGATTTTCTGTAAAAAAATAATTTTCAAAATTAATAATAAATCTTCTAATCCTAAAACGATATGAATGCCCTTAATATATTTTAATAAAAGCATTCACAATAGATCAGGAAAAGCCAATAAACTTAAATATAACGGCATTTTTAACTGAGAGTACAGTTTGAGAGCCATGGCTTTCAGTCATAATAAAACAGTTTGAAAATAACTGAAAACACATATGAAAGTGCTGCCATCGTCCTTAGGCAAATTAAAAAATTACAATTTTGTAAATCCTTTAAAATTCTTTTTGACACTCTTTTCCTTATTCTTAAACCTCTTCACTTACCTTTCTTATCCTCCACCGAATTCTTTCGCTTATTATCCTGTGAATACATCTCATACAAACTATCCTTATCGATAAATTCTATGGAACTAAATTTACTGGCATTATCCGCCTGGGCCTGAGCCAATTCGTTCAAAACATAATAGTCTCTATAGACTTGGAGGACGAATTTCGTATTTAAATCTTTCCAATCGTTGACATCGTGTATATTATAACAATTGATGAGCGTAAAAGGTTCCTCATCCGGATCGCCCAAATCATGGGGTACACAATTCTTAACTTTACGTGGCATTACCTTGCCATCGTATAGCATTTTACGGGTGTCTGTGAGATTGGCGGCAATGGCATCTTTGAAATCGTACTGTAAACTGACCTAGAAGGGAAGAGTTCTTAAATTGTAAGAACTATAAGGAGAAGATTTTGCAAAAAATTAACCTGTAAATTGGGCCATAGATGGGCTATGGCTGGTGAGGCATAGAAATGGACATCATATGTGTTATACATGCGATATTCATGACCCTCTAGGTAGCCAAAGCGGCCATAGGCGTGTCTAGAAAAAGTTAATTGTTAGGGTTATATTGTTTATGTCACAAATATCTAAACCGATTAAATTAAACAGCCAATTCAAAATTGACAGGTAGTCGAACCTATGCTTTACTATCCTTAGATGAAGCTGGACTACCTTTTGGTAAAATATAACTATTCTACTCTCAAATTTGTCTGTTCTTTGACTAGCTTTACATATGTTGGAATGTAGACATTCGTTAGGAACCACAGAACAGCGTTAACAGTCGTTAAGTTCTATAGAAGAACTCCATTATCGTTAAATGAGGGTTTTTTATCGTTTGACATAACTTGACTATCCAACAGACGATTTTGACTATCCTATGACTATCATGACGATCGTAAGGAGGTAGACCATCTTCTCATTCTTTAGATCCCACAGAAGAACTTCAGTATCGTTAGATTGACTATCTGACAATGAAGGTTGCCTATCTCGTGGTAAAACTTGACTATCCTACACACGATTTTGACTACGCTATGACTAGTTTGACAATTGTGAGGAGGTAGACCATCTTCACAATCGTTAGGTCCTATAGACAAATTTCGGTATTGTTAGATTAAGCTTCTCAGTCGTTAGGTCCTATAGAAGAACTCCATTATCGGTAAATGAAGATTGTCTATCGTTTGACATAACTTGATTATCCTACAGACGATTTTGACTATCCTATGACTAGTTTGACAATCGAGGTGAGGTAGACCATCTTCCCATTCGTTAGATCCCAATGAAAATTGACTATCACTTGGTAAAACTTGACTATCCTACACACTATTTTGGCTATCCTATGACTAGTTTGACCTATCGTTCACAATCTTAAAATCCTAAACAAGAACTTCACTATCGTTAGATGAAGCTCTCCCATTATCATTTAATAAAGATTGACTATCGTTTTACAAAACTTGACTATCCTACACACGATTTTGACCATCCTATGACTAGCTTGACAATCGTAAGGAGGTAGACCTTCTTCTCATTCGTTAGCTCAAACAGAAAAAGTTCACTATCGTTAGACGTAGGTTGACTATCTCTTGGTAAAACTGCCCTATACACGATTTCGACTATCCACTGACGATCGTGAAGAGGTCGTTAGATCCCATAGAAGATCTTTACTATAATAAGATGAAGCTTGATTTTCGTTTGGTAACACTTTCATTAGGTGAAAGGCAAGAAGAACTTGACTATCGTTTGTTGAAACTTGACAGTCTTTTAGACGAATTTGCCTATCGTAGGTTGAAACTTGACTTTCATTTGATTAAATTCGAGTACCGTAAAGTCTAACGAAACTTTCCTATAGAGAAGCTTGACTATCATTTGATGAAATTTATGGTAAACAAGTTAAGATGGACCTAACTACTGTTAGGTTTAACTATTCTAGAATATAACTTGATTATCTCCAAATAGAATTCGACTATCCCATAAACGAAATTGACTATCGTTAAGGAAGATTTGAGTATTCTCTCTTGAAACTGTTGAGATTATCATGTTAAATCTTTCAACTTACCTTGGATCATTGTTTTCCAACTCCTGTCCCAATGAAGAATCGCAAAGCAGCCACAAGGAACCACCATCTGATATGAAGTACAGCTGATTGAATATGGCGCTTTTATACCAGTCGGGAAGGCCTCTAAAAATATTAAAAGATTTTTTTAAAATTTGTCTTTCTATCCAAAGAAAACCTTCAAGTTTACTCATCATTCAAGATAGGCTTTTGCCAACTGTCGATGGCCTTCTCCCAGCTGGAGTAATGCTTCAAAGCATATTCACATATTTTGGGTCCCGAATCGCCAGAAGCCTTAAAATATTTGGTATAATAACGAGTATGAGTCTTAAGCTTTTTGGGAAAGTGAATAATGGGCATATCCCAGGACAAAACAAACTCCAAATCATGAGAAGTCTTGGGTTTAACAGAGACGCGAGCACAAATGGCCACTCCAAGATCTTTGGCTTAAAAAATAGGATTTTTGTTTAAATAAAGAGTAAAATAAGAAAATATTTAGACTAAATACTTTTTAAAGACTCATCTGCTGTCTCCTCATTTAGCTGTCCCTGATCCTTTAACTGCTGCCACAACTGCTCTCCCGAACCTGAGGGATCAAACTGCAAACATCTTGTTATATTGATTTCAGGCAAAACCCGACAGGCCAAATTGTAAGAACAAGGCATATCCGCAATTTTTTGATTAATAGCTACACCCTTAGCATTACCCTCCGAAAAGAGTTCTGAGGTGGCGGCTCCCTCAGCATCCTGTTTCTTGTTGCCCGTGCCATTCTTAAAGGTAAATGTTATGGACACCGTCCTCTCCTCTTCCCCGACATTCTCCACAGACCACACGAATACAGCACAAGGTAGGGAAGAGTCCTTATAGTCATGGGGTATGACAGGCGATATTTGTCTGCACACCAAGCGCACACCATATTCGGAAAGATCATATTCGGTCCATGATCTAGGATACAAGCCTGTGTAATTACACTTACTATCCTCTAATTGGGATTGCCAAGTAGCCAAAGGCTGCTTAGCGCGATTGTTACTGCAAGTGGGTAAATGACAGGGTACAAATTTATTATTAACTCTATTTTTTTTGGGAGTTTAAGCCGAAAGTTTACATTTTTTACAAAGAAAGTTATTAACAAAGTGTAAATTTTAACCAACCAAAACCAATTGTTTTTATTGTTCATTAAGGTGTAAGAAAAAGAAGCCCAATTGCCGTGATCCAATAAGTCCAATGTAATTTGTTTTAATAAAAATAAATTTTGCAAATTATATAGTAATTTTTATGGTGATTTTTTGTTTGTTTTTTTGGAGAAAAGAAAAAAGAAATAAATAAGTTAAGAAAATTATTTATTAAATCAAAGAAAAAAGTATTAAAGACTGAAGTCATTAGCTTAGACACCAACCATTTAGCAGCTGTTAGTATTAGGGTATGATTTAAGGGTCTTACATACAAAGTTTGTATAAAGTCAAATCGGCTATTTTATGGTCAAATTGATTATTTTATTGACAACCTTAAGAATCTGTTGGTCAAACTTGATCTTAAGTCAAAGTAGACTAATTAACAACCGACATATTTTTAAGTCAAACATGATCTTTCTATAATCAAACTTTAAAGTGCTATCATCAAGCATAACAATTACATAGTCAAACTTGTCATTCTTATAGTCAAAATAATTAGGCAATTTCTTTACGGGTCAGCGCAGAGCACTTGGTCCCTTGAAACCACTTGTTTAATATCCAGGCAAACATGGCCCACTTACAACAAAAAAACGTTCAAAATGCTTGATCTATCTACCTCGCTACAGACTCAGCAACCGAATCTCAACCTTAACAGGTCATTGCGTTTTTAGATTCAACCCTATGATTACGGTCGTAGTTGAAACAATATCGAAGAGTAGGATATAGTAACTCATCTTCTCTGTCACTGACTCGCTCTTTCAATTTTGAGGGCTCAAAATCAGGGGCGCTTTTTCAACATGATTTATCTGATCTAGCGATTATTGACATTCGTAAAGTAAACTCATTTACAGGGCTACAGGCTGGCTTGAATAAGCTTCTCTGTGTTTTTCTTCTACAGTCTATACCTTGCAGGTACCACAAAGGGACCGTTTCTAGGATCCATGACTAGCTTGACAATCGTAAGGAGGTAGACCTTCTTCTCATTCGTTAGCTCAAACAGAAAAAGTTCACTATCGTTAGACATAGGTTGACTATCTCTTGGTAAAACTGCCCTATACACGATTTCGACTATCCACTGACAATCGTGAAGAGGTCGTTAGATCCCATAGAAGATCTTTACTATAATAAGATGAAGCTTGATTTTCGTTTGGTAACACTTTCATTAGGTGAAAGGCAAGAAGAACTTGACTATCGTTTGTTGAAACTTGACAGTCTTTTAGACGAATTTGCCTATCGTAGGTTGAAACATGACTCATTTGATTAAATTCGAGTACCGTAAAGTGTAACGAAACTTTCCTATAGAGAAGCTTGACTATCATTTGATGAAATGATAGTCAGGTCATTGTCATTGCGTTTTTAGATTCAACCCAGGTCATTGCGTTTTTAGATTCAACCCTATGATTACGGTCGTAGTTGAAACAATATCGAAGAGTAGGATATAGTAACTCATCTTCTCTGTCACTAACAAAATCTAGCGATTATTGACATTCGTAAAGTAAACTCATTTACAGGGCTACAGGCTGGCTTGAATAAGCTTCTCTGTGTTTTTCTTCTACAGTCTATACCTTGCAGGTACCACAAAGGGACCGTTTCTAGGATCCAAGTGACGCTGACTTAATATCGGCTGCCTGCCTAACCTTACCTAGTCAAATTGACTATTCTACAGTCAAGTTGACTCTTATGCAGTCAAATTGACTATTCTATAGTCAAATTGACTATTCAATAGTAAAATTGACTATTCTATAGTCAAAATTGCTATTCTAAAGTCAAATAGACTATTCTGTAGTCAAGTAGACTCTTCTATAGTCAAATTGTCTCTTATATAGTCAAATTGACTATTCTTTAGTCAAATTGACTATTCTTTAGTCAAATTGACTATTCTTTAGTCAAATTGAATATTTTTTAGTCAAATTGACTATTCTATAGTCAAATTGACTATTCTAAAGTCAAATTGACTATTCTATAGTCAAACACTTTAGTCAAATTTGACTATTGACTCTTCTATAGTAAAATTGACTTTTATATTGTCAAATGGACTCTTCTGTAGTCAAATTGACTTTTCTAACTATTCTATAGTCAATTAAATTTTTTTATAGTCAAATTGTCTCTTATACAGTCAAATTGAATATTCTTTAGTCAAATTGACTATTCTTTAGTCAAATTGACTATTCTTTAGTCAAATTGACTATTTTTTAGTCAAATTGACTATTTTTTAGTCAAATTGACTATTCTTTAGTCAAATTGACTATTCTTTTGTCAAATTGACTATTCTTTTGTCAAATTCTTTAGTCAAATTGACTATTCTTTAGTCAAATTGACTATTCTTTAGTCAAATTGACTATTTTTTAGTCAAATTGACTATTCTTTAGTCAAATTGACTATTCTTTTGTCAAATTGACTATTCTTTTGTCAAATTGACTAATCTATAGTACAATTGACTATTTTATAGTCAAATTGGCTACTCTTTTTATAGCCATTAACATTAACACTTCTATAGTCAAAATGACTAATCTTTTGGCAAGTTTACGATACTAATATATAACTGAATAATCTTTAGTGAAATTGACTACTTTATAGTCAATTTGACTATTGTTTAGTCAAATTTTAATATTCTAAAGTCAAACTTAAATATACTAAAGTCGAGTTGATAATTCTGTATTCAAACCTATAATCAATTTAACCATTGAAAAGTCCGTTTGACACTTAAGTCTTCAAATTGGGAAACGAAAATTATTATAGCTAGCAATATATCAAAAACGGCTTTTTGCGAAAAAGAACTTTTTTATTGGAGAAAATTAATCTCTGGGTTTATAAAAATAATGTTTATTTTACAACTTTTTTGTTTCTAAATTCTGTTAAAAGATGGCGCTATTTTTAGGTTACATATGAAAATCGCATTTTTAATAATTAAAAGTTAAACATTTGGTTTGACAATGTTCCGCGACTTTGTTCAGGAGTATTTAGTCTAACTTTTTTCTGAATATACCAACATCGAAAAAGATCTAAATAACATGTATTTGATACATTTGTAATAAACATGTCAATACCGCCGCCTTGCGGCAATCTTTTGTAGCATTTTTAAAAACACAAAAATAGATGCTTTCAAAAACTTTCAAAAGAGATATCTGCGATGAAATTCCGACAAAAAATAAGAATTCTAGGGGCAAAAGTAGTTAATAGTATACCAATTCTGATACTTTTTTGAACGATTGTTTTAAAATTTTGTGTAAAATTTAGTCACTGTTTACAATATTAGAAGTACAAATAATGTTTTTGTAATAAGAAAGGGTATGGCTTAAATTCCATATAAAAGTGAAAGTTTTTAACTTTTTTTTTTAACTTTAGCATCCATATGCAAAAATCTTGTTAGCCAGATTTTTTTTATCGCGAAATTGGTTAGTTTCTTAATATGTTAATTTGTTTTTTAAGTCCATTTAATTTTCCATCTCTACTTTTAAAAAATATAATCGCTGTAAATCGATGAGGTATTAAATACATTTTTTTCGTCGGACTTTTTTTGGTGGCAAGTGTCCATATTACTAAATATTTAATTTTTAGTTTCCTAGAACACAAAACGATCAGAAGCCACTGTTGTCTTGTTACATTTTACGCATTTAAGAGGTTCAAAGTAGGCTGTATACACACTTTAAGATGAAGAAGAAAATCAATGGTCGCGATTTAATCGTGTATTATTTTTGCTTCACTGTAGGCCTCAGGATATTTGTTCGTGAATTTGAGCAATATACCTTTAAGTACCACATTGTTATTATACATCAATGTGTCTTTCGAAGGTGAACAAGTGAAAAATGACACAAATAGGCTTGCTTGTTTTTTAAATGGCACAAAAATGGCTATGTATTTTTCTCGCAAAATTTGCACACATATTAAGAACATGTTTATCTAAAATTTTGATATGGCGCTTCTCGATGCGTTTCTTAGTTAATGAGTTATAGGAAGACAAATATTAAAAATGCAGAATTTTTACCCTTTTTTCATTTTTTTTGTTAGTTTTTCTCAATTTGTCGAAGAACCAAACATTTAATCGGGAAGCGCCATATCAAATTTTTAGATATCGATAGTAGCTATCTGTACGTATAATTTGGTCTCAAAATCTGTATCCGCTTTTGTGCCATTTTAAATGCAAATTTTATACTTTTTTCACTCCTGCATTATCTTTTATACATATCTTTTCTCTAAGTGTACTGATGTTTTTTTATGGTGATGAAATCATTTACACTTATCTAACTATACAAATTTAAAAAAGTATAATTTATGACCTATTAAGAAAGTTACAGCGCAAAATTTGCTTCTAGTTTAAAAGCCAAAATTATAGAAAACACCCTGTATTTCAGGAACCAAAATAGCTTGGGCCATTTTATGTAGCACCAAGGATAGTTGAATATGTATCTGAAAAAATGTATATAAATTCATGTGATTATCTTGAAATTTAAAAACCTACTTTTTTTGATATATTGCTAATTATAGCCATTTATTGGGTTACATTTTTATGGTTATACTGTTTGTAGCTTTTATTTTTGGTCACTCTATAGAAAAGTGCATTTCCTTTTTTAATACAAAAAACATTTCGGGGGGTAATTGTTTAGGTCATGCAATTGTAGGATTTTGAAATATGGTTTAGTCAATGAGTTAGTACATGATAATGCCGTTACTATTCATTTATTAAATTGAAAAATTGATTTCACTCAATAAAAGTAAATATTTATTTGAAATCATTTGTTATTATTAAATAAAAAAAGATTAAAGAAATTCCCACTGCTTGATTATTTTTTATATAAAATACTCCTAATTCTTAGATGAAACATCTTTTTTATAGAGTTGGGTATTTCAGTCGTTCATTAAGATGATCGTGGGTTCGAAACCCGATTTATATGTATATGGGACTTGTCTGCTTATGTTTCTCCTAATTTAATTCTAATTCTATAAGCAAATATATTCTTTTAAAATCTAAACAACATTTTCATTCAGAAGATTCAGAAACCTCTTCCAATTTCAAAAGCCTCGGGTAAGATAAATGTAAAAATTTACGGTGGGTTCGAATGCTGATTTAAACATATAACCAGTCCTGAATATACTTTAAATAAAACATAGGCAAAATATGCCCTTAATTCCAAAATATGCAAAAATATGCACTAGAAATTATTAAATAAATTGAAACCTGGAGTCTAAGAAACTTTTTAAAAATCTAATTGCTTCGATTTAGACTGAAGTAAGGAAAATATGTAAGGACTTTAATACACGGAAAATTACATCATATTTTTAAGAGTAACATAGAGAAGGGGATATGTAAAACACATAACGAGAAAAATTATATAACGAGAAAAAATATATAACATGAAAAATATATTATAATAACATGCAAATAGGAGTCACGAAATATGGAAAATTATTTTCAACTTAAAATAAAATAAGAAAAATAAGCCATTAACTAGTTTATATAAATTCCTGAGGGATATGAAGGATATAGGGTAAAGGATATTAAAAGGAAGGACAATTTACATAAGTATGATTTAAAAAATATTAACAAGCAAATAATACAATAGAGAAATTCATGTCATCAATTTAAGTTTTGAAAAATTATAGAATTTTTACATTTTTATTAAAAATTTTTCATAGAAAGTTTTTCTATAGAAAAATTTTCATTGAAATTTTTTTATAAAAAAATTTTCATTGAAATTTTTTTATATAAAAATTTTCATAGAAAGTTTTTTATATAAAAATTTTCATAGAAAGTTTTTCTATAGAAAAATTTTCATTGAAATTTTTTCTATAGAAAAATTATCATAGAAATTTTTTCTATAGAAAAATTTTCACAAAAATTTTTTCTATTGAAAAATGTTCATACAAATTTTTTCTATTGAAAAATTTTCATAAAAATCTTTCTTTTGAAAAATTTTAATACAAATTTTTTCTATAGAAAAATTTTCATTGAAATTTTTTCTATAGAAAAATTTTCATTGAAATTTTTTCTATAGACAAATTTTCATTGAAATTTTTTCTATAGAAAAATTTTCATTGAAATTTTTTCTATAGAAAAATTTTCATTGAAATTTTTTCTATAGAAAAATTTTCATTGAAATTTTTTCTATAGAAAAATTTTCATTGAAATTTTTTCTATAGAAAAATTTTCATTGAAATTTTTTCTATAGAAAAATTTTCATTGAAATTTTTCCTATAGAAAAATTTTCATTGAAATTTTTTCTATAGAAAAATTTTCATTGAAATTTTTTCTATAGACAAATTTTCATTGAAATTTTTTCTATAGACAAATTTTCATTGAAATTTTTTCTATAGAAAAATTTTCATTGAAATTTTTTCTATAGAAAAATTTTCATTGAAATTTTTTCTATAGAAAAATTTTCATTGAAATTTTTCCTATAGAAAAATTTTCATTTTCATTGAAATTTTTTCTATAGACAAATTTTCATTGAAATTTTTTCTATAGAAAAATTTTCATTGAAATTTTTTCTATAGAAAAATATTCATTGAAATTTTTTCTATAGAAAAATTTTTTCTATAGAAAAATATTCATAGATATTTTTTCTATAGAAAAATTTTCATAGAAATTTTTTCTATAGAAAACTTTTCATAGAAATTTTTTCTTAGAAAAATTTTCATTGAAATTTTTTCTATAGAAAAATTTTCATTGAAATTTTTTCTATAGAAAAATTTTCATAGAAATTTTTTCTATAGAAAAATTTTCATAGAAATTTTTTCTATAGAAAAATTTTTATAGAAATTTTTTCTATAGAAAAATTTTCATAGAAATTTTTTCTATAGAAAAATTTTCTAGAAATTTTTTCTATAGAAAAATTTTCATAGAAATTTTTTCTATAGAAAAATTTTCACAAAAATTTTTTCTATTGAAAAATTTTAATAGAAAATGTTTTCTATAGAAAGATTTAAATAAAAACTTAAAAATAGAAAAATTTCTATAGAAAAATATTAATGGAATTTTTTTATAGAAAATTTTTTCTATAGAAAATTTTTTCTATAGAAAATTTTTTTCTACAGAAATATTTTAATAGAAATTTTTTTTCTACAAAAAAATTTTAAAAGAAAAATTGTGTTTGTGCAACTTTACAAAACTTGAATTGATGACACGAATTAGTCTAATAATTTTTCACAGTGTACCTTAGTGATATTGGGTGTGAAACAAACAAACCACAAAATTAACAAGCAAACAAATTATCTTACAACTTTTTTCATAAATCACCTTTCCCCCACCTTCTTACCTGGCATTTGATTTCGAGAGTAAACTTTGAAAAATGGTTTCATCTTTTTGATTCTTAATTGTCACTATAAATTGATTGGCCTGTACCGTGTTGTATTCATAAATGCCGGGACGCATTTGGAAACGGCAAAATTCTCCACAATAGCCACGACCTATAGTGCCACCGCCAATGCCACCCAATGGTACCCCATACATTTGTTTGGCATGCTCCATGTAATAGTAGTCCATGTAGCAGCGTCTGCCCTCACGAGACACTTTCCAATAGTAGGCAGCATATCTGGAAAAATAAAACAAAATAGTATAAAAAAAAAATAAAAATTATGTATGTCTCTGAAGGTTTACATCATGGTGTCAAATATCAAGCCAAAGTAAAAAGGAAAAGTGTTCTAATTTCCTTCTCCCCTTTTCAGCACCACAAAAGACTTTCAAGAATGATGTCATGTAGTTAAATGTTGGCAAAATTATTAAAAACAAATTGTTTATGTTACCAAGTCTTTTTAACATTCTTCACAAATAGACTATATTTTATTTTCTTTGCCTCCATTTAAAACATATTTACTCGTTTACATACTTATACTATATCTATCATATATTTTACATGGTTTCTTGTGCTTTGAGCTTTCAATTTCCCTAGTTTTTGTACAAACAGACAGACCCACAGACGTTTTGATTTCAAAGGTCAATAATAATGTTTCAAAGTCAAGAACATTGGCTTGAGGCAAATGAGATTTGGATATACAAGAAAAATGTTACAAAGAAAAACAAGGGAAAATACGCAGAAGAGGCAAGGAATAGGCATCTGCAATAACTGGAGCACCCTCAGGGAATCCTCTTAAGCTTAAATGTATTAAAAATGCTTAAGAGCCGCATCAAAAGATTTAAAATTGTATGATAAAACGTTGAAATCCTTAAGATTTGAGGTTGTTTTTTATGACAGTAAACATAGTTTACATTCTTTACATGATGTCAATAATTTTGATATATCGATTCTGGAGCAGATGTTTTCGAGATTTCAGTATCATTTTCAACATATACTGTTAACTTATCCTAAAACTTCTGAGTCATCGTAAAACTGCTGAGTCATCTTAAAACTGCTGAGTCATCCTTAAACTTTTGAGTCATCCTTAAACTGCTGAGTCATTCAAAACTGCTGAGTCATCCTAAAATTACGGAGTTATTATAAAACTGCGGAGTCATCCTAAAACTGTGGAGTCATCCTAAAACTGTGGAGTCATCCTTAAACTGTTGAGTCATCCCAAAACTGCTAAGTCATTCTAAAACTGCCGACTCATTTTAACACGGCTTAGTCATCCTAAAACTGCTGAGTCATTCTAAAACTACTGAGTCATCCTAAAACTGCAGTCATCCTTAAACCGCTGAGTCATTCTAAAACTGCGGGGCATCCATAAATTGCTGAGTCATCCTAAAAATGCTGACTCATTTTAGCACGACTGAGTCATCTTAAAACTGCTGAGCCATCCCAAATTTGCAGAGTCACCTTGGATTGTTATGTCATCTGTATAATAAGACCACATTTAAATACTACGGTTTCATCGAACATAACTCTCAATTCGAAGAATATAAACAGAGTCCGTTTCGCTGTTTGACAACGCTGAAGGGCGAGTATTGTGGTGATTGCGTATTAAATTTTCCGTAGATGACCTTTTATACCCACCATCAAAAGTAATGTGGGGCAATTTCCCAAATATTGGCTCAAAAACCAAAATTGACATTGTATGAACAAAAAAATAGTCGCAGAGTTGCCGTTTTTTAATACTTATAACTAAAATAGGTATTTTTTTTTCAATGTGTAGTTCTAACGTTTTAAAAGGAAAAAGTTTTCTACTCCATTTTTTTTAAATATCTTTATCAAAAATTTTTCTATAGAAAATTTTTTATCAAAAATTTTTCTATAGAAAATTTTTTATCAAAAATATTTCTATAGAAAATTTTTTATAAAAAAATTTTATATCAAAAATTTTTCTATAGAAAATTTTTTTATCAGAAATTTTTCTATAGAAAATTTTTATATCAAAAATTTTTCTATAGAAAATTTTCTTATCAAAAATTTTTCTATAAAAAAAATTTTATCAAAATTTTTCTATAGAAATTTTTTTATCAAAAATTTTTCTATAGATAATTTTTAGATCAAAAATTTTTCTATAGAAAATTTTTTATCAAAAAATTTTTCTATATTTTTTTATCAAAAATTTTTCTATATTTTTTATCAAAAATTTTTCTATAGAAAATTTGTTTATCAGAAATTTTTCTATAGAAAATTTTTTTATCTAAAATTTTTCTATAGAGAATTTGTTTATCAAAAATTTTTATATATTTTTTTTATCAAAAATTTTTCTATAGAAAATTTTTAGATCAAAAATTTTTCTATAGAAAATTTTTATATTAAAAATGTTTCCATAGAAAATTTTCTTATCAAAAATTTTTCTATCAATTTTTTTTTATCAAAAATCTTTGTACGGAAAATTTTTTTTTTTAAAGTTTTACTGTAGTTCATTGCACTAATCCTAATTTATTACAATTATTTATTATTGTAATAAATAGTTTTTTGATAAAACCAAAAAATGTTGGTGAGAAAACCTTTCCTCGACGCGTTTCGATGGTTGGTTAGGCCATCTCTTCAGGAGGATTATACCTATTTTTTATGGAAAATTTTTTAAATAAAATTTTTTAAATAAAATTTTTTTTTATCAAAAATTTTTCTATAGAAATTTTTTTTATATTTCTTATATCAAAAATTTTTCTATAGAAATTTTTTTTATTTTTTATCAAAAATGTTTCTATGGAAAATTTTTTAAAATATACTTTTCTATAGAAAATTTTTTATATCAAAAATTTTTCTATAGAACATTTTTTTATATTTTTTTTACCAAAAATTTTTCTATAGAAATTTTTTTATCAAAAATGTTTCTATGGAAAATTTTTCTTTATCAAAAACGTTACTATGGAAAATTAAAAAAAAAATTATTTATCAAAATTTTTCTATAGAAAATTTTTTCATCAAAAATTTTTCTATCAAAAATTTTCTTACAAAAATTTTTCTATAGAAAAATTTTGTATCAAACATTTTTCTATGGAAAATTTTTTTAAATATATTTTTTTTACAGAAAATTTTTTTATTAAAAATTTTTTTTAGAAGATTTGAAAATTTTTGTAATGAAAATATCCAAAAAATATTAAAACCTAAAATTGTTTAATATTAGAATTTATTTCTGTTTTGAAAAATATTCCCAATATTTATAAAAATATTCCCAATGTTTACTCAAATAATAGTGTCGTGGCAACAATGTTCGAGATTATATTTCTTCTCTGGAGCCATATATTTTGTTGCTATAAATTGGATTTTGATTTGATTCTTGCCTATTTTGTCTTTTCTTTAACAAAGCAGCATCAACCATCTCCGTTAACATCCAAATTCCAACTGTATCCAATGATTTTAATACTAATTTTCACTAGTTTTATTAATGATCGTGGTATTTACGAAAATTAAAAAAATTCATCGGCTACTGGTGGTATGGGCTGCATACTCCTGAGCATAAGGTTTGATTTAACTTCATACAACTACAAATTTTATTCGGAACACTTCCTAGAGTCTTCTAATATTCTGTTGTATCTAGTCAACCCAACTGTTATTTCTTTTTAGACAATTAATATCTTTCCAAGGGAAATTTAACTTTTCAGATTAACTTTCGAGAAATCCCTTAAGTGTAAATTTTTACACGTCATGACATAGTTATTTTCTTTTTTGCAAAAACTAACAAAGCCAAAAGTTACAAGTTTATTAAAAACATTTTTATTATATTTGTTGGTTTTTGTATTTAATTTCCATTCCTCACTCTTAAATCTCTGAAACCTACTCCCAAAGACCCCCTTAAAATTCAGTGAACATTTTTTGTTGCTTTTACACCTTTAACACATCATAAAAAATTGCTAAATAAAAACAAAAAGCTCAAAAACCGACGAAAAACACACCTTAATGTAGTTTATTTTATTTATTCTTCATATAAATAAGCAGCTTTTTTAAAAGGTAAAGTAAAAACAGTCATTCTGTCAGTCATAGCATGTGTCCGTCTTTCCCTCGGTCTGCCCTACCATTCGTCTGTCCTACCATCCGTCTGTCCTTCCATCCGTCTGTCCTTCCATCCGTCTGTCCTTTCGCCCGTCTGTCCTTCCTTTAGTCAGTTAGTTCTGCTTATAGAACAACACCCTTTAGAGCTTTATTTAAAGGACTTTATTTATGTTCATAACTTTTTTTTTATTTATGTATTTACTTTGTGGCTTTTATATTTATTGTGTAATTGAGGTTGGTTTTCCATCGTTGCTGTGTTAATAATAGTTATAATAAACATTTCAGAAACTGAAGTAAAAAAAAAAAAATGTTGAAATCAAAGCCCATATAGACAGAGTCATAAACTAAAGCTTATGTTAAAGCAAATAATAAATGTTTTCTAACCGCAAAATATTACGAGACACAACTAATTAATAGAGAACTCCTACAATTGGATGTTTAACAAATGGGATTTTTAAAAGAAGTAGGGTAATACAAAGGGAATATTGTGAACTACGTTTTATGTCAAATACTAAAAACGTCTAATTCTGTGATTCTTTAAGTCAGAGCTAATAAGTGTTGGAAAAATTATATTTTGCGGGCTCTATTTCATCTACGAGCTTGAACTAGAAATTACAACTTATCAAAGAAATACCAGAAAAAAAAAACAAAAAATAATCTTATACTCGGCTGTGCCGAATCTTACCCTACCCACCACCAAAATGTGGACCATATGCGGTAAAAGTTGTTACGATCTGAGGTCGGCACAAAGAGAACAAAACGAAAAAAATCGTCGGTAGAGTTGCCGTTTTTTATACTTTTAACTAAAATGGGTATTTTTTTTCAATGTGTAGTTCTGATGTTTTAAAAGAAAAAGTTTTCTACTGCATTTTTTTAATATTTTAATCAAATATTTTCCTATAAAAAACAAAATTTTTACCAAAAATGTTTTTATCAAAAAATTTTCTATAGAAAATTATTTTAACAAAAATTTTTCTATAGAAAATTTTTTTAACAAACATTTTTCTATAGAAAATTTTTTTAACAACAATTTTTCTATAGAAAATTTATTTAACAAAAATTTTTCTATAGAAAATTTATTTAACAAAAATTTTTCTATAAAAAATTTTTTTAACAAAAATTTTTCTGTTGATTTTTCTATAGAAAATTTTTTTATGAAAAATTTTTTTTATAAAATTTTTCTACAGAAAAATATTTTTATCGAAAATTTTTCATTAGAGAAAAAAATTGAGCGAAAATTTTTCGATAAAAGAATATTGTTTTTTAAAAGTTTCACAGAAAATTTTTATTGAAAAATTGTCTTCTATAGAAATTTTTTTTCAACAATTTTTTTTATCAAAAATTTTTCATATAGAACATTTTTTTATCAAAAATTTTTCATATAGAACATTTTTTTATCATTATTTTATATTATATTATTTCAACAAAAATTTTACTATAAAAAATTTTTTTAACAAAAATTTTTCTATAGAAATTTTTTTTATGAAAAATTTTTGTATGGAAACTTTTTTATACAAAATTTTTGTATAGAAAATTTTCTTATCAACAATTTTTCTATAGAAACATTTTTTTATCAACAATTTTTTTATTAAAAATTTTTCTATAGAAAATTTTTTATCAACATTTTTTTTATAAAATTTTTCTACAGAAAAATATTTTTATAGAAAATTTTTCATTAGAGAAAAAAATTGACCGAAAATTTTTCGATAAAAGAATATTGTTTTTTAAAAGTTTCACAGAAAATTTTTATTGAAAAATTGTCTTATAGAAATTTTTTTTCAACGATTTTTTTATCAAAAATTTTTCATATAGAACATTTTTTTATCAAAAATTTTTCATATAGAACATTTTTTGATCAAAAATTTTTCTACAGAAAAATATTTTTATAGAAAACTATTTTTATTGAAAATTTTTCTTTAGAGAAAAAATTTGATAAAATAATATTTTTTTTTGAAAAATTCACAGAAATTTTCATCGAAAAATTTTCTAAAAAAAATAATTTTTATCGAAAAAATTTCCAAAGAAAAATATTTTTATCAAAAATGTTTTTTTATCTAAAAAATTTATTTAATATTAGAATTTATTTATGTTTCGAAAAATATTCCCAAAAATAGTAGTATTCCAGATAATATTTACATATTTCTTCTCTCGAACCATGTATTTTGTTGCTATAAATTGGATTTTGATTTCGTTTCTTGTGTATTTTGTTTTTGTATTTTCTTTAACAAAGCGGCATTAACCGACTTTGCTTACATCCAAATTCCAATTGAATGCTTTTAATACTCATTTTCATGAATTTCATTAATAATCCTGATATTTACGAAAATTACAAAAAGTCATCGGCTTCTGGTGGTATGGGCCTACGTCTGGGTTATGACAGTTGGCATTGTTGGTAAATTCTTGGGACTAAATTTGGTTGTCGTAGCTTGTAAAGATCAACACTATTAAGTATTAAAAGTTATGGGTAAAAATGGATCGATTCCCATAAATTGTATTTAAGGGAGCTGTGGTTTAATAAAGATCAATTTTCCACAAAATTTTATAAGTTTATGAAGAGAATGACCAAAATTTCGATTGAAAAACCAAGTAGAAGAAAAACTTTCAAAGCTTGGCCTACGAAATTAGAGAATATCAAATGTTAACCATGGAAGGCTAGACTATTGAACAAAGAATGTAAACTGTAAAAAATTGGCTGTTTGAAAAACTTATTTTTCAACAAAATCATCTTTAATGATGAAAAATTATCGCACATGGGACTCAAAAACTCCACAAAAAAAAAAAAAAAATACATCAAAAGAAAATGCCATGTGTGGTCAGGCGGCATCATCGGCCCTTTTTTTTCAAAAATGAGCAAGGAAAAGCCGTTAACATGAATTTTGGTCTACCAAACCATGATAATATATTTTTTTGTGGCCACAATTGGATAATGTTGACAAAAGTGACCTTTGGTTTCACAAAGATGGTGTCATAAGCTGGACAAGCACTTCTGTTATTGCATGAGTAACTCCTGCGTAGTCTCCCGATTAAGCGATGGCAACTGTCCGCCTCGTTTATGTGATTTAACGCCGTTGGATTATTTTCTCTGAGCTATTCGAAATACCGGGTTTATGCGAAAAAATCACAAACAACTGACGCTCTGAAAGATAGGCACTATATTGATACATTGACATCCTGCCAGTAGCTCAGCCAGGCGGGAACAGTTAAGTCGACTCAGAAAGTGATTTTGAATCGATTGGTTGGCTCAAAGCTGGGTGTCAGACTAATATTTCTATACCCTTCCACCTATTGCATGATAAACGCAGAAACTTATATAACAGAGTGCCTACGAAAATGGTTTTTACTGTTTAATTGATAGCACAGAGTGCCTAAATAGTTTAAGCTTAATTTGTTTTTCAAATAATAATGCTATTTTTGAACCACGATCGAAAAATCAATCAAAATGACCTTAACAAGGTATTGGTATCTTGTACAAAGGGAATTACAGAAAGAAGAGGAAAATTGTCCCAGAGCATGTTCGATTTTAAACTTAATTGGACCATATTCTCTAAAAAGGTAAATTGAAGGACTTACGAAAAAACTCGACATTTTTTTAAATACTGAATAATCCGGTATGTGATGGAAATCGATCGTTTTCAAATCGATCGATTTCAGATATATTTTTGAGATAATTTTCGGTTATTTTTCCCCAAAAAAAAAAAAATTTGGGCTCTATTCCTTTTGGCTGATATCTTATCATTCATTTGGTTTATTTTTATGTGGAAATGGGAAAAAAACTATCTCAAAAATATATCTGAAATCGATCGATTTGAAAACGATCGATTTCCATCACATACCGGAATATGTCAACGACCAATCAATTTCATTTTTTACAACTACAAATTTTATTCAGAACACTCCTTATATTCCAAAATGTGCAAAATTTTTAAGACCTCTAAAAAATTAAACAACTATGGACTACCTTTGGAGTTATTGACTTACAATCCGGCTTGAAGGACCATAATCTGAATTCAGCGATACTTACTTATCAAAAGTTGTAAAACCTGAAATTTTTAAAAATATATAGAAATTTCTCAAACTTGGCAGCAGCAGAAACAAGAAAATCTTCAGTTAAATGTTAATGTCTTTATAAGTCGCATAATGGATTCTTTTGTTAGGATTTTTGATATTAACAATCAATGGAAATTTTTCCGCACAGCAACACAAAGAATGCAAGTGATGCAACTTAAATGTTCTTATATGTAGGTATACATAGAACATAATTTATAGTGGTTACACATATTGCAAGATATTTGGGCAAAACGTTTGATATTCAAATTATATGTTATGAAACACTCACTGCAATCAACAATGAAACAGTAAATGCAATATTAAATAGTTCTGATTTTTATTATATTTTCATAAACATCGCGAAAGAAATGCAGTTGAAATAAGATGTTAAAAAAAATTTATTATAGAAGCTTAGAGTTCGCTTACTTTAAATGAACTAAACAGATAAAAAGATGAAACCATGATACAGACACTGCAACCTATGTATATCAATGTAACAACCAGGGGTGTCATAGAAACCAATTTTATTGGTATTGGTTTTGAAAACGACAAAAAAATTAAATTGGTGTTATGAATTCCAATATTAATGTTCGAGCTACATTATCTATTGGTTTTATGTGTCACAGAAAATATTATTATTGGTTTAGTATTGGAAATAAACCAAGCAACTTACAGTTAACAGATTTCATTTCAAAATTGGTCTATCAATTTAAAACAAAGGCGTTACTGGCCAACTGGTGCCTTTTTCGATTTAAAGATCCACTAAGAACAGATTTTTGAAAATTTGGCCCTGTGGGGGATAAAAAAGGGAAAAATTCAATAACGCTATAATTCCCAAACTAAAAACAATAGAACCAAAATTGAAATCGAGTTTGGATCAGTTACAAAAATAATAAAAAATAACAGTACAAGTGGTAAGTACTTTTCGAAAAAAGGGGAGAAAAGGAGAAAAAATATTTTTGGTACTTTTTAGCTTTAACTTTCAAATAAAAAGAGATGGGTGAAAAGTTTACATAGCATTTTTTATCATGTAATAGACAAAAACAAGTTTTGGTACTTTTGTCTTTGGAATCAAACATAAAAAATATCAAAATTGGGGAAAATTGTAAGGGTAGAATATTCTTTGTGTGGAGGTACTGGCGAAGCAAATGCATATCAACATATTTGTTTGCAATTTAATGAATATCGCATGTAAGTGACAATCGTCCTTTGATTGGCTGTGGCTTGTTTCTTGGTGTAGGTAGATTAAATTTTTTCCAGTCCGCAAATCGGTCATTTCATGATGTTAGGGTATACAAGCTTCATTTGTCCAAATAGCAGCGTTTTCTTTATACTTATACCACAAACATCGCAAAAAACTGAAGGTTTTTCTTCAAATAATTTTCTTTAATAATTTTTATTTTATTTGATTTTTGATGTTTCAAAAAAATGTCAAATGAAATAATAAACAATTGATTCGAACATTTTGTTTGATTTAAAACCAATAATAACAAAACCGACTTGGTTTCATGACACCAAATATAACCAGTATTGGTTTTCAAAACCGAGAAATTTAAAAACTGACTTGGTTTCTATGACACCCCTGAACAATAAAATTTGATGGATTGCAATGTGTGCACCCACCATTAACCATCAAGATTACATTGGTAATATTCTCTATTCATACTCGTAGCTATTCAACATTTTTCTTTCCCCTATTTTCTGAAAAGAAAACTTAATGGAATTTTTAATGTAATCAATATTTGAATTGGAAACTTTTTATACAAAGAATAACAAGAAAACAAAAAATTATGTATTAAATACTATGCACCTTTATAAAAAAACGATGATTAATGCAAGAAGTTTTCTATGAAACAGCTGATAGGTTTGAAATAAAGATAATAGCAATATCAGGAATATAAACAATTTTAACTAAAAGTCATATCATAAAAAAAATGTTAACTAAAATTAGAACCGAACCCTAAAGAAAAAGTCATAAAATGATAAAAAAATATGATGACAAATGTCAAATAAAGCGTTTACACTAGCAGAGTTTTTTCCAAACGCAACATATTTACCCTCTTTATAGTTCCTCTATTGAATTCATGATTTCAAGTTAATTTCCGATTTTCCCCCCATTAAGTTTGAAGCTCAATTTTTCTATTATCTAGCATTTTCTATTGCTATTCAACATAAGATTAGTTTTCTTTCATTCTGTTTTTTTTTTTCAAAATTATCTAATATGAAATAATTACATGAAAATCATATGTGAAGGTTTCAGTTTAGTTTTCATTTTTGTTCTAAACAATTTTATTCCCATTTTGAGTTTTTGTATTTGTTTCGTGAAGCACAAGAATAACTAGAACTAGAACAATTGTTATGATAAGGAGCTGCCGCTGCTGCTCACTGAACATGTGTAGCATTGATTTTTTTTATTCTGTGGCATAAATATTATGAATTATTAACCCTTTAAATCAGATATAAAAACTAACTAAAAAAAAACAAATTAAAAAATTTTTAATCATAGAAAAAATTTCAGGAGAAATTTATTTATAGAACAAATTTGGATAGAATTTTTTTCATTATAGAAAAAATTTCTAAAAAAAAATTTTCGTTTATAGAAAAAATTTCTAAAGAAAATTTTTCGTTCATAGAAAAAAATATGTATAGAAAATTTTTCTTTCATAGAAAAAATTAAAAAAAAAATTTTTTTTCATAGAAAAAATTTCTGCAGACAATTTTTTATTTATAGAAAAAATTTCTGCAGAAAAATTTTCGTTTATAGAAAAATTTTCTAGAAATTTTTTTTTCCTACTACCACAAAGAAAGAATTTCCATAGAAACATTTTTTTTCGTGGATAAAATTTCTATCGAAAATTTTTGAAATTCTATAGAAAATTTTTTGTTCATAAAAAAAATTTCTATACAAAATTTATCCTTTATACGAGTAGAAAATATTTCTGTAGAAAATTTTTCATTTAGATAAAAAATTTCTACATAGAAACATTTTTTTCGTGGATAAAATTTCTATTGAAAATTTTTGAAATTCTATAGAAAATTTTTTGTTCATAAAAAAAATTTCTATACAAAATTTATCCTTTATAGAAAAATCTGTAAAAAATTTTTCATTTAGATAAAAAATTTCTATAGAAAATTTTTCGCTTATAGAAAAAATTTCTATATAACATTTTTTGTTTATAGAAAAAATTTCTATAGAAAATTTTTCTTTTATAAAAATATTTCTATAATAAAATTTTCTTTTAAAGAAAAAATTTCTTTAGAAAATTTTTCGTTTATAGAAAAAATTTCTAAAGAAAAGTTTTTGTTCAAACGAAAAATTTCTATAGAATTTTTTTTTCTAGAAAACATTTCTATAGAAATTTTTTAATAGAAAAAATTCTATAGAAATTTTTTTTTATATAAAAAATTTCTATAGAAATTTTTTTACAGAAAAAAATTTCTATAGAAATTTTTTTACAGAAAAAATTTCTATAAAAAAATTTTTCTATGGAAAATTTTTCTTTTATAGAAAAATTTTCTATAAAAATTTTTTCTGTGAAACAAAAATTCTCTAAAGAAACTTTTTCTTTACGAGAAAAATTTTTTATAGAAATTTTTTTATTACAAACAAAATTCTATAGAAAGTTTAAAGAATATAATTTTTTTATTTTAATATTTCTATCAAAAATAACTCTATAGAAAAAATTTCTTTAGAAATTTTTTTATAAAGAAATATAGGAAAAATTTCTATAAAAATTTTTTCTATAAAAAAATTTTTCTTTTATAGAAAAAATTTCTATAGAAAATTTTTCTGTTATAGAAAAAATTTCGATAGTAAATATTAGTTTTACAGAAAAAATTTCTATAATAAATTTTTCGTTTACAGAAAAAATTTCTAAAATAAATTTTTCGTTTACTGAAAAAATTTCTATAGAAAATTTTTCGTTTATAGAAAAAATTTATATAGAAAATTTTTAGTTCATAGAAAAAGAAATGTTCTTTTATAGAAAAAAATTTCTGAAGAAAATTGTTCGTTTATAGAAAAAATGTTTCGTTTATAGAAAAAATTTCTATAGAAAATTTTTCTTTTTTAGAAAAAAATTTCTATAGAAAATTCTCTTTTATAAAAAAAAAATTCTATAGAAAATTTTTCTTTTATAGAAAAAGTTTTAATAGAAAATTTTTCTTTATAGAAAAAATTTCTATAGAAATTTTTCTTTTATAGAAAAAATTGCTATAGAAAATTTTTCGTTCATAGAAAAAATTTATATGGAAAACTTTTCGTTTATAGAAAAATTTCTCAGAAAATTTTTTGTTTATAGAAAAAATTTCTATAGAAAATTTTTTGTTCATAAAAAAATTCTATAGAAAAATTTTCGTTCATAGAAACAATCTCTATAAAAAAAATTTGTCCTTCATAGAAAAAATTTCTTTAGAATTTTTTTTTATGGAACAAATTTATTTCTATAGAAAATATATCGATAACCAATAAATTTTTGTTAGAAAAAAAATTTCTTTAGAAAATTTTTCGTTTATAGAAAATTTTTATTTTATTGAAAAAATTTCTATAGAATTTTTTTTTTTAAATGAACTTCTATAGAAAATTTTTCGTTGATAAAAATAAGCTTATAGAAATTTTTCGTTTATAGTAAAAATTTTTATAGAAAATTTGTTATTCATAAAAAAATTTCTTTAGAAAATTTTTTGCACATAAAAAAATTTATGTAGAATATAAAAAAAATATATAATTTTTCATTCAAAAAAAAAAAATGTTCGTATATAATAAAATATGTTTAGAAAATTTTTCGTTTATAAAAAAAATTTCTGTGGAAAATCTTTTGTTTATTGAAATTTTTATAAAAAAATTTTCGTTTATAAAAAAAAAAAAAAAAAAATTATATAAAAAATTTTTGTTCATTGAAAAAAATTTCTATAGAAATTCTAGGAATATGCAAATTTTTTTAAAATCATAGAAATTTTGTATAGAAAATTTCTGTGATCGCTAAAAATTTTCTTAGAAGAATTTAAAAATTTTGTATAGAAAATTTCTCTGATCATTAAAGATTTTTGTTGATGTATATTAAACATTTTATATAGATAATTCCTATGATATTTAAAAATTTTCTATAGAAAATTTCTATGATCCTGAAAATTTTTCTATAGATAATTTTTATAAATTTGAAAACATTTTCAAAAAAAATTCTTTGGTCATGAAAATATTTTCTACAGAAAATTTCTCTGATCTTGAAAAATTTTATAAAAAATACAAAATTTTTTCAATAAACTTTAATATCTTTACAACTTGTAATTCTTGTCAACTTAAAAAAATTATGAAACTGAAAATGTTTTCCTAGACACCGCCAACGAACTCTTTCAATACTTAAATTTGCATATTTTAAGTTACAATGAACTCTTGCACTATATTTACGAACATGCAACTTTATGCAACTCAAATTGCAGCTACTACAACTCACTTAAAGTCAACTATAGAAATATTTATCAAACCGACTAAATTTAGCTTCAATTGCCACAAAAATGTTTGAATAGAACGAACGATTCAAGCGAACGAATCATAGAAGAAAACTCCAACCAAAAAATAAACAAACGAGACAAGTGGAAACATTATTTTCAACATAAAAAAAAAATAAACTTTTATGGCTGTGGACATTTATGGTTGCAAATTGAAGACACAGTAAAATAAAAATTCCAACAAATTATACAAAAAATACTTCAAAAGGATTAATTTTGTATGGAGACGAAAATATGACTATTTTTAGTCAATCGACAATAGAGACACGAGAGTAATGAAGTGACTTCTTTTCTGTGTTTAGCATAAAAGATGGACAAATATTTGCTGAATATGATTGAAATTTTAATATATGTATATTCTCATTTAAGGGCATATAAAATATTTATAGAGTCAACTAAGCCCTCGAGAAGTGATACTGACTTGAATACATTAGTTTGTAAAGCCAGCGGTCTTTAATTTTGCTTCGAATAGTTTCAATTGTATACTACAGTATACCCCATTTAAGTACCCAAAATAACATACAATCATTCCCTAAATTTTTGTGAAAGTCTTGTCCATTTTTCTCGATTTTTTCCTTCAATTTTTTATCATTTTAATAATTTTAAAAAAGCAATTAACTGAAGTTCACTGCAGTTTCCTCTATGCTAAATAACATCTCAAACTTATATCAAAAAGTCCTTATAACTTTGCTATTTTTTCAAGTATTTTCCCTTCAACACTTTTCTGGTGTTACAGATCCCCACTTCCTTTAAACTCCTTTTAGCATAAGGACTTTGTTTAACATACCAGCAAAATATTACACATTAGGAAATACAATAGTTAAACTGCCGAACAATCAAAGCAACTCCTCAAACAAAAAGTTACAAAGTAAAATATCCATTAAGAAGTCCTTAGAATTTCTTATTTACTTACGTTTTGAATTTCCGCTTGTAAAACTTCCAATTAAAAAGGAATTTTTCTCTAACGTTTTGTGAAATTACAAAGGGAACAAGAGGGCTTATGTAAATATAAGTGATATGATGCCAGTTGCTTTCCCTATACGATATTTGAAGGTGGAATTGGAATACGTGATATTTTTTAAAGGGTGTTTTGATAAAAAGTATTGGATTTTGCACTAGAAAGGAATTTAATTTTTGTATTTTAATAGAACAAACAACACATACGCAGTTAAAACAACAACACATACGCAGTCAAAACAACAATACATAATTTATTCAACCTTCGTTACCAAATTAAATTAATTGTTTATTCATTTACGAAGGCAGGTCAAAAAGTCCGAGACTTTTTGAATGAAACGCAGGTTTTTTATACATACTTCAATTTATCTTTCATTTGATTTTCTTACACTGTTTCCATTTTTTTCGTTTCTTTATTTGTCTAACCCTCACGAAAAATATGTTTTGCGAATGTCATCAAAATAGCCATTTTTTTAATATGATTTCGCCATTGGAGTTAAATCTCTTCCGCATATATATTTTTTAAAGTTTGTGAATAATACAAGTCACTCGGGAGTTTAGATTCCAATACTCAAAACTTCATAAAGTCAAATATACGCTTCAGACTTTAGTTTCGATTCTACTCTCTGAAATACCCCTTTTAGACCTACCATTAAACTAAGAAGATCTTATTCTGTTAATTATTTATGTTGAATTGATTATGTAAGAAATGTGGTATCAGAATGACACTTTACTCGGAGACCCTTAGGATCCATTGTGATCCTTTATATAGAAATCTAAGGATAGTGATAGCAAAAGTTCTATTAAGAAAGTTTAGTTTAAAGAAACCTAAGGAATAAAGACTCATCTAAGCCAATTGAGTCCAATTTTAAATCCTACTATTATTCAGTTTATACTGCATTAAATCCTAAAGATCTACATGGAATCTATCGAATAGAAATTTGAGTCTAAGATGCTGGAGCCTTGGACTGTGACAGAAGATCTATTCCACCGACTCGAAGGAGTTCTCATCTAAGCATTATATGCAAATTTCCAGAATGCTCCTCTCCCATCTATTTAGCATACAGTTTAGGGCACAATGGCCGGTTAGAATACCTATGCATCTTCTTAGATATGTCCCGCCATTACTCCAGGCCTTTGTGGTTTTCTTGATGACTTTTTAATGTACCTGGACTAGGTAAAATTTGAACCCCGACAATTAAGTTTACGTAACCATTCGAAATACAGATAAATACTTTAAAAACTTATAAGAAACTAGCTGTACCAAACGAGCGTTGCTGCTCCACTTACTTAAATAAATTTGATGAAAAGACGTTACACAAATATCCAATTAATTTTGACTCATTTTATTGATTTTGTTTAATTAACACATGATCAAAAGCATATTTTACGATTTAATTCAATTTGAATTCATTCACATTTTCAGTGACGCCATCTATCGGAAATTAATCGCACCTACTTAAAAAACTTCGTCGACTCATGCCTAACAACTTTGTTGAAGATCATAGCATGATCAAATGCACAGTTTACGATTTAATTCAATTTGAGTAATTTTCAATTTATAGAGTTTATGCAATATATGGAAACTATATTACACAATATGTATATTAAATAAAAAATTTCCATAGATTTTATAAACTCTAAAAAATTACCTGTCGGATATCTATCATAGCAACTTAGAAATCTTCGTCGACTCATGCACAACAACATTGTTTAAGATCACATCATGATCGAATGTACAGTTTACGATTTAATTTATTTTGAGTAATTTTCAACTTATAGAGTTTATGCAATATATGGAAACTATATTATACAATATGTTAATGTAAAAAATTTCCATCGATTTTATAAACTCTAAAAAATTACTAATAAAATGTGACAAATCCAGAGGCGCCACCTGTCGGATATATATCATAGCAACTTAGAAATTTTCGTCGACTCATGCACAAAAACATTTTTTAAGATCATATCATGATCGGATGCACAGTGCACGATTTAATTAATTTTGCATAAAATATATGGAAACTACTTTTTATATTTGCAATATGTAAATATAAAAAATTTCCATAGATTTTATAAACTCCAAAAATTACTATGTAATTGATTTGCTACAAAAAATGTGATAAACAAAGAACCGCTCGCTCGACCGATTTTAACAAACTTCACATACCATCTAGTCTGAACAATGCCTAAACATTTGATTTTGGATAGGTATGCCCGTTCTTGAGTTATAAAATTACAACGAAAAGTGGCATACATTTTTATATGTTAAGAAGATTCGTAGGGTATGTTGCAGTCATTGTTAGGTAACATAATTCCTCAGTACCTCACATTATCCAAGTTTTGCTGGGTAGTTTCCGAGCTTCTTTTTGAGAAGTTTGAGGTCTAATGAAAAATACAAGTGTTGAATTATAATAAACTTTAAGGAATTCTCTAGATAGTTTATAAGATTGGACCTTAAGGTGTCATGAGAACTCCAAGTAGAAGAAATTCGAGACATCATAATCTTCCTGGATATCCTAGTATTTTAAAGTGAGGGAGACATTAAATAAGATTTATGATGTTTGAATTGTTCCCCTGAAAATCGCTTAAATACTAATAACTATCAAAATGTAGTACTGATGGCCCCAGTGTCTTTTTGGATAGTGTCCTAGAGAGCTTGTGCGGGGATTGTTGGTTCGATTTCCACCATAGACTCTGATCTATACACTAAGCCAAGCATATGGTCTTCGGAACCCCGTTCGAAAGAAACTTTAAATTGTAATTTAAAATAAATTATAACAATTAGTAAAGAGAAATGGTTTTAATATCAGCAGCGCCATCTATGTATCAGGCCAACAGACTTTTCAGCCCACCATTATTTTAACAATTTCATATACATCCGCATACTAAGGCACAAATCCCTATTTATCATAACCTTTCTCAAACAAAACCCTAAGTACTTTAAAATCAAGGTAGGTCATGGTTTTATTCCCAATGAAATGCATTAAATGTCAAAGTTTTCTAACACTTAACATAAAAAGGAAGAAGAAAAACCATAAAAATATCTCAATACCTTAATGGTTTTTTAATAACTGTCACTATAAAAGTTTATATACATATAATTCCGTTTCAATATAAGACTCTGGGGCACAGGAATGTGTATAGAAAAATCGATTTATGGTGTCACCATTTTTTCTTTTCCTGTAAATTCTTCTGTGATTATTATTTTATTTCTACACTTAAATGATCGAAAACCCACAACATTTTTTTAAGCATGCTAAGCTATAATATCTATTTGATGTTTGCGTTCATTTTTGTCAACGAAAAAGAAGTCTGTTAAAAAAAAGGCATCAATAATGGTAAAATATGACAGGATATTTTTGGTGCCAATGTTAGCCCACCCTAGACTCATCAAAACTCTCATGTTTTAGCTGGTATTTTATGTAAATGATTGTGACAACAACACGCACTCAACTTGATTTGGGGAAAACACTTGAGTGGGGCAATTCACACAGTGTTGTAGGTGTGTTCAAAACAATGACTATAGTAGAAGTTGTTATAACGTCGAGGAGGAAAAAACTAACACGGTCATTACCCAGTCCTTGCTGATCTTAGGACTTATATATTTTTTTCTAATTTTTGAAAAAAAAAACAAAAAAATTAAAAAAAACAAAACAATTTTCTATAGAAACATTTTTGATAAAAAAAATATAGACAAATTTTTCATAAAAAAATTTTCTATAAAAAAATTTTTGATAAAAAAATTTCTGTAGAAACATTTTTGATAAAAAAATATAGAAAAATTTTTGATAAAAAAATTTTGCTATAGAAAATTTTTTGTTGTAAAAATTTTCTATAGAAAAATTTTTGAAAAAAAAATTTTCAATAGAAAAATTTTTTACTAAAAAATATTCTATAGAAAAATATTTGATAAAAAAATTTTCTAAAGAAAAATTTTTGATGAAAAAATTTTCAATAAAATGAAAAAATTTTTGATAAAAAAATTTTCTATACAAAAATTTTGTAAACAAATTTTCTATAGAAAAATTTTTGAAAAAAAAAAAATTATAAAGAAAAATTTTTGATAAAAAAGATGTTCTATTGAAAAATTTTTTATAAAAAAAATTCTATAGAAATTTTTTTGAGAAAAAAATTTTGAATAGACAATTTTTTGACAAAAAATTTTTTTATAGAAATATTTTTGATAAAAACATTTTCTATAGAAACATTTTTGATAAAAAAATTTTCTATACAAAAATTTTTGATAAAAAAATTTCTGTAGAAAAATTTTTAATAAAAATAATTTCTAGGTCTAGGTCTTTAAGCGTAGGTGATTATTTGTCATTAGTCTTAGTCTTAGGGTTTATGAGGTCATGATAGTAGGGTTTATAAGGTCATGATAGTAGGGTTTTATATAATCTTTATCATAGGTTTTCAACAGCTTTATTCGGAGGGCTTATGTCGACTCTGGGGTTTATATAGTCTTAGTCGTAGGTAGTTAAAAATACTTAATCGTAGGGATTTATATAGTAGTCATGTGATTCTATAGAAAACTCTTCCCATCGTCAATTTTTCTATAGAAAACTCTTTCCATCGTCAATTTTTCTATAGAAAACTCTTTCCGTCGTCAATTTTTCTATAGAAAACTCTTTCCATCGTCAATTTTTCTATAGAAAACTCTTTCCATCGTCAACTTTCAAAAGAAAACTCTTTCCATCGTCAATTTTCCTATAGAAAACTCTTCCCATCGTCAATTTTTCTATAGAAAACTCTTCTCATCGTCAATTTTTCTATAGAAAACACTTCCCATCGTCAATTTTTCTATAGAAAACTCTTCCCATCGTCAATTTTTCTACAGAAAACTCTTCCCATCGTCAATTTTTCTATAGAAAACTCTTCCCATCGTCAATTTTTCTATAGAAAACTCTTTCCATCATCAAATTTTCTAATCGTAGGTCTTTGTTTAGTCCTAATCGTTTGGGTTTATATATTCCTCCTCTTTATATTTCTACAAATACATACATTATAATAAATTTTCTGTAATTTCGTAGTAAAAGAAAATTAAGTATACAACAACTTATGAATACCCCTAATAGGTTGGGTAACTGGGAGTGTTCATTACACAAAATCCATGTTGGTACACAAGGTATATGAGTAAAGGGAATTGATTTACTTTGTTAAGGTATGAAATCTAAGCTGGAGATTATTTTTAGCCCATAAGGATAAACAAGGATAACTTTTTCGAAAATTTATTCCAAAATAAAAATCAAAAGAAAATTCACTTATCTGTATGAAAATTATGTCAATTTAGATTAAACGCTAAAAATAAAAAAATCTAACATCTAGGAATTTTATTACATTCCAGTGAAGTTTCTGGTATTGTAGCTTTATTATCCTTGTTTTTATTTGAATTATGTTAAACATGTATGGTCCCTACTTTGTATAGTATTGAACTAGCCGCCTTTTCCCGTTTTGATAATTTGTTTTTTTTTTCTCTTAATGCCGGCAGACATTGGCCTGACTGACGACATACAATTTGGTTAAAAACAAATTTTCGTGGCGCCAAGGTCTGTTTTATTATTCCTTCGTTTCCACTACATATCCTTAAAAAGAAATATTTTAATGGGTAATAGGCAAAATGGCCTAACTGACATATTAAGGAAAATGGCTAAAGTTGAAAACATGTTGAAAGTAACTACTGAGCCATTTAGCTCCAATATAGATCGATAGCCAACAAATACTTCAATTTTATTTTAATTTATCTAAGATCTACAAACATTGTTAAATTTAGTTTATGTGACTTAGGTCGTTTTGTGCCTAAGGCTTCGTCCTTGTAAGGCTACTCGTGTTACCCCACACATTTTACAAAATTACAGTTATTTTCGTAGCGCTTTTATGGTGAACGTGCTTTAGTTTCTTCGATACTGTGAGTTCCTTATGGATTTTTTACACTCCAACTCGTACTTTTTAATATTTTTGTTTCCAAAGGATTTTGTGTGTCCTGAACACACACACATACATACATAAGTATCCTTTAGCACGAAGTTTTTTTATTTTTATTATTATGGTAGGATATGGTTAGATTTAATGTGTTGCTAAAATGCTGCTATGTACTCCTGTTATTTCTTCGTTTCGTAAAAATGTAAAACATATTTTAATATTTGTTTTTACTCTTAATATTTCTTTTTTATTTAAGGCTAAAACTTGTCTTTTAAGTCAAAAGTTTATGTTCAAAGTTAGACAAACTCAAATCTATTTTTATGTCAAAACAGAAAAAGTTAAATGAAGTTTAAGGAAATTATATAAATACATATGAACAATTTTGTTTCCAGTTATGAAAAATGGGTCAGTGGTATAACGAAAAATATGTTGTCTGTGTGACTTGCAAAGGAGCTAAAAATGGGAGAAGGAGGAATGAAGGACAAATGTGTACAAATAAAAAAAAAAAACAATTCAAATGAAGTTTAATACAAAGTTATAAACAATTTATGGAAAAAATTTCTATAGAAAACTTTTATAGCAAAAATTTCTATAGAAAATTTCAATAGAAAAAAATTTGTATAGAAAATTTTTAGTGAAAAAATTTCTATAGAAAAATTTTCAACAGAAAATTTTTATATAAAAAAATTCTATAGAAAATTTTTATGAAAAAAATTTCTATAGAAAATTTTGATAGAAAATTTGTATACAAAAAATTCTATAGAAAATTTTTAGAGAAAAAATTACTATAGCAAATTTTTATAGTAAAAATTTCTATAGAAAATTTTTATAGAAAAAATGTCTATTTAAAATTAAAAAAAAATTTCTATAGAAAATTATTACAGAAAAAATTTCTATAGAAAATTTTAATAGAAAAAATTTCTATAGAAAATTTTTATAGAAAAAATTTCTATAGAACATTTTTATACAAAAAATTTCTATAGAAAATTTTTATACAAAAAATTTCTATAGAAAATTTTTAGAGAAAATATTTCTATAGAAAATTTTTAGAGAAAAAATTTCTATAGAAAATTTTTATACAAAAAATTTATATAGAAAATTTGTATGAGAAAAATTTCTAGAGAAAATTTTTATAGAAAAAATTTCTATGAAAATTTTTAATTTATAGAAAAAAATTCTATAGAAACTTTTTCTATACACGAATAATTTTTTTTTGAAATAAACGAAAGATTTTCTATAGAAATTCATTCTATAAACGAACAACTTTTCTATTGTAAATTTTTCTATAGAAAACTTTTCCCATCGTCAATTTTTCTATAGAAAACTATTCCCATCGTCAATTTTTTTCTAGAAAATTCTTCCCATCGTCAACTTTTTATAGAAAACTCTTCTTATCGTCAATTTTTCTATAGAAACTCTTCCCATCGTCAATTTTTCTCTAGAAAACTCTTCTCATCGTCAATTTTTCTACAGAAATCTCTTCCTATCGTCAATTTTTCTATAGAAATCTCTTCCTATCGTCAATTTTTCTATAGAAATCTCTTCCTATCGTCAATTTTTCTATAGACATTTCTTCCTATCGTCAATTTTTCTATAGAAATCTATTTCTATCGTCAATTTTTCTATAGAAATCTATTTCTATCGTCAATTTTTCTATAGAAATCAATTCCTATCGTCAATTTTTGTATAGAAATATCTTCCTATCGTCAATTTTTCTATAGAAATCTCTTCCTATCGTCAATTTTTTTTATAGAAATCTCTTCCTATCGTCAATTTTTCTATAGAAATCTCTTCCTATCGTCAATTTTTCTATAGAAATCTCTTCCTATCGTCAATTTTTCTATAGAAATCTCTTCCTATCGTCAATTTTTCTATAGAAATCTCTTCCTATCGTCAATTTTTCTATAGAAATCTCTTCCTATCGTCAATTTTTCTATAGAAATGTCTTCCCATTGTAAATTTGTTCTGAAGAAATCTCTTCCTATCATAAATTTTTCTACAGAAATCTCTTCCTTTCGTAAATTTTTCAATCGAAAACTCTTCCCATCGTCAATCGCTTCCCAGTTCTTCAATTTTTCTATAGAAAACTCTTCCCATCGTAAATTTCTCTATTGAAATCTCATCCCATCCTCAATTTTTCTATAGAAAACTCTTCCCATCCTCAATTTTTCTATAGAAAACTCTTCCCATCGTCTTTTTTTCAATAGAAAACTCTTCTCATCGTCAATTTTTCTATAGAAAACTCTTCCCATTGTAAATTTTTTTATAGAAAACACTTCCTTTCCTCAATTTTTCTATAGAAAACCTGTCCCATCGTCAATTTTTCTATAGAAAACTCTTCTCATCGTCAATTTTTCTATAGAAAACTCTTCTCATCGTCAATTTTTCTATAGAAAACTCTTCTCATCGTCAATTTTTCTATAGAAAACTCTTCTCATCGTCAATTTTTCTATAGAAAACTCTTCTCATCGTCAATTTTTCTATAGAAAACTCTTCTCATCGTCAATTTTTCTATAGAAAACTCTTCCCATCTTTAGCTTTTTGATGTAAAACTCTTCCTGTCGTCAATTTTTCTATAGAAAACTCTTCCCATTTTCAATTTTCTTTTTTGCTATAGAAGATTTTTTTCCCGAAACCGTTGTTATGGTTTTTGCTTTCCATTTGCCAACACCTTTAAAGTAATTTTTGCTTTTAGTTTCCAATTACAAAGTTAATAATAACTTTATAATTTTGTCGTGTTTGAAAACAGTTTACACCTTTCCCCTCCCTTGTCTTAACTTTTCAAAAATTAAAAATGCAAACTACCTATGAAATTATAATTACACGACTGCCAACCACTTCCCTGAACCCCTTCCCCATTGAAACATTCCATTACTTACCTACAAGCCAAGGGAACCAGTGGCAATGTCTGCTTAATGGATGGTCTCAAGTTCTGATTGCGTTTCTCTGGCCAAACATGATCGAACTTAAGTTTGAGACCATACTGGGGTATGGCGGTAATTTCGTTATGTTGTAACTCCTCATAATTAGCACTGACCGAGTCCATGGTTAACGATTTTTTTAATTTTTTAACTTCTTAATATTTATTTGTTAAATTTTCAGGTATTTCTTTCTAAAACAAGTGGCTTTTAAGTGCAACTTTTGTGTATTTTCTTTTATTTGACTGATTTCCAAAGTGGGTTTGTGCCTCTCAATGAGCTACTACTTCTGCTGCTGCCACTTTTATTTATTTGTTATTTTAGCTGCTGCTACTTTGGAGATAGAGAAAAATTATTAAAATAAATTTTTCAATTTTTTTTTATCACTTCACTTAGATTTCTTTTTAATTTTATCAACTCTTAACTTTAGTATTTATCTTTTTTTTCCAACAAATACCCCCTTTTCTTAACAAAAAAATTTCTTTAATTTTTGCCTTTTAATTCAATAATTATTTTCCCCAATGCTCACTTGGCGTTTCGTTTTCGATTTTTCTATTTTTTCCTAATTTTTTTCTTCCAATTTCCTCAACCGTTTGGTCTCACAATCACGAAACAACTGAAGGTAAATGAGCGTTAATCAGATGTGGAGCTCTTAGTTTTTTCTTTGTTTTGGAGCTGTTTTGATAAACAGAGAGTAAAATTTTAACAGCTGTTGAATTTTGGGGGGAATTTTTACAGTTTGAGAGTCTTTGCTCTATGAGAATCAGCTGTGTGCTGTTATTGCAGAGTAGCCAGATGGTAAGAAAATGGTAAATCTTACCTTTTTGTGGGTTTATAAAAGGGGAGATATTTCATAAAAGAAATTAGTGACGAATCTGTTTTAAATTCTGTTATTATTGATTAAAAATTGTTTATTATAAATAATTTTCATAAAAAAATTGTATATACTTTTTATATCCACCATCAAAAAGAATGGGGGGTATATTGAGATTGCCATTCCGTTTGTAATTTCCTTAATATTGGCTCAAAAACCAAAATTGAAGTATATTCTAAATCCTTATGAAATTCTAAGACGATTGAGCGATATCCGTCTGTCTGTCTGTTGTTGGCACGATAAAACCTTAACGAAAGGATATAGGTCACTGAAATTTGGCACAAATATTCTTCATTTCTTGGAAAATTTTGGTAATGAAATCGGGCAAAATAGGTTCACATTTGACCAAAGCTCCCGTATAACCTCATCTAGGCTAATCGCTTATTTGCTAATAAATGACAAATTATAACAGCAATGATGATAAAATTTGGTATATAGAAGTTTTACGTAAGCCCTAGGCAGCATATAAAGTTTCCTTAAAATCGGTTCACAAATAGCCATACAAAAAACTTAAGGAAACAGCCTAAATTTCACCTAAAATACACTTAAATGTCAATAAATCAAATACTATAACAGAAACAACAACTAAATTTAGCACAAGGAAGTCTTATATCAATGACAGCCAGTGTGCAAAATTTCGAAATTTAAGTCATAAGCCACCTTTTCATAGACCGGGTCACATTAGGAACTCCTAACCTGCCGGGTTACTATCAACATGTTTATCTTAACTACATACTAAGCACAACTATGAGTATTTAACAGCTTATTAATATTAAACTATACCCGGTTAGTCCAATTTTACCAACAATACCACATTTGGTCCACATTTTATGTAAACTAAATCACTGTACCAAATTTCGTTGAAATCGGTTCACATTTGACCCTAGAACTCATATAAGTCCAAATGATGGAAATAGCTCAATTATATAAGTTTTGAGAAGATGTTTGTATGATGGCAAAATTTAGGAAATATTTCTCTTTATACGGAAAAAAACGCCTTTGCCCTTAGTGGTGAAGGGTATCGCATGGTCGGCTTGACCGGCTATAGCACTTTCTTTTTTGTTTTATAAAGATTTTTTATATATATTTGTTAATCTCATTTTTGTTTGTTAAAATTCATCTGGCAGCCTCTTTGTTGTTAATCAAGAAGTATAAAAGAATTCATTGCCAATTTTTAGGCGCAATTATTTATTGGTATCTAGTGAGTTTCAAACTGTAGAATACGTTATATTTTGAATCGAAAGCAATTCATTATTTTTGCTTACAACTAAGTTTAAAATTAAACACTCGTATTCATAAACTTTTAACAAAATTATCAGAGACTTATTGTAAGATTCTTGTATTGGAGACCTGATTATATGTTTACTTTTACTTCTTTTTTTAATGAATCAATATTAGGACTTGTAGTATTCTTACTTTTGCGGGTCGTAACAGGACCCCGCACAGTGGGTTGAAAAAATAACATTAGGAAATAATTGAAACACTTTAAAAATGTAAGATCGATTATCATGAAATTTCACATGGCTATTGAGAAGGAGTAAGTTTAAGGAGGAGTAAGTTTGGAATCAGGAGGGGAGTTATATGCCCTCAAACTTTGGGGTTTTCGAAAATTAAAAACGATCCAGAAGCTAGATTTTTAATCCAATTTCTTTTATTGAATTATGAAAAATAGAAAAATTTTTGATAAAAAAATGTTCTATTTTAAAATTTTTGATAAAAAATTTTACTATAAAAAATTTTTAATAAAAAAATTTTTTATAGAAAAATTTTTGATAAAAAAATGTTGTAAAGAAAAAATTTTTGATAACAAAATTTCTATAGAAAAATTTTTGATAAAAAAATTTTTTATAGAAAAATTTTGATAAAAAAATTTTCTATACAAACATTTTTAATAAAAAAAATCTACTATGGAAATAATTTTGATTTTGACATTTTTTATACAAAAATTTTTGATTAAAAAATTTTTGATAACAAAATTTTCTAACGAAAAATTTTTGATAAAAAAATTTTCTATTGAAAAATTTTTGAAAAAAAAAAAAAAATAGAAAAATATTTAATAAAAAAATTAGGTTTAGAAAAATTTTTGAGAAAAAAAATTTTCTATAGAAAAATTTTTGATAAAAAAATTTTCTATAAAAAATTTTTGATTTTTGAAAATGTTCTATAGAAAAATTTTGGATAAACAAATTATCTATAGAAAAATTTTTGAAAAAAAATTTTTGTAAAAAATTTTTGATAGAAAAATTTTCTATAGAAAAATTTTTGTTAAAAAATTTTTGATAAAAAAATTTTCTGTAGAAAAATTTTTTATAAAAATTTTTTTTAAATTTTTGATAAAAAAAATTTTTTATATAAAAATTTTTGATAAAAAATTTTCTATAGAAAAGTTTTTGATAAAAAAATTTTCTTTAAAAAAGTTTTTGATAAAAAATTTTTTTTTATAGAAAAATTTTTGATAAAAAATAGAAACATTTTTGATAAAAAAGTAGAAAAATGTTCAATAAAAAAATTTGCTTTTGAAAAATTTTTGATAAAAAAATTTTTTATAGAAAAATTTTTGATAAAAAAATTTTTTATAGAAAAATTTTTGATAAAAAAGTTTTCTATCGAAAAATTTTTGATTTTTGAAAATGTTCTATAGAAAAATTTTGGATAAACAAATTATCTATAGAAAAATTTTTGAAAAAAAATTTTTGTAAAAAATTTTTGATAGAAAAATTTTCTATAGAAAAATTTTTGTTAAAAAATTTTTGATAAAAAAATTTTCTGTAGAAAAATTTTTTATAAAAATTTTTTTTAAATTTTTGATAAAAAAAATTTTTTATATAAAAATTTTTGATAAAAAATTTTCTATAGAAAGTTTTTGATAAAAAAATTTTCTTTAAAAAAGTTTTTGATAAAAAAATTTTTTTTATAGAAAAATTTTTGATAAAAAATAGAAACATTTTTGATAAAAAAGTAGAAAAATGTTCAATAAAAAAATTTGCTTTTGAAAAATTTTTGATAAAAAAATTTTTTATAGAAAAATTTTTGATAAAAAAATTTTTTATAGAAAAATTTTTGATAAAAAAGTTTTCTATCGAAAAATTTTTGATAAAAAATTTTTCTTTAAAAAAATTTTGGATAAAAATATTTTTTATAGGAAAATTTTTGACAAAAAAATTTTCTAAAGAAAAATTTTTGATAAAAAAATTTTCTAAAGAAAAAGTTTTGATAAAAAAATTTTCTATAGAAAAATTTTTCATAAAAAATATACAAAACTGTTTAAAAAAAATTTTCTATTGAAAAATTTTTGATTGAAAAATTTTTTATAGAAAAATTTTTGATAAAAAACTTTCTATAGAAACATTTTTGATAAAAAAATTTTCTATAGAAAAATTTTTGATTAAAAATTTTTGATAAAAAATTTTATATAGAAAAATTTTTGGTAAAAAAAATTCCTATAGAAAAATTTTTGATATAAAAATTTTCTATAGAAAAATTTTTGATAAAAAAATTTCTATAGAATCATTTTTGATAAAAAAAATTTCTATGAAAAAATTTTTGATTAAAAATTTTTGATAAAAAATTTTTGATTAAAAATTTTTGATAAAAAATTTTTGATTAAAAATTTTTGATAAAAAATTTTATATAAAAGAATTTTTGGTAAAAAAATTTCCTATAGAAAAATTTTTGATAAAAAAATTTTCTAAAGAAAAATTTTTGATAAAAAAATTTTCTATAGAAAAATTTTTCATAAACAATATAGAAAACTGTTTAATAAAAAAATTTTCTCTAGAAAAATTTTTGATTAAAAATTTTCTATAGAAAAATTTTTGATAAAAAATTTTCTATAGAAAAATTTTTGATAAAAAATTTTCTATAGAAAAATTTTAATAAAAAAATTGTCTATAGAAAAATGTTAGATAAAAAAATATTCTATAAAAAAATTTTTGATAAAAAAATTTTTGATAAAAAAATAGAAAAATGTTTAATAAAAAAATTCGCTTTAGAAAAATTTTTGATAAAAAAATTTTCTATAAAAAATTTTTGAAATTTTTAATAAAAAAATTTTTGATAAAAAAAATAAATTTTGTTAAAAAAATTTTCTGTAGAAAAATTTTTGTTAAAAAGAAATTTTCTATAGAAAAATTTTTGATAAAAAAAATTTCTAAAGAAAAATTTTTAATAAAAAAATTTTCTATAGAAAAATTTTTGATAAAAAAATTTTCTATTGAAAAATTTTTGATAAAAAAAACTTTTTATAGAAAAATTTTTGATAAATATTTTTTTTTTTAAAAAACTTTATCTTTTTAAAACATACATTGAAAAAAATAACCATTAGGAAAATTTGATTTATACATTCCTTGGAAATAAAATAAAACATATTTCTCTAGAAAAATCGGGAAAAAGGAAAAGTCGTTAAAGAGTTTAAATTTTTTTTCGAAGTCGAACATCTTTTAAACTGTAGGAAATAAACCATGTATATATAGCAATTTTTTTATATTGAATCAAAAATGTGCCTTCTGGATCATTTTTATTTTTGAAAAAACCGAGGTGCCCTACTTTGAGTGTATATAGCTTCCCTCCTGATATGTCTACAGACTCCAAGTTCTTAACTTAAGTTCGAGTTCTTCTCGTCAATGGCCATGTGAAATTTTATGATAATCGAGCTTAGCATTTAAAAGTTATATAGAATTATTTCCCTACATTTTTTGTCCACCAACTTTGCTTAGTCTGTTTGGAGAACACTTTGTTAGGTACGTACTGCAGAATAAAAAAATACTTAGTATCATAGCTCAGTTTGAATATCTTTTTTTGTCTTCTTATCAAAATCATTTCATCTACCAAATCTTCATAATCCTTTTTTTCCCTTGACCCTTTTAACTTCATAAAATTCACTTAACCTTAAAAAAATTTCACAACAAAACCATATAACTCCCACATAATTTACATGAATTTTTCAAAAACTCATCCATCACGTAGTTTTTGCCTTTTTTAATAAACTGTCAATTTTTGATCTGTAAACATCATGGAATCATCAGAGCCAGGAATAGAAATAAGTTTTGCATACGGGCATGTACGAGTACATAAAAGTAAAGTTAACAATGGAAAAAAATTGGAAAACTTTTACAGGAAAACACCAAAAACATCAATGAACATTGAAGCCAATTTAAAAAAAAGTTTATGCAAATTCTGGTGCTAACTTGATGCCAAGCACTGGGAGTCTTTTTCTAAAGGGGATCCATGTGAAGCCGTTACCACAAGTAGTGAGTCAAAATGTCAATTATCGAAAAAAGAAAATAACATGAAACAAGAAAACAACAAAGAAGTCCCAAGAACAAGAATCACTTTTTATGTAATCCCAGTTTTTTTCTTTTTTTTGTTACCTCTTCTATATTTTGACCACACTTATCACTCGACAGACATTGAATTTAGCCGAAAAATTGCCAAGAATAACAAAAAGTCTAAACGAAAATAACTGATCATGTTACAATTACCATAAACAGAAGGTGATGTTCGGCTGCTGATATTGAAGAAGGAGTTACCGCTAACGATAAAATATTGAGAAAGCAACACCACAACCGCAACCGCTTTAATGGTAGGAAGATCTGCTAAAGAAGTCCAGTGTTAAAGCATGTCTTTTGTATGAATGTCTTGGAGGTTGGAGGAGAATTTCTCTTCCCAACTACCGCTAATCTGAGTTAAAGAAGAAGTTTCACAGACTAAATTTAGCCAAACAAAATTTATACAAAAATTTCTGGTTTTTAATTCAAATGGGTCTGATAGGGCATTTACACTGGCTGTGTAAAAAAATAAAAATTATAAAAAAAATTTTCTAAATAAAATTCTTTTATCCAAAAATTTTTCTGTAAAAAAATTTTGTATCAAATATTTTTCTATAGAAAATTTTTTTACCAAATATTTTTATATAGAAAAATATTTTTATCAGAAATTTTTCTATAGAAAAATATTTTTATCAGAAATTTTTCTATGGAAAATTATTTTTATTAGAAAATTTTCTATAGAAACATTTTTTTAACGAAAATATTTCCATAGAAACACTTTTTTAACGAAAATATTTCCATAGAAACACTTTTTTAACGAAAATTTTTCTATAGAAAAATTTTTTTAACGAAAATTTTTCTATAGAAAAATTTTTTTAACGAAAATTTTTCTATAGAAAAATTTTTTTAACGAAAATTTTTCTATAGAAAAATTTTTTTAACGAAAATTTTTCTATAGAAAAATTTTTTTAACGAAAATTTTTCTATAGAAAAATTTTTTTAACGAAAATTTTTCTATAGAAAAATTTTTTTAACGAAAATTTTTCTATAGAAAAATTTTTTTAACGAAAATTTTTCTATAGAAAAATTTTTTTAACGAAAATTTTTCTATAGAAAAATTTTTTTAACGAAAATTTTTCTATAGAAAAATTTTTTTAACGAAAATTTTTCTATAGAAAAATTTTTTTAACGAAAATTTTTCTATAGAAAAATTTTTTTAACGAAAATTTTTCTATAGAAAAATTTTTTTAACGAAAATTTTTCTATAGAAAAATTTTTTTAACGAAAATTTTTCTATAGAAAAATTTTTTTAACGAAAATTTTTCTATAGAAAAATTTTTTTAACGAAAATTTTTCTATAGAAAAATTTTTCTAACGAAAATTTTTCTATAGAAAAATTTTTTTTAACGAAAATTTTTCTATAGAAAAATTTCTTTATCGAAAATTTTTCTATAGAAAAATTTTTTTATCGAAAATTTTTCTATAGAAAAATTTTTTTATCGAAAATTTTTCTATAGAAAAATTTTTTTATCGAAAAATTTTTTTATCGAAAATTTTTCTATAGAAAAATTCTTTTATCGAAAATTTTTCTATAGAAAAATTTTTTTTATCGAAAATTTTTCTATAGAAAAAGTTTTTTATCGAAAATTTTTCTATAGAAAAATTTTTTTATCGAAAATTTTTCTATAGAAAAATTTTTTTATAGAAAATTTTTCTATAGAAAAATTTTTTTATCGAAAATTTTTCTATAGAAAAATTTTTTTATCGAAAATTTTTCTATAGAAAAATTTTTTTATCGAAAATTTTTCTATAGAAAAATTTTTTTATCAAAAATTTTTCTATAAAAAAATGTTTTTATCGAAAATTTTTCTATAGAAAAATTTTTTATCAAAAATTTTTTTATCGAAAATTTTTCTATAGAAAAATTTTTTTGATCGAAAATTTTTCTACAGAAAAATTTTTTATCGACAATTTTGGAAAAAAAGCTTTTAATACTCATTTTCACGAGTTTCATTAATGATCGCGATATTTACAGAAAATGCAAAAAGTCTTCGGCTTCTGGTGGTATGGGCTGCTACGCCTGATCATAATATATTACGATTGCATTATAATATCATCTCAAGCCATTATAAGGTATTGCATTACGACTCCTATATACTTTAGAGCGATCGTAACCCATTTCGCGCTAGTGTAAACACTCTAAAAGGTATTTCTTATTTTGGTGATCTGCATTGCCAAAGTTTTTGGCTCCTTGTTTGCCTACGTGTTGCAGTTCCAGAGCTAGTACGTATAACACGGCTAATAATATGCCAAAGTAAATTATGTAAATTGCCTGAGAAATTCACGGTAGTTTTAACAAACAAGACAATTTGTAAGTTCACAACAAAATGATAAGAATCTAAACAATGTTTAACGTATTTTTCTTCCAACTTCTTCTGCTCATTTTTGAGATCATTTTTGGTTTGAAAAGAAAAAATTACAAAAAAATTTTTTTTTAACAAATTTTGAGGTGAAACTTTGGCACGTAAAAATGGCAAATAATTTATGGGACTTTGGAATTTTTGGAAACATTTTGTGATAATTTAAATAAAAAATCGTAAGTAGTAAAAGATTTAAGAAAAATTTGTTTTATGTATTACAATTTTTATGAATTGATTCTTTTAAGTTTATGTTGAAAAGAGTTTTCGTGCATGATTTTTTAATTAAAATTTTGTAAGACCTTTAATACCTTGAAATTTGAGTTTTTCTTAAAATTAAATTGTTCTTAATAACTATTATTAAATATTTATTATATCACCTACAAAATGAGACAATAAATATCCAAGATAAAACGAAGAAATGTTTGAAATTAAGTCATATCGAATCATATTATCCCTTCAGATTACGGCAAATTTTATGATAAATTCCATGAAGTCAAGAAGTTTTCTCAATTTCTGTTGATAAAGTGATAGAAGATCGGTAGGTTATATAATCGCTAAGTTATTTGCCAGAAATCGGTGGTTACGATCGTTAAAACTACGAGAAATGTCTAATATCCAGATATATCCAATCTTATAATCAGAGGTCGGCACAAAGTGAACAGTACAAAAAAATCGTAAATCGGAGTTGCGTTTTTTATCAAAAATTTTTCTATGAAAAATTCTTTTATCAAAAATTTTTCTGAAGAAATTTTTTTTTATCAAAATATTTTCTATAAAAAATTTTTTTATCAAAACTTTTTCTATAAAATATTATTTATCACAAATTTTTCTATATTTCTATATTTTCTTATAGAATATTTTTTCATTAAAAATGTTTCTATAGAAAATTTTTTTATCAAAAATGTTTCTACAATTTTTTTTTATCAAAAATGTTTCTACAATTTTTTTTATAAAAAATGTTTCTACAGAATTTTTTTTATTTACAATTTTTATATGGAAAATTTTTTTATCAAAGAATTTCCAATAGGAAATTTTTTATCAAAAATTTTCCTATAGGAAATTTTTTTACCAGAAATTTTTTATATAGAAAATTGTTTTAGAAAAATATTTCTATAGAAAATTTTTTTATTAAAAATTTTTATATAGAAATTTTTTTTTATCAAAAATTTTTCTATATTTCTATATTTTCCTATAGAAAATTTTTTCATTAAAAATGTTTCTATAGAAAATTTTTTTATCAAAAATGATTCTATAATTTTTTTTTATTAAAAATGTTTCTACAGATTTTTTTTTATTTACAATTTTTCTATGGAAAATTTTTTTATCAAAAAATTTCCTATAGGAAATTTTTTTATCAAAAATTTTCCTATAGGAAATTTTTTTATCAGAAATTTTTTATATAGAAAATTGTTTTAAAAAAATTTTTCTTTTGAAAATTTTTGTACCAAAAATTTTTTTATAGGAAATTTTTTTATCAAAAATTTTTCTATAGAAAGTTTTTTTTATCAAAAATATTTCTATAGAAAATTTTTTTATTAAAAATTTTTATATGGAATTTTTTTTTATCAAAAATTTTTCTATATTTCTATATTTTCCTATAGAAAATTTTTTTATCAAAAATGTTTCTATAATTTTTTTTTATTAAAAATGTTTCTATAGATTTTTTTTTATTTACAATTTTTCTATGGAAAATTTTTTTATCTTAAAATTTCCTATAGGAAATTTTTTTATCAAAAATTTTCCTATAGGAAATTTTTTTATCAGAAATTTTTTTTATAGAAAATTGTTTTAAAAAAATTTTTCTATTGAAAATTTTTGTACCAAAAATTTTTCTATAGAAAATTTTGGTATCAAAAATTTTCTATAGAAAATGTTTTTATTAAAAATTTTTCTATAGAAAACTTTTTTACCAAAAATTTTTCTGTAGACAATTTTTTTAACAAAAATAAAAAAAAATTTTCTGCAGAAAATTTTTTTATTAAAAATTTTCTATCAAAAATTTTTCTACAGAAAATTTTTTTATAGGAAATTTTTCTAGTAAAATTTTAAATTTTTCTATAGAAAAATATTTTTATCAAAAAATTTTCTATAGAAAAATATTTTTATCAAAATTTTTTCTTTAGAAAAATATTTTTATCAAAAATTTTTCTTTAGAAAAATATTTTTATCAAAAATTTTTCTTTAGAAAAATATTTTTATCAAAAATTTTTCTTTAGAAAAATATTTTTATCAAAAATTTTTCTTTAGAAAAATATTTTTATCAAAAATTTTTCTATTGAAAGATATTCTTATCAAAAATTTTTCTATAGAAAAATGTTTTTATCGAAAATTTTTCTATAGCAAAATATTGAGAAAAATATTTTTATTGAAAATTTTTATATAGAAATTTTTTTTTATCAAAAATTTCTATAGAAATTTTTCTATTGACAATTTTTTTATCAAAAATTTTGCTATGGAAAAGTTATTTATGAAAGATTTTTGCTATAGAAAGTTTTTCGATCAAAATTTTTGTATAGAATATTTTTTATCAAAAATTTATAGAAAAATTTTCTATAGAAACAAATTTTAATCGAAAATTTTTCTATAGAAAAATATTTTTATCGAAAATTTTTCTATAGAAAAATATTTTTATAGAAAAATATTTTTATTGAAAATTTTTTTATAGAAAAATATTTGTATAGAAGATTTTACTATTTTTATCATAAATTTTTCTATAGAAAATTTTTTAACAAAAATTTTTTTATAGAAAATCTTTTTTTATCAAAAATTTTTCAATAAAAAATTGTTTTAACAAAATTTTTTTTATTAAAAATTTTTTTATAGGGAATTTTTTTTATCAAAAATTTTTCTAGTGAAAATTTGTTTTTCAAAAATTTGTTTATCAAAAATCTTTCTATAGAAAAATATTTTTCTATAGAAAATTTTTTTACTAAAAATTTTTTTATTAAACATTTTTCTATCAAAAATTTATCTACAGAATTTTTTTTTTTAATTTTTCTAAAGAAAATTTTTTCATTAAAAATTTTTCTATAGAAATTTTTTTTACTAAAAATTTTTCTATAGAAATTGTTTTTATTAAAAATTTTTCCATAGGCAATATTTTCATTAAAATTTTTCTATAGAAATTTTTTTATCGAAAAATTTTCTATAGAAAATTTTTTTATTAAAAATTTTCCAATCAAAAATTTTTCTATCAAAAATTTTTTTATTAAAAATTTTTCCATAGGCAATGTCTTCATTAAAAATTTTTAAATGGAATTTTTTTTTATCAAAAATTGATAGCAAACAATTTTGCTATCAGAAAATTTTCTATCAAAAATTTTTCTATAGAAATTTTTTTATTAAAAATTTTTCTATAGAAAATTTTTTTATCAAAAATTTTTCCATAGAAAATTTTTTTATCAAAAATTTTTCTATAGAAAATTTTTTTCAAAAATTTTTCTATAGAAAATTTTTTTCAAAAATTTTTCTATAGAAAATTTTATTATCAAAAATTTTTCTGTAGAAAATTTTTTTATCAAAAATTTTTTAATAGAAAATTTTTTTATTAAAAATTTTTTAATAGAAAATTTTTGTATTAAAAATTCTTCTATAGAAATTTTTTTTTTTCAAAAATTTTCTACTGAAAAATATTTCTATCAAATATCATTTTATAGAAAAATATTTTAACATTTGTATATTTACGAAAGTTATAAAAGTCTTCGGCTTCTGGTGGTATGGACTGCTTAGGCCTGCTTATGCAATTGGTGACACTTACGATCACGAGGGCGCATAAAGTAATATAAGATCGGTAGCCTTCATGATCGCTAAGGCATTTGGCATAAATAGGTTGATTTTAGGATTTTAGGATCTTCAAAACTACTAGAAGTTTTAATATCCTCAATCTTATAACCTATATTATAGGGTGCAAAAAATAGGCTTAACAATTCTGATACCTTGAATTAAAGTTCAGAAAAAACACTTAAATATAAATGAAAAGATTTTCGTAATATAGCATTAACTTCCTCTTTAAAGGCTTTAAATCAATTGGGGGTCGTCGTCAATGTAGTCTCCTTGCTATGATCATGCTATAAATACATTACAAGTCTTATTACAAGATCATCTTGACTTTTAAAGCCTTAAATATTTGCTACCACTTGTATGAATTGTTTAAAATACAACCGATTAAACACTTCAGCGTTTACACTAAATACTCGTGCAAGAGATTTCAAGATGAATGATCTTTCGCTGCCTTAAAGTGATCGTCCTAAAATGCATAAAAAAGATCAGTTTAATGAGATTACAATAAAAAGACCTGCATTGTAGCAGATACAATATAAATAGTAATACTCGTATTAAAGTTTAAAAGCAAAGATTTCTCTGATTAAATTGTATAATATGTCAGGATGACAAATGACAGGGATTTTGAAGGGATATAATAGGAGAAAAAGTGCATTTGTCTTATTTATTTTATTCTTGCTTGTCAAAAGTCGAAATTGGCCTAGCTTCCCTCTATGAATTGTAAGGTTATGTCGACTTAATAATATGTTTTTGTTCCAGCGTTTTTTTACAATTTTAGAGCTTTGTACATTGATCTTAATATTGACATCACTTTAGCTTCAATATTGTTCCTATAGTTCAATTTTCTTGTAACTTAATTGAAATATCCCATAAATTTAAAGATTAGAGATAAATTATAAAAAAAGAAGTGTATAATTAAGAGATTAATAATAGAGATTAGTAATTAATTGTTTATAAATAAAAAGCGCTGGTAAATAAGTAATTGCGCATGATAGTAAGAAGTTCCTGAAGCTAAAACGTGCAAAAACAAATATTTGAGAACGGATTGTTTATTGTGTAAAGAGGAGGCAAGGAAATACAAATAAGAACAAAACGAAATCAGCAGAAATTCAGGTATGAGACTTTTATGCCAAAAAATTTCACTAAAACTATCACTAGTGTCAAATTTTCTATAGAAAATTATCACTTTTGTCAAATTTTGTATAAAAAATTTGACGATAGTGATAATTTTCTATTGAAAACTTGACGATAGTGATAATTTTCTATAGAAAATATGACGATAGTGATAAATTTCTATAGAAAATTTGACGAAAGTAATAATTTTCTAAAGAAAATTTGACGAAATTGATAATTTTCTAAAGAAAATTTTAAGAAAGTGATAATTTCCTATAGAAAATTTGACGATAGTGATAATTTTCTATAGAAAATTTGACGATAGTGATATTTTTCAATAGAAAATTTGACGAAGTCAGTAATTTTCTATAGAAGATTTGACGATAACAGTAATTTTCTATAGAAAATTTTTGATGAAAATTATAATTTTCTATAGAAAATTTTTGACGAAAGTGATAATTTTCTATTGAAAATTTGACAATAGTGATAATTTTCTAATAGAAAACTTAACGGTAGTGATAATTTTCTTTAGAAAATTTGACGATAGTTAAAATTTTTTATAGAAAATTTGACGATAGTGATAATTTTGTATAGAAAATTTGACGATAGTGATAATTTTCTATAGAAAATTTGACAAAAGTGATAATTATCTATAGAAAATTTGACAAAAGTGATAATTTTCTATAGAAAATTTGACGATAGTGATAATTTTTTATAGAAAATTTGACGAAAGTGGTTATTTTCTATAGAAAAGTTGACGATAGTAATAATTTTCTATAGAAAAGTTAACGAAACTGGTAATTTTCTATAGAAAATTTGATGATAGTAATAATTTTCTTAAGAAAATTTGACGAAAGTGATAATTTTCTAAAAAAAAAAAAAATGATGATGGTGATAATGTTCCTTAGAAAATTTGACGATAGTGATAATTTTTATAGACAATTTGATAATAGTGATAATTTTATATAGAAAATTTGACGATAGTGATAATTTTCTATAGACAATTTTTACGATAGTGATAATTTTCTATAGAAAATTTGACGACAGTGATAATTTTGTATAGAAAATTTAAAGAAAGCGATAATTTTCTTTAGAAAATTTGACAATAGTGATAATTTTGTAAAGAAAATTCGACGAAAGTGATAATATTCTATAGAAAATTTGACGAAAGCGATAATTTTCTTTAGAAAATTTGATGATAGTGATAATTTTCTAAACAAAATTTAACGATAGTGATAATTTTCTTTAGAATATTTGATGATAGTGATAATTTTCTAAAGAAAATTTAACGATAGTGATCATTTTCTTTAAAAAATTTGACGTAATGATAATTTTTTATACAAAATTTGACGATAGTGATAATTTTCCATAGAAAATTTGACAACAGTGATAATTTTTTATAGAAAATTTGACGATAGTAAAAATTTTCTATAGAAAGTTGAATTTCCTATAGAAAAGTATACTATCGAAAATTATAACTTTTGTCAAATTTTCTATTGAAAATTATCACTATCGTCAAATTTTCTATAAATAATTATCATTATCGTTCAATTTTCTATAGAAAATTATCACTATCGTCAAATTTTCTATAAAAAATTATCACTAATTATCAAAAATTTTCTATAGAAAAGTTTTACTATTGTCAAAAATTTTCTAAAGAAAATTTTTACTATCGTCAAAAATTTTCTATAGGAAATTTTTACAATCATCAAAAATTTTCTATAGAAAATTTTTACCATCGTAAAAAATTTTTTAAAGAAAACTTTGACTATCGTCAAATTTTCAATGTAAAATTTTTACTATCGTCAAATTTTCTATAGAAAATTTTTACAATCGTGAAAAATGTTCGATAATATAAATAATTACTATCTTTAGCGTAAAACTGTTAATGATGTTGCTACACCTTATTTGATGATTGATAATTTTATAGGAAAATTTCTACATTTTTCTTTTAAACTTAAAATTATTATTATTTCAAATTACTATAATTTTATAGCAATAACAAAAACTAATCTATTAAATTGATTTAGTAACATAATAACAGTTTTATAAATATTTTTTTATCTCCTCTGCAACTTCTTATGAGTTAGTGGCCTCAAACATGTTTGGACTCTTTCTATCAGTTTTGTCGTCCAACATTTCCACAGGTTTTTTTGTGTTAAATATTTCCGAAGATAAAATGAAATCAGTGTTTGGTTTTATTAATTTTTTACAAGTTAAATATTATGTAATTGATATTGACAGACACTTTCCAAACATTAATATCAAATAGACCACAGAAGATCCTCAAACTTGATTTGAGTTTTCTTTCAAAGACACCATTTCCAAAAGCAAAAAAATGTACATAAAAAGTGCTTAGATTTTCTTTGATTTCTGTTCAAATGGAGGGATATTGTGTCGATATTTAATGGAATTTAAAATATATAATTTTTGCCATCACGATAAGGCATGTAACACTTTATCCTTTGGGGAATTTTAGAAAAAAACATATAAAATGTATAATGATATGAATCTACAGGGGGTTACATTAGAAGGTACAAATTTTGAAATTAAAGTAATTTTTGTTTGATAATTTTGAATAGAAAATTTGACGATAGGGTTAATTTTCAATAGAAAGTTATCGCTTTCGTCAAAAATTTTATATAGAAAATTATCGCTATCGTCAAATTTTCTATAGAAAATTATCACTAACGTCAAATTTTCTATAAAAAATTATCACTATCGTCTAATTTTCTAAAGGAAATTATCGCTATCGTCAAATTTTCTAAAGAAAATGAATTACTATCGTCAAATTTTCTATAGAAAATTATCACTAACTTCAAATTTTCTATAGAAAATTATCACTATCGTCAAATTTTCTATAGCAAATTATAACTATCGACAAATTTTACATAGAAAATTATCACTATCGTTAAATTTTCTATAGAAAATTATCACTAACGTCAAATTTTCTATGGAAAATTATCACTATCGTCAAATTTTCTATAGCAAATTATCACTATCGTCAAATTTTCTATAGAAAATTATCACTATCGTCAAATCTTCTGTAGAAAATTATCACTACTGTCAAATTTTCTCTAGGAAATTATCACTATCGTCAAATTTTCTATAGAAAATTATCACTATCGTCAAGTTTTCTGTAGAAAATTATCACTATCGTAAATTTTTTTTATAGAAAATTGTAACTGTCGTCAAATTTTCTACAGAAAGTTATCACTATCGTCAACTTTTCTATAGAAAATTATCACTGTCACAAAATTTTCTATAGAAAATTATTACTATCGTCAAATTTTCTTTAGAAAATGATCATTATCTCCAAATTTTCTATAGAAAATTATCACTATCGTCAAATTTTCTATAGAAAATTATCACTATCGTCAAATTTTCTATAGAAAATTATCACTATCGTCAAATTTTCTGTAGAAAATTATCACTATTATCAAATTTTCTATAGAAAATTATCACTAACGTCAAATTTTCTATAAAAAATTATCACTACCGTCAAATTTTCTATAGAAAATTATCACTATCATCTAATTTTTTTATAGAAAATTATCACTATCGTCAAATTTTCTATAGAAAATTATCACTATCGTCAAAATTTTTATAGAAATTTCTATAAAAATTTTGACTATAGTAAAGATTTTCTATTGAAACATTCACAGTTTTCAAAATAACCCTGTATCTGTTACAAAGTCTAATCCGATTTCTGTGTAGTTTAAACATACACACAAGTAGTTTTGCGCATGCTCACATGTTTTCCATAAAATTGAGTGGGTTGTCAATTATGTTCACTGTTTGATTACTTTTCCTCTGCACAATTTCTGTAACAATTCAATGCAGACCGACTAGAGGCCGCCTGCTCCCCGCCAAATTTCCTCGTTATCCTAAGAGCATTCAACTGCTCAACTTAATAATGAAATAGTTTATACTTTTAGTTAATAAATAGTTTTGCTATTGCATTAGTTTTAAGTTGTTTGACGCTGCTCTTGGAGCTAGAGAGTCATTATGTGGCAATTGACTTTTAAATGCGGGCACATGTCTTGCATATTTAAGTGGGTTAAATTGGTTTGCTGCCGCAACAGCAGCAGTAAAATTGCTATGGAGTCGGGTAGAGTACATGAAGGCTTGAGCCTAATTTGAATGAGTGAAAGAATGAATGAAGGAACGCATGAATAAATGTAGTTGTTGTTATTTTAATGCTCTTCTTTGGCATTTTGAATGACAGTTTATAACAATTGAGTTGTCAGTTGCACGAAGAAAAAGTCAAGGCGTGGAATGTAGAAAAGGAAGTAGTTGAACTTGTGTGAATAGAAAATTAAAAAGACTTTTTTCAACAAAAAAAGTCTTGGATTTTTTTGAGAATATTTTCTCTATTGTCCAATTTTCTTTAGAATTTCTACACTAATCTATAGAAAATCTTTAATTAACGTTTCTACTATCGTCAAAAATTTTCTATAGAAAATTATTATTATCATCAAAAATTAAAAAAAAAATTATCACTATCGTCAAAAATTTTCTATAGAAAATTATCACTTTCGTCAAAAATTTTCTGCAGAAAAATGACGCTATCGCCAAATTTTCTATAGAAAAATATCACTAACGTCAAATTTTCTATAAATAAAATATCACTGTCGAAAATTTTTTTTTGGAAAAATATCACTATCATCAAATTTTCTGTAGAAAAATATCACTTTTGTCAAATTTTCTAAAGAAAAATATCACTATCGTCAAACTTTCTATAGAAAAATATTACTATCAACAAATTTTTTATAGAAAACTATATCTATAATTAAACTTTCTTTACAAAAATATCACTATCGTCAAATTTTCTTTGTAAAAAATCACCATTGTCAAATTTTCTAAAGAAAAATATCACTATTGTTAGATTTTTTTTACAGAATATATCACTAACGTAAAATTTTCTTTTCAAAAATATCACTTTCGTCAAACTTTCTATAAAAAAAATATCGATGTCGTCAAGTTTGCTACAGAAAAATATCACTATAGTCAAATTTTTTTTGGAAAAGTATCACCATTGTCAAATTTTCAAAAGAAAAATATCACTATCATCAAATTTTTTATACTCAAATATAACTATAATCGAACTTTCTATAGAAAAATATAACTATCATCAAATTTTCTACAGAAAAATATCACTATCGTCAAATTTTCTTTGGAAAAATATTACTATTGTCAAGTTTTCTGTAGCAAAGTATCAACATCGTCAAATTTTATATAGAAAATATCTTTATAGTCAAATTTTCTATAGAAAAATATCTTTATCGTCGAATTTTCTAAAGAAAAATATCACTATCGTCAAATTTTGTAAAGAAAAATATCACTAAAATATTGTCAAATTTTTTATACAAAAATATCACTATCGTCAAATTTTCTATAGCAAAATATCACAATCGTCAAGTTTTCTCCGGAAAAATATCACCATCGTAAAATTTCTTGTAGGAAAATATTACTATCATCAAATTTTCTACAGAAAAATATCACTATCGTCAAATTTTCTTTGGAAAAATATTACTATCGTCAAGTTTTCTATAGCAAAGTATCACCATCGTCAAATTTTATATAGAAAATATCTTTATAGTCAAATTTTCTAAAGAAAAATATCACTGTTGTCAAATTTTCTATAGAAAAATATCACTATCGTCAAATATCACAATCGTCAAATTTTTTATAGAAAAATATCACGATCGTCAAGTTTTCTTTGGAAAAATATCACTATCGTTAAATTTTCTATTGCAAAATATCAATATCGTCAAATTTTTTATAGAAATATATCACGATCGTCAAATTTTCTCTAGCAAAATATCACTATCATCAAATTTTCTATAAAATAATATCACTGTCGTCAAATTACCTACAGAAAAATATCACTATCTTCAAATTTTTTTATAGAAAAATATCACCATCGTCAAATTTTCTATAGAAAAATATCAAAATCATCAAATTGTCTATAGAAAAATATCACTATGATCAAACTTTATGTAGAAAAATATCAGTATCATTAAATATCACTATCGTCAAATTTTCTACAGAAAAATATAACTATCCTTAAATTCTTTATAGAAAAATATCACCATCGTCAAATTTTCTAAAGAAAAATATAACTATCCTCAAATTGTTTATAGAAAAATATCACTTTCGTCAAATTTTCTATAGCAAAATAACAATGACGTGAAATTTTCTATAGAAAAATATCCCTATCGTCAAATTTTTTATAGAAAAATATCACTTTCGTCAAATTTTCTTTGGAAAATATCACTCTCGTCAAATTTTCTATAGCAAAATATCAATATCGCAAAAATTTCTATAGAAAAATATCTTTATCGTCAAATTTTCTATAGAAAAATATCTCTATCGTCAAATTTTCTTTGGAAAAATTTCACTATCGTCAAATTTTCTATAGAAAAATATTACGATCGCCAAATTTTTCATAGAAAAACATCACTATCGCCAAATTTTCTATAGAAAAATATCACTATCGTCGAAGTTTCTATAGAAAAATATCACTATCGTCGAAGTTTCTATAGAAAATTATCACTATCGTCAAAAAATTTTCTATAGAAAATTATTAACTATCGTCAAAAATTTTGTGTAGAAAATTATCACTTTCGTAAAAATTTTTTTTAGAAAATTATCACATTCGTCAAAAATTTTCTATAGAAAATTATCATTAACAATTTTTCAAATTTTAAATTTATTTAGTTTAAAGTTCAAAATTTTTGTTTAATAACTTTTTAAACTTTAAATTACTTCAATTAAGTAAAATTGTTTGTTTTTCCTTTGAAAAACAAAAAATTAAAATTTTCTAATTTATTGCCCTTTAATTCTTAGGAATTTTTGACTTTCCATGAAAATCTTTATTTAAATGATTTTTCAAAAATATAAAAAAATTCCTTCCATTTGTTATTCTGATGACGATGATGATATTTGAAAGTCTAACGATTAGAACCAATTTGTTAATATGTATGAGTTAGCATTAAACCAGAAAAAAATATAACCCCTGCAGCAGAAAAGAATAATTTAGCTCCCAGGGTGGTCTAGTTTGTCTGTCGGCCGTCGTCAGTTCGACCGTATGTCTGTCCAGTCTTATGTGAAAAATGATTCTAAAAGACAAGACAAAGTAGTTTGATGAAAGGTTTGAGACAACAAGTGTTTTCACACGAAACTCTTTATGTTAACTCTCCAACTCATGTTGGATCATACTATGATTTGTGGATCTGTGTTCAAAAAGGTGGAATAAACTCACGGTTTCAAATTAATTTTCAAAGGTTTTGTGAAAAATTGTGGACATTGGATTTCAGTTCAGCGGCTTATTTGACGTTGGTTGGAATAATGAGTAAAATTTGTAAATGATTCGAGACAAACAAATTATTCAGGGAATCTTGGGACAGTTTTCTAAACTAAAGGAATTTTAAATAGCATAAAGACAATAATAGAAAGGTCAAGCTATTATAGTCCCAATAAGAATTAATTGACTTTATTTTCAACATATGAAATACAGACTTCAGATTTTTTATTTTTGATATCCTCTTCAAATCCCCTTCAAATTTATCTTCAAATTAAAGCCTCTTGCCCAGATAAACACTTCATTTTCCTATTAATAATTTCCTTTCGAATATTCGCCGATTTATTGCATATAAATTTTATTGGCTGCAATAAACTACCTTTCAAACATCTTAAGTAACAGCTCAAGTATAATTTAAAACCGAAAAATAATATAATTTGCATAGAAAATTAACTGCAATCATGAAAATGTCTATCACAAAAAAAGCCACGACTAAAACGCAATATGATTTTCTATAGAAAAAGGGAAGGAAACTCGGTCAAAAGACTCAAATTTCTAATCGCCAAATTTTCTATAGAAAATTATCACTAACGTCATATTTTTTATAGAAAGTTATCACTAAAATTTTCTTTAGAAAATTTTTACTATCGTCAAAAATTTTCTATAGAAAATTTTTACTATCGTCAAAAATTTTCTATAGAAAATTTTTACTATCGTCAAAAATTTTCTATAGAAAATTTTTTCTATCGTCAAAAATTTTCTATAGAAAATTTTTTCTATCGTCAAAAATTTTCTATAGAAAATTTTTTCTATCGTCAAAAATTTTCTATAGAAAATTTTTTCTATCGTCAAAAATTTTCTATAGATAATTTTTACTATCATCAAAAATTTTCTATAGAAAATTTTTACTATCGTAAAAAATTTTCTATAGAAAATTTTTACTATCGTCAAAAATTTTCTATAGAAAATCTTTACTATCGTCAAAAATTTTCTATGGAAAATTTTTACTATCGTCAAAAATTTTCTATGGAAAATTTTTACTATCGTCAAAAATTTTCTATGGAAAATTTTTACTATCGTCAAAAATTTTCTATAGAAAATTTTTACTATCGTCAAAAATTTTCTATAGAAAATTTTTACTATCGTCAAAAATTTTCTATAGAAAATTTTGACTTTCTTCAACAATTTTTTATAAAAAATTATAACTTTCGTCAGAAATTTTCTATAGAAAATTTTTATAATCGTCAAAAATTTTTTATAGAAAATTATCACTTTCGTCAAAAATGTTCTACAGAAAATTAACACTATCGCCAAAAATTTTCTGTAGAAAATTTTAACTATCGTCAAAAACTATATAGAGAAAAGTATCACTTTCGTCAAAAATTTTCTATAGAAAATATTCACTATCGTCGAAAAGTTTCTATAGAAAATGATCACTTTCGTCAAATATTTTCGTTAGAAAATTATCACTTATGTCAAAAATTTTCTATAGAAAATTTTTTCTATCATCAAAAATTTTCTATAGAAAATTTTTACTATCGTCAAAAATTTTCTATAGAAAATTTTTACTATCGTCAAAAATTTTCTATAGAAAATTTTTACTATCGTCAAAAATTTTCTATGGAAAATTTTTACTATCGTCAAAAATTTTCTATGGAAAATTTTTACTATCGTCAAAAATTTTCTATGGAAAATTTTTACTATCGTCAAAAATTTTCTATGGAAAATTTTTACTATCGTCAAAAATTTTCTATAGAAAATTTTTACTATCGTCAAAAATTTTCTATAGAAAATTTTTACTATCGTCAAAAATTTTCTATGGAAAATTTTTACTATCGTCAAAAATTTTCTATAGAAAATTTTTACTATCGTCAAAAATTTTCTATAGAAAATTTTTACTATCGTCAAAAATTTTCTATAGAAAATTTTTGACGAAAGTCAAAATTTTCTATAGAAAATTTTGACTTTCTTCAACAATTTTTTATAAAAAATTATAACTTTCGTCAGAAATTTTCTATAGAAAATTTTTATAATCGTCAAAAATTTTCTATAGAAAATTTTTATAATCGTCAAAAATTTTCTATAGAAAATTTTTATTATCTTCAAAAATTTATTATAGAAAATTATCACTTTCGTCAAAAATGTTCTACAGAAAATTAACACTATCGCCAAAAATTTTCTGTAGAAAATTTTAACTATCGTCAAAAACTATATAGAGAAAAGTATCACTTTCGTCAAAAATTTTCTATAGAAAATATTCACTATCGTCAAAAATTTCTATAGAAAATGATCACTTTCGTCAAAAATTTTCGTTAGAAAATTATCACTTATGTCAAAAATTTTCTATAGAAAATTTTTACTTTCGTCAAAAACTTTTTATAGATAATTTTCACTTCCGTCAAATATTTTCTATAGAAAATTATGGCTATCCGCAAACAATTTTTATAGAAAAATTATTATTTTTTTTTATAAAATTATCAATTTCGTTAAAAATTTTCGATAGAGGATTATTACTATCGTCAACTTTTTTATACAAAATTTTCGTTCGTTGGGGGAATTCTTCCCTCTTTTATTTAAGTTTTCTTGAAGTCATACATTGCCTCTTATGTCTGTCTGGCTGTTAGCATGAAAAGCTATTTTATCATTTCAAATTAAAGTCCAGGCCTTAAGTTTGAAGCTTTGTTATTACATTATAAGAACCTCTAGAATCAAAGACTCTTAAAAATTGCGTTTTACACCAAAAAAGTCATTCTTCTGCTGGGCATATAATATTTCCCAGTCAGTCAATCTTTCCATCAGACAAAGGCTTAAAATATCTTGAGGAGTTGAAAAAATTATTCTTGTTATAATTTTTTTTAATTATAATAATTCATAAAATAAAATTCTTTTAAAAGCCTCAAGTAAATTTTTCCATCCTATAACTATAATTAAAAGATTGCCTGAAAACGGAGACATTTTCATTAACTCTCAAGACAATTTATTAGGGTCACTCGCACTTTGAGATACTTATGAAATATTAGCAAATGATAACCATCAAGCAGAGATTTTCAAACATATGCTTTCATAAAGTTTCAAAGTCAAAAGGGGGGGAAAGATAAAATATTTAATTAAATTGTATAAGAGTCTGTCCGTCTGTGGGTCTCTGCCTTAAACTTTTTCTTCTTGAAAATGCTAATAATATCTTACATCGTCTATTTTAAGCTTAATTTACATTTAATTATGGTTATCAACATTTAAATGGTTAAAAGTCTAATTATGTAAATTTTAGAATTTGATTTATGAGGTCCATAAGAGGATAATTAAATCAATTTCAAACTTTTCAAGATAGAAGCAATTTGACGATAGTGATAATTTTCTAAAGAAAATTTTTGACGAAAGTGATAATTTTCTATAGAAAATTTTTGACGAAAGTGATAATTTTTTATGGAAAATTTTTGACGAAAGTGATAATTTTCTATAGAAAATTTTTGACGAAAGTGATAATTTTCTATAGAAAATTTTTGACAAAAGTGATAATTTTGACTTTCGTCAATAATTTTCTATAGAAAATTTTTCTATAGAAAATTTTTGACGATAGTGATTATTTACTATAGAAAATCTTTGACGAAAGTGATAATTTTCTATAGAAAATTTTTGACGATACAGATAATTTTCTATAGAAAATTTTTGACGAAAGTTATAATTTTCTATAGAAAATTTTTGACGAAAGTGATAATTTTCTATAGAAAATTTTTGACGAAAGTGATAATTTTCTACAGAAAATTTTTGACGAAAGTGATAATTTCCTATAGAAAATTTTTGACGATAGAGATAATTTTATACAGAAAATTTTTTACGATAGATATAATTTTCTATAGAAAATTTTTGACGAAAGTGATAATTTTCTATAGAAAATTTTTGACGAAAGTGATAATTTTTTATAGAAAATTTTTGACGAAAGAGATAATTGTCTATTGAAAATTTTTTAAGAAAATTTTTTTAGAAAATTTTTGACGAAAGTGATAATTTACTACAGAAAATTTTTGACGAAAGTGATAATTTTCTATAAAAAATTTTTGACGAAAGTGATAATTTTCTATAGAAAATTTTTGACGAAAGTGATAATTTTCTATAGAAAATTTTTGACGAAAGTGATAATTTTCTATAGAAAATTTTTGACGAAAGTGATAATTTTCTATAGAAAATTTTTGACGAAAGTGATAATTTTCTATAGAAAATTTTGGTCGAAAGTGATAATTTTTTATAGAAAATTTTTGACGAAAGTGATCATTTTCTATAGAAAATTTTTGACGAAAGTGATAATTTTCTATAGAAAATTTTTGACGAAAGTGATAATTAACTATAGAAAATTTTTGACGAAAGTGATAATTTTTTATAGAAAATTTTTGACGATAGTGATAATTTTCTATAGAAAATTTTTGACGAAAATGATAATTTTTTATAGAAAATTTTTGAAGAAAGTGATAATTTTCTATAGAAAATTTTTGACGAAAGTTATAATTTTCTATAGAAAATTTTTGACGAAAGTGATAATTTTCTATAGAAAATTTTTGACGAAAGTGATAATTTTCTATAGAAAATTTTTGACGAAAGTGATAATTTTCTATAGAAAATTTTTGACGAAAGTGATAATTTTCTATAGAAAATTTTTGACGAAAGTGATAATTTTCTATAGAAAATTTTTGACGAAAGTGATAATTTTCTATAGAAAATTTTTGACGAAAGTGATAATTTTCTATAGAAAATTTTTGACGAAAGTAAAATTTTTCTATAGAAAATTTTTGCCGATAGAAAATTTTAGTAAAATTTTTCAAAATTTGACACAAAAAATTTTCTATAGAAAAGTTTAGTAAATGTTTTAAAAATTTGACACAAAAATTTTTCTATAAAAAATTTTCGTCAAATTTTTAAAAAAATTGACACAAAACATTTTCTGTAAAAAATTTTACTCAAATTTTAAAAAATTTGACACACAAAATTTTTTATAGAAAATTTTAGTCAAATTTTGAAAAAATTGACAAAAAACATTTTCTGTAGAAAATTTTAGTCAAATTTTAAAAAATTTGACACACAAAATTTTTTATAGAAAATTTTAGTCAAATTTTGAAAAATTTGACACAAAAAATTTTGTATAGGAAATTCTAGTCAAATTTTGAAAAATTTGACACAAAAAATTTTCTATAGAAAATTTTAGTCAAATTTTGAAAAATTTGACACAAAAAATTTTCTATAGAAAATTTTAGTCAAATTTTGACACAAAAAATTTTAGTCAAATTTTGAAAAATTTGACACAAAAAATTTTAGTCAAATTTTGAAAAATTTGACACAAAAAATTTTCTATAGAAAATTTTAGTCAAATTTTGAAAAATTTGACACAAAAAATTTTCTATTGAAAAATTTGACACAAAAATTTTTTTATAAAAAATTTGAGTAAATTTTCAAATATTTGATACAAAAATTTTTCTACAGAAAATTTTGGTTAAAATTTTCAAAATTTGAAACAAAAAATTTTTATAGAAACTTTTAGTCAAATTTTTCAAAATTTGACACAAAAAATTTTCTATAGAAAAATTTTAAATATTTACAAAAAAAAAAATTTTTACCTAAATTTTTTCCCCACAATCTACCTTCAAATTGTTATCAAATGGCTTAACCATTATTTTCTACTGTTTTTTTTCTTTCAACTTCCTCTAAATTTCTTTAGAAATTTGTTATTGATCTTAAATTTTTAATGAGTTTTTAACTAAATACTAACGATCCTTAACAACATAAAACCAATCGTTTTTTTATATCTTACAAATTGCCGCTTTTTATGATAATTTTTAAACAAATATTATAATTCCTTTATAATTACCCTCAATCTATTCATTTAATAATTTTCTTTAGCACTAAAATGATCTTTAATGTTGTATTTAAATCGTTATTCCCACCGGTAACCAACACTCAATTTCAGTTTTAAAACTGGGTAATAATAGTTATAATATCTTCTCTATGGTCGTAATACCGATAAGTAACAAATTATGGTCGCTTGTTGCTTCTCTGACATGTTTCAGCATCTTTGTATAATTTTTTGTCTGTTATTTTTTTCATTTCGATCTTGCTTCATGCCACAAAATGCCGCTGGCTGTTTGAGTTACAAAATACAATCATCGGTTAAAGTAGAGGAGGATCATGAGGGGTCGGATCAGTCTGTAAACACTTTCAAACTCTTTTTCTATTTCACATGCAACCGACCATAAACTAAAGCTTGTCAATGGCTGTTTGAACGCGTTGTATTACAACATTTTATGATCATACTCATCGTTTTTTGTTTTTGTTGTTGTTATTGTTTTCTAAGCCATGATCAACTTTTCTCTAGTGATTTTCTGCTTTTTTTCTTAATGGCTTAAGGTCATTAGTAGCAAAAATCCCTCGAACCAGTTTCGGGATGAGTTTCTTTGGTTTTTTGTGTTCAAAATTTGTTTAGTCTTGATTTGTATTATTCGAATTTTCTTTTATGGGTTTTTTTTTGTTGTTAACATTTTTATGGCATGTTAAACATAAAATAATGACACTCAATTTCTGTGTCGGCAGTTTTGGTATTTCCCTTTACCTCTTGCCCTTCCTTGGAGGCGGAAAAAAGTACGTACCTTTTTCTCTAGTGGGAATTTGAAGCTCAAGACTGTTAACGTGGTATATAAAGAAAAAGAAGAAGGTGTTAAACTGTTTACCATAAAATTGGTAAAAGGTTATGGAGTTTAATTGTAGGGTTACAGGATTAAACATGAAGTTTAAATGATCAATTTAAAAGCCATAAATAAATATAAAATACATAAAAGAAAACTTTCTCTAAAAGGGTAAAGAAGAAAAAGGGAATAAAATAAAACAATTTTTAAATTGCAATAATTTAGCTAAAATTTTCAAAAAAATTGTCCAATTCTTTTAAAAATTTGAAAAAAGTTTTCTATAGAAAATTTTCTATAATATTTTTATTTTCTATAGAAAACTTGTATCAAATTTTCTACAGAAATTTTTTTTAAAATTTTACTAAAATTTCCTATAGGACACTTTTTGTATCAAATTTTCTACACATAAATTTTTGTGTAAAATTTTTTGCATCAAATTTTCAATTTGACTAAAATTTTTGGTGTCAAATTATTAAAAATTTGACTAAAATTTTCCATAGAAAATTTTTTCTGTCAAATTATTCAAAATTTGACTAAAATATTCTATAGAAAATTTTTTGTGCCAAATTTTAAACAATTTAGTTAAATTTTCTATAGAAAAAATTTTCAAAATTTGACTATAAGTTTCTATAGAAAATTTTTTTTGTATCAAATTTTTCAAATTTGACTACAATTTTCGAAAGAAAATGTTTTGTGTAAAATTTTTGAAATTTGACATAAATTCTCTATAGAAGATTTTTGAAATTTGACAAAAATTTTATATAGAGAATTTGTTGTGTCAAATTTTTCAAATTTGACTAAAATTTTCTATAGAAAATTTTTTGTGTCAAATTTTTCAAATTTGACTAAAATTTTCTATAGAAAATTTTTTGTGTCAAATTTTTCAAATTTGACTAAAATTTTCTATAGAAAATTTTTTGTGTCAAATATTTCAAATTTGACTAAAATTTTTTATAGAAAATTTTTTGTGTCAAATTTTTCAAATTTGACTAAAATTTTCTATAGAAAATTTTTTGTGTCAAATTTTTCAAATTTGACTAAAATTTTCTATAGAAAATTTTTTGTGTCAAATTTTTCAAATTTGACTAAAATTTTCTATAGAAAATTTTGTGTGTCAAATTTTTCAAATTTGACTAAAATTTTCTATAGAAAATTTTTTGTGTCAAATTTTTCAAATTTGACTAAAATTTTCTATAGAAAATTTTTTGTGTCAAATTTTTCAAATTTGACTAAAATTTTCTATAGAAAATTTTTTGTGTCAAATTTTTCAAATTTGACTAAAATTTTCTATAGAAAATTTTTTGTGTCAAATTTTTCAAATTTGACTAAAATTTTCTATAGAAAATTTTTTGTGTCAAATTTTTCAAATTTGACTAAAATTTGTTATAGAAAATTTTTTGTGTCAAATATTTGAAATTTGACTAAAATTTTCTATAGAAAATTTTTTGTGTCAAATTTTTGAAATTTGACAAAAATTTTCTATAGAAAATTTTTTGTGTCAAATTTTTGAAATTTGACAAAAATGCAAATTTTACTAAAATTTTCTATAGAAAATTTTTTGTGTCAAATATTTGAAATTTGACTAAAATTTTCTATAGACAATTTTTTTTGTCAAATTTTTCAAATTTTACTAAAATTTTCTATAGAAAATTTTTTGTGCCAAATTTTTCAAATTTGACTAAAATTTTCTATAGAAAATTTTTTGTGTCAAATTTTGCAAATTTTACTAAAATTTTCTATAGACAATTTTTTGTGTCAAATTTTTCAAATTTGACTAAAATTTGTTATAGAAAATTTTTTGTGTCAAATTTTTCAAATTTTACTAAAATTTTCTATAGAAAATTTTTTGTGTCAAATTTTTGAAATTTGACTAAAATTTTTTATAGAAAATTTTTTGTGTCAAATTTTTCAATAAAAAAATTTTTTGTGTCAAATTTTTCAAATTTGACTAAAATTTTCTATAGAAAATATTTTGTGTTTTATAGAAAATTTAAATATCAAGTTCTTGTAATCGGACTAAAATTTTCTTAAAAAACTTTGATGTCAAATTTTAGAAATTCGACAAAAATTCTCTTATCACTATTTTCAATTTTTCTATAGAAAATTTTAGTCAAATTTCCAAAATTTTACATAAAAAATTTAGTATAATTGCAAAAATTTGATATCAAAATTTTATACAGAAAATTTGAGTTCAATTTAAAAAATTTCACACCAAAGTTTTCTATGGCAAATTTTTGTCAAATTTCAAATATTTGACAACAAAATTTTTTTTGTAGAAAATGTTAGTAAAATTTAAAAAAATTGAGATTAGAATTTTCAATAGTAAGTTTGACCAAAAGTCAAACTTCAAAAGTTTACTGGAGATTTTTATATAAAAATTGGTTTGTCAATTTAAAAAAATTTGCAAAAAAAATTTTCTCAAAAATTTTCTCAAATTACAAGAAATCTACTGAAAATTTTTAACTCAAATTATCATAATTTGACTATAGTTATGAAATTTATTTTGTCCAATTTAATATAAATAATTCATTCGTTAAATGATTGACACTCGAATTACTTTTGGAAAAGTTCCCATTATTATAAAGAAATAATTCATTTTTGACCTCACTCACTCTCACTCTGCGATCATGGATTTCCTGACGGCGAGTATTGACATGCAGCCAACAAATGCAAGATCATTAAAAAGGTTTATGTCTTCACTTTCTTTTTTCTTACAATTCCGAGACAAGCAAATTTATAACTTGTTACACTACTTTTCTTGTAGGCGTTTTGCGATCAGTAAATGATTTTTTTGTGATCATAAAAAAATGATCATTATTATTATTTTTTTAACACAAACAAACAAAGAAAGGAGACAAGAAAGTAGCCAAATACAAAAAAGAAAAAATAAGATTCATCTACATATTTATTCACAAAAAGCGCTCAAAGATCATTATGGTTTTGTACAAAAATGGCAAAATTGATGAGATTTTTAAACCATTTTTGGTTTTGGGGGGAAAACATCCCATCCAGTCCCTTATATTCCAGAGTCGCTTGTCAATAAGGTAAAAGTTTTGTTGGTCACAGAAGACATTGGTCTTCGTCGCGATCACTGATCTTACACTAATGAGCACCTTAAATGGTTTAGTCTGGGACTTGTTTTCCTGTTTTAAGCCTCAAGAAAAATTGTTATATAAAATATTTTAACAAATTCTGCAAATTATTTATTTATTTAAGAATACAAATTGCCAAAGGTTGATCAAGTTTACAGTTAAGGAGTTGATGATTTACTAAGAAAAAAATTATTGGTTCATTTAAAATGACATATTTTGAGTAAAAAGAAGAAAATGTGTCAAAATTGTAAAAATTTTAAAAAGACGTGACTTGAATTAAGGCAGACAGTAAAAACTAATTTCTATAATTTGGAGAACATATCGAAATATGTTGAAATGAAAGCAGAAGAAAGTTGAAAGCAAAAATGTATCAAAAATTTCTATATAAAATTTGGTCAAATTTTGACATAAAGATCGAAAATTTTTGACTTAAGTTATATATTTTCGTAATTTAACTAAAATTGTCTGTAGACAATTTTTTGCCTAAATTGTCTTATTTTAATCAACATTTTTCTGTCTAGTCTGTAGAAACATTTAAAATCGTTTTAAGAATTCAATTAAGTTTGAAGTCTGTCGTTTTTTTTTGTAAAAATATAGTGATAATGTTACAATTAAATTGAAACTATTTACAAGTCCTTAACAATTGAACAAAATCTTTTGAAATACAACCACAAACTAAAGAGTTAAAAGAGAAATCTCGGGACTTAAAATGAATTTGTTAACAAAATCATCTGCCTACAAGAAACATTTAAAGTAGAATGAACAGTAGCCATTAGGCTTGAAGGTTTACGAAAGAATTTTTGTTTCGATGTTAATGTACGCTATAGGAGGTAGAAGAAGTTTTAGCAAAAAATAAAAAAATTGTTATCAAATTTTTAAATTTGACAAACATTTTCTATGGAAAATTTTTCGGTCAATTTTTTAAATTTAACTAAAATTTTCTATAAAAAATTTTAGTCAAATTTAAAAAATTTTACCGAAAAATTTTCCATAGAAACTTTTAGTCAATTTTTTTAAATTTGACTAAAATTTTCTATAAAAAATTGTTCGCTAAAATTTTTAAAATTTTACTAAATTTTCAATAAAAATTAAGTTCGACTAAGATCTTCTATAGAAAGTTTTTCATTCAAATTTTTTAAATTTGACTAAAATTTTCTTAAAAAATTTTTCTGTAAAATTTTTGTCATCAAATTTTTAAATTTGTCCGAAAAACTTGACTAAAATAATCTATAAAAAATTTTTCTGTCAAATTTTTTAAATTTGACTAAAAATTTCTATAGAAAATTATAGTCAAATTTAAAAAAAATTTACCGGAAAATTTTCCATAGAAAATTTTAGTCAAGTTTTTCGGACAAATTTTTTAAATTTGACTAAAATTTTCTATAAAAAATTTTTCGCTAAAATGTTTGAAATTTTACTAAATTTTCAATACAAATTAAATTCGACTAAAATCTTCTATAGAAAGTTTTTCAGCCAAATTTTTTAAATTTGACTAAAATTTTTTAAATTTAACCAAAATTTTCCTTATTCTTTCCATTAAAATTTATTAAATTTGACTAAAATTTTATATAAAAAATTTTTCGGTCAAATTTATTTAAATTTGACTAAAACTTTTTAAATTTGACTAAAATTTTCTGAAGAATTTTTTCGAAAAATTTCTATAGAAAATTTTAGTCAAATTTAAAAAATTTTACCGAAAAATTTTCCGTAGAACATTTTAGTCAAGTTTTTCGGTCAAATTTTTTAAATTTGACAAAAATTTTCTATAAAAAAATTTTCGCAAAAATTTTTGAAATTTTACTAAATTTTCAATAAAAATTAAATTCGACTAAAATCTTCTATAGAAAGTTTTTCAGTCAAATTTTTTAAATTTGTCTAAAAATTTCTTAAAATTTTTTTTTGTAAAATTTTTTAAATTTAATGTATTCTTTCCATCAAAATTTATTAAATTTGACTAAAATTTTATATAAAAAAATTTTCGGTCAAATTTTTTTAAATTTGACTAAAACTTTTTAAATTCGACTAAAATTTAAATTTGACTAAAATTTTCTAAAGAAATTTTTAGGTTTTTTTTTTTAATTTGATTAAAATTTTCTAAAGAATATTTTTCTATCAATTTTTGATTAAATTGACTAAAATTTTCTATAGAAAATTTTTCGGTCAAATTTTACCAAAATTTTAAAATTTTTTCTAAAATTTTCTATAGAAAATTTTTCTGTTAAATTTTTTAAATTTCATAAAAATTTTCTTTTTTTTAAATTTGTCTAAAATTTTCTATAGAAAATTTTTCGGTCAAATTTTACTAAAATTTTAAATTTTTTTCTAAAATTTTCTATAGAAAATTTTTCGGTTAAATTTTTTTAATTTCATAAAATTTTTCTGTAGAAAATTTTTCGGTCAAATTTTCTAAATTTTACTAAAATTTTCTATAGAAAATGTTTCGGTAAAATTTTTTAAATTTTACTAAAAATTTAAATTTGACTTAGATTTTCCATAAAAATTTTTAGGTCAATTTTTTTAAAATTTAGCTAAAATTTTCAATATAAAGTTTTATGGTAAAATTTTTAAAATTTGACTAAAATTTTCTATAGAAAATTTTTCGGTCAAATTTTACTAAAATTTTAACATTTTTTCTAAAATTTTCTATAGAAAATTTTTCGGTTAAATCTTTTAAATTTCACAGAAATTTTCTATAGAAAATTTTTGGGTCAAATTTTCTAAATTTGACTAAAATTTTCTATAGAAAATTTTTCGGTAAATTTTTTTTAAATTTTACTAAAAATTTAAATTTGACTTAGATGTTCTATAAAAATTTTTAAAATTTGCCTAAAATTTTCTATAGAAAATTTTTCGGTCAAATTTTACTAAAATTTTAAAATTTTTTCTAAAGTTTTCTATAGAAAATTTTTCGGTTAAATTTTTTATAGAAAATTTTTCTAAATTTTACTAAAATTTTCTATAGAAAATTTTTAGGAAAAAAATTTTTAAATTTTACTAAAAATTTAAATTTGACTTAGATTTTCTATAAAAATTTTTAGGTCGATTTTTTTTTTAAATCTGACCAAAAATTTAAATTTAACTTAGATTTTCTATAAAAATTTTTAGGTAATTTTTTTTTTAAATTGGCTAAAATTTTCAATAGAAAGTTTTTTGGTAAGATTTTTAAAATTTGTCTAAAATTTTCTATAGAAAATTTTTCGGTCAAATTTTACTAAAATTTGTAAATTTGAGCTAAAATTTTCTAAATTTGACTAAAGTTTTCTATAGAAAATTTTTCGGTAAAATTTTTTAAATTTTACTAAAAAAATTAATTTGACTTAGATTTTCTATAAAAAAATTTAGGTTAATTTTTTTTTTAAATTTGGCTAAAATTTTCAATAGAAAGTTTTTTGGTCAAATTTTTAAAATTTGACTAAAATTGTCCATAGAAAATTTTTCGGTCAAAAAAATCCTTCAAACAATTTGACCCAAAATTTTGTTAGTAATAAAAGTTTAATTGATTTTGGGGTCGGATTTGGAAATTTAGAAATAAATGGTCCTCCAAACCTGATCTCGGCGTTCGCAGTTTTTGACTTTTTAAGCATTAAATTATAAGATCTTTTGTCACTGGTAAGGTTTTATATGTAGCACCCATTTAGTTTCCTCTTACTGGCTTCTTTGGCCACTCCACTTCCCGTATTCTATATTGAAAAAAAAAACGATCTTCACATAAATTCTATGTTTTCAACAATAATGTAAACATAATTTGCGTTGGTGTATGCAACAACCCAAGACGGATGAATGGCTGGCTGAGGAGGACGTGCTTCATGGTTGCACATTATATCATGTGCTACTCGTATGCGAAATGTCGTTACAGAAAAACCAAACAAATGAACTAAACCGGTAGTAAAGCAGAACATGAATTCTTTGGAACATTAAAACCAAGACTCCCTCTTCTTTCGCCAGACAGTAGCTCAAGTATTTGCTTGAAAGCATACACGAGTAGAAGGAAGGAGTTTGCGCCTTTTTTGCCTTTTACAATCAAACTTAACAAATTCAGTTAATGCACGCACTTTTCATGCCAACAAAGTTGTAGTGCGCAGCGCAAACCACTTAAGGAATGCGAAAATGTAAAACAAATATCAGACCGTAGCTTAACCGTGACGTCTGGTGTAAGGCTGTGGACGCAACGCATAAAACCTGGTTGATGTTCTTTAAGCAAAAGTGCAAGAAAATTTGTCTTGTTGTTATATTATTTTTTTGTTCGACTAATGTCTGTCTTTAATGTTACGACGTGCCTTATGGAAACTTGGCTCTAAAAAGTTTTTTAATAATCTAAAAACATATTTTTTCTGGTTATCCCTCTTGTTTATGAATAGGTTTCCCTGCCCTATTCTATGAGAAGACAAATGTCTGGTGTTTAGAGAACAAACAACGTTTTCCTTAAGGGTCTCATAAATTATTAAGACAGACGGACTTTAAACTATGTTTTAGCCATGTTTTGCCTCTACTTTAACAAAACTTTATGTTAACATGAAATAATATGGTATTTTTACAAAATCCATAGAGCATGGGAATTTTCTTTGGGAAGCAAAAAAAAATGAAAATATTTAATTAAAAATCACAAGAAAATCAATAATTCAGAATAACAAAAAAAAAAATGTTAAGTCAAAACATAGTCCATACAAGCTTGACAAACGACTTAATTGGAAATTCCCCAAAAAAAAAATGTTTGTTCCCGAACTCTAACGAAACTACCCAAAACAGTCCGAAGTTGTCAGAAACTACTCAAAAAACAAAAATTTGTATTGAAAATTTTGTACGGGAACACGTTTGTGTAAGTTTGGGTTGTTTTGTAAAAGTAAAGGAACACACATAAAATTATTTCAGAATTTTTTTTTTCAAATTTTGAAAATTTTACTAAAATTTTCTGCAGTCTTTTTTTTGGGTAAAATTTCGCAATTTTACTAATATTTTTCTAAAAAATTTACCAAAAAATTCTTTATAAAATGATTCGATTATTTTCGGGCTAAATTTTTATATATACAATTTTTCGATCAAATTTGAGCAATTTATATAGAAAATTTTTCGTTCACATTTTTAAGTTTTCATGCAAATTTTCTATAACGAATATAATATTAACAATTTTTTGTAAAATTTTTGAAATTTGTCGAAAATTTTCTAAGAAAATTTTTCAGTCAAATTTTTTAAATTTGTTAAAAATTTTCTATAGAGAATTTTTTTTTGGCAAATTTTTGATATTTATCAAAAATTTTTAAATTATTTTAAATTCTAAGGAAATTTTTAATTTTGTCGAAATTTTTTCTTTTTTTTGGAAATTTGTTGGTTAAATTTGTCCAAAATTTTCTTATGAAACTTTTTGGTCAAAATTTTTGAATTTTCTCGAAAATTTTCTATAGAAAATTTTTTGTTTAAATTTTCAAAATTTATTTGAAATTTATCGAAAATTTTCTATAAAAAAATTTTCGGTCAAATTTTTGAAATTTGTCGAAAAAATTCTATAGAAAATTTTTGTCAAGTTTTTAAAATTTTGGTATAGAAAATTTTACGGTCAAACTTTTTGAAACTTGTCGAAAATTTTCTTTGAATTTTTCGGTCAAATTTTAGAATTTGAAAATTTATAGAAAATTTTTGAAATATTTTCAAAATTTTCTATTTTTTGAAATTGGTATAAAATTTTCTATCGAAAATTTTTTTGTCAAATTTTTCAAATTTGGATAAAATTTTCTTTTGAAAATTTTTTGGTCAAATTTTTTAAATTTGACTAATATTTTCTATAGAAAATTTTTCTGTTAAATTTTTGAATTTGTCGAAAATTTTCTACAGAATATTTTTTCGGTCAATTTTTTTAAATTTGTTCAAAATTTTCTATAGCAATTTTTTCGATAAAATTTTTGAAATTTTAGCATTTCGAAAATTTTGTATAGTAATTTTTACGCCCAAGTTTTGAAATTTGTAGAAATTTTTTCGGTCAGATTTTTGACTAGTATTTTTTGTAAAATATTTTTCGCTCAAATTTTTTAAATTTGCCGAAAATTTTCCATAAAATATTTTTCGGCCAAATTTTACTAATATTTTTATAAAAATTGACCAAAAGATTCTATACGAAATGATTCGATTAAATTCGGGCTAAATTTTTATATATACAATTTTTCGATCTAATCTGAGCAATTTAACTAAAATTTCCAAAAAATAATTTTTCAGTCAAATTCTTTTCTATCAAATAAAGTTTCGTACAATTTTACCAACTAAATATTTCGGCCAAATTCGTTTAATTTGACTAATATTTTCTACAGAACATTTTTCGCTCAAATTCGTGCAGTTTGACTAAAATTTTCTATCGAATATTTTTCAATCATTTGTGCAATTTAACTAAAACCCTCTTGATCAAATTCGAGCAATTAAACTGAAGTTTTCGTTGAAATTCGCGCAATTTGAATAAAATTTTCTACAAAAAAATTTTCGGTCAAATTCGAGCAAATGTACTAAAATTTTCTTTAGAAAATTTCTTGGCCTAATTCGTGCAATTTGACAAAAGTTTTCTATAAAAAAATTTTCGCCCAAGTTTGATCAATTTGACTAATATTTTCTACAATAAATTTTTCGGTCAAATTTGACAAAAAATTATCTGTAAAAATTTTTCGGCCAAATCCGTTCAATTTGAATAAAATTTCTATAGAAAATTATTTGCTAAAATTCTTGCAATTTAACTAAAATTTTCGGTCAATTTTATACAATTTGACTAAAATCTTGTTCATTAAAATTCAAGCAATTTGACGCATATTTTCTATAGAAAATTTTTCGGTCAAATTCGTGCAATTTTTCAAAAACAAAATTACCCCAACTTCAGTTTTTAACAAATTCTTTCAGTCAATGTTCAAATGTCATGGAAAAATCTTTAAAATGTTGCCAGTATCAAAACATGTTGCAAAAATATCACATCAAACCTCTATGTCACATCGAGCGCGTGTGTTCAACTGTCAAACGTGAGTGAGTAAGTGACTCTATCAAACATATTTTTATTAAGCAGAAAATTTTATCTATTTGTCTCTCCTTCAGCTTCAGCTTCAGATCCAAGACCATCCAGCCGACCAACCAGCCAACCAACCAGCATCTGAAACTTCTAGTTTCCAAACAATTAATACCCTCGACTTGGCTTGAAATTAAAAAAAAAAACGATTTAGAGGTTTTTTGTTGTGCCCCGTTTGTTGCATTTTTAACTTTTATGTAATTTGTGTAATGATGACCAATTATGGAGGCGCAAATGAAAATGTTGTCGTGTTTAGTTTTTTTTTATTATTTTTATTTCAAAGATTTTTTCAAGCATTAAAATGTTGGTTTGGAAGATTCGCTTCGTCTCATGTTTACTTTGAGGTATTTACTGGCTTAATTACGCGATAATTGTTAGTATCATATTCGTTACTTACGAGTATGTGGGGATAAATATAAAATAATTGTTAGGAAAATATTTGGATTTTTTGTTTTGTAGACTGAAAAAATTAAATTGTAATAATTTGATGAAAATTTTTAAAATTCGAGTAAAATCTTATATTGAAAATTTTTCGTTGAATTCATGTAATTCGTCAAAAATTTTCTATAGAAAATTTTTTGGTAAAACTTTTGAAATTTGTCGAAAATTTTTTATAGAAAATTATTTGATCATATTTTTAAAATTGTGAAAAATTTTTGTTAGAAAATTTTTTGCTCAAATTTCTTAAATTTGTCGAAAATTTTTGTTAAAAAATTGTTTGCTCAAATTTTTGATATTTGTCAAAATTTTTTTTATTATCTGGAATTCTACGGGAAATTTTTTAAATTTGTCAAAAATTTTCTTTAGAATAGGAAATTTTTTAAATTTGTCAAAAATTTTTTTTAGAAAATTTGTTGGTCAAATTTTAGAATTTTCTCAAAAATTTTCAATAACATTATTTTTTAACGAAAATTTTCTATAAAAAAAATTTTTGGGCAAATTTTTAAAATTTTTGTATAGAAAATTTTACGGTTAAATCTTTTAAAACTTGTCGAAATTTTTCTATTGAATTTTTCGGTCAAATTTTAGAATTTTCTCGAATTCATAGAAAATTTTTGGAATTTATTCAAAATTTTCTATTATTTGGTAAAATTTTTTTGAAATTTGGATAAAATTTTGTATAGAAATTTTTTTGGTCAAATTTTTAAAATTTGACTAAATTTTCTATGGAAATTTCTTCTCATTAAAATTTTAAAAATATGTCGAAAATTTTGTAATTTTTCGCCAAAGTTTTGCAGTTATGTCAAAAATTTTGTACAGAAATTTTTTTTGGTCAGATTTAGGAAATTTGACTAATATTTTCTACAAAATATTTTTCGGTCAAATTTCAAACTTTAACCGAAAAAATTGCTACAAAAAATTTTCGGCAAATTTAAAAAATTTGACCAAAAATATTTAATAGAAAATTTTCGAATAATTTCAAAAATTTGCTCGAAAAATATTTTACAGAAAATAATAGTCAAATTTTCAAAAATCTCACCGAAAAAATTGCTACAGAAAATTTTCGACAAATTTCAAAACTTGGGGGAAAAAATTACTATAAAAAATTTTCGAAATATTTTAAATTTTCTAGAAAATTTTCGCAAATTTCAAAAATTTACCGAAAATTTTCTATAAAATACTTTTCGGCAAAATTTTTAATCTATAAAATATTTTTCGGTCAAATTTATAAAATTTGTTAAAAATATTCTATAGAAAATTTTTTGTTAATTTTTTTAAATTTGCGAAAATTTTCTAGAAAATTTAAAATATTTCGAAAATTTTTTATAGTATTTTTTTTTTGTTAAAAATATTCTATAGAAAATTTTTCGTTAAACTTTTGAAATTTGCGAAAATTTTCTAGAAAATTTAAAATATTTCGAAAATAGTAATTTTTATTTTTATTTTTATAGTAATTTTTTCCCCCAAGTTTTGAAATTTGTCGAAAATTTTCTGTAGCAATTTTTTCGGTCAGATTTTTGAAAATTTGACTATTATTTTCTGTAAAATATTTTTCGGTCAAATTTTTGAAGTTTATCGAAAATTTTCTATTTAATATTTTTTGGTCAAATTTTTTAAATTTGCCGAAAATTTTCTGTAGCAATTTTTCAGTTAAAGTTTTGAAATTAGACTAAAATTTTCTATTGAAATTTTTTCTGTTTAAAATTTTTAAAATATTTCGAAAATTTTCTATAGTAATTTTTTCTCCCAAGTTGTGAAATTTGTCGAAGATTTTCTATAGAAAGTTTTTCGGCCAGATTTGTATAAATTTGACTAATATTTTCTGTAAAATTTTTAAAATTAGTCGAAAATTTTCTATACAAAACTTTCTATAAAATATTTTTCGGCCAAATTTTCAAAATATTTTATGTAAAATATTTTTCGGTAAAATTTTTAAAATTCGTCGAAAATTTTCTATAGTAATTTTTTCGACCAAGTTTTGACCGAAAAAATTCCTATTTTCTATAGAAGTTTCTTCGCTCAAATTTTTAAAATTTTTTAAATTTTTCTGCCAAATTCTGCCAAACATTTTTAATTTTAGTCTTCAAATCTTTCACCATTCCAGACATTTAATTGAATTTGATATTAGTAATTTTCTATTTCCGAATTTGAAGTTATTTTTGAAACCAATACTTAAATGAGCTCATCACCTTTTTCACTTCATTTTTCATTTTATTGCTATGTCGATCATTAAAGGTTTTTTTTCAATTTTTTAATTTCGTTTTCTGGCAGTTACGAAACACACCTTAAACTCCAGCCATTCATCCATTGAATCCATTGATTTTCTTTGTTGTATCTCTGTGAGATTGTAATTTTTGTTTATAGATTTTTGCCGCTGATCGTCGTCATTGCAGCGTTTGGCAGGCAGTTTGACTCAATGTTGCGTGACTTGCCACAACAAATTGTTGGTAATTTAAATGCGTTTAGTAGGTCAAAACTTGCCAAGAAATCACGAAATGAAAAGTTTTATAAAATAGTTGCAACACAAGGTTTTTGGCGCTTCTTTACTTTTTGGAAAGACAAAATATAATCAGAAAAATATATCACAAAAATTGGTTTATTAAGCCAGTAGCTTAATAACTTTACTCTATAAAGCTTTTCTGATCATCTCCCCTTCCTGTTGTGCTCAACTTAAGCTCCTTTACTCCAACCTCTCTATCCCCCCTAGAGCCATCTTTAATATAAATGATAAAGTGCTATAGTTGGATTTATTCACCGCCACTTAATCATTGTTTTGTTAATTGCACAAAGGACTTGTTTACGTAAATTATGTTGTGATCAAGTTATGATCGAGTGTCTAGTCTGGTCTGCTTTGGTCTACAGGGGCTTGGTCGTCTGTCCAACTTGTGCTAATTTTAGCTTTTGATTTCATTTTATGGTAATTTATTTATTAATGACACGCAAAGACACTTTTGTTTCCTTCAACAAAACGCCATTGGGGATGGATGCCTTGGAAAGAAACTAGTTTCGGTAGCAGTAATTATAGGTATTTAACAGGATAATGGCTAAATGAAGGAGATTTCTGGATTTAGCTTTACATGCAATTTTTGAAAAACATTCTCATAAAAAAATTTTTGAAAAAAAAATTTTTCTGAACAAAAATTTTCAATAAAAATAATTTTCTATAGAAAAATTTTTGATAAAAAAATTTTTTATAAAAACTTTTTGATAAAAAAATTTTCTATTGAAAAATTTTGATAAAAAAAAATTTTATAGAAAAATTTGATAGAAAATATTACGATAGGAAAAGTTTTTTATAAAAAAAAAATTTTTTCTTTCGAAAAAATGACGAGAGGCCAAGTTTTTTTTTTATAGAAAAAATGACGATAGAAAAAGTTTTTCTATAGAAAAAATGACGATAGGAAAAGTTTTCTATAGAAAAAATGACGATAGGAAAATTGTTCTATTAAAGAAATGACAATAGGAAAAGTTTTCTATAGAAAAAATGGCGATAGGAAAAGTTTTCTATAGTCAATTTTTCTATAGAAAAAATTACGATAGGTCAATTTTTCTATAGAAAAAATTACGATAGCCCAATTTTTCTATAGAAAAAATTACGATAGCTCAATTTTTCTATAGAAAAAATTACGATAGGTCAATTTTTCTATAGAAAAAATTACGATAGGTCAATTTTTCTATAGAAAAAATTACGATAGGTCAATTTTTCTATACAAAAATGACAACAGGAAAAGTTTTCTATCGAAAAAATGACAATAGGAAAAGTTTCCTATAGAAAAAAATGGCGATAGGAAAAGTTTTCTATAGAAAAAATTACGGTAGGAAAAGTTTTCCTTTAAAAAATTGACGATACTTCAATTTTTCTACAGAAAATTTGACGATAGTTAAATTTTTCTTTAGAAAATTTGTCGATAGTTCAATTTTTCTATAGAAAATTTGGCGATATTTCAATTTTTCTATAGAAAATTTGACGATAGTTCAATTTTTCTATAGAAAATTTGACAATAGTTCAATTTTTCTGTAGAAAATTTGACGATACTTTAATTTTTCTATAGAAAATTTGAAGATAATTAAATTTTTCTTTGGAAAATTTGACGATAGTACAATTTTTCTATAGAAAATTTGACGATAGTTCAATTTTTCTATAGAAAATTTGACGATAGTTCAATTTTTCTATAGAAAATTTGGCGATAGTTCAATTTTTCTATAGAAAATTTGACGATAGTTCAATTTTTCTATAGAAAATTTGACGATAGTTCAATTTTTCTGTAGAAAATTTGACGATACTTCAATTTTTCTATAGAAAATTTGAAGATAGTTAAATTTTTCTTTAGAAAATTTGGCGATAGTTCAATTTTTCTATAGAAAATTTGACGATAGTTCAATTTTTCTAGAGAAAATTTGACGATAGTTCAATTTTTCTATAGAAAATTTGACGATAGTTCAATTCTATAGAAAATTTGACGATAATTCAATTTTTCTATAGAAAATTTGACGATAGTTCAATTTTTCTATAGAAAATTTGGCGATAGTTCAATTTGTCTATAGAAAATTTGACGATAGTTCAATTTTTCTAGAGAAAATTTGACGATAGTTCAATTTTTCTATAGAAAATTTGAAGATAGTTCAATTTTTCTATAGAAAATTTGACGATTGTTCAATTTTTCTATAGAAAATTTGATGATAGTTCAATTTTTCTATAGAAAAATTTTTGATAAAAAACTTTTCTATAAAAATATATAAAAAAAAAAATTCTATAAACAATTTTTTTATAAAAAAAATTTCTATTAAAACATTTTCTATAGAAAAATTTTGAATAAAAAAAAATTCTATAGAAAAATTTTCTAAAGAAAAATTTTTGATAAAAAAATTTATTATAGAAACATTTTTGGTAAAAAAATTTTCTATAGAAAAATTTTTGGTAAAAAATTTTCAGTAGAAAAATTATTGATAAAATAATTTTCTATAGAAAAATTTTCGATAAAAAAAATTTCTATCGAAAAATTTTTGATAAAAAAATTATCTATAGAAAAATTTTTGATAAAAAATTTTCTATAGAAAAATTTTTGATGAAAAAATTTTCTAAGAAAAATTTTTGATGAAAAAATTTTCTAAGAAAAATTTTTGATAAAAAAATTTTCTAAAGAAAAATGTTTGATGGAAAAAATTTTCTAAAGAAAGATTTTCTAAAAAAAAAATTCTATAGAAAACTTTTTGATAAAACAAAAAATTTTATAGAAAAATTTTTGATAAAAAAAATTTTCTATAGAAAAGTTTTTGATAAACAAATTCTCTATAGAAAAATTTTTGATAAACAAATATTCATTAGAAAATTCTTTGATACAAAAATTTTCTGATAAAAAAATTTTGTATACAAAAAAATTTTCTTTACAAAAACATTTGATAAAAAAATTTTCTATAGAAAAATTTTTTTTAAAAAAGTTTTGTTTAGAAACATTTTTGATAGAAAAATTTTCTATATCAAAATTTTTGATAAAAAAAATTTCTATAGACAAATTTTTGATAAAAAAAATTTTCTATGACAAAATTTTTGATAAAAAAAATTTTTATAAAAAAATTTTCGATAAAAAAAATTGTCTATAGAAAAATTTTTGATAAAAAGTTTTCTATAGAAAAATGTTTGATAAAAAATGTTTTCTTCAGGAGGATTATCCCCAATTTAGACAGATCGAAAACCTCGCATTATTACTTATTTTACAAACAAAACCATTATTACTTATTTTACTGAACAAAACACAAACAATTTTCAGTTTTCATTTTTGATAAAAAGGTTTTCTAAAGAAAATTTTTCGATAAAAAATTTTTAAAAAAAATTTTTCTATAAAATTTCTATAAAAAAATTTTTATAAAAAAAATTTCTGTAGAAAAATTTTTGATAAAAGAATTTTCTATGGAAACATTTTTGATAAAAAAATTTTCTTTGGAAAAAATTTTCCTTGGAAAAAATTTTTGATAAAAAAATTTTCTATAGAAAAATTTTTGATAAAAAATTTTCTATAAAAAAGTTTTTGTGTCAAAAATTTTTCTATGAAAAAATTTTTGATAAAATAATTTTCTATACAAAAATTTTTGATAAAAAATTTTTGATAAAATAATTTTCTATACAAAAATTTTTGATATAAAAATTTTCTATAGAAAAATTTTTGAATTTCGGTTAAACAGAATAAAAAGAATGTTGAAACATATTTTTGATCATACTCCAAAAATATTAAAGGAAAGGAAATATCATTTGTACTATTAATGAATGATTTATTATCCGGAAACTGTCTACTTTTAAATTCATTATTCATAACTTATACAAATTTAAAAATTATTTTCAAAAATTCCCTTCCTCCAAGTGATTGACATTTCTTCAAAAAGTCCTGGTGGAAGAATCTTCAAAGAAAAATATCAAATTCAAAAGAAATATGATATAAGTGCAGACTAAGCGACAACATAAGAAAGAAGACAATTCAATTTAAAAGAATTTAACCACTTCAAGCACTTGAAAGTAGTCCTTTTTCTAAGAATCCTAAAAATAACAATTAAAAGACATATGTAAACCCTTTTTCTACACTCGTTCTTTTTCGCTTTATAAGTTCGAAAGAGGAGTTTTATTTTTATTAAAATTCCTTTTTTAAAAGCAAGTGAGATTTATCAAATTAAATCGTTTTGTTAAGTAAATGGGTAAAAATTAACATTTTAAACTGGTTCATTGAACGCTTTGACACCGATCCCGTTCCCATTCCCATTAACAGCATCAGCCGCAAGAAGAAGAAAGGCCTTAAATAAGGAAGTCTGGTTTGTTCCTTGTATCTGACTATTTTTCGTGTTTGTTTGTTTATTTTAGGAAATAATTAGGAAAACAAAATACCTCTTCGAGATACCATTGTTTGGTTTGGTTTGATGATGGTGGATTACTAATGGGGCCATAGCCAAACAACAAATGCTAAGATGACAGTTTTAAATAAAATCTCAAAATAATACCAAACAAAAGCCTAAGGAATAACTGCATTTCTTTAAAATGGATATAAGAGTTGAGGAAGAAAAGCAAAGGAACCACCTTCGCAAACAAGAATTTGAGGAAAAAACACTGATAGAAAGTTTTGAGAAAAATAAAAATTCTGAAAATTTGTGTAGAAAACTTAAGAAACACATAAAATTTTCGCAATATCGTCAAATTTTCTATAGAAAAATTTAACTATCGTCAAATTTTTAAAAGAAAAATTGAACTATCATCAAATTTTCTATAGAAAAATTGAACTATCGTCAATTTTTCTATAGAAAATTTGACGTTAGTTAAATTTTCGTCAAATTTTCTATAGAAAAATTGAGCTAACGTCAAATTTTCTATAGAAAAATTGAACTAACGTCAAATTTTCTATAGAAAAATTGAACTAACGTCAAATTTTCTATAGAAAAATTGAACTAACGTCAAATTTTCTATAGAAAAATTGAACTAACGTCAAATTTTCTATAGAAAAATTGTACTAACGTAAAATTTTCTATAGAAAAATTGACCTATCATCAAATTTTCTATAGAAAAATTGACCTATCGTCAAATTTTCTATAGAAAAATTGACGATAGGTCAATTTTTCTACAGAAAAATTAAAAGAATCATTTAAAAAATTGACCTATCGTCAAATTTTCTGTAGAAAAATTGACCTATCGTCAAATTTTCTGTAGAAAAATTGACCTATCGTCAAATTTTCTATAAAAAATTGACCTATCGTCAACCTTTGTATAGAAAATCGTGAATTTTTCGATAGAAAACTAACACCATCTGCAATTTTTCTAAAGAAAACTTGAAGAAACTTCTATAGGAATCTTTTTGTATTGTCACTTTTTCTATAGAAATCTTTCCGTTTCTCATTTTTTCTATAGAAAACTTTACCTATCATCATTTTTTCTATAGAAAACTTTTCCTATCGTCATTTTTTCTTTAGAAAACTTTTCCTATCGTCATTTTTTCTATAGAAAACTTTTCCTATCGTCATTTTTTCTATAGAAAACTTTTCCTATCGTTATTTTTTCTATAGAAAACTTTTCCTATAGTCATTTTTTCTATAGAAAACTTTTTCTATCGTCATTTTTTCCATAGAAAACTTTTCCTATCGTCATTTTTTCTATAGAAAACTTTTTCTATCGTCATTTTTTATATAGAAGACTTTTCCTTTCGTAATATTTTCTATAGAAAACTTTTCCTATCCTCATTTTTCTATAGAAAACTTTTTCTATCTTCATTTTTTCTATAGAAAACTTTTACTTTCGTCATTTTTTTCTATAGAAAACTTTGCCTTTCGTCATTTTTTCTATAGAAAACTTTGCCTTTCGTCATATTTTCTATAGAAAACTTTTCCTGTCATCATTTTTTCTATAGAAAACTTTTCCTATCTTCATTTTTTCTATAGAAAACTTTTCCTTTCGTAATTTTTTCTATAGAAAACTCTTCCTTTCGTCATTTTTTCTATAGAAAACTTTTCCTTTCGTAATTTTTTCTATAGAAAACTCTTCCTTTCGTCATTTTTACTATAGAAAACTTTTCCTACCGTCATTTTTTCTATAGAAAACTTTTCCTTTCGTCATTTTTTCTATAGAAAACTTTTCCTGTCGTCATTTTATCTATAGAAAACTTTTCCTATCGTCATTTTTTCTATAGAAAACTTTTCCTATCGTCATTTTTTCTATAGAAAACTTTTCCTATCGTCATTTTTTCTATAGAAAACTTTTCCTATCGTCATTTTTTCTATAGAAAACTTTTCCTATCGTCATTTTTTCTATAGAAAACTTTTCCTATCGTCATTTTTTCTATAGAAAACTTTTCCTATCGTCATTTTTTCTATAGAAAACTTGGCCTTTTGTCATTTTTTCTATAGAAATCTTTTTCTATCTTTAATTTTTCTATAGGAAATTGTTTGTATTTTCTTTGTCTTTAGAGAAAACTTTTTGATCTTTAAGTTTTCTATTTTTTTTCTATTTTATCAAAAATTTTTGAGAAGTTGTTTCTAAAACGCTTAAATCCATATCTTCAGAAATGCAATATTATTCCCGATCATCAGTTCGGTTTTCGAAGTCAACATGGCACTCCAGAACAGTGTCATAGAATTGTTAAGGTAATAACTGACTGTTTCGAAAATAAAAAGTATTGTTCCTCTGTATTTTTGGATATACAGCAAGCTTTTGACAAAGTCTGGCACGATGGATTGTTATACAAATTAAAAAATATGCTTCCTGCTCCATTTTATTTGTTCTTGTTATCGTATTTAAAAAACAGATGTTTTTATATTAAAGTCAACAACGATTTCTCCAATATTTGTCAAATAGAAGCTGGAATCCCACAGGGAAGCGTGCTTGGACCAGTCTTGTATACTTTGTACACATTTGATATGCCGACAAGAGACGATGTGACTGTCGCTACATATGCAGACGACACAGCATTTCTATGTTGTAGTGAATCCCCTTCAGAAGCTTCTAGGATGTTACAGCTGCAGCTAAATTGTATGTATGATTGGCTTACCAAATGGAATATTGTTGTTAACACCCAAAAATCAAGTCACATCACTTTTACAACAAGAAGAGAAAATTGTCCATCCGTATTTCTCAACGGTACTTTAATTCCTTGTGTTAACACAGTCAAATATCTAGGTTTGCATTTAGACAGAAGACTTACATGGAAAGCACACATAAGCGCGAAGAGGAAACAACTTGACATTAAATTTAAACAAATGTATTGGCTCACTGGGCGAAGATCTCAACTCTCCCTGGAAAACAAAGTCCTGCTTTACAAAAATATAATAAAACCTATATGGACCTACTGCATAGAACTTTGGGGTACTGCTTGCAATTCCAACATAGAAATACTACAAAGATTTCAGTCTAAAGCTTTGCGTTCTTTAGCAAACGCTCCTTTTTATATAACTAACAAAGCCCTACATAACGATCTAAAAATACCGTTTGTCAAATCCGAAATAAGGAGATTTAGTTCCAATTACCTAGAAAGGCTTAGTAATCATGTAAACGTATTAGCAATTACACTTTTAGATGAGACTGATGAAGTCAGAAGACTTAAAAGAAATCATATCTTAGATCTCCCTTATTTATAAGCATTCAGTCATTGATTGACTGACATCAAAAACTAAAAAAATGTGTTCATAAATGTTGTTAAAAATTATTATAAATATTAATATGTATATATTATGTGTATATTATTTAGCTCTATATATGTAAATTTTCATATATAATTTAAGATATTGCTCTCAATTGAAAGCAATACAATATGTTATTTTTTAATTTAACTAATTTGCTTATTATCGTAAGATAGATTGCAAATAAATATGTAATAATAAAAAAAAAAAAAAAAAAAGTTTTCTTAAGAAAACATGTCTTCCTTCTTTTCTCTAAGTGTACACCTTCGCTTAACTATTAGCCACTATTAGAAACTCGAAATTGCTTACAAACTATTTCAAAGTTTTTCCTCAACATATTTCGCATACGAGTACAAAACTCACGAATGGAATTTAAATTATGTCCAATTAAGGCTGGAAAAACTGAGAAGAGCTTTTCCACAAACAGCACCACAACACCACCATCACTTCTAGTTTGAAGGCTGCTCATTTGAAGAAAAAAAGAAACATAAAACAACGAGTATTTCTTCATAGATTTACAAGAGCGCCAACGAAAAATTAACCCTTTTCGTACCGGTTTTGGATTCTGCTGTAGCCGGAGATTCTTTTAGCTTTTAGTGCTTAATATTACCTTTTATTAGGAAGTAGCTTTTAAGGTTTGATAGCGAACACATGATCAGAACTTCCTTAAGAAATTACAAAATTTTGATCGGGTTTGTGTCTAGACTAAAATCTCATAAGAGTCCCAATTTTGAAAAGCATTTAACTTAATACCAATTAAAGATATTGTAAATTAATTTAAGCTTATGTGTGAGGAACGAATTTTTAGGAAAAGCTTAGAATGACGTAAGTTGTTGCCTTTTAGTAACAATGGCCATGGAAGGGTTAATATATTTATCTTGTAAAAAGTGGCTAAGAAGTTGGTAACAACAAAATGTAGTCAGACTTCAAGAGTTTATTTTAAATTGATTTAGATCTCATTACTTGTCTTAAGTTTAAAAGTGGACGAAAACTTTTTTCTTTTTATTTCTATTTACCTCTAACATGGGTTGGTTTGTCGGTTCAAATGGCTTTTGGTTTTAAAATTTTAGTTTTTTTGTTAAGTTTATGATGATGATGACGTTTCAAAATGATGGATTATGCGTTGACAAAGCCTTGGCGTTGGTACCTAGGAAACTAGTTTAAAACGATTTGTTTGAAGGCGCCTATCGTCAAATTTCTTTATGATTTTTAGTTTTTTTTTGTGGTATTTGTTTGAATGTTGATTTTTGTTACGGTGGGAAGTTCACTCATAAATGTCACATGATTAGAGATTTTTTTAAAAGAAATTTGTATTCCCCTGGGGGCGAAACTTCATATAATTTCATGGTTTTTATATAAAAATTTGCAGGTATAAGCAGATGATTGGGTGGTCTTTGGATAAATGGGAGGATCAATGAAAATTGTTAAGTGATTAGAGGGCTTAATTGGTTTAAATTAAAATTTTCTGTTTAGAAGAAAAAATTTCAAGGTTTTTGTTTTCTTATATAACTTCCTTTTTTTATATAAAAATAAGGCAATTAGAAAATGAGTGGGTGGTCTTTTTAAAGCTGAAGGGAAGTTCACTCATAAACGTGTTATGATTAGAGATTTTTATATGAAATTTTTAAAACTTCGTATAAATTATGATTTTTGTATAGAAATTGCAGTTATAAGCTGATGTTTGGATGGTCTTTGAAAAGCTGGGAGGGTCCACGAAAATTGGTAAATGATTAGAGATTTAAATTAGTTCAAATTAAGTTTTTTACTCATAATGGAAAAAATTCAAAATTTCATTTTTTTTCTGACTTCCCTCAAATCCATTTAAATTAAATCCGCTTTCAAAATTTATGTGATTTATTTAAAATTGAGCCAAATAAAATTAACAATTTAAATTTTAGATAAATTTTTGTTTTCTCATATAACTTCGTTTTTGTATAAAAATTGCAGGCATAAGCAAATGATGGGATAGTCTTTGGAAAGCTGAGAGGATCTATGAAAATTGGTAACTGATTAGAAAATTAAATTAAATCAAATTAAGTTTTTAAGCCATAATGAAAAAAATTTTAAATTTCGGATTTCAACTCGAACTTCTTTAAATTCCATTTTAAATAAATTTACTTCAAAAATTTAAGTGATTCATTAAAAATTGATCAAGATTAATTTTAAAAGAATAATACAAAGTTTTTAAATTTTAGATGGATGTCTTTAAATTTTTGTATTTTCTATAAAAATTGCAGGCATAAACAGTTGATGCGGTAGTCCTTGGAAAGCTGGGAGGATCTATGAAAATTGGTAACTAATTAGGACATTAAATTAAATCAAATTAAGTTTTTTAGCCATAAGGAAAAAAAATTTAAATTTCGGATTTCGGCTCGAACTTCTTTAAAATCCATTTTAATTAAATTTACTTCAAAAATTTCAGTGATTCATTTAAATTTTATCAAAATTAATTTTGAAAGAATCATTTAAAGTTTTTAAATTTAAATGGTTGTATTAATTTTTTTGTTTTTTTCTATAAAAATTGAAGTTAAAAGCAGATGATTAGGTAGTCCATGGAAAGCTGGGAAAATCAATAATATTTGGTAAAGGACTAGAGAACTTAATTGAATCAAATAAAATTTTTCTGTTATGTTGAAAAAATTTAAAATTTTCCATTTTCTTATAAGTTTCCTAAAAGTCATTTAAATTAAATTTCCTTCAAAAGCCTTAAATTAAAATGTATTTATTTTAATTTATGTTTTCTCATATAACTTCGCGTTTTTACACAAATATTGCAGACATAAGCAGCTAATTGGCTAGTTTTAGGAAAGCTTGGAACACTAATAATATTTGGTAAAGAATAAAAAAGCTTAATTGGTTCAAATTAAATTTTTCTGTTATGTAGAAAAAATTTCTAAAATTTATGTTTTATGTTTTTTATATATTCTCATATAACTTCGATTTTTACACAAAAATTGCAGATATAAGCAGCTGATTGGGTGGTTTTAGGAAAGCTTGGAAAGCTAATGATATTTGGTAAGGAATTAGAGAGCTTAATTGGTTCAAGCTAAATTTTTCTGTTATGTAGAAAAAATTTTCAAAATTTAGTTTTTCTTCTATAAAATCCTTAAAATCCATTTAAATTAAGTCCGCTTTAAAAATTTAAATAATTCATTTAAAATTAATCCAAATTAAATTAAATATAAAATGGATTTATTTAAAACTAATCTTAAATACACATCGCCATCATCATTTATGTACCAGAATGTCGGCACTAATCGTCTCATTTGACCACTTCACAGTTTTCAGTTTCTCTACTCAGTTGTTGTTTTTTTTCTAGATAAAACAGTTTGAGTTGACTTCGCAGGCGAGTAGTAATTTAAAACCATCATCAGTTTTAATCGTTTAAGACAAAAATAATATCGCCTTAATACCTGAAAAGTAGCCACGCTTAGACACTTTATTTATCATTAAAAACCAAAAAAAAAATCTGTTGAAACTCTCAAGACTGAACCAAGACACACCAAGAAAATGGATAAAAATATAAAATTTTCAAAACTTCAATATTTGAAATGAGTGAACGAACACTAAAAGTTTTAATACTGAACACCAAATGGACGGACTATGATGTTGGCATCTTAAAATGTTTAAACTAGAAATCGATCATTTGAGTAGACTAAAGACACAAATCGATTATTTTCTGAAGAAATTTCAAAAATCTTGTAAAATATATCAGCAAAAGATTACAACACTCACTCACTCATACGAGGGAGAAACGAGGGATGCCAAATGTTCAAACAATTTATCCCATCAAAAATTTCCATAAATTGTGAAAAATAGACAAAGTTTTCTATAGAAAAAATAACAACAGGCAAAGACAAAGTTTTCATGACAAAATGAAGAAAGACCAAGTTTTATATAAACAAAAAAAAAATAAATAAATACGAAAAAGTTTTCTATAAAAAAAATGACGAAAGGCAAAGTTTTCCATAGAAAAAATGACGCAAGGCAAAGTTTTTTATAGAAAAAATGACGCAAGGCAAAGTTTTCTATAGAAAAAATGACGCAAGGCAAAGTTTTCTATAGAAAAAATTACGCAAGGCAAAGTTTTCTATAGAAAAAATGACGAAAGGCAAAGTTTTCTATATAAAAATTATGAAAGCCAAAGTATTCTATAGAAAAAATGACGAAAAGCAAAGTTTTTTATAGAAAAAATGAAGAAAGGCAAAGTTTTCTATATAAAAATTAAGAAAGCCAAAGTCTTCTATAGAAAAAATGACGAAAGGCAAAGTTTCCTATAGAAAAAATGACGAAAGGCAAAGTTTTCTATAGAAAAAATGACGAAAGTCAAAGTTTTCTATAGAAAAAATGACGAAAGGCAAAGTTTTCTATAGAAAAAATGACGAAATTCAAAGTTTTCTATAGAAAATATGGCGAAAGGTAAAATTGCCTATAGAAAAAATGACGAAAGGCAAAGTTTTCTATAGAAAAAATGACGAAAGGCAAAATTTTCTGTAGAAAAAATGACGAAAGGCAAAGTGTTCTATAGAAAAAAATGACGACAGTCAAAGTTTTCTATAGAAAACATAACAAAGAAAAGTTCTCTACAGCAAAAAAATCAAGAAAGAAAGAGTTTTCTATAGAAAAGTTGCCGTTAGGCCTAGTTTTCTATAGAAAAGTTGCCGCTAGGCCTAGTTTTCTATAGAAAAGTTGCCGTTAGGCCTAGTTTTCTATAAAAAAGTTGCCGTTAGGCCTAGTTTTCTATAGAAAAGTTGCCGTTAGGCCTAGTTTTCTATAGAAAAGTTGCCGTTAGGCCTAGTTTTCTATAGAAAAGTTGCCGTTAGGCCTAGTTTTCTATAGAAAAGTTGCCGTTAGGCCTAGTTTTCTATAGAAAAGTTGCCGTTAGGCCTAGTTTTCTATAGAAAAGTTGCCGTTAGGCCTAGTTTTCTATAGAAAAGTTGCCGTTAGGCCTAGTTTTCTATAGAAAAGTTACCGTTAGGCCTAGTTTTCTATAGAAAAGTTGCCGTTAGGCCTAGTTTTCTATAGAAAAGTTGCCGTTAGGCCTAGTTTTCTATAGAAAAGTTGCCGTTAGGCCTAGTTTTCTATAGAAAAGTTTCCGTTAGGCCTAGTTTTCTATAGAAAGGTTGCCGTTAGGCTTAGTTTTCTATAGAAAAGTTGCCGTTAGGCTTAGTTTTCTATAGAAAAGTTGCCGTTAGGCTTAGTTTTCTATAGAAAAGTTGCCGTTAGGCTTAGTTTTCTATAGAAAAGTTGCCGTTAGGCTTAGTTTTCTATAGAAAAGTTGCCGTTAGGCTTAGTTTTCTATAGAAAAGTTGCCGTTAGGCTTAGTTTTCTATAGAAAAGTTGCCGTTAGACTTAGTTTTCTATAGAAAAGTTGACGTTAGGCTTAGTTTTCTATAGAAAAGTTGCCGTTAGGCCTAGTTTTCTATAGAAAAGTTGCCGTTAGGCCTAGTTTTTTATAGAAAAGTTGCCGTTAGTCCTTGTTTTCTATAGAAAAATTGCCGTTAGTCCTTGTTTTCTATAGAAAAATTGCCGTTAGGCTTAGTTTTGTAGAGAAAGGTTGCCGTTAGTCCTAGTTTTGTAAGGAAAAGTTAAAGATATATCAAATTTTCATACAGAAAATGTTAGTGTTTAATTTGATCACTCTGGCATCCTTTAATTTGTCCATCACTATTCATTACAAGGAACGCCTGTCCATCTATTTAAATAAATTGTTGAGGTGTGGATCTAAAAATCACTAAAAACAAGCCGCTAGACACATGTTGTTTAGTCTAAATGGTTCAAGTATTCTCAGGATTTTGAAGTTTGGAAGCAGCAACAAAAGGCGATTGAGGCAGCTAAAGGAGTTAAGCGATCGTTTGTTATTCTAAAAATCTCAAAGCAGAGGAGAGAAAATAAAAGTTAAGAAAAAAGATTTAAGATGATCGAAGCATGACAAAATTGGTCATAGTTTTTTTTTCATTTATATAAAAAAACTGATTTACAGCATTTAAGACTCTGTTACTAACAAGAGCGTGTGCGGGCGCTTGATGCTTGAAAATTTCCTAGAATTCGAAAAGAACAAGGAGTTGTAGTCGTCTTGGATTTCATACAAAGAAAACGTTTGCGTGACACTAACAGATAAAGAATTTTCATTTGTAAATTGGAATGTTTTACACATTTCAAAAGACAACACGAACCACTCAGTGTGGGACACTTTAGTTTAAATTCTCAGAAATAAAATAAATATATTTTTTAAGGCTCTTAAGAAAATGATTCACAGGCTTAAGGAATTTTTGGGTAAACTCAAATAAAGACCTTTTTAATCTCAACTATAGACCTAGTGGCGCTTGCTTGTCCTTTTTGTTGATTGTGTTTACTTAAGCAATTACTATTGATCACTTTGTTTTTAAGGATTAAGACCTAAGCCTCTCTAGCCAATACCATTTTTTACATCATAATTATATAAGATCAATTTTCCAAAAACAACACAATAACCTTGAAATTAGGTCCTGTTCAAAAAATATTGTGGTCATTTAAGGATCATGTTTAAGAGTAAAGATCACGATGTGTTTTTGTTAAGTGTCAAGAGGAGATGACAAAGATTTTTGGTAATACCCACCTTCAAGTTTATGACTTATTCTTTATTATAAGAGTTTATGGGGTTCTTTGTTTTCGTACCTGTTCCTCGGTTCTCTTTATGATCACATTAAAAGAGTAAGTAGTGAGTGAGGTGAGTTTTAGTAATTCGTGTGGATTTTAAGAGTATTTGACCAAGGAATGTAAACAATAAAGAGGTGAATATTTAAAGTAAACAAAAAAGCCGGTAAATAGTAAATAGTTGAGAAAGATGAAAATACGTTTTTTTAAAAAAATAGGCCTATCGGCCACTTTTCTATAGAAAACTAGGTCTAACGGCAACTTTTCTATAGAAAACTGGGACTAACGGCAACTTTTTATAGAAAACTATGACTAACGGCAACTTTTCTATAGAAAACTGGGCCTAATGGCAACTTTTCTATAGAAAACTAGACCTATCTTCTACTTTTCTATAAAAAACCAGGCCTAACGGCAACTTTTCTATAAAAAACCAGGCCTAACGGCAACTTTTCTATAAAAAATCAGTCCTATCGGCCACTTTTCTATAGAAAACTAGGTCTAACGGCAACTTTTCTATAGAAATATAGTCCTAACGGCAACTTTTCTATAAAAAACTGGTCCTAACGACAACTTTTCTACAGAAAACTAGGCCTACCGACAACTATTCTATAGAAAACTAGGCCCAACGACAACTTTTCTATAGAAAACTAAGCCTATCGGTCACTTTGCTGTAGAAGACTACTCCTATCGGCAACTTTTCTATAGAAAACAAGGCTTATCGTCCACTTTTCTATAGAAAACTAGGAATATCGTCCACTTTTCTATAGAAAACTAGACCTATTGTCCACTTTTCTATAGAAAACTGGGCCTATCGTCCACTTTTCTATAGAAAACTGGGCCTATCGTCCACTTTTCTATAGAAAACTAGGAATATCGTCCACTTTTCTATAGAAAACTAGGCCTATCGTCCACTTTTCTATAGAAAACTAGGCCTATCGTCCACTTTTCTATAGAAAACTAGGCCTATCGTCCACTTTTCTATAGAAAACAAGGCCTATCGTCTATAAAAAACTTTGTTTTGTCTCTTTTTTTCTATTGAAAAATTTGCCTTTCTTAATTTCTTTCTATAGAAAACTTTTGCCTTTTGTTATTTGTTCTATAGAAAACTTTGCCTTTCGTAATTTTTTCTATAGAAAACTTTGCCTTTCCTCATTTTTTCTATAGAAAATTTTGCATTTCGTCATTTTTTCTACAGAAAACTTATTTTTTTCTATAGAAAACTTTGTCTTTTGCCATTTTTTCTATAGAAAATTTTGTCTTTCGTCATTTTTTCTATATAAATTTTGCCTTTCCTCATTTTTTCTATGAAAAACTTTGCATTTTGTCATTTGTTTCTATAAAAAACTTTGCCTTTCGTCATTTTTTTCTATAGGAATTTTTTTTATAGAAAACTTTGCCTTTCGTCATTTTTTCTACATTTTTTCTATATAAATTTTGCCTTTCGTAATTTTTTCTTTAGAAAATTTTGCCTTTCGTCATTTTTTTTTTTAGAAAACTTTCGTCAGTTTTTCTATAAAAAATTTTTAATATCGCTATTGTTCTATAGAAAATTTTCACTATTCTTAACTTTTCTATAGAAACCATTTCCTTTTGCCTTCTTTTATATAGAAAATTCTTCTATTTTACCTTCCACACGATCTCTTCTTTATTGTTCTCTTCTTTTAAGTGTGAAGATCACACTTTAAAATGCATTTGCTAACAAATGCAATCGATGGAAACTCAACTCATGAACACGCATACATGTTGCAGTCACACTCAAACTCACCACACAACAGCAATAACGACAGCCACCCAGTAAGAAAAAAGGTTTATTCTCAAATTGAGGATGATTTGAAAATAAATCTTTTTTCAAAGGTCAAACGTTTGATAATGATTTGATACTGATTTGAGAATAATAGCGTTCTCAACAAAAAGGGGACTTTATTCTCAAATTGAGAAATGCCTTTATTCTCAAATCATTATCAAACCTCATTCTCAAAGGTTTTTCAAATGTGGATATCATCTACATGTGGAACATAAATAAAATGGCGTTGTATTTTTGAGTTTGTTTATTTTGTTTTTGAAAATGGTGCATCATATTTGAATTCGTTTGCTTAAAATATAATTTTTTTATTATTAGGTAAAAAAAAATTTAAGAAGCAAAGGAAATTTACTTATGCATATTATTTTTGAATTTTTTATCTTGAAATTTTTTAAGCAAGGTTTTATGGTCAAATATGGATCAATTTTAAAAAATCCAAAAGAAATAACGAATTTCTTTGTAATGCAATGTCATTCCATTAAAATATCTTAAACATTAATTTTATTTAACATAAATTATTTTTTTTTTTAATGTTTGAAAAAAAATTGAAATAGGGTTTGATATCAAATTTGTATAACACCATTTTTAAAATTATTCTCAAATCATCTTAGGGTTTGATAATGATTTGAGAATAACCTTTATTCTCAATTTGAGAAACTATCATTTTTCAAACGTTTATTCTCAAATGAACCCTCATTTGAAAATGAATGTGAATCTCAAACATCTGTTCAGGTTTGAAAAAAGTTTGAAAAAAACGTTTGATATCAAATGTAAAAGTCATCATATTTCAAACGTTTGACACTGTTCTTACTGGGCAACTTGCACTATCGTTTTGATTAGTTTAACGAGGAGGCGCGTAACGAACGGTTGTGGATACGGAAAATAACGAAAAAGTAAACGAAAAGAAAAAAACAACGGTTTTCCCTTCTTTGAAAAAAATAAGAAAATAAAAGCAAACGGAAGTGCAAGAAAGAAGAAAAAAAATTGTCAATGAAACAAAAAGAAAAATTTTATTTGCAAAATAATTAAAGTTTAAGAAAAAAGTGTTTTAAAAAGAAAATAAATAAATTTGAGAAATTAGCAGAAAATTTTAAAAATTGAAAGAGGATGTAAAAAAATTTCTTTACAAAATTTTTTCATATAAAAAAAAATATTTCATTTTAGTGCCAATTTTTTTTTTTGACGAAATCGCTAAACTAAGAAACGCGCCTATAAAAACGCGCCCTTTAAAATTTTATTTGATACGGTTTTTTTTCGCGAAAAACAGATAAATTTTTAAAAATAAACATTTTTGCGTTTTTATGTCTTTTTTGTCTTCTATTTGCCAAAAGAAGTTTCTTACAAAAAAAGAAGACATAATCGCGTCTAATGTCTGGTGCTACTTAATAAAATTTATGCAAATGCACGTGTTTGTTGCCAAAGCCTTTTTCCTAAAACGAAAATAGGCTGTTTTATAAAAAATTCGAAAAAAAAAATTTCAGAAAATTTTCTGAAGCTGAAGAAAAAAAAAATTGTCATGTGCAAAAATAAATATCTTTCAAAAAAATAAGTGAAAAAATCTGTTGTAAAACAAGTGCAGTGCCAAGCAATTAAAGTTAAGAAAAACGTAAAAGGAAAATAAAATTTTGAAAAAAGAAAAAATTTGAAAATAAATTAAAAAAAAGCCGAATTGCACCGGAAATCGTTATACGAATGCATGAAATATAAAAAAAACAAATATTGAAGATTTTTTCTTAGAATCAACATCATCATTCATTCATATAAATGTAAGAAGAAGTTAAAAAAATTTATATACAAAATCATAAAATTATAAAGGAAGTTTTGATTAAAAGAAACTTTTATTTTCATTTTATATCGAAATTTAAGTTTTTTGGGTGTTTTTGTGGTTGTTTTATCTTGAAAAGTGGAAATACTTAAAAACTAGCCCAAATTTGAGATTTAAAGAATATCAAAGAAAATAAATTGTTAAATAAGAAAGTGATATGAAATTTATAAAACTTTCTATAGAAAAAAAAATATATATTTAAGTTCGAAAAATCTTTGTTTAGTTGATCGAAAAGAAAACAAGTCTTGTGGCCCTTTCAAAAAAATGTTGGATAAAAAACATTTCTTCATTATTCAGAATACATTTTTTGCGACTAACGGCTCTTGGTAATATTCCCCAGGAGTTAAGTAAAAATATCATGACATTGTCATCGTGAATTCGTGATATTGTCATCATGAATTCCACGACAACATTCCAATTGGAATAAGTGGTACTTCTCTCGGACGATGACCTGCATCCTTTTCTATTTTTAGACTCATTGAAAGGGACCTACTTTTCAACACCGGCTCCGAACGGAAAATGCATTAGTTAGAGAAGTTTTTCATAGCCTAATACTCAATAAACAGATTACTAGCTGAGTTATGAGATGAACCGCCGCTTTTTTTGAAAATTTATTTTTTTTTTAGGTAGGTCTGGCCGGGGATCGAACTTGGGATCTCTGGTATGCTAGACGAATGACTAACCTGCTATACCAAGGCGGTTACATAGCGTCTTATAATTCCAAGTTTCTAAATCGTATCGTTTTATAGCTAAGGATCCGGCAACAGTTGATTAAAATGAGTTTTTTGTAATCAGATGAGCTAGCGCATTGAAAGATAGCTTTGATATGTAAGTGGGATTAGGGATCATTGTAATCTTTTATCAAGACTTATTGTAACCTTTACCAAGACTTATTTTCATCATAAGCAATCGTAGGCAGCCCATACCACCAGAAGCCGAAGATCATTAATTAAACTCGTGAAAATGAGTATTAAAATCATACATTTGGAATTTGGATGTTAACAGAGTTGGTTGGTGCCGCTTTGTTAAGAAAAGACAAAAACAAGAATCAAAATCCAATTTAAAACAACAAAATACATGGTTCGATAGAACAATCTCGAAAAATTTTTTTCTAAAGAAAAATTTTTGATAAAAATATTTTTGTATAGAAAAATTAAAAAAAAATTAATGAAAAAATATTCTATAGAAAATTTTTTCATAAAAAACTTTTAATAAAAAATTTTCAATAAAAAAATTTTTGATAAAAAAAATGTTTATAAAAATGTTTGATAAAAAAATTTTCTATAGAAAAATATATGATAAAGAAATTTTGAACAGAAAAATTGTTGATAAAAAATTTTTATATAGAAAAATTTTTGATTTTTGATAAAACAAATTTTTTTGAAAAATTTTTTGATAAAAAAGATTTCTATAGAAAAATTTTTAACAAAAAATTTTGACAAAAAAAATTTTCATAGAAAAATTTTTTGTAAAAAAATTTTGTATAGAAAAACTTTAGATAAAAAACTTTTCTATAGAAATATTTTTGATAAAAAAATTTTCTTAGAAAAATTTTTGACAAAAAAATTTTCATAGAAAAATTTTTGATAAAAAAAAATTTTTATAGAAAAACTTTTAATAAAAAAAATTTTCAATAGAAAAATTTTTGATAAAAAAATTTTCTATAGAAAAATTTTTAATAAGAAAATTTTCCATAGAAAAATTTTTGATAAATTTGGTATAGAAAAATTTTTGATAAAAAAATTTTGTATAGAAAAATTTCTGATATAAAAATGTTCTATAGACAAATTTTTGATGAAAAAATTTTTTATAGAAAAATTTTTAATGAAAAAATTTTTATTGAAAAATTTTTGATAAAAATATTTTATTGAAAAATTTTTCATAAAAAAATTTTCTATAGAAAAATTTTTGATAAAAAAATTTTCAATAGAAAATTTTCTATTGAAAAATTTTTGACAAAAAAGTTTTGTATAGAAAAATTTCTGACAGAAAATTGTTGATGAAAAAATTTTCTATAGAAAAATGTTTGATAAAAAAAAATTTCATAAACAAATTTTTGTTAAAAAATTTTTATAGAAAAATTTTTGATGAAAAAATTTCTTATAGAAAAAATTTTGTATAGAAAAATGTTTGCTAAAAAAAATTTGTATAGAAAAATTTTTGATAAAAAAATTTTTTATAGAAAAATTTTTGATAAAGAAATTTCCTATAGAAAAAATTTTGATAAAAAAATTTTCCATACAAGAATTTTTGATAAAAAAGTTTTCTATACAAAAATTTCCGAAAAAGAAATTTTCTCTAGAAAAATTTTTGATAAAAAAATTTTTTATAGAAAAACTTTTGATATAAAAATGTTATAGAAAAATTTTTTGATAACAAATTTTCATAGAAAAATTTTTGATAAAAACAATTAAGAAAGTGCTATAGTCGGTCAAGCCCGACCATACGATACCCTTCACCACTAAGGTCAAAGGTGTTCTTTTAACTGTATAAAGACAAATATTTGCATAATTTTGCTATCATACAAAGATTTTCTAAAAACTCGTATATTTAAGCTATTTCCGTCATATGGACTTATATGAGAGCTAGGGTCAAATATGGACCGATTATCTCGAAATTTGATTACAGTTGTTACAAAAATTATGTATACAAAAAATAAACTTAATATTGCCATTATTTACGAGCGTTTTAGTGATTTTTGTCTCATTAAGTTAGTTTTGACAAAAGAGTTTGTATGAGAGCTATGGTCAAATGTGAACCAATTTCAACTAAACAGTGATTTTAGTTTACATAAACAGTATTTAAATTAAATTTCATGAAAAAATATTGACCTATGGGAGGTACCATAAATATTGCACCGGTTTTAAGGAATTTCAATAGCCAAGGTTACACTATCAAAAAAAAATCTGTGCCAAATTTCATCAAATTATCTTTAGAATTGCGACCTGTACTTTGATTACATGGTTTACATGGAGATCCAGCCAGCCGTCCAGACGCACGGACTGACATCGCTAAATCGACTCAGAAAGTGATTCTAAGCCTATTGGTATACTAAAAGCTGGGTCTAAGACAAATATTTCTTCGCGTTACATACATCAGCACAAACTTATAATGCCCTTTCCACCTATGGTGGTGAAGGGTATACAAATTTCTGTTTGTTCTGTTCTCTTTGTGACGACCTCTGATCATAAGGCGTTCCAGTATTCGCAGTTTCGACTCTTATAATACATACAATATACAATTTCGAGAAACAATTTAAAAATGTAGAAAATTCAACTTTGTACATTTGGTGGCAGTTAACCAAATTGAGCTTCTGGTTCAGCAATACCTGGAGGACCGAGGACAGTTAATGCCTCCTGATATAATTTAATATTATAGAAAATGAAAATTTCCACATCCCATAGTAATAATTATTGAGGTACATAAATGGTTATAGAATTAAGAACTTGAAGAAATTGCAGTTTTTTACCTCTAGACAAAATAAATATATCAAAATATAAGATTGTGAAATATGTATATATTAATTAGCTTAAGGTTGTGTCAGTTTGTTGAATTTTTAAGTCTTTATTAAGATATATTAGTATTTATTATTAACAATCATTTGCTAACATCTCAATTTTCTTCTCAATTTTTCTCTTCCAGGTAAAATATTTACATTTGTCCCCACAAAAACCCACCAACATGATTTATTGCTTTCCTTGAAAAACCCCCAAAACCAAACGAATTCCCTTCTTCAAACACCCACATTGGAAAGGCATAAAAAGCTTTAAAACGAGCAAAATGTTCGCGCCAAAAGCTACAACTAAATCATTACAAAGGTCTGGCAAAGACTTTGAAAAACCCTTTAACCTACAAATATCAATGATAAGATTTCTGCTGAGTCTACTCATAATGATCAGCTGGCAGGCTACACCCTCAAATACCAAAGATTTAATGCAACATCGTCTGCGACAGCAAAAGAATTATCAACAGCGACAGCAAGAAGATCTCTTAAGGCAGTTTCATACGAGATCTTTTGGCGTAAATAATTCAACGAGTCGCTATCAAGATTTCGAAACGAGTGTGGTATCATGGACAGGCGCCAAATTAACCAACTCGCCCGGCAACACACGCTTATCACAGCAGCAACATCACCATCAGCAACCAGCCGAATTGTTTCAGCAAAGCAGACTGGAACGTTTGAGACAAGATGAGCCAGAGTTTGGAAGACAAGAAACACAACCGCACACGAATCATCAGTTCTTGAGCAAAAGCAAACGCAAAACTAAAAGTGGTTTATTGATTGAGAGCAATGTGGAATTGGATTATACCGATTCAATGCAATCGAGTACGATCACTAACATGGACTATGATACAGAAGCTGAAATGCTAAAGTCAATGGCCACTACTATTGCCAGTAATAGCTATGGCATTGGTCATAACTATCCAACAAGACAAGAACGCAAACGCAACAGACAGCAGCAGCAACAAATGCAACGCAAACGTAATGGACGCAATGGAGGTGGTAGAGGAGGAGGAGGTGGTTTAGCTGAATCTAATGGCCAAAGACAGAAGCTGCAGCGCAACGGTAAGTTTCCGTTTTAAGTCATTTAACAAATTTTTCAATTTTAGAAAAGAAGGAAAAGGTTTCTTCCATAAGCAACGACCAAGTATGTCTTTTATTTAATTTAAAACATTCAGTTTTAATACTTTTTGCTCAAATATGGTCTTGCAGCTTGAAAGAGTTAAGAAAATGAAGAAAAAAAGTTTCCTGCTTAAAGAAACTTTAAGCATTTATCCAATGGCTACTCCTAACATTTCAAACAAAGATCGATCCATCTGTCATTGAAAGCCACTCACCATATACGGTTACTCTTAAAGATCAGTTTTCAATGTTGAAGTTTTGCTTTAGAAAACGGCCAGACAAAATGTGTTCGCCTTTTAATAATGATGATCACAAAGATTATTTTCATTATGATCATTATTTCTAATAATAATAATAATGACTTACATTACTTAGAAGCCACTTCATGGCATGATCAATTGTCTTGCTGCTCAAAACCAATAGCTTCATTTAGACTTTATATAAAGCCTCAGCTCTCTTTCCTCGCATCTCAACTATTTTCCTGGGATTTACTTTATATAGCGAACAGAAATCATCTTCTTTTGCCAACAAGTTGAAAGACCTTTTCCTCATGATCACGATCATGTATAACGATCATCATGATGACCATTATGCCATAGAAGTGATGAGAAAGTTTTTCTGTTTTTTCTTTCATTTAATAATGTTAAGAATTTTTCTTGAGTTTTTCTTAATAAAAATATCTTGAGAAAATGAAATAAACTCAAAATGATCAATAGAAATTTATTGTATGTGCCAGAGAATTTCCTTTATTATGTGAAATTTTTGAGATTCTTTTTTTTTGCTTGATCGCCACCAAATTTGGTCTTTGCTATTCTCAAAGCAATTAATTTTTCTATTACATAAATTTGAATTTAAAGTTTGCGCAAAATCTTATTTTGGTAGTGCCAAAAAGTTAAAAATTAATTGGATAACGAAGTATTGGAAAAGAGATTTGGGATAGGCAAACAATAGTGGCCTAAATTTGGGTCTTAGTTGAATGATCGGGGGATAGCATCCATTACCATCACTCAGGGGATGACCCTTTCTTTTGCATTACTTAGATTTATAAGGATGATAGAGGGAGTATTATTAGTGGATATAAGAATTGGATCTTTTGATATCATAATTTTGTGAAAAAACTTATGTAGGGAGTTTATTCCACAGATGTCTTCTTCTTTTGCTATCCTTTTCTATCGGACTCTATCGCGGGAAGTTAGGCAACATCATTCCATGAATAGTTTGCTGCTTGTAACTCCGCATCAACACGAAGATGCCTTCGTGTTGCTGCACCTGCAACACGAAGGCCTCTTCCCTATGGATTCCAACGAAGCGCTTGCCAAGCAATGTTGGTATTTGGCCTTCGAAGTGTGTGGCCTATCCATTTCCATTTCCGTTGACATAGCTCTATAAAAGCAAGGATTTGATTTGTTGCGTTAAGTAGATCTTCATTTCTTATGCGGTTCGGCCACCATTAAGGATTTGTCTTAAGCATTTGTTTGCAAAGGTTTGCAGGAGCTTATCGATGACATTTGTGCATTTCCAAGCTTCGCAGCCGTAATACAGGTTGAACTTGACATTTAAGTTATATATTCGTAACATGGTTGTTGTTGATATTTGCCGAGATATCCAAATAGTTTGGACAATCCCGAATGCAGATTCAGCTTGTTTGCGATTCAATATTCCGTAGGCGCTACCTTTTGTAGATACGAAACTTCCAATAACCTCGTTATCCACATTACGTAAGTAATACGCACATTTCAGCAGGAATAGATTGACCTTTAGAAAATAAGTGGAATAAACTCCCTACCTACCTTTTTTTACAAATTTATGATGTCAAAAGATTCAATTCTTATATCCACTTATAATATTCCCTCTATCCTCCTTCTATGGCACAAACCCGTCGACTCACATCAATGTTAACTATCTTGGAAGCTTGGTATCTACAAAAGGTGGCGCCGACGGGATATTGAATCGCGTATTCATTTGGGATTCTTCAAACTAAAAAGGGGTTTCGGAAACAATATCTCTAATTTTCTTGGAATACTTTTCATTTTAGTAACGATATACAACCCATATTTTGACAATATGCACGAAGCTCCTTCGTTCTCTCTTATACGCGATTAACTTACTCTAAGATAGACTTTGAAGTACGTTCCATTTTTGGAGGTGTGAAGTACTCCTTCGACACTCGAAAAATGTGTTTCATGCCAAATATATCAAGAATTTCAGATCCGATGAGAAGTCATGAAAGTGTTAGCATACAACATCCGAGCATTCGAATTTTGAGCCTAAAAATCGATTTCATTTATTGTAATGTTCCTGCATAGATTAGGCACCTCCGAAATCCCTGTGCCGTAGCAGGGGGATTTCTCCTATGATTACCTTTTGGAGTAGTATATTCTGTAATATTGTTTCTTTCTATGCTTAAAATATCGTAAGTGCTAAGTCGATGGGTGATGAGTCCAAAGACACGAGCCACGTTTGTATATCAAGTCGCTCGATCCGAGCCAGACGCCCGCTTGCAGCCGCAACTAACATGTTGAAAAGACGCTGCATTTAATCTTGGGCCCTTAATCAAAATACCTTGTAATGGCTATAAGATAACTGCCTCTCACATTAGACCTGACCGCATCTTCAACTAGGTTGCTCAGGTTACCAGGATATACCCCGAAGAAGTCAGAGTAGGAATTGGATACAGTTTTTACCTGGCAGCTGGAGACGCCAGGCAACAACTGCATACCATTACATCCCCTGAATCGGATGTACTAGAATCTACTACTGCGAGGGAGACAGCTTTCACTTCATCAAGTGATAGTTGAGCGTCTGTGTTCTTCTGCTATTCTTGACTCCCAGTAGAGCATAGGGCCTCAAGTTGTAGAGTTTTTGAGCGTTTATCTGACTATATATTTATTCCAGAAGGATGTGGCCAGGTTAGATAAGCACTGGGTTTTTCTGAATGTTGGGACGACTGACTGTTGCTGTGTTGGCGAGGTGAAGGAGTCCATAAAACATCTTCTCTACACTTGTTCTGTCAAACATAAAGGCACTTTTGTTGTTTTTGGATTCCTAGTTTATATGGCTGAGATAGGCAGTGACAGACTTTAGAGCCTTTTAAAGCTAAAGATAGGAAACGATCCCACAGACAACTGTCACTACTCAAAACCCAGTGGATCCTTCCAATACCATATACTTGTTTTCGTTGTGAAGAACCCTGTATGATTGGAAGGCAAGTGGTAAGGCTAAAGGTAACTACGAGGAAGAGCTGTGGAGTAAACGAGTCAGCAAGACTTGCTGAACTAGAATCTATTGGGATGACATTTGATGAAATTGTTGAACTAGAATCTATTGGGATGACATTAGCATTGGTTTGGGTAGGAAAGCTTTCCACGGATTACTATCACTTACAAGACAGAGTGGAACCTCACTTGTATTCGTCATGAAGAACAATGTCTGATAAAAAGGCAAGCGGTTAGGCCCTACAATCTGTTGGGATAACTTTAGCCTTGTTTTAGATAGAAAATGTTCCCACAGATTTCTCTCACTATTTAGGCGCAGAGGAACCTTACTCGTGTCCATCATGAAGGAAAATATCTAATAAAAGAGATCCAGTTAGTCCTAAGGTTGCTACGAGGAAGAGCTGTAGAGTGGACGAGTTAGCAAGTCTTGTTGAACTAGAATCTGTTAGAATAACTCTAGCCCATACTGTCACTATCAAGACCTAGCAGAACTTTATTTTTTGTCAGTCATGAAGGAAACTGTCTGACATGTGGCTTCTGAGGAAAAGGCTAAAGGTTTCTACGGAAGACAGCAGTAGATGACCTAACAAGACTTGCTGGATCAGATGACCCTAACCTTTTGTATTCTTGTATAAGTCATGAAGGTCGAGGCGATTGACTTTTCTCGATTGACTTTTCCCTAACTTAGGTTGTTTGGAATTCTGGGCTATCTGTCCTTTTAATGCAATCTAAATAGTTAAACAGTGAGAATCAATGAATGGACTTTAGACCACTAAGTTAATCTGATTTCCAGACTACCATACTTTCATACTGGATTTCTATATAATTAAACCATTTTTTTGAAGCATATCCTCAAATCCGTCTACTTCGTAGTAGCTTGACTTTAGTTTCTGCTATATTCTTTCAAATAGTTGATTAACCTGATATCTTCAGATTTGGATCTCTTCCAATCATGTTATTGCTATCTACTTTCAAGAAGAACTGCAATCCATCGTTGATACAATCGATCATTTTACTACATTGTTTTCGAAGTGCTCTCTACACTTTAGAGCAGTGATACGTAGAACGTGAACCACCCGAAAATCCAGGGAGTCACACTCGACAGCCGTTTTACTTCGTCAACGCATGCCACAACTGTCGAGCATAAATTGCGATGTAGAAACAAGGTCTTTAAGGCCCTAGCCGGCAGTACTTGGAGAATGGACAAAGAAACCTTGCTGTCTATCTATAAAGCGATTGGTGGGTCAGTGGCAAATTACGCTGCTCCAATGTGGTCAGCGTCGCTTAGTGATACTCAGTGGAGAAATATTCAATGCTGCCAAAATGCAGCCCTAAGAACTTTAACAGTCTGCCTACAAATTATCTTCATCTTCATGAGAAAACAAAGATCCCTTCAGTAAAGGAACACAACATTTTGCTTTCTCCGCAGCTCCTTTTGAGATGTCATCGGAAAAATCATCCAAACTTCAACATCACACAGTTGGCATCTTCCCCGAGGAATGTCAGGAAAGATCTTCGAGTGTATGAGGATAGCATACGAAGAAATGTACTCGATCCTTTAGATTATGCGATTTCAGATTATCGCATGAATGTTGTCTTAGGAGGTCACCCACCGCTCATAGCTGAAGAAGAAAAGAACCTGCCACGGAAAGCAAGAGTCGTTCTGGCTCAACTAAGATCAGGATGGAGCAACAGTTTGAATATCTTTTGGTCCCGCATAGACCGTGCCGTCCCCAACATATGCCCAGCTTGTCAGGGTCTTCGTGATACCCCCATATTTTCAACTGTACCTCCAACCCCACTTCACTTAGTCCTGAGGATTTGTCGACTCATCCAGTGGAAGTAGCACAATTTCTTGGCCATCATCTCCAAACAGATCCTCCATAAAAACAAAACTACAAAATTGTAAATGTTAGAGCTGTTACAACAACTGTCCACAGTGGAGATGAGGGATAGACCAAGATAAGTGTGGGTTTACCAACTTCACCTTTTTACTAAATACTACTTTTAAAGCATTTAAATATCTGGCAAGTATAGCCCATCGCTGTTGGTAAAGAAAAATTTGAGGGCGGCTCCTGTCATTTCCACTTAACGGGAAAATATTACACTTATCTTTTCTCGGATCATATATATAATTTATTTAATAGTGTTGGAAATCTTGGAAGTCATTTAAAATTTCAAATATGAAAGCATGACTTACCTTCCTCCCAGTGTTTTTAAAAATTCCTGGAAATTTCTGCCTTGACTTTCCAAAACTAATAAAGACATTTCAGGAATTTATGTTTTCTTATACAGATCTTTTCCCAAAATGCCTTTAAAATGGCTGTTATCCCTTTTTTACAACATATTGTATTCTGTAAGGGCATTTAGTTATTTTTTTGTTGTTGTTTCCAATTCAATACCAAATGGAACAATATCCCAAGAATAAGAAACATATGTTGTTATTAGCGCGTGTCCATATTTATGAACCTTCATTATTTCTTAACAAAAGCGACGGACAGACAGAGAGACAGACAGGCGATACATGTAAGTTCTAAATTGCATTCACACTCAAGTGAAAAATATAATGGAACGGATCAGGTCTTATAAGTAACCGCCCTATTGTTAGGCAGAAGTTAAAGAAAGGCATAATACGAACAAGTACTCAAATGTTAGTAACAAAGTTATATTTTTTCATTGTTCCATGAAAAGAATTACAAAATAAAATAAGAAAAAAAGAATTGCCAACCTTCTTCTTTATTTAGAACGAGGTATTATTTGTTGGCAACATAAAAAAAAACTTTTTTGTTTTGTGGCATCATCATCGTCATTGTGAAAGGCATGCTGGCAACAATACCATTGTTAATGCAACAATTTTATAATAGTTGCAACAAATAAAAATAAAAAATGGGCAATTAACTTAAGGTACTTGAAAAAGTGTTTTGAAAAACGTATTTCTTTAACTATTTATGTTCTTTTGTCTGTCCCCTTCACTCTGTTCGCCCGTCCCTTTTTTTTAGTAATATGACACTTTTCTAATGTCATTTTAAAACTTGAAATAAAAGACTTTGAGGAGTCTCTAACTCGTAAATGAATCATATAATAATATTTTAAGATTTGAAATAACTGCTTTGTTTTGGGTTAAATTTTTTATGGCCAAAGAATTTTCAAGATAACAATAAAATCGTTTTACATATGTAAATGATAAATGTTACAAAAGTGAAAGTATTTCAAAGATAGTGGACTATAATGATAATGTTAAACAGATTTGAGTTATTAATTTATTTTAAAAATTTTGATGATGTTCAAAAATTGTTTAAAATATTTTTGTATTACATATTTGAATTTGAACAATGGAATATTGTATCAATGAAAAACTATTTAAATTCAAAAAAGGTCTTCAAAGGCCTCTATAGTATGAGTTTCCTTTCATTGGGGCACATTTTGAGAAGAGATTCGTAACTTTTGCAAAGATATATGGTTTTCGAGAACCTTCAGAACATATGCCATTGTGGTAGCTGTAAAACGGTGAGATACATCCCAAATTGCAACGATGCTCTAGTATGTCAAATAAGTTGGATACCCTTCTGTCACTGATACTCATCTTTCTTTATGCGATCGAAAAGCTCCGTTATATACTTTAAAGCACCGGTCCATACTTGATTGTTTTTTTACACTTTTGGTCGGATATAAGTCGTATAAATACAGCGTGTCTGGTGGCAAATTTATATTTTTAAAACCGATTACTTCAGAAAGAGATCGATTGTGCGGAATTTCCAGTCATGATGTCGCAGTGGCCGAGTGAGCATCGCGCTTTCTCGGTGGAGACATTTTTAAAGAGTAATGATTCTTACGGCGAATACGTGATGGACCGAGTGTAAATTTAATTCGTTTAACGCCTATGGCCCAGTAAATCTTCAAAGACTCCCGAAAACTTTGAACTGGATTATAAGTTCGTGAAAATTTTCACTTTGGGTCTTCCAAGGATCTGAAGTTCCATCCTTTTAAAATTCAAATCGCTTAAGAGCTAAATGAAAGTGATTTTTATTTACACAAACATTTTTGTGAAACGATGTTGAAGCGTTTTGTAAATCCCATTTTTTGGAGCTATGAGGCTTATTTTCGCATCAGTAAGCAAAACTGCCGCATCCATCGACTGAAACATTAAAAACTATTTGCCCCAGGTGTGCCCTACCAATGGATGTTGTAACATGATTACGAATTTTTGGCAAACTTGCTAGCTCATTCTTCGTACTCTTCACACACGTGGTTTCTAAAGGATGGGGCGACTACACACACGGCCAGAGCTTCGATGAATTTACTTTCTTACTTAAATGACCTATATTTACAACCTGTTAAGGTCAAAGGCCGAACATATTTTCGAATTCCATGCGCTTCGATCTTGTGCGTATATTCTCTTATTTCGTATTTAGGCCAAGCTTTAAAAAACTTTCCTCTACTTGGTCTTTTTATCGAAGTTTCGGACATCCTCTTCATAAGGGCGGCCGTTTTTATTATAATTCAGAAATCGCGGCACATGTTAGCTCATTACATTAACGGGTGTTAACGTAGTTCCTCGGATGATACCAAGAGGATTTCAGTGTACACATTTAATTTAATGGATAACCAAGATAAGTCTGGGCTTACCAAGCTAAGATCAATTAGAACCGTTTCTTGATATCCAACATCCTAAATTTGCTTAGGGAAAATTTCTCCAAAGAAACTGATCAGTCGCTTTGGGGACCAGCACACACACCATTGGGTCTTTAACGGTATCAATCTCCAAGAGGCTTGGCTTATAACTAAGTGTGCTAAGAATTTGTTCGATTGTTTCAGATTCCAAGAATTCGGACTATTGTTTTGGCTGATTATTGAGACTTCGATCCCTAGTGTTAAATTGTCCTTCTTCTTCTTCTGTTGTCCTTGACTCTCAGTGGAGCATAGGGCCTCAGCCATAAGAGCCAAGAGGCTTGGCTTATAACTAAGTGTGCTAAGAATTTGTTCGATTGTTTCAGATTCCAAGAATTCGGACTATTGTTTTGGCTGATTATTGAGACTTCGATCCCTAGTGTTAAATTGTCCTTCTTCTTCTTCTGTTGTCCTTGACTCTCAGTGGAGCATAGGGCCTCAGCCATCCTTTTATATCGAACTCTTTTGCGAGATGATAAATAGTTTGCTGCTTGCAACACCTCATCAATTGACCTTCTCCACATTCTAGCAGGTGTACCAATACGACGGCCGCTTCGATTTGGATTCCAACGGAGCGCTTGTCCAGCAATGTTGGTATTTGGCCCTTGTAGTATGTGGCCTATCCACCGCCATTTCCATTGACATACCTCTATAGTTGCAGAGATTTGGTTTATTAAGTTTAGTAGATCTATATTTCTTATGCGACTTGGCCACGATATATAAGGTTTGTAGGCGCTTATCGATGGCACTTGTACGTTTCCAAGTTTCGCAGCCATAAAACAGGATAGACTTGACATTCGAGTTGTATATTTGATACTTAGTTGTTGTTGATATTTGCCGAGAATTCCAAATGCTGATCTTGACTTATTAATACGTGATTCAATATCCTCGACGGCGCCACCTTTTGTTGATAATTAAAGGTACCTACACATCCAATAACCTCGTTATACACATTGATGTGTGTCGACGGGTATGCGCCATAGCCTCCAGCCATAATCTTTGTCTTGGAAATTTTGACTTCTAGCTTAGCTGCCCGAGGTTCAACAGTGATAGCGTTAGTATTTTCTTGAAGGTGACCCTGGCTTTGGCTTAGAAGGCATACGTCATCAGCATATTCCAAAATCTCGAGTAGTTTAAAGGGTACATTGGATATATACCTACTATTCATCTACCATTCAGAGCCGTGCGCATTATGTTGTCGATGACGGGAATGAAAAATATAGGTGATAAGATACATTCTTGTCTTACTCCAGTTGTAACTTCAAACGGATTTGACAATTTACCTTTGTGTAGGACCCGACACTTAAAATCCGCGTATATTGTCCGAATTAAGTTCAGAATTTTTGTTGGCATGTTACGATTTTGTAAAATTCTCCGTAGATAGCTCCTATTAACATTGTCGAAGGCCTTCATAAAGTTGATAAAAGTTTGGATTACAATAGTGCGGAATTCTTTTCATTGATCTAGTACTATTCTTACTGTGCTGATTAGGTCAACACAAGAACGATTCACTCTGAATCGAAACAGATTTTCGTGGACTTTAGAGGAAAATGCATCGGATATTCTGTTCAAAACTGCACGACTTTTTCTGGGTATTGTAAAACGACTTTAATCCGTTGACTTCGATCTCTGTTATTTTGGTATACAGCAAAAACAACTGATCAAGGTCGTTACTCGACTGCTACTACTGGACTAATTAATCTTAATTTTCACTGTGCTTGATTTTGACAACTTTTTTTTACCGATAAAAGGAAGACCTAGTGCATAAAGAGAAATTGATTATGCTGAATTTGATGGAAGTGTAAGTAGCAGTTTTCGAGTTACGCGAATATTTATTGCGCAACCACCTCCATTTTTGTATAACGCTATATCTTGAAAACTAGAGCTAAACTAAAAAACGGTTGGCACCATTGAATTCAGCGTACTCGAATTATCTTTACCCATTAGTTTTCCCTTTCATCGGTTTTTTCAACAATCATAGTGTTATAGGCAATTTATGGCAAGAACGAAAATTTGAAAGCAGTGATCGGCACTAAAACGTGTGCAAATTTGCAAGTGCTCTGGTAGCAGCAGAGAAAATTAAAAAAAAACTCGTAGGCACTACGAGTCATCAAGTCATCAATTGTAGTTCAAAGCGAATAATTAAATTTGTTGGTGAGAGTTTGCAAAAATGTGTAGCGTAAAAGTATTTTTCTGCTTTTTACAATTGTTATGAGTTGTATTTGTTTTTCGCAGAATTTATTTGCCTATAACTAGTTATAGCAAATGAAATGCTTGCCCGTGGCCGTTGTAAACTTTTTAGGAATTAATTGTTAACAACTTAAAGCCTGCAGAATATCAAGAATTAACCTCAAAGATCATTTGCTTAATTGTCATTTCTCTAGCCCTTCATCAAGCAAACCATCAAATAATTGGGTCAATTTTAAAGTAACTAATAAAATTCAATTTTATATTCTCCCATAAATTTTCACTTTTTCCAACTCTTGTCAGCAATTCAACAGCATTTTATTGTATTGTATTAAATTTCATTAAATTTTCTTCAACTTAATTAAAACGCATAAAATAGAAATTATGTTTTTTTTTGTATTTCAAACTTTTAGTCAAACATGACAACTTTACACATGTAATAAACAAGACAATCAAGTTGTTAATTGGCGTTTGACACCAGATGAAAAGATAAATATCTAGGAGTTCTTTTTTTGCTTTTTAGACTTTTCAGACACAATCTTTAGAGACAAATGTTTTAAGAACAAATTTCAAAACTAAATTGTTGAAGATATTGACAAAGATCTGAGATGTTTGATAACAAGGAGGAGAGAATGAAATTTTAATTTTAAATTTTCAACATTCACTTTGGAATGTTTCTTCTTATTATTGTTATTTATGATCAGGTGGAGGATTATTAAAATGGAAAATTAATTTCTTTAAGAATAAATTTGTGGTAAATTAGTGAATCTAATGGCATATGATATAGAGAGTAATAAACATTTTGAAGAGGAAAGAAACCGGATTTTAGATTGTAGCACATTTGAGGATCTTTATTAAATTTGATCTTCAAAAATCTTGGAGATAAAATTATTATGATGATCTTCTGTAATCAACAATTTTCAAGTTTTCTTAAGGAAATTTCTTAAAGATTTTCTTTTCATAAACAAAGGTCGGCATAAAGAGAACAGAACAAAAAAAAATTATAAAAAATTTTTCTATAAGAAAATTTTTTATAAAAATTATTCTATAGAAAATTTTTTATCAAAAATTTTTCTATAGAAAATTTTTTATCAAAAATTTTTCTATAGAAAATTTTTTATCAAAAATTTTTCTATAGATAATTTTTTACCGAAAATTTTTGTATAAAAAATTTTTTTATCGAAAAACATTTTTATCAAACGAAAAAAATTTCAAAATTTTTTATTAAAAATTTTTCTACAGAAAATTTTTTTTATTAAAAATTTGTTTCATAGAAAATTTTTTATGAAAAATATTTCTATAGAAAATTTTTTTATCAAAAATTCTTCTTTAATTTTTTTTATCAAAAATGTTTCTATAGAAAATATATATATAGAAATTTTTTTATCAATTTTTTTTATTAATTTTTCTAACGAAAATTTTTTTATCAAAAATTTTTCTATAGAAAATTTTTTGTTAAAAATTTTTCTATAGAAAATTTGTTTATAGATTTTTTTATTAAAAAATCTTCTATAGAAAATTGTTTTATCAAAAATGTTTCTATAGAAAATTTTTTATCAAAAATGTTTCTATAGAAAATTTTTTTATCAAAATTTTTTCTATAGAAACATTTTTTATCAAAAATTTTTCTATACAAAATTTTTTATCAAAAATTTTTCTATAGAAAATTTTTTTTATCAAAAATTTTTCTATAGAAAATTTGTTTATCAAAAAGTTTTCTATAGAAAATTTTTTATCAAAAAGTTTTCTATAGAAAATTTTTTTTATCAAAAATTTTTCTATAGAAAATTTTTTTTATCAAAAATTTTTCTATAGAAAATTTTTTTATCAACAATTTTTCTATAGAAAATTTTCTATCAAAAAGTTCACTATAAAAAATTTTTTATCAAAAAGTTTTCTATAGAAAACTTTTTATCAAAAAGTTTTCTATAGAAAATTTTTTATCAAAAAGTTTTCTATAGAAAATTTTTTATCAAAAGTTTTCTATCGAAAATTTTTTATCAAAAATTTTTCAATAGAAAATTTTTTATGAAAAAGTTTTCTATAGAAAACTTTTTTTATCAAAAATGTTTCTATAAAAAATTTTTTTATCAAAAATGTTTCTATAGAATATTTTTTTATCAAAATTTTTTCTATAGAAAATTTTTTTATCGCAAAGTTTTGTATGGAAAATTTTTTTATCAAAAATTTTTCTGTAGAACATTTTTTATCAAAAATGTTTCCATAGAAAATTTTTTATCAAAAATTTTTCTATAGAAAATTTTTGATCAAAAATTTTTCTATAGAAAATTTTTTTATCAACAATTTTGCTATAGAAAATTTTTTTATCAACAATTTTTCTATAGAAAACTTTCTATCAAAAAGTTCACTATAGAAAATTTTTTATCAAAAAGTTTTCTATAGAAAATTTTTTATCAAAAAGTTTTCTATAGAAAATTTTTTATCAAGAAGTTTTCTATAGAAAATTTTTTATCAAAAAGTTTTTTATCGAAAATTTTTTATTAATAGAAAATTTTTTTATCAAAAATGTTTCTATAGAATATTTTTTTATCAAAATTTTTTCTATAGAAAATTTTTTATTACAAATTTTTGTATAGAAAATTTTTTTATCTTAAATTTTTCTATAGAACATTTTTTATCAAAAATGTTTCCATAGAAAATTTTTTATCAAAAATGTTTCCATAGAAAATTTTTTATCAAAAATGTTTCCATAGAAAATTTTTTATCAAAAATTTTTATATAGAAAATTTTTTTATCGAAAAATATTTTTATCAAAATTTTTCTTTAGAAAAAAATTTGTTTATCAAAAATTTTTCTATAGGAAATTTTTTGTATAGAAAAAAAATTTTATAAAAAATGTTTTTACCAAAAATATTCTATAAAAAGTTTTTTTTATTAAAATTTTTTTTGTTGAAATTTTTTGTATAGAAAAATAAATACTTTTATCAAACATTTTTCATTAGAAAAAAATTTTCTAAAGAAATTTTTTTATCAAAAATTTTTCTACAGAAAATTTTTTTATCAAACATTTTGCTATAGAATTTTTTTTTTTAATTTTTCTTAGAAAATTTTTTTTATGAAAAATTTTTCGATAGAAAATTTTTTTATCAAAAATTTTTTGAAAAAAATTTTTATCGAAAATTTTTCTATAGAAAAATATTTTTTTCGAAAAACATTCCAAAAAAATATTTTTATCAAAAATATTTCTATACAAAAATGTTTGTATCGAAAATATCTAAAAAAAAGAATATCTAAATGTTTGTAAGTGTCAAGTTATCAAACATTTGTTGTTTTGTAAACAATAGAGTTGCATTTTCAAACAAATATTAAAAAATAGCGGTATCTGGTAGAAAATTATAGCATTCAACCATAAAATTCAAAGAATTGTAACAAAAGTTTTGAAAACTTGAAAGTTTGTATATTTCAAACAAATCCCCAACCTTTTCCATCAATGAAATCTTTGAAAGAAACTGTCAGTTTATTTAAATAATTTGTATTTCAGTTATAAAATCTTTTCATATTTGCATGTTACAACCAACAATTTGTAGTGAATTCCATATTCAAATCAAAAATCTAAGTTTTTTCTAATAAAATGTTGTTCTCCTGTCAGTTTTGAATGGAAACACGTTCGTTTTGAAGTTAAGAATCGCTATGATAAAAGTCTGGATGTATGTGAATATTAGTTTAACGCATAACTGTCAATGTCAAAATGTAATGTAATGTTGTTTAGCTGTCATCATAAAAATCAAACATAAAATTGCAACTTTAGATGTTTATGTTTGGCTTTTGACAGCTCCGAAGGCTGGAGAAATGTAAAGAAAGACAGACGCTACTTTTAAAGATTTTTACAAATCAGATACAGATATGATGACTATGATGATGACAGGGAGCTAATATAATGACAGTTTGTTGCTAGAAAATGCTAATTGCTAGTTTGAGCTCCATATAGACTCTAAATGGTAAGATAATACTAGAGTGTAAAACTGGGAGGTGTTTCTGGGAAGAAGATAATAATAACAAGAAAAATGTTTTAAAAGACAATCAAATTTAAGGTGAATTCTCAAATTGGACAGGGAAATGGTAGGAATTTGAAATAAATTTGGAAAATTTTACAATTT